>OZ026601.1:21248929-21276429 GCA_964020085.1 Micromussa lordhowensis
TTCATATTCTTACTCTATTATATGTACCTTTGCTTGTCCAGAGTCATCCATTTCTTCTACTGTTAACTTTGGATCCTGTTCACCATGGAGAGGCTGATGTGCATGCACTTATTCAGAAATAAGGTTGATGATCTTCTGGTACACTCCATATGTAAAATTAGAGCCCAGACTGAACATGGCCTCTGTTAATACGTTGCTTCCCTTGACCTTGAACACGGATTGTAGCATGGCATGATTTTGTTTTCCCACATTGCTTCACCAAAGTGGTTGTGAAACTTTTGCAAATTGAGCTCTTGAGATTTTTGTTTGCTGCGGGTTCTCTTTTATAAATTTTTCCAGAAGTCCGGATGTATTTCTCCATATGATATTTATGTATGTCTCCACATTCCTAAACTTTCTCTCACAAGAGACCAATTTTTCAATTAGCTTGTTCTTCTGTCCAGCACAACTGCCAGGTTCGGCTAACCCTGAGTTATCCTCTTATGACATTAAGAAGGCTTTTAAGTCTAAACCCTGCAGTGGGTCTCCAACAAAGAACTGGCTATCCTCCAAACTTTCCAAAAAGGCCTCTAAATCGAATAGATTTAGCCGTAAGTAAACTAATGTTTGATGTGCACAACCAAAGCGCTCCAATAAATATTTTGAAACTATTTACTAAAATATCTCATATTCATACCTACAATACTCGATCATCCAAATCGCAGTTCTTTAGTACAAAGTATTCTAGACTTAACTTACAAAAAAGGCTTTCTGGCGTGTTGGTGTCAAAATTTGCAATAAGATACCAAATGAATTTAAAACATCAAAAGATTCCTTTAATAAAAAAATGAAAACTTCTTTATTTCAGATACTAGATAGTGAAGATTCTTATCTTGATGTCGAAATTATCTCCTCCAAACTTAAAGACTGCATAATTAAAACAAATTGACCCGATTGCTTTACTATTTAATTTACTTCTATACTTTATTGTACTTTATTGTATTTACCAGTTATGCTTCTCCCTATAATTTGACAATGTCTAACTATTTAGTTTTTAATTTTCCTTATATATTGTAACTAAAGTTTATTGATGATTGACCCCCCTCGATTAGCAAATTTGCTATGTGCGGGTCAACCTAAACTTAACTTTTTTATAAGAAAAAAATAAAGTGTGAAAAGTGTGATTCTCAGTTTCATCATCAACATGAGCATTTGTATTGAAAAAAGCTCTGGCCACGGATTCCATATCGTCATTGCTGTTTGCTGCATGTTCCACGACATCTTCGATTTCTTCAGGTCATAACAGAGCATGTTCATGGGTCTCAGCGCCAACAATACTGGTACAACAGCTACAGTCTGCTTTCAATGATTGATTTGGCAGGGAGTTTATCTTGGTGCTGTCACAATCTCTAGATTTTACATGACTAGGCTTGAAATCATGTACTTTGATGTCTGAGGCATTCTTCACTCGTGGTAATGCTGTGTATATCAGGCCACCAGTAAACTCATATGACAAGTGAAAGCACACCCCATCTAGCTCTTGACCCTGTCCTTTGTGCACACTGGTGGCCCAGAAAAGCTTCAGTGGAATCTGAGATCTTGTTCCGATTAGTCATCCTCCTACATTGTAACTGGACCATGTTTTGCGCTTTATTTTGACAGCCACTCTATTTATTTCGACAATAGCATCATCACCATCTTTTGCAAGAATGTTCCCAGCGTACCGTTGTGAATATTTTCTGAGGTATTATATACCAGCTTTAAAATACATTGGCTTCCCTGTCAGTCACTGGATATTATCCACCCTTCCCTAATCTGAAGCGACAAATTATTTCCTCCTGCCTTCCAATAGGTGTAACTGTTCTGTGTTATGCACTTCTGTTTCTACGTTGGTCAGGTAGAGATGTAAAGGTCTTGGAAAATGAATTGGACAATTTAAGTCAACTTGGATGTATTTTGCAGTTGTTTTGCAACACCTCCTGAGGCAAAGATCCTCTAAGAGCGCTATGAAGACCTGTTTGAATTCTTCGTTCTGGCGATGAAGGCATGTAAGTGTGACAGTGTGTGGCAAACGTTGGGCATAGAGATCGCTATGTAATTAGGACATAAATTCGCAATTTCAATATTCTCTGAACACGAGCATGATACTTATAACTTGCAGTACCACCAAACACCAACTACACAGGTGGCAGTACAGCTCAGGTTGTTTGACAGCCAAAACTGAAGGACAATCAATAGAAACAGAAAACTTCATTAAAAAGTTTAAAACTGACATCAAAATTCTTGGTTAAACCTGAGTTAGCTGAACTGAGTTTTGAACAAGCCTGTACATCAGTATTTGCTGTATTTACATGTCACATTTATTCCATGACATCTTTTTTAACATCTAAAAAATGTAATGTCTTAACGCTGTAGTGTTACTGAAATTCTGTTTATTTATTGCCTGCAACACCGGTAATGCTTTGATCAAGTTTTTTTTTTCTCTTAATTTATACTGCAGATGCCTGCAGGAATGTCACTTTATCCTTACGCCATCATTGTGGTATAAATTACACCTTTCCGTTGCCTGTCTGTATTAAGCGTATTTCTTTAGATTGAGATATACATGCGTTTTCCTGACATAACAAGGTGATGTGGATGCCGAGGAAACTTACTATTTCTGTACTTTGTTTAACAAAACATAATTTTTTTAACCTGACATCGTCCAAATGGTTGTTGATTCTTTCTGCAGGTGCTGGCAATTTGATGGAACAGCTCTGACAGATGGTCACTTCACATTGAGCATTCGTTCCATATGACACAGTTCAGTGATTGTAATAGTTTTGACACAGTGTCGGAGGGGGCATTAGCTGTGCTGATTCCGAGGAGTGAATTAACCGTAGATGGATTGTTCAGCACTTTTGCTTTAAAAACCTAACAAGCCATGCCAGTAGAAGAAATTATACGCACTTGCATGCCTGCTTCAGCAACACTTTCATCTATTTTACAGACAACATGATATTCTCCAGTCCCGGCCTTTCCCTGGATTAGCTTATTGTGCCCTGCCAACGATTTCTCAACACAAATTTTGCTCTTCTGTAAGTTGGCGAGACATCATTTAAGAGCAGTAATTTTTTTTCTCTTAAATTGCTGTGGCGGGATTGCGCTAAAGCGCTTGCAACATTTTACTTCTGTGCAGAGATTGGGCAACTTTGTACGTGCAAGGAAAACTGCGATTGGAGGAGGGGTTTACAAAGATTTGTCGTGTCAAAAAACGTGTGGGAGATGGAGGGGAGCATGAGCGCACGCTGGATGACATGTCTGGTACCAAAGTAACGTTACGATCATGTTGTGAAAGCGATCTGAGAAAAAACTTTGCAAAAGTCGCTAAAATTCTCCGACTGTTGCAAAAGTATTGGAAAACAAATTTGGCCAAGTTGTAGAAAAACCTTTCAACTTCTTTTTGCGTTTGTTTGGTTTTGTGAAAGCAAGGAAATTTAGAGATTCAAGCAAATTTTCAGACTGTGTTCAAAATGTTAAGGCAAAGAGTTGCCACCCTTGCCAAAGTATTATAAAAAAAAAAATTTCTGAGGACAAAAGGGCTGAGGTATGAGTTTAGTGCTACAGTTTCACAGGACTTGAAAGTTGATCTGTTTTTGTAATATCGTTGCCTAGCATGTGACCAAAAATCTTCCCAAGCTTATTCATCTGCTAACCCGACCACAAAAATCCGAATGCTTTTCTTTTGACGTAATTAGCACTTAAAAACTCAAGGCGATAAGTCAGTGAAGTGCACAACAAATTCAAATAAAACGGGTACCAGTTATTCAACAGTATGCTATTACAAAATGATCATAAGTTACTAGCTAATTTTTATTGTGTTCTCTTATGGCAGCTTGGTCAACGAAGACACCTTTCTACATTCACGCCATGCGGACAGCTCATCGCATGCAGCTGAAGGAAAAAAATGCTCATGATTCTCTTAATTTTGCTTACTTTAGCAGTGTTTACTTGTTCTTTCCCTCAAGCACCTGCAATATTTTTGCCCTCCAACTCATCTGGACCTATTTTTTATTTGAAACAGCTCTTCCTGCAGCACTTCGCAAACTGGTATAACGGGCTTGTTAGCATATTTTCTGGCAGTTTGTCTCATCTAGAGGACTGGAAGTGGGAGGCATGTCAAATGTCAAATGTTTGTTTATAGTGGAACATGCACTTAGCTACACGAAGCTAGTTCACAGGCATGCCAAACAGCTGAAACAAATAATTCAAATTAAACATAACATTGTTAAGAATCCCAACTGACCGGAGGCAGACCAGTTGGCTATTTACAAGTGTGGCCAAGGATTTGAACTCGGGCGTACCGTGAAACAAATCGAGCTAGTGGCCAGAGCGGGACTAAAACCCAGGACCGCTGGATTGCGAGTGCGACGTGCTGACCACTCAGCCATGCTCCCTCCATGGCATGGTACATGGAAGTGGCTCTTGGATTGGTGGAGGGTTGGCTTGTGGTCTGACAGCAGGAGAAACAAGGATAACTGCCTGTTGGTTAGCCACTGGCACAGAAAGCAGGGAGATGATGTGGGTCAGCTCTTCATGTTTGGTGGACCATGGTGTGGACACCTTGTTCCAGGACGGTTACTTCAGATCTCAAAGGACAGACTTGTAGCTTACAGATCTTGTTGATGCTACGTCTAGAAATTCGAACTCACACTCTGTTGAATAAGACTCGAGGAGTCCGTTGAGGGTTGAGTGATCGAGCGAGCGATCGAGCGAGGTTCGACTAGAAAAATAAATAAACATACATGAGGAGAAAAACCAAGCAAAGGTAAAAACACAGAACAGAATATAAAGTTACAAATGTTTCCTGACTGTAGCGATGACGGTGAAGCTAGGTAGAGTATAGATCCGCAATAATATGAGATTGATGGTGCGAGAACGTGATTGAGAAAACACTGGCACGCTTGGAAACCGTTAGCGTTTAAATAGCCCTAATTTGCATACACAAGCAGTAAGCTAAGATAAAAATTCGCACGTGGAATCCTACATCCCGGCCCCTAAATGCGCTACGTAAGCTTTTACATCAGCGAAAAGAGGATTCCAACGCAATGTTAACATTAATTTTTCCTTCATTGAGTGTCCCTAGATAAATTGTCAAGTTCCACAATTAAGTTACCTCCGCAACTTCAGCTGCTCCTTCAAGTAAGACTATCTTGTCAATGGGTCGTTCGAGTGTGCTTGATTTTGTTTTCAGCGTGACGCTTCTCACGAGACGGTCTTGCTGGCTGGTCTTGACGCCTGTTATGCGTGCAAGTGGCCATATTTTGAAACTATTTACTAAAATATCTCATATTCATACCTACAATACTCGATCATCCAAATCGCAGTTCTTTAGTACAAAGTATTCTAGACTTAACTTACAAAAAAAGGCTTTCTCGCGTGTTGGTGTCAAAATTTGCAATAAGATACCAAATGAATTTAAAACATTATCAAAAGATTCCTTTAATAAACAAATGAAAACTTCTTTATTTCAGATACTAGATAGTGAAGATGCTTATCTTGATGTCGAAATTATCTCCTCCAAACTTAAAGACTGCATAATTAAAACAAATTTACCCGATTGCTTTACTATTTAATTTACTTCTATACTTTATTGTATTTACCAGTTATGCTTCTCCCTATAATTTGACAATTTCTAACTATTTAGTTGTTAATTTTCCTTATATATTGTAACTAAAGTTTATTGATGATTGACCCGCCTCGATTAGCAAATTTGCTATGTGCGGGTCAACCTAAACTTAACTTTTTTATAAGAAAAGAAATAAAGTGTGAAAAGTGTGATTCTCAGTTTCATCATCAACATGAACATTTCTATTGAAAAAAGCTCTGGCCAGGAATTCGATATTGTCATTGCTGTTTGCTGCATGTTCCACGACATCTTCAATTTCTTCAGGTCATAACAGAGCATGTTCATGGGTCTCAGTGCCAACAATACTGGTACAACAGCTACAGTCTGCTTTCAATGATTGATTTGGCAGGGAGTTTATCTTGGTGCTGTCACAATCTCTAGATTTTACATGACTAGGCTTGAAATCATGTACTTTGATGTCTGAGGCATTCTTCACTTGTGGTAATGCTGTGTATATCAGGCCGCCAGTAAACTCATATGACAAGTGAAAGCACACCCCATCTAGCTCTTGACCCTGTCCTTTGTGCACACTGGTGGCCCAGAAAAGCTTCAGTGGAATCTGAGATCTTGTTCTGATTAGTCATCCTCCTACATTGTAACTGGACCATGTTTTGCGCTTTATTTTGACAGCCACTCTATTTATTTCGACAATAGTATCATCACCATCTTTTGCAAGAATGTTCCCAGCGTACCGTTGTGAATATTTTCTGAGATATTATATACCAGCTTTAAAATACATTGGCTTCCCTGTCAGTCACTGGATATTATCCACCCTTCCCTAATCTGAAGCGACAAATTCTTTCCTCCTGCGTTCCAATAGGTGCAACTGTTCTGTGTTATGCACTTCTGTTTCTACGTTGGTCAGGTAGAGATGTAATGGCCTTGGAAAATGAATTGGACAATTTAAGTCAACTTGGATGTATTTTGCAGTTGTTTTGCAACACCTCCTGAGGCAAAGATCCTCTAAGAGCGCTATGAAGAGCTGTTTGAATTGTTCGTTCTGGGGATGAAGGCGTGTAAGTGTGACAGTGTGTGGCAAAAGTTGGGCGTAGAGATCGCTATGTAATTAGGACATAAATTTGCAATTTCAATATTCTCTGAACACGAGCATGATACTTATAACTTGCAGTACCACCAAACACCAACTACGCAGGTGGCAGTACAGCTCAGGTTGTTTGACAGCCATTTTAATCTCAAGTTTAACTTTAAGAAATCCAGTTTTAAGCTTAACAGACGTATCAACTTTTCTTGTGTAAAACTGTTTTCAATGCTTATGTTTTGCGTAGTTTGAGATTATTGAAACTCAAAACTGAAGGATAATCAATAGAAACAGAAAACTTCATTAAAAAGTTCAAAACTGACATCAAAATTCTTGTTAAACCTGAGTTAGCTGAACTGAGTCTTGAACAAGCCTGTACATCAGTATTTGCTGTATTTACATGTCACATTTATTCCATGACATCTTTTTTAACATCTAGAAAATGTAATGTCTTAACGCTGTAGTGTTACTGAAATTCTGTTTACTTAATGCCTGCAACACCGGTCCTGCTTTGATCAAGTTTTTTTCTCTTAATTTATACTGCGGATGCCTGCAGGAATGTCACTTTATCCTTACGCCATCATTGTGGTATAAATTACACCTTTCCGTTCCCTGTCTGTATTAAGCGTATTTCTTTACATTGAGATATACATGCGTTTTTTTGACATAACAAGGTGATATGGATGCTGAGGAAACTTACTATTTCTGTACTTTGTTTAACAAAACATAATTTTTTTAACCTGACATCATCCAAATGGTTGTTGGTTC
Source organism: Micromussa lordhowensis (assembly GCA_964020085.1). Taxonomy (NCBI): domain Eukaryota; kingdom Metazoa; phylum Cnidaria; class Anthozoa; order Scleractinia; family Lobophylliidae; genus Micromussa; species Micromussa lordhowensis. Next base: position 21,256,384 of record OZ026601.1, read on the forward strand.
TTTCTGCAGGTGCTGGCAATTTGATGGAACAGCTCCGACAGATGGTCACTTCATATCGAGCATTCGTTCCAAATGACACAGTTTAGTGATTGTAATAGTTTTGACACAGTGTCGAAGGGGGCATTAGCTGTGCTGATTCCCAGGAATGAATGAACCGTAGATGGATTGTTCAGCACTTTTGCTTTAAAAACCTAACAAGCCATGCCAGTAGAACAAATTATACGCACTTGCATGCCTGCTTCAGCAACACTTTCATGTATTTTACAGACAACATGATACTCTCCAGTCCCGGCCTTTCCCTGAATTAGCTTATTGTGCCCTACCAACGATTTCTCAACACAAATTTTGCTCTTCTGTAAGTTGGCGATACATCATTTGAGAGCAGTATTTTTTTTTCTCTTAAATTGCTGTGGCAGGATTGCGCTAAAGCGCTTGCAACATTTTACTTCTGTGCAGAGATTGGACAACTTTGTACGCGCAAGGAAAACTGCGATTGGAGGAGGGGTTTACAAAGATTTGTCGTGTCAAAAAACGTGTGGGAGATGGAGGGGAGCATGAGCGCACGCTGGATGACATGTCTGGTACCAAGGTAACGTTACGATCATGTGAAAGCAATTTGAGAAAAAATCTTTGCAAAAGTCGCTAAAATTCTCCGACTGTTGCAAAAGTATTGAAAAACAAATTTGGCCAAGTTGTAGAAAAACCTTTCAACTTCTTTTTGTGTTTGTTTGATTTCATGAAAGCAAGGAAATTTAGAGATTCAAGCAAATTTTCAGACTGTGTTCAAAATGTTTAGGCAAAGAGTTGCCACCCTTGCCAAATTATTATAAAAATAAAAGAATTGCAGAGGACAAAAGGGCCAAGGTATGAGTTTAGTGCTACAGTTTCACAGGACTTGAAAGTTGATCTGTTTTTGTAATATCGTTGCCTAGCATGTGACCAAAAATCTTCCCAAGCTTATTCATCTGCTAACCCGACCACAAAAATCCGAATGCTTTTCTTTTGACGTAATTAGCACTTAAAAACTCAAGGCGATAAGTCAGTGAAGTGCACAACAAATTCAAATGAAACAGGTACCAGTTATTCAACAGTATGCTATTACACAATGATCATAAGTTACTAGCTAATTTTTATTGTGTTCTCTTATGGCAGCTTGGTCAACGAAGACACCTTTCTACATTCACGCCATGCGGACAGCTCATCGCATGCAGCTGAAGGAAAAAAATGCTCATGATTCTCTTAATTTTGCTTACTTTAGCAGTGTTTACTTGTTCTTTCCCTCGAGCACCTGCAATATTTTTGCCCTCCAACTCACTGGGCTTGAAGAGCCGTTTTAATAAGAGAACTTCAATGTTTGCTCCCGATCTGGACCTATTTTTTATTTGAAACAGCTCTTCCTGCAGCACTTCGCAAACTGGTATAACGGGCTTGTTAGCATATTTTCTGGCGGTTTGTCTCATCTAGAGGACTGGAAGTGGGAGGCATGTCAAATGTCAAATGTTTGTTTATAGTGGAACATGCACTTAGCTACACGAAGCTAGTTCACAGGCATGCCAAACAGCTGAAACAAATAATTCAAATTAAACATAACATTGTTAAGAATCCCAACTGGCCGGAGGCAGACCAGTTGGCTATTTACAAGTGTGGCCAAGGATTTGAACTCGGGCGTACCGTGAAACAAATCTAGCTAGTGGCCAGAGCGGGACTCAAACCCGGGACCGCTGGATTGCGAGTGCGACGTGCTGACCACTCAGCCATGCTCCCTCCATGGCATGGTACATGGAAGTGGCTCTTGGATTGGTGGAGGGTTGGCTTGTGGTCTGACAGCAGGAGGAACAAGGATAACTGCCTGTTGGTTAGCCACTGGCACAGAAAGCAGGGAGATGATGTGGGTCAGCTCTTCATGTTTGGTGGACCATGGAGTGGACACCTTGTTCCAGGACGGTTATTTCAGATCTCAAAGGACAGACCTGTAGCTTACAGATCTTGTTGACGCTACGTCTAGAAATTCGAACTCACACTCTGTTGAATAAGACTCGAGGAGTCCGTTGAGGGTTGAGTGATCGAGCGAGCGATCGAGCGAGGTTCAACTAGAAAAATAAATAAACATACATGAGGAGAAAAACCAAGCAAAGGTAAAAACACAGAACAGAATATAAACTTACAAATGTTTCCTGACTGTAGCGATGACGGTGAAGCTAGTTAGAGTATAGATCCTCAATAATATGAGATTGATGGTGCGAGAACGTGATTGAGAAAACACTGGCACGCTTGGAAACCGTTAGCGTTTAAATAGCCCTAATTTGCATACACAAGCAGTAAGCTAAGATAAAAATTCGCACGTGGAATCCTACATCCCGGCCCCTAAATGCGCTACATAAGCTTTTACATCAGCGAAAAGAGGATTCCAACGCAATGTTAACATTAATTTTTCCTTCATTGAGTGTCCCTAGATAAATTGTCAAGTTCCACAATTAAGTCTCCTCCGCAACTTCAGCTGCTCCTTCAAGTAAGACTATCTTGTCAATGGGTCGTTCGAGTGTGCTTGATTTTGTTTTCAGCGTGACGCTTCTCACGAGACGGTCTTGCTGGTTGGTCTTGACGCCTGTTATGCGTGCAAGTGGCCATAAACCACTTGGCGAGTTCTCATCTGTGAGCAGTATGATATCTCCGATTTGAAAATTTTGGCGTGGCTTGAGCCATTTTTGCCTCTCTTGCAAAGTTAGCAGGTATTCCTTTACCCATCTGTGCCAAAATACATTCGATAAGTACTGGACTTGCCTCCACCTTCGCCTGGAGTAGATGTCCTCCTTGACAAAGATTCCAGGAGGGAATAATTGGCTGTACCGAAAGAGGAGAAGGTGATTAGGCGTGAGGGGTTCGAGATCTCGGACGTTGTCTGAGACCTTTGTCAAGGGCCTGCTGTTTACGATTGACTCCGCTTCGCACATGAATGTTGACAGTCCCTCATCATCTAGTACTTGCTCCCCGACCAGTGCGTTCAAAACCTTCCTTACTGTCCTTATGCAATGCTCCCATGGACCGCCATGGTGGGATCCACATGGAGGATTGAATACCCACTGGACATTTCTCTGAAGAAGGGAATCGGCGATTTTTTCCTGGTTCCGTTCTTTGATAGAGCGGTTAAGTTTGTGTTCTCCTGAAACAAAATTGCCGCCGTTGTCGGATCATATCAGTTCCGGAGATCCTCTTCTTGCAACAAATTGCCTGAAGCTGTTTAGAAACGAATCTGTATCCAAGTTGTGGGCCACTTCTATGTGGACAGCACGTACCACCAGGCAGGTGTACAGCACGCCATAACGCTTAACTTCTGTTCTTCCACGGCGAATCAGGAATGGGCCAAAACAGCCGACTCCGTAAGTAAAGGGAGGTTTGTCAGATGTAATTCTGTCCAGTGGCAGATCCGCCATTTTCTGTTCACCAACGGGGGCTTGTCTTCTTTTGCAGGGGACGCAGGCGTTTAGACATCTTCGCATCGCAGTTCTGGCGCCGACAATCCAAAACTTCTCTCTAATCAGGCTAAGGACATACTCCACTCCTGAATCACCGGAGACATTATGATACTGGCGAATGATGAGAGGGACAATATGGTGCGACTTTGGCAAAATTACTGGATGCTTTGCACTCTGCTGGAAGGGTCCATTGGCTAACCTTCCTCCTACAGACAACAAGCCGTCAATCATCCGGGGATCGAGTTTGACTATCTTGCTCGATTTCTTGACTTGACGCTTTGAACTTTGTTCACCTGAGGGGGGAGTGGATGATGCCTTTGCCAATATGGTTAATGCCTCTTTGAAACTTTCTTTTTGAACGTGTCTCAAAATTTCCTTTTCTGCATTTCGTAACTCGCCAAGGGTAACTGTAACTACCTTGGTTTTTTTAGTGACTTCTGTGTAACCACTCCTACATTGCCCCACTGATGATCGTAGATTATCTCGATAGCGAAGGATCCAGGCAATGAATTTCTTCAACCCGTACCAAGAGGAAAATCTTTCAAAGATCTTGTTCATTGGTTCTTCTCTGATTTCTGTCGATTGGGAGTATACAGTACTGTGCAGAAAGAATGCAAACGAATTTCGTTGAAATTCAGCTATTGTTCCCGCGAAATATCGTTGAAATTTCAAGCGAAGAATCGTGATTCATCGGGTGATATTTCGAAGAAAATTCGTTGAGCAATACGAAAAGTCGCTAATCTAAGAACAATATTTCGATGAGATCTCACCAGTAATGAAACGAAAATTCGCGTAACTAAAAGAAAAGTCGCAATCCCGAAACGATATTTCGTTGACTCTCGGTAAGCGTACATGTATAGTATTTATGAATAAATGAAATTGACAACTGTTCGTGCAGCCCTTCGATTACCTTCAAAACAATTAAGCTTAGCAATTAAACTGAGTGTCAACACAACGCGAATGAAACTATTCAAAAGAATTAACAAGATGTTTCAAAAACCTATAAGCTTAATGTTTATCCGATCGATAGTTTGTCTATGAAGAGATACAACAGTGTGATGCCCTTACCATTTCGATGGACAATAACGTTCGATCTAAGCTTACATTTTCCTTTCTCGTCAAGTCCTTCAATTTTCCTTTGCCGTTTATCATTCACAAACAACTCAGCATGTCAAGTCTCCTGTCTAGGCGTGGTGTTAACCTCCGCTGCCGTAAAATGAATGCTTAGCGTGCGCTAGTAGCGTCAAGAAATGCCTTCGAGTGACCCTTCGAGTTCCCTCGTGGACTGACGCCATTTTGGATTTCATTCCATTGTTTACCATCCATATAAGGAAGGTAGGTACCAGTCCTCAATGAGTTGTGTAGAACTTTCCTTTTCCAGTTCAGACGTCTTAACTGTAACTTTAACTGTAGGCTAGTTCATGTCGATAAGCTATTTCATTTAAAAGGGAGTTTTATGTAGGCGATGAATGGCAAGTTACTGGTTATAATCATTCAAAGTAGTCGCTTTGCGAGTCATTGTGCGAATGAAAGTGTGCAAACGAAACCGTTTTTGAAGTTTTTCTGTTTGCATAAAGATAAACTGTGTACATTTTTCAGCTTTTATTTTGTTGAATAAAGTTTATCAAATGGTTAAATTGCGATGCAAGACTAAACGCGACTTTAAGACCTTATTACCGCATTGTATCGGCGACTAGTTGGGAAAAAATAAATTCTGACTCATGTAGTGATGGAGCCCAACAGGAGAATATATTTCCTACCAACTAGCCGTCAATATAATGTGGTAATTACATTATAATGACAAAACACAGATTTTAATCTTACCTATTTATTGCCAAATACAAATACAAGCATAGATTAACAAAAATAAAAAAGATTCCTAAACTTAGATCTACAGAAATACATTGTGCCTATTATTGATAGGTATAAAAAAAAACTTAAGCTTGTCTATTTTTATTTCTGGTGTTCTGGCATCTCTTGCCGATGCTAACTTTGCAGTTTTCCCACATCCTGTTCAGCTCCTCAGAATTTCGGCACTGGTATCCGAATGTGTGCAAAACTTCCGCTGAAAAAGAAAAAGAAATTATGGGTAAGTGTTGTGCCGAAATACGTAAAGCAGCTACGTCACGGTTTAGGTCTCTTGAAAATTCTCCATCATCTCTGGTGTCTTTTTATCTTAATCTTACTTAACTTCAAGTTTTCGTTCAGTTAAATGGAAATTTTGTACCTGTCAAACATTTTGTACCAGTCAAAAAAATTTTGTACCAGTCAAAACACCGCGACTTATAAGCTTCTTTAAGTAAATTGTGGTCATGTTAGGACAAACGTATCGCTATGTTCTTTTTTCTTCTGGAATACAGTATATTCAAGTTAAAGATAGTATGTTTCAGAAGCCTAAACATCATTTGTTCTGCTGCCAAAGACCGGCGTTTTCGATATGTAAACTAAGCTTACCCTTTATCGCAGATATAGTCTTCTGGTCAAGAGCATCAAAGTCTTTTGTGCCGTGGACGGTGGAGCGCATTAACACCTCCTTTGAAAACAGCTTATCCACCAAGCGCAAAACAAGTTGTGTCGGCTTCACTGCGGCTTTGGCAAAATCATATTCTGCTCTTTCTAGTCGGACATCACGACACCCACCGACAGGAACTGTGCCCATTTCTAAAAAGTTGATACTGTGGTAAAAAACAAATCAAATGTGCATCATCAGAGTGGTAAAGCAGTACTCCTACATGTTCTAGAATGATTCCATTGTTGAAAAAAAAAAACGAAGAATTCACGCCACAGACGGTAACTAAAATAAGGACCGTCTGTTTTAGAAAATCAGATCGAAAACTATGCAAACTCACATATGTTTCAATGATTCCATTGTTGAAGAAATACTAAACTCTACTACGAAATCACGCCTCAGATGATAACTTAAAATTAGGTCTGTCTATTTTAGAAAAAAATAACAGATCGAAGATTGCATGCTAATCCAAAAGCGTGTGCTTTGTCATACCTGGCATTTCTCTGTCCATTTGGTAAACATCGTCCAGAAATCTGTCTACTTCCGGAAATAATGGAGTTGCTGGAAGGACTGATGAAACGCCATGGTCTGATAGAGGAGGTCTGGAATAAGCTGATGCCATAAAAGGGTATTCCACTGAAGACTGCCTGTTACCAACATCTGGGGTAGACACCTGCTGTGGCTTGAAAGGCTGCTGTGGCTGCTGTGGAAGGCTCTGTGAACTCAAGGATTGTAGCAGTTGGTCCAACTTTGCCTCTTGCCTGGCGAAAGAACACTCCAGCCATTCCAGAAGGGTTCTCATCAGCTGCATTTCTGATACTGACTCAAGATTTTGTTGGCGTTCCTAAAATGATAATAATAAAAATTATGTTGGTGACCTCACGATGTCTTGCGAACATTGCCCCTAATATTTGTATTGTTTGCATTTACTGACATTGATATTCGAAAGTATTTTAGTCTAGATTCATTCATTGGTTCATGCTTAGCGTGTGTATGATGCGAGTTATGGATGCACACAGGAAGTTTGGAGAGCACGAATGAAGCGTAAGAGTTGCATCGCCTCGAGCAACTCTAGCTAAGGGCATGAATCACTGAATTCTTTAACATCATGGTGACAACAACTTGAGCGCTAAACATGTTTTATTTCTGATTGACTACAAGTAGTTCTCACTATGCACGGTGAAGGAAAACAAAGGTCTTTATTATCCCAATACGCCACAGTCAGTTAAGCAAAAGTTGAACGAAAACGCTAAACCTGATCTCTAAAGAAGCACAGGCTTCCCAATAGAGCAGTGTCTGTACACAAGAAGTATAAACAAGGGTTACTTACACTGCTCGTGCTTTCTACAATGTCGATGGCCTTCGTTATAATTTCTCTGACATCAGACTGTTCTGCCTTGGTCTCAGAATTACTGTCTTCTAGAATTCGCGAGTAACTGTTTAGCTGTTGTGTCGGCTCATGCGGGCGAACTGGAACTAAAGCTGATGACAGGGGAAGATCGTCCTCGGAGTCAGAACTCTCACCCATCGAATCCTCAATGAGGGAAACCCTGTTGGGTGACTCAGCAGCAAGGATCTGAAACACCAAGTAAAGCAATCAGTATATGGCCCATGATAGTCGCAACTCTATTTGAGTAATAACTTATTATACATGTAGCTTCCCAGACAGCAACGGTTCACAGGACTCAGAATAATTCGTTTGTTACAGTATTTTTAACCATACAGAAAGCGATCAGTCACATTTACATGTAACACAATAAACAAAGTAGTTAGGAATGACTTGATATACTATTTAACAATTAGACTACGAGCGAGGGCGAGTAGTCTAATTGTTTTAGTATAAATTTACCGTAGTCTCATTGCATAAAAACAAAAAAATGTCAAGTAATGTGCAGAAAAGAACTGTTTTATCATGTTACATCAGGTTCAAACGTGACGCGCGATGTGCACTGATGCGTAACTGTTTTCTATCAGCAGATAGAAAACGGTAATATAGCCAATCAAATTCACGGATTCACAATAGACTATGGTAAATTTATACTAATAACAAATAGAATGTGGCACAAAACTTTATGGGCTTTTAATGCTCGTGATTGTAGCGGTTTTTTCCTTCACCGGCCGAAAAGTTCCCGCATTAAAAAGTTCCCGCAAACATTTACTCCACTGGCGGGATTATGCATTCAAAAAAACGTATCTTCCGCTCAAAAACAAAATGATGAAATTAGAAACCAAAGGATCAGAAATAAAACGATGAAGTTGCCTTTGGTAAACACAGGTGTAGCCACCAAAAAGCTTACAGAAAATGATCGACTGAAGGTACTAACAGCTACAGTAATTGTAATAGAGTGACACCGATTACCGCTTTTTTCCTCTATATGTTGTTTTCACTCGTCAACTGCATGTAGTTTTATAAAAAACGAAAATGGATTTATCAATAAAACGCGACTTCCTGAAAAACGCAAAAATTAAAACCCACTAGGGAAAAACTAGTCTTTCACAAAGGCAAAACATTGGTTCCCATGAAAGACAAAAATCACCGATCCGTAAATTCAACTCCCGCAAAAGTTTCGTGCCACACGGTATAGTTAACGCTGTGCAACGACAGAGCTAGCAATGGATCGTACTTTAGACAATTTCACGAATAAAGAAAACTAGCTCGGCATGAATGGAGTTAAAGAAATTTAGCGACAAAACATAGCAGCTATTAAATACATACCTTTCCTTTTGGTTTCTGTTTTGGTTTCTCCCTTGGTCTCTCCTTTTGTTTCTCCTTTGCTGGCTCCTTTCCCTTCTTAACTCTTTTTGCTTTCTCAGGTGATTCAGTTGTGTCAGACAGCTGAAAAAAGGCCAATAAGCAGCGTTAAATACAGTCACAGGCATCATCAGTTATCAGTTTGTAGTAAGAGTACCAGTTTTCTTTTTGCTTTAGCTCGACGCTGGGGAAGAGCTTGCTGGACAGGAGTAGGGGCTGGCTCCTCAACTAATGGGTAGCAAGTCAAGACTGCTGAATATTCCTTTTTTGACTTGCCCCAGATAACACGGACTCGCTGACCCTCCTTAATGGGCGACGGTTCTACTATTGCAGTCCGAAAAAAGTTACCGTAGAGTTCTTTCTGGTAGCGTAGCAAGTGATAACTGAAATTTTTTAACTTTGACCTTTTTATAGCAACGCCATTTGGATCACAAACTCTGTATTATGATTGGCTTCTGTAGTTGTTATTGTCATGTTTACCGCCTGGTTGTCATTTAGATTTATAAGAAACAATAGAGTATACAAACAGATTTACTAATTACGAGGACAATCAAAAATAATACGTTTGACCTTCTCTTTGCATGTCAAAAAGATTATACTGTATACGCACAGCTTGTGAAAAAGTGGTTTCAGATATTTGCGGCGAACATATAAAGAAACGCGAATCTATTTAACAGATGTAGTACTAACAGCTAAAAAAAATTGAACGTCTGAGAGGCGAGGAGGGCGGAAAGCATGCCGAAAGTCACAACCTATTGTTGAAGCTGTTCTATTGAATTTGAATTAAAATGCCCTTTGAAAAGTGCACCAATGGGTTGTTTTTCATAATATCTCACGACTTCTCAAAAATAAAGTCACACTTTATTGTTTAGTCAGTTCTATTAAATAAGAGAGAAGCTCTTAATTAACCGTGTCAACAAGTTGCTTTGAATTTCTTTTTGTTGTGTTTTTATTTTAATCTGGGATAGATGCTGGGAGGCGTGTTTTCAATCGGTACACATTTTAATAGTTTATTGTCTACCGATTCGGCATCATTGAAGGAAAGGCACTGCGGCATGTTAATCAGTGTCAACCAGTGCTGCTTTGCTTGGAAATTAAACTCTCTTTGAAAGCATCCCGCTGACTCAGTGTCTTTATAAAATAAATTATCTCTAGTCAGTTCAATTGAACTAAACAGTATCTTTAGTTCCGTGAAACAGACGTAACAATAATTTTTATACGTAAATGCCTTGTTTTGTTTTGCGTTTTTTTTCTTTCGTCGATTTCGTTATCGTTTATAATGCTTTGTTCAGGGGCAAACAACGGATCGTTTTGGTAAATTATCTGTTCGGAAGGCCTTTAATCCTCTCCTCGAACCTCAAACTTTTGTGATATGAGAAATTTAATGACTGTTGGTTTCGGATTGTTAAAAAATGTTGTTGGGTACCGAAAAAGGGTCAGCTATCATTTTCAGAAAGGCGATAAGGCCTAAGGTTTTCAGGAAATGGGCAAAAAAAGCCCTAGGGCTAGTTCAAGAAAGAAGTTTTATACTACACAGGTAAGTAGAAGACGATAAAAGAAACCATTTCTGTTTTATTGGTCATTGACTTTTCTCAAATTGGTGGCTCCTAAAGGAGCCGTTTTTTTAAAGTTCATCAAGAACTTTTAATACTTGGTTGCTGCTCCACGTAATTCAACCACAGCTGGAATGGCTTTGTACAAGACATGGTCAATATATCTCGCACATTTCGCTGCATCTACCTTCTTCCTCCAAAACTTCTTAATGCCGTCAATCAGTTCCTGTTTTGATCGGGGCTTGACCTTTGTTTCCAGGTAGTATTTCAGCTCGTGCCAGAGGTTCTCAATTGGGTTTAGATCTGGGCTCTCCGGGGGGGTTGGCCACCAGTTGATCCCATTCTCCTCAAAGAAGGTTTTGGCTGCTCGTGAAGTGTGCTTAGGGTCATTGTCCTGCATGAAGCGGTGATTCGGGAGCTGCTCATTGATGAAAGGCACCAGATGGCTTTTAAGGATATTGCAGTAAATATCAGCATCCATGATTCCTTCGAAGATGCAAATTTTCGTCCCACCTTGTCTGCTTATTCCGGCCCACACGTGTAATTTCAGCGGGTGCTTCGGTTTAGGCTTTCTTCTTGCAGGTTCGCCAACTTTCCTGTAACACGTACGGCGGAATTGTTCGAGGGATACTGAGCATTCATCTGTAAAAATGACGTTGTCAAAAGTATCTCTGGTCTCCAAAACTTTCTGGGCGAACTCTAAGCGTTTGACTTTGTTCGCATCTCTAATCAGCTGACAGTATCTCGTTCGTTGAAGAGTCCAGCCCTGCTGCTTTCGAGATCTCCGCACTGTTGATGGGTGGACCACGACTCCGCGTCTGGCTAACTTCTTTTGGATTGTACGGCTGGTTGTTTCATCGTCCTTCCGCATCTGATCTTCTATAAATGCTCTGGCTTCAGCGTTCAACTTTCTGGGTCTTCCAGTACTCGTGCCTTTCTTCGTGGATCCCGTGAGTTTCAGTTTCTTGATTATACGTGTGACAGTTGCGAAGCTGACTTTCAAATCTTCTCCCTTTAACAGCTTAAACATCTCTGCTGGATGAAGATTTTGTCTATAAAGAGACTCGATTCGAGTACGCGTGTAGTTTGATACGGTGGGCATGATTGCTCAAGAGTAACTGACAACTGATCTTCGAATTGCGTTGATATACATGTAAACAATGGTTGCGATGTTTACGCGACTATTTGCATTACAATGTGATCTTGGAGATTAAGTCTCAAGAGGGTTATTGAACAAGGTAAGTTTGAATTTTTAAATTCAAAAGGATATTTAAACTGTTTTCAGACATTGTTCATAGAGCGAATTTTCGTGCCGCTTTTCGCTACGTTGCGAACTCTTTCTCTTGAAAGTTCGTTATTCTCAACGATATTTCACGTGAGTATTCGCGCGGCTTGCGAAGAACAGCCCGAATTATCGTTTTGATTATAACAATAGGCCTTTCGAAGATTCGTCGAACTTCGTACGAAAAATCTTTTCACTCGAAATTTCTTTAATTTTCAATGAAAAGCACTGAAAAGCCGCGAAAAGTACCGAATTTCGTTTGCATTCTTTTTGCACAGTACTGTACCTCAGCTGTCGATTTTACCTCTGGGTCGTCTGGTGAAACCTCCAGGACCAAACCAGGGGCGATAGGCGAAGAAGATTCTGGACGCCACAGGAAATCTGGGCCTCTGAGCCATTGACTGTTATTTAACAGAGCCTCTGCAGAAAGCCCTCACAATGCTTTCCGCTGGGTTCTGCAACGAGTCAACGTGCCACCAGAGCAAGGCGGCCGCGACCTCCGTATTGTAGCTACCCAATTTGCCACAAAGGTATGAAAGCACTTGCTCTCGTTTCAGAGGTATCCCAAGACGCAGGTGCTGTCGGTCCAAAACACAGACTCGTTGACCTGTAAGTCGGTCTCAGTTCTAATGATCTTATCCAGTCTGGCTGCAACAACGGCTGCGCTCAACTCTAATCTAGGAATAGTAAGATGCTTGAGTGGTGACAGCCGGGATTTCCCAATGACGAATGAACAATGGATGAGACCTCGTGCATTTTTGATGTAAAGATAGGACACTGCACCATAAGCAATCTGACTGGTATCAGCAAAGTGGTGGATCTGACAAGTTGTGGCGTCACCGAAGTCAGGCGGCTTGAAACATCGATAAACTTTGAGGGACTCCAACTTAGGGAGATCTCCGAGCCAACTCTGCCAGATAGTGATGTCTTTGTTTGAAACCATGTCGTCCCAACCTAAGCCTCTTTGGCACAAGTTCTGCAATAGACGCTTGGCTGGAAGGATGAAGGGTGCAACAAACGCCAGAGGGTCATAGATGGAACTCACGATGGAGAGGATTCCTCGTCTGGTAGAAGGTTTGTCCCTTAACGATATCTTAAAACCAAAGGTGTGTGTCTCAACATCTCATCAGGTTCCCAGAGCACGTTCACAAGGCAATTGGTCGAGTAGATGGTCTTTCACCGAGACTGCTCTCTGTGACGTAGGTACAGACTTGATGACCCTTCTGGAGTTAGAAATCCATTTGGTTAACCGAAATCCCCCTTTGGAAAGCAGTGCGCGAAGTTCTGATACCAGTGATATTGCCTTGGTTTCGCCTTTGATGGACTTCAAACAATCATCCACATAGAAATTGCGCCTTATAGTTCTCACTGGCTCTGCACTGAACATTTCTTGTTTATCATCTGCAGTCTGCTTTAAGCCAAAATTAGCACAACTTGGAGAAGAAGTGGCACCAAATAAATGAACCAGCATTTGGCAATCTTCTGGATCGTTGTTGATATCATTGTCTGGCCACCACAGGAAGCGAAGGGCATCACATCCTTCGGATGACACGCACCTGGTGGAACATTCCTTCGATGTCGGCCATTATGGCAATAGGCTCTTCACAAAAGCGAATCAGAACTCCCACCAAGTTGTTGGTTAGATCGAGGCCCTGAAGTAGTTGAGAGTTTAGGGACACCCCGTTGTATCGCGCAGAACAGTCGAAGACCACACAAAGTTTGTCAGGCTTGTTTGGGTTCACGACAGGATGGTGAGGTAAGTACCATGCTACACAGGCCGTGTGTTCCAATGGAGTCTTGGAAACCATCTGAGCGTGCTTATTCTCGAAAAGGTTGTCCATGAATGCTGAATACTTCGAACGCAGGCCTGGGTTCTTAAGCAATCTTCTGCACAGTAACTTCAAACGATGTTTTGCCATTGCTCGATTGTTTGGTAAACAAGGCACCTCATTTTTCCAGGGTAAGTCTATCTGGTAGTGACCCTCCTTCAAAACAAATTGATTCCTTCATGATGGATAGTGCATGCTTGTCTTCTTTAGACATTGCTGGTTTGTCGACGCATATGGAGTCCGAGAACTCCCAGTTACAGAACGTACGAAACTGCTGGCTAAGTTCTTCGTCAGCCTTTACAAAGTTGCACACTGGCTGTGGCTGGCCCATTCTCACCAAGGGCCCATTTACCGTCCAACCAAATATAGTTCTCGTCGCAAATGGGCCTTGGCCTTGACTAACACAGGTTTCATGGGGTTCCAGGGCCTTAGGAACGTCACATCCAATAAGCGGGCCAACATCCGAGTCAATTGTTTGAATTTGAAGATCTCTGAGGTAAGGGAAGGTGATCATATCCTCTTGAGTCGGGATACTGTCATGACTTACGGGTAGGCTTGGTACTGAAAACACGGACGGAAGTTCAACAAAGTAATTCTCATCCAAATCAAATACTTCCAGAGAGAAGAGATTGCACCTGGTCATACAATTCTGTTTGCCGAGGGTGGTAAGTGAAAGCTGCGTCTTCTCCCCTTCGATGCCCAAAGTCTCCACGAGCTTGTTGAAACGGAATGTGGTATTGGAGCCGCTATCAAGAAAGGTGTAGGTTACAGTTGAATTGCTTGATCCTTTGGCCTTGACCCTTACAGGCACTATCGGTAAGGCAGTAGCTGACTTGCCGGCACTGATGAAGCTGTTCTGGGTGTTGCCCACGGCATTACCGTCTGGTACTGGAACTTCATGCTCACTAGTATTCTCTCCTCAGGTTCTCGTAAATCTCTCTGTGGGTGGAGGTACGTGGAGTGTTTGGACTGACATCCAGAAATCTTACAAAAACTTGACCTGGGGCACTCACGCACGAAATGGCCTGGAAGGAGGCAGTTAACGCAGAGACCCTAAATCTCTGCTCCACGCGAAGCTTCTTGAAGTCTTTGCAGCGGACTAAGACGTGATGACCATTGCAAAAAGGACATTTGGGAGGTAGCCTGGTTGCCATAGTTGAATCAGTACGGCCTCCATCATTTACGGAGGTAGCAAAGTTAGCACCTCTTCTATTCGTTGAGCCTTTGGAATCCTTTCTGCCAATCCTTGGATCATCTTTAATGTCTCCAAACACCGGATGGGTCATTGCACGGGCTTTTGCATCCACCAACTTCACCAAGTCATGGAAAGCGATCTCTCGATGCTCATTATTCGTAATAGCATCAGCCTTATTGCGCCAACTACGTCTCAATGTATGAGGCAGCCTTCTCACAATTTTCTGTGGACTGTCAGGGTTGTCAACTTTGTTGACGTATCCAACGTCTTGCAAAATGTTCTTACAATTTGTAAGTGAAATTGAAAGCTTCTGAGGAGCGTTGCAATGTTCGTTCTTTATGGGTGGCCCGTTTATCAGACATTCTACCAGAGCAGTTGCGATTTTGTATCCTTGTCCGTATCTTTCCTTCAAAAGACAGCATGCTTCGATGTATTCCCTTTCATTAAATCATGGACATCTCCATGAGTGTACTGCACAAGATAGTGTAGGCGCATCATGCTGTCAGCGGTCTTCGCCTCAATGAGATTCATAAATGACTGCACGAAGTTGTAGTAATTGGTGGGATCTCTGTCAAACACTTGCACCTCGCTTCTTGCTAATGTAAGTGAGAAGGAAAGCTTGTTTAGCTGAGCGAGTAATCCCTGAAATTGATGATCACGAGTATCTTGCAAGTACAGAAGTCTCTTGTTATGCCTCTGCTGCTCTCTCTGGATATCTATTAGTTCTTGTAGGAATCTCTCTCCGGTAGATGAGCCATGTGATGACGGACTTTCCTTTATACTGTCTTCAAGATGACTAGCAAGGCGAACATCTTCATAGTATTTGTTCTCTAAAGGCTTGGTTTCCTGTGGAGCCATGGGAGGGCGTGGCTTCATAGGAGAAAACGGGTGTTGATCCAAAGGAAGAGGGAGAACTTGAGCAGGAATTCCAGATGGCTCTTTGATGCTGGCAGTTTCTAGCTCGGCATTAGCGTACGTTTGTTCTTCGGCCTGCGCTCTAACAATTTTCCATCAAAATCCAGTTGACGCTTTCTTTGATCGAGGCGCAACTTGGCTTCTTCTTGAAGTTGTTGCTGCTTTTTTTTTAAATTTATTTACACTACTTACAATACTAATACTTACACTACTTACAGTACAATACGATAATTCACGCTACTTACAATACTAATACTTGCACTACTTACAATACAATACGATAATTCACGCTACTTACAATATTAATACTTACACTGCTTATAATACAATACGATAATTCATGCTACTTACAATACTAATACTTACACTACTTACAATACAATACGATAATTCACGCTACTTACAATATTATTACTTACACTGCTTATAATACAATACGATACTTCACACTACTTACAATACCAATACTTACACTACTTATAATACAATACGATAATTCACGCTACTTACAATACTAATACTTACACTATTTACAATAAGGGGGAGGTGGTGGTGCTATAACACACAAGATAATTTAAAATATGTTAAAATGTCTCAAAGTGACAAAATCGTTATTGAAACTGAAACTAAAACTAAAACTATCTCTGCTGAATCCCAGCTGGTAACATTTTCTAGAAAGGTCATTAGGGGGAGAAGTACATGTAAATGAAAGTAGCTAGACCGAATCATCAAGAAAGAGCTGGTTGATGTGGAGCGGTTCAATTTCTTTGTATAATTTTAAATAAGAGCAGAAGCTCTCCAGAGTTGGCTTTCTTTCCTTGCTTCTGCAGATCCAAATGTAAAATCTAGTGAGTAGAGAAATATAATCAATTATTCTGTTGTTTCTCAACGAATCAGGTCTCAAGCCTAGCGCATTTAGTTTACTCAGGCCGCAGTTTTGAGGTAATATGTTATGCTGGAGAAAAGAGGTGAGATGATCCCAAAAGACTTGCGTTTTGTTGCAGTACCAGAAGAGGTGAGGGATTTTTTCAGGGTCCTTGCCGCAGAAGGTGCACTTGTTGTCGTTTCTAAAACCCATTTTAACTAGCACGGTGTTAGTAGCTAGGACTCTGTGTAGGAAGCGAAAATGAAATTCAATTAATTTCATACTGTTAGTGCACTTTAGAGCTAATCGATAGGCATTGTTCCAGTTTATATCATGATATTCTTGGATTAAGTTGCTCCATTTCTTTTGGCTAGGAATTGGGGAGGTACTTTTATATTGTAGAAATTCTTGGTACGCCAGTTTATTGGGTTTTTTAGATTTTAATATGTCAGTTACAAAAGTTGCTTGCTCTTCAGCATTACCTGTTGAATGCCAAGCCTGATTTCTCCAAAGCGCCTTAAGAGTGGATATAATTCCGCAAAAGGCTAAAGGGCAGACAGTGATATTGTGCATATGTTCAAATTCTGTTCGCGAGAAAAATAAGTTGGGTTCCTCCTTAATAAATTGATTTGCGCAGGAAATTCCTGATTGATACCACTTTTTATAAAAGATAGGTTTGTCCATAATTCTAATGAGTGAATTATGCCATAGGCTTTGTGCAAGAAATGAATCAAGAGAGGTTATTTTGTCATGGTAGTTTAGTTCAGCCCAAATTTCTAAGACTTCTTTGAGGAAGGGGCTTAACCCTTTCGCAACCTTTGTGGTATCAGCTTGTTAAGGTTGTTCAGAACCATGGGGCCTCCAAGCGGCTCTAGCTCAGCATCAATAAAAAGTTTCCATTTTCCCTTACTGTTCTCGTCTAGATATTTTTTAATCCAAACAACCTTTAGGGCTTTGTTAAAGGATATTATATCTAACATCTTAAGACCACCATCCGGGTAATCCCTAACAACAACATCTCTCTTTATTTTGTCCCCTTTGCCATTCCAGAGAAAGTTAAAGAAAAGGACGTTTATTTCGTTTATAATCTGGGGATTCGATTGTAGGGGGGACAGAATGTGAATTATCTGAGGGACTACAAGGCTCTTAATGACAGAGATGTTTCCAATCAGGCTTAGTCTCAGGAGTGCCCAAGTGCCTAAACAGTTTTGTATTTTCTCAATTTTTTCTTGGAAGTTAAGGTTTGCTGTCACCTCTGGGTGAATTGAGAACCATACTCCAAGTACTTTGACTTTTAAAGTTTTCCAATTAAAATTGTATTCCGAGCAAATTGTTGCGTTGCTTCCTGCATGTGAACCGATCCAGAGAGCTTCAGTCTTCTTGCTATTTAGCTTGAGGCCTGATAATTTGCCAAAGCTTTCCAGGGTCTTAAGGGCTTCAGAGAGAGATTTTTCCAATCCGTCAAGAATAAGAGTTGTATCATCAGCATATTGACTAATTTTGATCTCATTTTCTTTAATTAGAAAACCTCTTATATCTGAGTTGCTTCTCATTTTTTTCGCAAGAATCTCCACAGCCAAGAAGAAAAGATACGGGGAGAGAGGGCATCCTTGCCGGACACCTCGATGAACAGTAAAGAAATTACTTGACCAGCCATTGTTCGAGATGCAACTTTCAGAGTTACAATAAAACGTCATAAACTATTGCATGATGGAAGCGCCAAACCCAAAGGAGACCAGAGATCTTCGTATAAAGGACCATTCTAGTGTGTCAAAGGCCTTTTCGAAATCAAGGAAGAGAAGCAGTCCTTTAAGATTTTTAGATGCGGCATAATTGATTACACTATCTATTAGTCGTACATTTTCTCCAATGAAACGTCCCTTAATGAAGCCAGTTTGGTCGTTATTTATAAGTTTAGGTAAATAGAGCTTTAAGCGGCTAGCAATAGTTTTTGCAGCAATCTTGTAATCACAGTTTAAAAGTGTTAAAGGTCTCCAATTACGTATATAGTAGAGTTCTTCGCTTTTTTGGGGATTAATTTAATTATACCTTTGTCTCTGCGAAACGGATAGCTGACCGTTCAGGTAGCCGTAGTTTAATGATGCTACAAGAGCTTCTGAAAGATCGCTCCAAAACATTTTGTGGAATTCAGAGGGTAGACCATCCAATCCTGGGCTTTTCCCAGCTTCCATGTCTTTTGAAGCTGTAGCGCATTTGGCTTCTGTTAGCCAACCTTCAATAGATTCACTTTCATCATTGCTTAAAACCATGTTATTTGACTGAAAGAAAAACTCAGTGTCTGCTCGATCTGTTCGAATCTTAGTAGAATCTTAGTAGAATACAAGTTGTTGCTGCTTAATAACTTCCTGTCGTTTTTTGTTTTGAAAGCCTCCATTGTCTTGTTAAATTCTTGAGCCTTGGATAAAAGATCCTCCACTAAAGGCGATTGCGACATACACAAAGTGATCTCACGATGACAGAGTAAATTTTCATTCAAAACACACTGCTGATCAAGTGTTACGTTCGGTACAACTTGGCGACGAGTAGCTTGGCCATCAGATTCTTGTTCCATTGTCGAGTTGAAGAGCGATCGATTAGGAAAGGCAATCAACCTCTGGAACCATTTTCGATCAGTGTAGCTTACAGATCTTGGCGACGCTACATCTAGAAATTCGAACTCACACTCTGTTGAATAAGACTTGAGGAATCCGTTGAGGGTTGAGTGATCGAGCGAGCGATCGAGCGAGGTTCGACTAGAAAAATAGATAAAAATACATGAGGAGAAAAACCGAGGGAAGGTAAAAACACAGAACAGAATATAAACTTACAAATGTTTCCTGACTGTAGCGATGACGGTGAAGCTAGGTAGAGTATAAATCCGCAATAATATGAGATTGATGCTGCGAGAGCGTGATTGAGAAAAAACTGGCGCGCTGGGAAACCGTTAGCGTTTAAATAGCCCTAATTTGCATACACAAGCAGTAAGCTAAGATAAAAATTCGCACATGGAATCCTACAAGACCCGATGAGGCTTGCGGTAGCGATGTTGCTGCTTGTTGTCTCCTCAAACAGTTCTCAAGACATGCCAAAATTAATCAGGTTGTCATCGTTGTTAGTTACTTCAATGGGCTGGAAAAAAGCAAGCGAAAGGTAAACATCACAAACAATCATCGCTTTTTGCATTTCACAGGTAATTGAAAAATATACACATAAAACAATGAAAGTTTTCACTGAGAAAAGTGAAAAAGTTTTCCTTTATTGGTCGTGAAGAATTGAACAAAGTGAATTTCTTGTTGGTGGAAAAAGCAGGCGCAAGGTCAAGCCTACGTGTAAAAAAATTAATTGTTAACAAATTGATGCCTTGTCGTAAACAATTGAAAAATTGTTTGTAAAATAGTTTTTTCTGGTCTGAATGA
Source organism: Micromussa lordhowensis (assembly GCA_964020085.1). Lineage (NCBI taxonomy): Eukaryota > Metazoa > Cnidaria > Anthozoa > Scleractinia > Lobophylliidae > Micromussa > Micromussa lordhowensis. The sequence goes on from OZ026601.1 coordinate 21,276,173, forward strand.
GGAGTGAATAAACTTTTTTTTTATTTATTTGCAAAACAAGTAACTACTTACATTAATAACAATATAGCTATTACACCACTGACATTACAATAACTCTACTCTCAGGGTAATACTTATATTACTTACATTACAATACTTACATAGAATACGGTACAATACTTAAGTTACTTACGATACAAGACATTACATCATTTATTGAAAGAATAATTTTTTCATCTGTTTCCACTTACATAAAAATTTATCCTGCAAAGCAAAGT
>OZ026601.1:21283929-21296429 GCA_964020085.1 Micromussa lordhowensis
GCTTTTGTTCTCAATTACGCTTATGTGTAAACATTCTTTTACAGAAAACCAACAAAGTTACCCTAGTTCTAAACAAAACTGAAGTTCAAATAACTTTTGGATCAAACAATCACATGCAAGATAAACATCACTAACTGTCCTTGAGGCACAATCTTTAGAATGTCATGGACATTCAAACAATTACTACAAGTAACAACAAAGCTAATCAAAATATAAACGATCACTTTCATTCTAACAATGATCATGACTACCACTTTTGAAAGGAAACAAACTAGTCTTCAGTATAAACTGTTTATATATGTTATGCGATGAATCTACAGGTATAATATTTGGGTAATTGCAAATAATTGTAAATAAAGCGTGGCAACAGAAAAGTTAATTACGCCAGGATAAATCAATTTGTTGATTCATGTGTGATGAAAATTCAAAGTTGCTAATAGTATTACCATTTTGTTCTTGACCAATTCATGTTGACTTTGGTAAGCAGAATCCCAATTTCAATTAGTTCAAAAAACTGAATGGGTCTTAATTGTATCAACTGACTACGAATCCCTCATCTAGTAAACTGACTCTGAACAATTGAGAAAGTATGCTAACCCACACAGCGGTCAAACGTCTGCGCATGTCCAAGAGTAAAATCAAAATGGCGGAAGCCGCATGTTTCTTCAATCATAAGAATATCAAATCAACGGCCATTGCAGAGTAGAAGAAAAGAGAACACGTACCACGCACAATCTAGAAAGGAATGAACCTTTATTTTCTTGAAGTAACGTCAGCCATATCCGGAGGTAAGATCATTTGTTTGTTTTGAACAAATTCAGTATACTTGTAAGCAGCTTGTAAAAAATTGGCCTAATTTCACCATTTTGACAGAATGTGATTTTGAGAATTCTATTGTAGTAATTAAATGCAAAAATTATCTTGAAAAACATTTACTGCGTATTTTGTTGCATATTTTGTTGTCTTCGCTCTAGCTCCCTCGACGAGGTGGTCTAGCTTACTAACATCGCGGCATGCAAAGTGCTGTTGTTCTCCTTTCTTTCCTCAGGCTCAGAGGGGAAGAGATGGTCAATCTCCAATCAAAACTTGGAAACGTTTTCTTCATTTGAAGTCCTTAATAATTGTACTTGAGAGTTAGACTAACAGCTTTGAAATGGTTTCAAATTGTGCCGGGAAAACACAGAAAGAGTGACATCACACCTATCAACCAATGAGAATGCACGTACTGTCTTAAATATTTTATAAAACTCAATAGTACACGCTATGGCATTTACCATTTGTTAATTTTCCAGAGGTATGTTATTGCAAATCCAGTTGGACATATTATATATGTAATAACAAGGGTGCATGTTTTCATTGATACAAACTTTGCAGAACAGCCAAACTCACTTAAAGCTAATAAATTATTTAAAGTACAAAAGTAGAAATTATATTTTCTAGAAGAAAGCACAAATGAGAAAATTCACAAAAGAGGGGACATTTTATGCTTGTAATATTCACTTGAGCCTCTTGTCGCCTTTTGCAAAACTAAAATGCAAATAATATGATGACAAGGGTAGAAGGAGCTATCCCTTTTTATGCTACATTTTTTCAACCATGCAGTACGTTTTTACTTGGATGTCTGTCATTTACTTGATTTAAACTTCCAGAAATACTCTCATGTCAAGAAATACAAGAGCATGGTTAAATTATTTAATTATTAGATTAAGATTAATTGACATGTTTACTGAAGTTATGTTTCAAAATTGTTACATAATTACAGAAATGTTACAAATGTCAATGAACATATGTTGCATGGTAGTGATAGTTTTGGTTTAAGTTCTGAAAGAAACTCTTCCTTTGTTTCCAGACTTGTTACACCAACCATGGCACCATGAGAAAAATGTAAATGGCTGTCGAGAATAAATAGCTTTTCATCACGAGCAACAAAACAGATTGTCATGTGGTTGACTATAACTATGACAGCAGGACTTGAAGGTTCATTTACAAGGCGTTCAAGATAAAAACTTAAGGAAGATTGAGGGACCAGTGGATTTTCATTGAGAAATCCTATGTCCAGTGTCTCTTCAATTTTTGTTTGCCCAATGCTGCCATTGAGATGTACGATTGCCTCGTCTACTGGAAAGTTGATTGGTCGTCCACCAGTGATGGAGTCGGGGATATGGTTGCCAGCTTGAATTGCAATGTTCAGTATACCAAGCCATTATGCATCATTTGTCGGCTCATTTCCGTCATTGGCCTTTGCATTACTATTTACATGAAACATTTTTGCCATAAAAAGAGCAATAAATGTACAGGCATTTGACCCTGTTCTTCCCTGAAAAGTTGACTGTGAAATATGATAATAATAATAATAATAATAATAATAATAATAATAATTCATTTACTTATAACGCGCAAGTATCAATATACATTTTCACCTGTGCGGAACTAAATTCATTAAAAAAAAAACTAATTACAGGTATATCATATAACTAATAACTAATAATAACTAATTAAAATTATATAAATAACATAAAAAATAAAAACTGGCCTTAGTATCTAAGGAAGAATTGTATATGTAGTGTAAACAATTAAAATATTTAAGAAAATGCTTCTCTAAAAAGATATGTCTTAAGTGCTTTCTTAAAAGATGGTAAAAACAATGAACTTCTAATATTAAATGGTAGATTATTCCATAGTTTTGGAGCGGCGACTTGAAATGCGTGGTCTCCAAGAGTAGTATAAGTTTTCACTTTCTCTATTTCTAATAATAAGTTGTCACTATTTGACCTAAGGTTGTGTTTTCCAGGCTTCTTAAATTCAATTAACTCTTTGATATAATTAGGGGTGTGCCCATGAACAGCCTTATACGTAATTAAAAGAATCTTAAATAATATGCGTTCACGAATAGGCAGCCAATGAAGTTTAAACAGTAAAGGTGTTATGTGACAGTATTTACCGGCATTATATACAAGCCTAGCTGTGGCAAGTGATAAGGAAACAACCAAAAAGCATGCTTGGAAGAATGACAAATACTCAGACATGAAGGTGAAGAGTTCATTTGTAGATTATTGTGTACTGGTTGCTGGGTTGAGGGGGGTTGTTTTGATGAACGTTGCTGAGTTGAAGGCTGCTGTCTTGATGAAGCTTGCTGGGTTGGAGGCTGCTCGCTTGATGAAGGTTGCTGGGTTGAAGGCTGCTGTCTCGATGAAGGTTGCTGAGTTGAAGGCTGCTGGCTTGATGAAGGTTGCTGGTTTGAAGGCTGCTGTGTTGATGAAGGTTGCTGGGTTTGAGGCTGATGTCTCGATGAAGGTTGCTGGGTTTTAGGCTGCTGTCTTGATGAAGGTTGCTGGATTGGAGGCTGCTGTCTTGATGAAGGTTGCTGGGTTGAAGGCTGCTGTCTTGATGAAGGTGACTGGGTCGAAGGCTGCTGGCTTGATGCAAGGCACTGTGATGGCTGTGAAACATTCAGCATCACATAGGAGGTTAGGGTTAGGTTTACCAGTACTTGAAAGTAAATAAGTGTAACCTTGAAAACTGAGTGGTAGAGCTTTTGTATCAATGTCCTCTTCAAACATGTGCAGATGAAATTTTTGTCTATTTGATACTCCAGTGTTGCCAGTCTGCAGACATTCAATGCAATGCAGTTAGCATACTCATGTCAGTCCTCCATACATGGAAGCTAAATGCTAACGTACACCTAATTGCCGTAACATCATAGAAAAAATGAAAAAGGCAATTATGAATTGATTAGGCACTATAATCATTATGATAAGTTTGAAACTTGCCCTGAGAAACAGCCTTAGTAAAAAGGCCTAAAAATACCTGTACACAAATTTTTCTTTCTTAAGGAGCAATATGTGTGTAGTTTTAAACTTGTCAGTTTCGAGTTGGTGCTGCAAGCTATGATGAATCTGATTAATTTCTTTTGCTTCTTTCATTTTCTTTTTTCAATGACAATGTCACTGGCAAGTAGGTGTATTGAAAAAAGGATATACAAAAATGTTCCCTGATATCATTAATGCAGTGATTGGTACAATTGATTGGTACAATGTAGATTCAAGTCAGAGAAAGGCACAGTATATATATAAAACACATTCTTTAGAATGAATAGATTTTATTATTATTAAGTTTTCAAAGTATCTTGATCTTGGAAAAAGTGAAAGTATAGATTTATACATAAAATGCAATCAAAAGATGAAAACTACCTTGTGTATAGGAGATAGATGATGCATTCTTAATCAAGAACTATGTGTACATGTATTTTATGTAGTAAGGCTTTATTGAACTAAAAAGAACTTGTTCAGTTGTCTCTCAGTTGTCTCTTGTAAGCCCCACCCCACCATTACTAACAGGTTGTTGTAAGTGTCATTGTTAATTTTCTGATTAACTGTATGTACACGGAAAGAAATTATGTTTTGTGGAATATTGCTTGAGTATTTGATTTATCAATTGCTACTCACTTTCGAACGAGTTCAGCTTGTTGAAGGCCTCGGACATTTTCCACCAAATGGAGGCATCAAGAAGAACATCGCCTTGTTCATTAACCTGGACAGACCCGAATCTAGTTTGGATGGAATTCCACACCTCGAAACCTCGAATATTGTTGTTGTGTTTAAGGATTGCTAGCCTATTTGCTAGCATAACAAAGTTCCTTTTTAATGTTTGAAGATGGCTTTTACAGCATTCCTCACTTTCTGGTGCATGGGCAAATGCACAACGAGACTCGTGAAGTGCTTCGGCCAAAACCAGCAGAGGAGATTTTATTACACTGCAAACCTAAAAGTGAAAAGAAACGTTTTATATATAGTGAAAAGCCTCAAAAGTACTTTTTCCGGCAGGAATATTACAACAAGATTTCTGTTCTGTATTTATACAGCAAAAATCAGGTCCCCGCTGACTTTTTAGAAAATAATTCAATTTTACAAAATAACAACAGGGAAAACCTCTCACCTTCTCGAGTCTTTCGCTCGCGCACGGTCGACTCGACTCCTTCCCAGCTAAAATTATATCTCCTTCTACGGTCCACTGTGTAGAAGACAATTAAAATAATTAAGGATATTTTCAGGCTAACTGAAGATGAAAATTTAAATGAGGAGTACAAAAGTGTAAACAGTTTAAAATTAAAGCGTCTCACCTTTCTTGATAAACCTTCTTGAAAGCCCCCCATGGACTTAAACTCTTTGTTTGCCTTCTCTTTGCATAAATTGCACCACCTCGTCCCCGGTATATAACCCTCTCTCGTTCTTCCCACACTGTCAAATATTTGAAAAAGCCTTTCCGGGATAGGATGCAAGTGCAAAAATTTACTGTGTCCCCAGAAAGATGGACACGAACACCTGGTGCTATCCTCCTGCAAAACCCTGAATCTGTGCCGCTCGCACAAGTAGGAACCACACGGAATACCTCCAGCCCTCGATAATCTCTTGCCAACAGGCTTTAAAATCCCTCGACAATCTCTCCCACTCTCCCCTTCTTTACTACATTTCTTGCCATCAAGCTGCGCGCCAATGAGTACAGTAGCCAAAATCACCCAGTAACAGTAAAACCATATTGCAAAATGCTTGGAAACCATGTTAGTTCACACAAACCCAGCCAAAAACAAAGTTACGACGAGAATTTTTCAAACCTCAAAAACACCTCCTGTGAGAGCACAGTTCCTTCTGGGAGAACTTTTCTAAGTATTAACCTTAACTTTTCATTAACGACTTTAACTTCCCGGCAGTTTCGTGGCAACAACTGGGCACGCGCCCCATGTTTGACTGTTGTGTGATGCTAACCTGTAAAGTAGGGGCTGGATGCCTTGCGATAACTGACACCTCTTCCCTTTTCTTTTTCTGCTTGGTGGACGCTTCTGGCCTTTTCTTCTTCTGCGTACCGGAGCATGCGTTGTTTGCTTTTTGTTTTCGTTTCCTCACAATGCCTGACAGTGGTCGGTTTTCTTTTTCGGATTCGTCATTTGGCACTGGAGTTAATGAAATCCAAATCTAACCTGTAGAGCTTGGTGGGATCATCTGATCTCTGAGTAAACGAAAGCTCAGAGATCTTTAAGAATTAAGTTTTGATGTTAAGCAGAAGTGTGGGCTGTACAGATTAAGAAAGAGTGTTTGTTTGATAGTTGCTCGAGCTAGGCCTCTCATTTACCAATGCTTGTCTGCTTTTAAATTCACTTTTTGTTGTGAACATCGAGAGTTGCGTGTTTCCAATACAAGTTACGTGTAGTAATGGCTTTTTGTTTTGCAAAATACATGCAAATGGTTTTTCCTCCAATTTAAGTACACACATATGCGTGAAATTACACACCTGCGTGTCACTACCAGATCAGTAAATTTACACACATGTAATTACACACACCTTACATGCACTGTCCACTTACAATTTTTTTCATTTACCCATTGTTAGATGTGGCTTCGTATAGCCTCTGAAAAAAAAAAGAGAAAAATATAGGGCTTAATGTAAGGAAAACTGATTATTGGGCAATAGGCCATTTTACAGTTGTGTGCTTAGTTACCTGGCCATGAATGCGAGCGAGGCTGGAGGTGACCTTGCTTTGATACAGACCTTCAAGCTTTTCTCATGTAAATTTCAACTAGTTAGCACGAGAACAACTTGATTTGCACAATAAAAGCAGAGAGGTCTGTATCAAAACAAGGTCAACTCCAGCCTCGCTGCCAGTCAGAGGCCAGGTCACTTTGCCAACAATTGTAAAATGGTCTATTAAACTATTTTGTAGATTGCTTTATCTGCATTAACTCTGTCTGGAGGAATGCTTAAATTCCAGTCTTAATAATGATATGAGCCATTACTGTACTGGTTAAATTGCTATAAGATTTACCTTGATCAATAGATTTCAGTGGCAAGTACAAATGAAACACAAGCATTTATAAGAACCCAGGACAGTACAAGGTTCTAACATTTTTCGACAAACAGCACTAATGACAGGAGATCTATAACATGAATCGTGAATAGCCACTAGGCCTAAATGATGTTTTTAATTTTCAAAGAAGTTTCTGTGAACAACTAAATCGCACATAGCGTCCTTACAATCCTGGATGCCTCATGTATCTGTAGTTTATCGTCTTTTCTGAACCATCAGTCATCAGGCACATGGCCCACTGTATTTGCATCTTGTTCACCGCCATTTGTTCCTTTTATCTGCACCACTATTGCGGGACATCCTGGGGATGAATGTTTAACGTTTGAATTGACTGGTACATAATAAGGAAGATAAAATGTGTGCCATTAAAAACAGTGCATTTAAAAATGTCTTATATATGTCTTTATCTTCCAAAGATTTAACGGTAGGGTATTCCAATAATCCTTGTCAAGATTTAGCCGCGAAAGCAGCCCAAAGTAGGTGGTTTTGTCAGAAGGAGTCATGAATATTCAATACAAATCATCAATATTGCTCACCTCAAGCACGAGCGCCAACGCCATAGCTGAAGACCAAGCTAGAGAACCTCACAAAGCATATTGGGATGCAAGAAAAAGCTATTCCAGTAATGGCCCAGGAATAAATTATCTTGAAGTAAAAAATTATCTCAAATGGGTGGGTGAAATTTTAGGATGGTACCTATGTATGGTGTATGATCCCTGCCAGAATTCATTGTTTGAATTTTAACTTCGTCATTTAAATTTTCAACTTCAATGATTTTTAAAATTTTTCACTGATCTCTTTTTTTTAACTCAACGTTTGTATTTGACATTCCTTGCTGTACGTTTTCAACTCGCTTCGTCAAAATTACAGATGAACCATTCATTTTTTACTCAATGCTGTGAATTAAACTTAACACTGAAGTAATCGCCATACGCTGCTACTTTTCATTAGTACTGATACCTGAACCAGTACTGTGCATATGACTGATATTCGGACTTTGTATCCGTTACTGGCTCAATGTATTTTGCCACTCACTGCATCATATTCGCCTTAATCACAGTCTGTCATGTTGGATGCAACGTCACCATTTTTCGCATGAAAGCGAGGCCATGTGTGTAAAAAAAAAACATCATAGCCAACTCTTTGAGTACTTCTTCGATTTCTTTAGAGTTTTGGCACCGCAATCTGGTGGACATACCGTCATTCACAAAAACTTTCATCGAAAAAATGGCTATTGAAAACCTTCCAGTGAAAGTGACATTGACAAGAGGGTATACATTTTTCCATGAATCATATATTCACGATGTTGAAGGTAAGCTTCTAGCTGTAATCTGCATTGAGCATCATTGCTCGATAATCATTGTTCGTGCCTTCCTTAGCAATCGAGTCTGGATGGAAGAAACTTAATTTCTTATAATTTTTTACAGTTAAGCTCGCCAAGGAAGAGGAGGGAATCATGGTCAGAGCGAAATGCTTCAGAAGCATGAAGAAGAATAAAGAGCCCCATAGACTTAATGTGGTGTTTAAGCATCAAAACGAAGTCGTATTGGAGTCGTTTGCGTGCAGCTGTGCAGCCGGTGAAGGCCTTTGCCACCACGTTATTGGGTTGATATATACACTGGCTCATTACAAAATGCTTGGGTTGAAAAGTGTGCCACCTGTTGTCTCTAAAACCTCCAAACCGCAGGTAAATTTCTCAATAAAATTGTTAAAAGAGTACTAACTACTGGTTCCTTTTTTTGGCTTTTTATGGGCTTACGTCAGGCTTACATATTGTTGTTGTTTCCAAAAATTGAAAAAGGGTTTATTTAAACACATGTGAAGAAGGCCAACTTTTTGGGGTTTTATCCCAAAAATATATGAGAACTTCTTGTCATGCCTTATTTAAATTAATACTCGTTGTAATGTTTTATCCCTAGACTTGGCATATTCCTTCCAGAACTGACTGAGTTAGTCCAAGGTCAGTTATGGATGTTGTTATCCAGAAAGCTGAGAACCCTTCTCAACACATCTGGTGCACGATATATTCAAAGTGAAATCGATGTTTTATTTGTGACCCGTTACTCGTCACAACCACGCAGGGGACTGGGCTTACTAAGTGACTCTGGGTTTACTAAGTGACTATCATGGCGAAGCGTCGAAAGTCTTCATACCGATTATCAACTTTTCTGTTGATATGAATGTTGTGCCGCATAGCACTATGAGCACAAATGGTGGAACAGAGAATTAACTCTGGAGTGTAAATTTAAGTGCTAATTGAACCATGAATAACCCACTGGGCATTAGCCCTAGTAAAGGGAATCAGGGAACCACACGAGGCAAAGAAAAAATCTTTTGACCTCTGTGGGAATCAAACCCACGACCTCCGGATTAGATCTACCGTTACTCTGCCGACTGAGCTACGAGGTTGGACAGAAAGTCGGGGACGATTTAGTGGTGAAACGCGGCGAAGAGAAAGTAAGGGTACATATGAATGTTGTGCCGCGTAGCACTATGAGCACAAATGGTGGAACAGAGAATTAAGAATTAACTCTGGAGTGTAAATTTAAGTGCTAATTGAACCCATGAATAACCCACTGGACGTTAGCCCTAGTAAAGGGGAAGAGGCGGGAAGAGGTTGATGAAGAAATAAGTACGGAAAAGATTGGCACAAAACTTTTAGAAGATCTTCGAGTGTTAAATTTAAAGCGAGTGGAGCATGTTTCTCCTAATGTTGTGCTTTGCGCTGTTATCATGAAGTTTGGTTTGGCGCTTGTGTGTTCCATTGCTCGTGTTGTACCATCTCTGCGAGTGTTGCCAATTGATGTCCGTCGTCAAGTTGTTAAGATTCTTTGCCCACATGTGAATGAAGAAGACGGTGACACACTGTTCCAATGTGTTGCGAGTTTGCCAGACTTTCCCAATACTACTGCTACCGAGTGTGGTGCGTTCCACGTTTTCTCACCTCCATGTGACCGTTGTGTTCGTTGTCAGTCGCATCTAGTGCGATACAACAATCCCGTGGAAGTGGACTACCACCATCTCAATGGCTCTAACAAAGGCGTAAAGTGTTCCTTGAAGTGTAGCCATTGTGAGATCTTTTACGGATACACTAAATATGGCAACCCTGTTTCTGGCTGGAATTTATACTCTGCTCCCAGACCTGCGGTCAAAGCTTCCGATGTCTGCTTTGTGCAGCGGACCCTTCTGAAATTTCAGATCTCTTTGGCGTAAGTTTTTTTTTTTTGTTTTTTTCCCTCATCAGATGCAGATCCCTTAATACTATATAAGAAGAGCGACTCTTTACTCATAACCTTGTATCTTTGTTTATACAATTATAGATGTCATTCCTGGGTTTCATTTAGTGGTTTCTCTACGGCCTTTAATGAGCTTCATGACTTGCAAACAGGTAAGAAATAGAACATTTTGTTGCTAGAGAACGTATATAATGAACTTCAAACTAAATAGACTAACTTTATATTACCCGGCTACTTATTGTATTTTTAATGTATCTCATGGAATAAGAATGGATTTCGGAGGGATCGCGTGTTCAAGTCCCGTTCTGACTACTAGATTGATTTTGTTATGCACCTATTAATTGTTTGCCCCATGCATATGCACCAATCAATGGTTTACCCCATGCCAGGATGGTGGGGGGGGGGGAGGTCGGGCAGCCCAGGGGAAATGTTACATTTTCAGGTTTTAAATGTCAATTTCCCCACCCTTGGGTCACCATTATAAGTCAAATTCCCACCCCTGGGGCCACAAATTGTAACTCTTGTAGACACAAATTTGTAGTGTAGAATTATTAAAAAATTAACACAGAAGTGTCATAAGGTAAGATTGTTATTAAAAACACTACTTTTTATTGTTTGGTGAGATTTGGGCAGGTTTCGGTGGATTCTTTTGTTTGTCACACCAGGAATAGTATATATGCCCCTTTCATTCAAGTGATGTTTGTTTTTCACTCATTCCCAGATCATCTCAACTTTTCAAGATGGCGGTCAAGTCAAATTTCCCACCCTGTGGATTGTTGTAGATGTTAAAATCCCAAATCACATGCACTTTACGAAATCTAATTCCCCTGGGTTTCCCATCCCCCCCCCTCTAACCTGGGGCAAACCAATGATAGGTGCAATATTAGGAGTCCCGAGTTCGTAGAGTTCAACTCCTCAGCTCCTTTTTTAATTTGCCTACTGGTTCCGCTGAATTGAAGATTGAATAAGATTGTTTGATACTTTGATATATTTAGTTTATGGATCAGTTGGTTTTTATACGCCTCGTCCTACATGTATAATAAGTAAATCAGCGGCAGTGTATTCTAGAATCGGTTTATTTTATATCTTCAGGATTGAGTGAAAAGTTAGCGGCTAATGCTTTTTGGAATGGGGAGCTAGAGGCAGAACTGAGAGAAAGGGGGGCTCTTGATATGTATGGAATGTTCCATACTGATTCAGATAGAGAGGTCATTATGGAACGATTGACCATTTACGGGCCAAAAACAATTATTTACATCAGGCACAAGATTGCACTGATGATTGTAAGGCCAGAGGTAACCGACTCTGTTGTATTCTTTGATTTTAATTCTTTTATCTCCCAAAAAACATGCATCCAGTAGCACTTACTATAATAATTTTTAAGTTTTTCTTTTTTATGTATTAGGATTTGGTAAATTATGGGTGGCAGATGGGCAATGGAAGTTAATGTTTGCTCATTGTATGATGAAAAGAAAGGTGAGAATTTCAGTTACTATTTATTTACAAATCAAAATTTTCACTTGTCATACAATATACCTTCTTTTTTGGTTAAGTTGACTACATCTTAAACTTCAATGTAAAGCTCTCTCTCTTTTTTTAAAGATTATCACTTCTAAACACCACAGGAATTTACAATTTGCAAGCGATTTAAAATGATATGAATGAAGTCAAATTTCCCACCCCGGGGATCGTTGTAGATGTCAAAATCCCAAATCACATGCGCTTTACGAAGTCTAATTCCCCTGGGTTGCCCATCCCCCCCCCTCCTCTAACCCCTGTAACCTGGGGCAAACCGATGATAGGTGCAATATTAGGAGTCCCGAGTTCATAGAGTTCAACTCCTCAGCTCCTTTTTTTAATTTGTTATTAAATAATCTAATACTTGTAGTTAATTATCTTTATGAAAAAGACGACACATTGAAATTTACAATACATGTTTCAGTCTCCCAATATGACTAAACAAAGATAAATAACAACGTGAGAAAAAAATAGGAAACTGACAAAATAGCTGAAGGTAACAAAAGAGTGTACAAGGGAAACGTGCTAATTAGAACGAGAGAGTTAAATTAACGTGATATAATTGCTTGTTTAAAGAAGGTGGCTCCAAGGTAATATGTAGGGCTTCTTTTATCTTGACCTGAAATTTTGTGGTTGCATGATCTATAACCTTAAAGCATTCAGCAGAGCAGGAACTACGGCATATTAGTCATATTATAAATTCAAATGTAACTTCAATTTAATTCTACTTTCAACTGAAGATGGTCGTTGGCCGACCAAAACATGTATTGTAAATTTAAATGTGTCGTCTTTTTCATAAAAATCATCGCCAGTCTGCTTCTTTCTAGATCTTTAGTTAATTATCCTTTACAAAATGTAGAATGTTGTCAATGGGCTTCCTGTCATGA
>OZ026601.1:21306429-21326429 GCA_964020085.1 Micromussa lordhowensis
AATATCTGTTTCCTGGGCACTGAAAGGACACATGGCACAACTGATAATTATTTGACCTTGATAATTTTTGGACCATTTCAAATTCTCATAAAATAAATAAGTTAACAAATTTCATGTAATAAGCACTATAGAAGGTTTCATATGACATCAAGGCAGCCATTTGGTGTTCCAAAACAAAGGAACAGTGGCCACATTTGTGTACCAGGTCATTCATCTGGTAACTAAACTCTATTTTTTAATGCAAAAATTGTATTTTGTTTTAGTAAACCAATATGGCTGCTAGTTAGTCTAGTAAAAGTGACCTATAAATAGAAGTACTACTGTCATGAGAAGAGAAAGGTTATTGTCTCGATCTCCATGTAATGGTCTATTTTATAGACGTTAATGAAAATTACTGATGGCTTATAGATTTAAATGTGATTTAATGTTAACTTTTTAAACGCACTTTTAATTCCAGGAAAAATAAAATTGTCATATAAATTTAGGTTTCTTACCTTGTTATCTTTTTTCTTTGATTTATTTTCACAAATTACCATTCCATCTTCTTCGTTTTTTGATCTCTGCTATTGAAATAGTAGTAACAGAACTGTCAGAAACCTTCAAAATATAGCAAGTACAATTCTTTTTGGTTCTCTTTGCCAAAGAATAACTTGAACCTGATACTTTGACTTATGATTTGAATAATGGGAGTTCCAATGTGTCATATTAACCTCAACGTAACACACCTTTTTGCAAATGCAGTAGTTATATTCTGCTGATTGCTTTTCTGTAAAAGAAGAGACAAATGTTTCAAATTAAGTTTTTGTGGTTAAAAATTTTTGGCAGTAAAATTATTGCTTGATTAGAAACTAACTTAGGTCAAATTAAAAAAAATTCCTCATATTTTCACTGTCAGCTTTGGGTAAATTTCTAATTAATATAACAGTGTAGTACATTTTACATCACTGCAATGCAGCTGGATGTCTACCAAGAGATGTACATCTAGTCATGACAAATAAACAGTGCATTTTTATCTTCTGCAAGCCTTTTCAAATTTCAAGTGTGTCTTCTGAATGGTGGTAATAAATGAACTGTACAATAGTTTAATTGAAGTCCAAACAATGTACTTTTAACAGAACGACAAACTTGTCTAAAAGTTACTACCTGAAGCTGTTTTCCTCTTTTTAGGGTTTACATACGGTGGCCCACAACTGTCACGGCAAAATCTTTTTACTCACGGCAACATCAATTTTGCCACGGCAAAATCAATCTCGCCACGGCAAAATCAATCTCGCCACGGCAAAATCAATCTCGCCACGGCAAAATCAATTTCGCCACGGCAAAATCAATCTCGCCACGGCAAAATCAATTTCGCCACGGCAAACTCAATTTCGCCACGGCAAAAGCAGTTTTACCACGGCAAAATCAATTTTGCAATACAGCAAAATCAGTTTTACTCACGACAAAATCATTTTCACTCACGTCAAAATACATTTCACCACGGCAAAATCATTTTGGCGAGCTTGCTCACGTGACATTAGCTCGCAAAGTGCTATGGGGTCAATCCAACATGGCGGAGTTCCTCGTGGTTCCATGACTCAACTTGACTCGACATGTATTGCTCCAACTGTGGCAATAGTGTACTTGAAACCGCACATTTCTGCGTGCAGTGTGGACAAGGTAGGCTGTAATTGATTGATGGATGTATTTGAATAAATACACAATGCATTTTGCTCTTTTTATTCTGCGACTGACTCACGTGCATGGAACCTCAGGTCACTGAGAATCCTTTCGATTGATATTTTGAATTTACGATTGTTTTTAAAGACTATTCGTGCAGTCGGGAATCCTTATGCGATATAAGACGAGATTGCTGTGATCATTCTGTTAGCGAACGGGACTTTGGGCGCGATGCCCAACGAGTTTGCCAAGCAGAAAGGTCTCTGATGAGTCCCTTGGTTGGGATGAAACGAGCTGCATAAGACTAGTCACGAAAAATGTATTATCACAAGTAACTGTAACCTTTATTGTCAAGTGTTCATGTCAAACCTGTACTCTCCTTGAGCTTTGAGCCCAAGGAATAGGAATCGTAAGAAAGGTGAATAAAAAATAGACCTTTTTACCGATACGGCGGCCATCTTGAATTCCGAGGAAATTATGGGATGCCCAGGGGGCAGATGAGAAATAATTAAAAAGAATACTGTGGCGTGATAACTTTAAACAATAATTTTTCGATAACCATAGGAACAACTGCTAAATATCGTGACGGAAAGATGTAACGCTTGTAATATTTGTTATGGAATATGAGAGACAAGCAGTAAAAATTTATCCTGAAAGCTGTGTATACGATAAATTTTCCAGCGATTGCCCCCTCGGCAGCCCATAATTTCTCAGTCAAAACAATAGAATTCAAGATGGCCGCCGTATCGGTAAAAAGGTCTATTAGAAGGTCAACTAATAGTAAATAATATATCAGGAAAAAAAGTACTGGAAAAAGTTAGGCTTGAAAGTCATTTGAGCCTTGTATTGTTTAAGGCTTTCTTTCAACTTCTCATATTGCTTCCTTCGCTTAGAGGGTCTTTCATTTCAAGCCTAGTGGTCCATAAGGCTGATGCTTATCTCCAGTTTCTCATGCTTGAAATAATGAGGAGTTCTACTACACCCCCACCCCCCCCCCCCTTCCCCGGATGAGATCCTTGTTCATTGAAGGGTTATCCCCATGCAGTGGTGATTTTACACAAGCTTCTAGCTTTAAACGCAAAGATGTATAAATTAAAATTGCTTTAAGTTTTTCATAAGTGACCAAAAGGTTTCAGTAAGCTGTAAAAACAAGGTACAACTGAGAAATACAAGCCTGCTTTTACCTCTGTGTTAATCTTTTCCCAGGTGTTGAGAAACTTCAAAATCAAGCTCACTGCAGCACAAGTAATTGCAAAGACTCAAATGTTGTACCTGGAAGTGTTAAATCTTTTGCTGATTTTCAGAAAAGTAAGGGCAAAGAGTGGAAAGAGAGAGTGTCTAAGAAAAGCAAGGGTGCGAAGGGCAAGAAAGTTGACCTGAGGGGAGGAAATCGCGAAAGAGAAGTTATCATATTCATCGGCCTGGTGGAGTGGAATGAAAGTGGTGAGTGTCTTAAACGAAAACATGGTAAACGGATGGCACTGAAAGTGAACAGAGATGACCCCCCAGCTGTTCTACTACAAAAAGCTGTTGAGAAGTGGAAGGCTTACTTCAGCAATTACTTTGATGTGAATGAAGATTATGTTCTTCTTTTAGAAGACTATAAGGAGGCCACGTTCTTGCCTGGTTCAGGTAAGGAATTTTTCACCTTGGAGCGCTACCAAGAAGAACTGGGCAAAGATTTTAAACGGATCACATTGTTCCTTTGTACACTAACTGATTTCAGAATGTCAGAAGGTGAAGCCACCGTTGATGGAGAAAAGTCTGAAGGGCACTTGTGGGACGAAGTCATCAATCTCCCTGAAACAGTTTACCCAGTTGAAAACCATGATAGCAATCCATCTGATGGCAATAGGGATGGAGATAAAGTAGAAGTCAGCACAGACGCAGAACAGAAGCATAGTATCACAGCTGCACATGAAAACGAAATGTTGCAAATAGAAGATGACTTCGTCATGGCCCAAGCAATTCAAGCTAGCCTTGAAAATGTTTCATCAGGCAAAATTCAAGAAAGTCCTGCTAAAGCAACATTGGACAAGGAAGTAACCTACAGTGATCACATTTCTGTCATTCAGTCACTTGAGCAGCATGTCACAATTACCGAGCAGTTATTCCTTGTTGTGAGGCGGGGAGTTCCTTTTCAGTGAGTGATCTCCTTGTGGCAACGTGAAAGTAACAGAATGTCTCCTGAGAATCGAGTCAGAGTAAAATATCTTGGAGAGGATGGTATTGATTCTGGTGCCCTTGCAAGGGAGTTCTTTTCAGACACTATTGCACAGATAGGTACGACGTTGTTTCCTGGAGGAGCTCCAGTTGATTCCACGCTCTACGTCCGAAATGGAACCTTCAGAACAGCAGGAGAAATAGTTGCAACGAGCCTGGCCCAAAACGGCCCACCCCAAAACTTTCTTGACACTGTCGTATTTGATACATTGGTAAATTTGGACATGGATATAAGAGCTCTTTCCCTCGAAAAACATCTGACTTCTGAAGAAAGGGAGATGTGTGACACCATTAAACAAGATGTTACTCAACACCGTGACTGTATCATAGAACATGGTTACACAGGCATCATAAATGAGGAACGCATGGACGACATCCTGGGATCAGTTATGGTCAGCATTTGGAACAAGAGAGTTCTTTGTTTGAAGGAGTTTAAAGAAGGAATGGGTCTTTATGGGCTTGCAAGTATCCTCTCACACAGTGCAGCTGCCTGTAAACCATTATTTGTCAAGGGCCATATTGCTGCTGTTGATGCAAACTACCTAGCAGGATTGCTTCAACCACAGTACTCTCCAGAAGGTTCATCAAGAAGACTTGTGGAAGAGAAAGTTGTCGATCACTTCCAAGATTTTCTGCTTAGCTTAGAAGATCATAACATCACAGGCTACTCTGCCCCAGTAGCGTGGAATTACGAAGATAGCCAACTTCCAGATAAGGCAGAGTCCTCTGAAGAGTCACCCGACGATGAAAGATTTTACTCCCCTGATTTGACTGCGTCAGGAGTAATGGGCTGGCTAACTGGCCAACGACACAGGGAAATGAATGGCCAAAAAGTAAAGATAACTGTCATGTTTGATCATGATTGCAAGATTCGAGTTCCGAATCACACTATTTGTTTTCCGTATGTTGGAGCGTGTGGAATGGAAATCACCCTTCCAACAGAACACATGAGCACCTATGAGGATTTTAGAGATATCTTTATGCTGGCATACTGTAAAGGTCAAGCTTTTGCAAAGCCATAACAGTGGTTCTGTAGTACATTGACAATCTTTATAGTGGCCATTATGATTAGACCGGAACACCCCCACCCTGAAAAAAAATTATTGTATCTTCTTTGAGTACAACAGTATTTCATCCATTCCATTCCTTTTACCTCCAGGAACAATAATATGGATGGAACACCGTTTTCTTCAATCGGAAGGGGGATTACAACTTAAAGCAGTATACTGTACATCAGTTTTGTGTAATCCAGATTGAAGTTGATTTGTTAATAATGTTTTGTTGCTGTTATGACTATTATCAATTTAGGTTTAAGCATACATTAGCGTTTGGTTAATAATGCAGTTTTGTAATTGACATTGACAATGGACTACTATTGTTGTGATTTTGATTAGACCAGACACTGCCCCACCCCCCACCCTGCAAAAAAGGTGTGTTTTCTTGGAGTACTACAGTATTTCATTCATTCCATTTATTTTACTGTCAGAAACAATATGAATGGAGCACCGTTTTTCTTAAATCTGAAAAGGGATTAGAACTTTAAACAGCATGCTCACTGTCAGTTTTGTGTAATCCAGATTGAAGTTGATTTGTTAATGTTGCCTTTGTTGCTGTTAAATTGAAGATTTAGCCGTATTGTTTAGACTACCATTGTTACAGTTGAATAAAACCTATCATCAAACACGAACAACAATTGTTTTGAGAAGCTGTAAGAAGTTTAATGATGCTTTCCTAAACTCGCACACCTCAAAAATGTATTAAGGTGAGATGACCAGAAGTCCCTGAATCGTAGACTGTTGTTCACATATCCCACATTTCATAACATGAATTAAAGAAATTGTTGTCACATGAGACTGAAAACAACTTTTTCCTTCATAGCCCATCACACACTGACTAAGCACTTAGAATATTATACTTGGGTTGAAATAAGAATTTCAACAAAGGGAGAAAATAATTCCCCGCAAATATGGGAGAAAGCTGTTTCTCTGTACAGGAAACTAAGTTTGAATTCAATTAGGAGAGCTACTGACCATGAACAGCTACATGCTTCAGTTTCACATACAGAGAAAGAGCCTCTTCCCAGTTTTGGGGAAAATTAATTGAAAGGCTTGTTCTTGCATAGTTAAAGTAATCTTGATACTCGTTTTGACAGTCGCCGTCCTCAATGATCTCTTGGGTAACATAGCTTACTTCTGAGGCTGTGACTGGCACGCCATTATCAAATGCTCCGTGAAGCTCAGGCAAGAAGAACAGGGAATCTGGACGCCCGGGTACTGTGTCATTTCCTGACTTTCGAATTCTGTGTGTGTTCCATCGCTCTTTTACTGCATCAAACTCTGCCTGTAGAAGCCCATGAAAACAATACCAGAGTAATTCCATGGCCATCTCAGATGAAGTGTCCACCGTTCCTTGAAATTCCAAATCATTGAAAAAGCTTCTCCACCATGTGCAGTGACTTTTGGAATAAAAAGACCACCACCCCTCTATTCTTTGGTTTCTTGGCGAAGCCACATAACGGTGGGCGTCGGGATTGTCACGAAAAAATGTCTGTATAGATGCTGCTAATCCATTTTCTGTCCCTAAATCTGTGACTAATTCTACAGGACAGCTTCCCTGCTCTGAAACTGTTCTTACATAATATGAGGCTATTTTATGAGAAGAATTATTAGATCGTGCAACCTCAAGCCATAGTATCTTCCGACTGAATCCATCTATGGCACCGTGAACGGGAAAACCCCAGTGTTTTAATTTATCGTACCCATCTATGTGCCATCTATAGTTTGGCCCTGGATTCTGATAGGCTCTTCTCTTCAAGCGATGTTTTCTTCGTAGTGCTGTACCGTCTGGATCCATCTCTCTCAATAGGTCTTGTACAATAACTCTGGGTATCCTAAGACCTTCCATTTCAAGTATGTGCCAAATTGTTCGATACCCAACCGATGACCATGGCCCATTTATAAGTTCTGTCATGCGTCTCTGTACTTTACAAAAGGTATCATTAAATTCTTCTTTGTCCGTCACGCCTCGCCTTTGCAAATTATACTTTTTAAGTCGTCTCAACAGTGTACTGTAACTTAAAGGATGTCCGTGGCGTTCAGATAGAAACAAAAGAATTTCTTGGTAGTTAAAACCACGATTAAAGTAATACTTCAGAACCTCCTCTTCGTTAAATTCGGCCTCATCGGGTTCAGAATCTGAACTCTCTGACTGGATGCTTGCTGTAAGAGCTACGAAATAACCAAAACTCGAGTCAGTCGCAGAATAAAAAGGGCAAAATGCATTGTGTGTTTATTCAAATACATCCATCAATCAATTACAACTTACCTTGTCCACACTGCACGCAGAAATGTGCGGTTGCAAGTACACTATTGCCACAGTTGGAGCAATACATGTCGAGTCAAGTTGAGTCATTGAACCACGAGGAACTCCGCCATGTTGGATTGACCCCCATAGCACTTTGCGAGCTAATGTCACGTGAGCAAGCTCGCCAAAATGATTTTGCCGTGGTGAAATGTATATTGCCGTGAATGAAAATGATTTTGCCGTGGCGGGATTGAGTTTGCCGTGGCGAAATTGAGTTTGCCGTGGCGAAATTGATTTTGCCGTGGCGAGATTGATTTTGCCGTGGCGAAATTGATGTTGCCGTGAGTAAAAAGATTTTGCCGTGACAGTTGTGGGCCACCGTATTTACAGGGTTGTTTATGGAGCCCCTCTTTGTTCCGCGCACAGTTGAAAAAAGGTCATCGTCAGCTATGGCATCCGATTCCACTAAAAAGTTTAATAATAGTAGGTTTAAAAATTAAACTTTAAGATGATTTCCACACAACATGTGCACAATTATGGAAAAAATTAAGTTAACAAAAAACCCTCTTAGCATGGTAACATTTTGGATAAAGCCAAGAAGATCTTATCGAGATTTAAGCTCTCAAGTTTACCCCGCGAGGGAAAATTGAAGTTGAAGTTATCCCTAATTCAGTTAACATAGATGTTTCGTGTTAGTTGCTTATCATAATTATGAAATAAGTATTTGATTACAAATCAATTGGAATAAATTGTAGTTGTAAGTTTCCCAATATTTAAGCTACAATTGCTGTTTACACAGCTAGTAAAATAATATAATTTAGTCACCTTCTAAACTGATTCCGCTATCATCCAAACAATTTGGCAAGACAAAAGCACCATTACCAGCTGGCACACGAATGGCTGACGTGGCACAACTATTTCCTGGCTTGCGGTGTGTTGGGTTAGGATTGGCTGATGTAGTATTAGTACCAGATTCCTCATGGCTTGCTGGTTCACAGATAGCTGATGCAGCACAAATAGCAGTTGGCTCATAGATAGCTGATGTAGCACCAGTACCAGTTGGCTCATGGCGTGTTGGCTCACGAATAACTGATACAGCACTTGTATGAGTTGGCTCACAGTGTGTGGGGTCAGGATTAGCTGATGCAGCACTATTATTGGTTGGCCCATGGTGTGCTGGGTCAGGATTAGCAAATGCAGCACTAGTATCAGTTGTCTCATGTTGTATTGGATCGGGATCAGCTGATGCAGCACTAGTAACAGTTGGCTCGCAGTGTGTTGGGTCAGGATTAGCTGATGCAACATCAGTACCAGTTTGCTTACAGCATGTTGAGTCAGGATTAGCTGATGCAGTACTAGTACCAGTTGGCTGACAGCTTGTTAGGTCAGGATTAGCTGCTGGTGCAGCACTAGTACCAGTTGGCTGACGGCTTGTTAGGTCAGGATTAGCTGGTGCAGCACTAGTACCAGTTGGCTCATCACCTGCAGAGTAAACCGGTGCTGGTACAGGATTAGCTAGGGATTGTGCTCGGACCTGTTCTGCCTCTGGGGCTTGTGCTTGGACTTGTTCTGCCTCCGAGGCTGTCAATGCTGGTGCTACTGCAATGCCAAATGCTGAAATAAATTTGTAATGAATTTGTTGTCATTGACATGTAAATGATTCTCTCTATACAGATTCAAAAGAACGCTGTGCCCAACCTCGTTCTCAGGGTCTCTCATCTAACTGCCCCAGGGGGCGGTTAGATGGGAGACCCTGGGAACGAGGTTGCGCTGTGCCTTTTTCCAGCAGCCTGTAATAATTTAAGCATTTTAATCAGGCAAATATCATTTATCTGTATTCTACTGAGTTCCTAAATAGCTTAATTTTATATTTTGTTATTAATTTTCCTTAAACTGAAATTTTGGTTTCATCACTGGCACCTGTTATCGTTTTACCCTTTCACTGCCAAGGGGTCTCCCTTTGACAAGTACAATCGTTTGGCGTTAGACAGGTAAAATAAAAATTAAAAAATATAATATTTCTCATTTCGTGTCCAAATACATTAGTTAACAATTATTCACCGAAGTGGAGGTGAATAGTTATCCACCACTTTCACCGACACTGAGGTGAATAATCGTTTTAGTATATACCACACAAGCTGAATAACTAGTGGACCAAAGACTAACTTTATTTGTGAAAATATCCCGACAAAAGCCATTTTGTTTTTCTTCGGCTGCTCAGAGGTGAATAGTACTTGGCCAATTGCCTCCGAGCTAGCCAATCAGTGCGTGCAAAAAGTACTATTCACTTGTGTGGTATATACTAATCTATTTTAGTATATACTAAAACAGTGGATAGCGTTGATGGCGCGCGCTGATTGGCTCGTCAAACTCCGGATATCCTGTGCTATTTACCTCTGAGCAACTCAAGAGAAAATGGCGTCCAATTTGCATCTGTGACAGGTGAAGAAATAATCCAAATTAATTGTTTGTGGTGTTTATTATCTCACTGTTTTAGTATATACTAAAACAACTATTCACCTCAGTGTCGGTGGCTAGCGGTAGGCGGCTCGGTAAATATCCACCGCTAGCCACCTCCACTTCGGTGAATAGTTGTTAATTATTATAGCAGTAGTGGGAGAGGTTAAAATATCTAAAGAAAGCAAGAAATTTGATGCTCACATGGTTTAGAGGGTTTAAGAAATTGCAGATTGACATAGGGTGTATCTTCATGCAAGGACGACTGTGCTACATGATCACACTCATGATTTGTAACTTCAGCAAAGAAACTTTTACACTTTGATTGTGCATGGTTGGATGAATGAGCTGAGCAATGTTGTTTTAATGTGATTCACACCTTTTCTGAAAGCCCCCCTGCTTTCTGGTTGAAATGCTTCATATTTGATCAGCACACAACTTCTTGCAGTTACTTCAACACCTCCTGCAGCTCTTGTGATATTTGTGCCATTTGTGAACTTATTGAAATACTGCTTCTTGTCATTGGTATCTCCAATAGACAGGGTGCATATTTCTTGACGCATCCTGTCCTCTGGAGGGTATGTCCCACCAAATTGCTTTATTACTGGCAGCAGCCATTTTAAGGCCACAGCCACCCCACTGTACATGCTCATGTCATTGTTAGCCTTCATCCTGAATGACACAGCTGGATTTATACAAGTCAGCATCTTCACAAAAACATGAAAGAAGAGAAGTACAACAATTAAATTAATGCGGTTGTGCATTAGACATGTTAAATAAAGTTTATCAGGCAATTTTATGCTTAATTAGGGCTACCTGGTCAGGGTGTGAGGTACATTTCATTTAGCTTTGTTGTCTCTTTCAGTTCCTTCCCCCCATGGTACTGATTGAGTCCTTTTATTTAAGAAAGATGAAGATTAATTAGATATGAGGTTAATACCGTGCACTTCCTTTAATTTATTCCTTTCCTTCGAACAACACCCCATGGACCTGATCGGCTTTCATCTGACTCTTCCTATCCCCTTGCTTAAACCAAATTTGTTAATTGTTAATTGTCAGTGTGCATTTAACAGTAGTCAACAAAATACATCATTTTGTTGATCAGTGATCTAAACCATGACATTTTGATGTTAAATCCACATTTTATGATAGTTTCTATGGTTGTACTTAGCTATGCTGATAGTGAGTTAATTAAACGGATACATTGGTTAAGTCTAAATACTCATCATTAATTGAGCAAAGCCTTAAATGAGAAATAGATGTCACAAGTCCTGAAGGTATATAGTTACTTTTTTGTCAAAAGGGTTTTTTTTGGTAAGCAGTTTTTGGGGGAATTACGGTATATAGGGAGTGCCTTTTGTGGGAAGTAAATTTGCTTGTTATCAATGTTTCTGAATGACTGTTTAAAAATTTTCATTGGTGCATGCATTTACTCTGTGGGCATACTCTTGTGCAGTGACAAAAAAAATACAAAACAAGCTCCACAATAGGATGCAGAGTGCAATCTTGACAATATAGATTTACGAGAAAATATTTCTGATCCGATACCAGGATGCATAATAAAATAGATAAAAACGTTCTCTGGTAAAAAATATATAAGAGTTATAAGCTTTCGGCAACCGTACTGTTGCCTTCGATGGATAAAAATGTGATAGAATGTAGGTGAATGAAATATAACAAGAAAATACGAATAAATTAAAATAAGAAAAATGCGTGCAAAAAAGGTGAAAGAATGCTATAAGGGGCTAAAAAGCGTAATGAATGTTTCTTTAAAAGAATGCTATATTGTTTCGGCAGCGGGCACGAATTATTGTCCGCCTCAGCAGTTTTTGCTGTGTGCCAAGATTCCAAAGTTTTTCTTGTTCTATTATTGGCGGTGTCAATTATCTTTGCGCCAGTGAAATCAATAGTGTGATCGAAAGCCCACGCGTGTTTGGCAACATTAGAGTTCATAGCACACTGTTTTGTATTTCTGATATGTTCTTTTTTCCTGGTGCTGAAGGATCTTTTGGTTTCGCCAATATAACTCCACGGACAAGAAGCGCAAGGAATTTTGTAAATGACATTACATCGGTCTTCTTCAGAGGGTCGAAACTTTGGGACAGGGAAGTGCTGTTGTAATGTTCTAATCGGTTTGCTCGTAACTCAGATGTCGTGGTCTCTTAGAATTCGTGGCAGAGGCTCTGTAATACCTTTGATGTATGGAAGGGTTGCGAAGTTTCGATATGGAGGTTCAACCCAATTGAAGAACATACCGGTATGTTCTTCAATTGGGTTGAACCTCTATTGATTTCACTGGCGCAAAGATAATTGACACCGCCAATAATAGAACAAGAAAAACTTTGGAATCTTGGCACACAGCAAAAACTGCTGAGGCGGACAATAATTCGTGCCCGCTGCCGAAACAATATAGCATTCTTTTAAAGAAACATTGATTACGCTTTTTAGCCCCTTATAGCATTCTTTCACCTTTTTTGCACGCATTTTTCTTATTTTAATTTATTCGTATTTTCTCGTTATATTTCATTCACCTACATTCTATCACATTTTTATCCGTCGAAGGCAACAGTACGGTTGCTGAAAGCTTATAACTCATATATTTTTTACCAGAGAACGTTTTTATCTATTTTAATATAGATTTAGTCAAAATATACCATTATTAAATCTGATTTGTACCATATTGCACGATAAATGCATGTAGATGTCATGTTTATATGGAAATTAAGCTAATGAACGATTTACCTACCTGTGGAATTGGTATTTTGTAATCTGTGATACACTTCATCAGGAGATTAGCGATGAGAGGTTCCCCAGATTCTGGTGCACTCAGTTCCAAGTTTGAACAATCTACTTGGTACTCCATCACACTTGGATAGACCTTCTTTTTAAAGAAGGTGGTTGCTAGTTCAGGAGCAAGTCCCTCTATTTCTGCCATTTCAATGACCTTAAAAACAATAACAGCATTTTGTTTCTCTCGGTGTAATATTGTAATTCCTGACTTTTAACTAACTTTTAATTTGTGACCTCTCTACCCCCCCTCCCCACCCCCACATACACACCCTCGTACACTGCAACCATAGTAAGCCCTGCTCTTAATTAATAAACTAAATGAAACACTTACTAAACACTTACCTTTTCAGCAATGCTGATTAAAAGTCCATAATTTTGTAGACACCTGTCATCTAATTCAGGAAGGGATTGGGCCAGGATTGAAGCGATCCCTTGAGTCCTTGTCTTTAGAATGTGGTCCAGTTGCTGGCTGAGACCAACAATCATCCCTATTGCACTTGATGCCCGACTGAAAACCTCCTCACTTTTAATCTCGGCCCTTTGTTGGGCATCAATTCCATACGGACTTCTTCCCTCCAAAAAGGGAATTAATACCAAGCGTCCAAACACCCTGGAAAAATATTAATATGACATTCTAATTCCCTACTTGAAATAATTGGATTAATTTTGATGGGTGAGAAGCTCGTACAATGGCACTTCATAATTGAAGGCTAAGTGGGAGCATGAGGGATTGCCTGAATGAACTTGTCATTTACTACTGATCATCTGAATCTGTTAGAGGCATTAATTTTGCGTCAGTGTTTACGTCAGTGTTTACGTCACGCTATAAGGACATGAATGTTGTATTTCAAAAATGTGCTATAAAAAGTTACTGACAGCTCGTTATGTTAACCTGGCATAATTTGGGTTTTTGATCAATTGTTCTTCTTTGCTCAAAAGTTAAATTTCATAAATCATCTTTTATTAGCTGTCAATGAATTGCCTGGAGGTTAAAATTAAAATTAAAATGGGTTCAAAAAAGTTTTACATGACAAAACAAGATGGTCAGTTGATGTCGTTCTAGTGCTTAAAGTATATTTTGGTTTTATAAAATACAAGGTCTAAAACAATTCATTGCAATAAGCATTTACCTTGGGTCCTTATTGAGGGCATCAAGGGCCTCTCAATTAACAGTTAGGATGGGACACGTTCTGGGAGTGCTTTCAGGAAAGCATGTGCCATCCTTCCCCCTGTTGTAGAATGCAACAGCAATATCCTCGATCTGCTTTGCCTTCTTGACATTGTCAAGGACAGGAGGCAGGGTTGTCTGGGCACAGAGACGAGGAATGAATCTGTCCTTTGCCGAGGAGTAAAATGAGCCAGTATTTCCAATTAGGCTCAAGGCAGCCCTCGCTGATTTTGTCTTCCCCAGACGATTAAGACCACATACCACTGGTATGGGGCACTAGCCCAAGATTTCAACGATGGCCTCATAATGAAAGCCAATAATCATTCCAGCTGCAATTTAATAAAACACATCTGTTACATAGTTATATTTATACCATGAAATCATACAGGGGGTATCAATACATTATTTTTTACATGAATGTCTTCAATGTAACAGAATCTCTTTCTGTGGGCATAGCTTAAGTTCACTTTTAATCCTGAAAGGGGCAAATTCTTAATTTAGTTCTTTCCATAATTATGTTTTCCCTATTCAAAACCCTTCAAGGTACCAGGATAACTCTGTTTAATTTTCTTTATTTTAGGGTTCCCCTCTATATGCCTGGTATTTTAAGGTGGGAGGTTTTGTTCTTCAAAGCCAAGAAAACATTACTAAACATCTTCTTAATAATTTCTGAAAAACCCAATTTTTCATTTACTCTCCACACACTTTTTGCATATGTGAATTAGTGTGTCAGTAGAAAATGCAAATTAGGTTTTATTGAATTCAGATAATGGTATTTTAATCCTCCCTATTTTTTCTATATGCTGCACTGGGAAAGAATGACATTGTGCTGTACACGTACTCTGGGGGACATGCTGAAATATTTGATTGACATATATAACTAACTGGCAGAACAAAGTTAATTAAGAAATTTGTAGGATGAATTTGGTAACAAATATCTGTATGCATAATAAATGAAAAAAAGAAACATACTGATAATTCAATGATAAAATGTCATACCAATAGTGAATATTGCTGCCATCAGGTTGTCATGAACTGTGTTTACCAGTGCCTTGATGACCTGGTATAGGGCATGGCCAAACAAAGGCAGTCTGATACTTGGTAGACATCCAGCCTGGTCCCTCCTTTTTCCTCCTCCTTCAATATTAAAGACCTCCTTAACCCACAAGATGGAGGTGGATTCTGCAGTGGTCACTGATCCATCTGCAGCTAGCTGCAGATCAGGGCCAAAAACCCAAACTTCACTATTTGGTTGTCAACTGATGCAGACGGCAGCCTTAAACGTGTCCTTAACGTTGGCTAGTCTGCACTTCCTGAAAGAAAATGGTTTCAACTATTATTATTTTCCCCCAATTTTTAGTGGTATGTTGATCAATCTTTGTTCTGGATGGTTAAACCTTGAAGGAACCTTGGGGCTTTAGCCATATTTTTCCTATACAAAATCGGGTTGTCAACCGGGGTTGTCCAGCGTGGTCGGACGAAATCCTCTGGCAATCATGTATTCGCTATTTAAAAATAATACAATTAAGTCATATTTGATAACCAGTTGAAAAGGATAAACATAATGAATGCGAACTAAACTCCATCTGATTTAGATTACTTTTACGCTTAGTAAGTGAAATAAAAATAAAGCTCGATGACAACCAGTCCGATCCCAACATATTGCCATTGCTACCAAGAGCCTAACAAATGTCATCAAAACAACGACTTGATTATCACGGATCAATTGTTCTTCGAGAAAAAGAGGAAAATGTTGATTAACAGCTATTCACGCTATTCTTGCAGTGTATTTAGCCAAACTTTTACAAAATGACATTCCAGACATAACTTTTACTTACCGAAAGTAGTTTCTCATCAGCCATTTTAGGAAGGCTTTGAACTCTTGAACTTCAAACTCTAGAAAGGGCCAACGGACAAATCAAAAGTACCGGAACCTGGTAGGTTCTGATCAGCAAATGCAAAGGTTTGAAAAAACTGAACTCAGAAAGGCTGACCGTACGGTTGGGGTTAACTGTATATAATTTCCAATATTTCGTCAGGCACGGCCTGACTTCTTCAGGGAATGTTTACAACTGAGAAAAGACGTTACAATTTAAACAACAAAGATAAAAGCCTATATAGGATTACAATAAAATGTGGACCGTTGAAGTAACTAATAAATGACAAGATAACAAAAATAGAAAACAAAAAAAGCTGAACCGTTGAACAAACTAATGAATGACAAGATAATAAAATGGAATATAATACATAAGGGATAAGTAGGTTAAACATTAGATTAGATTTCTTCTCGTTTGTTTATACCTTTGGGTTCAAGAGTTTGACCCTTTTCGATAAGGTACGCTTCCCTGGCTTTGCGTAACGCATCACGAGATGAATGTATAAGTTCTAGTGGTATAAGTTCTATGTCGTTAGGTGAATGATTGTGGGAAAGAAAATGGTCTGAAACTGCAGTGGGTCTAGAGGAGGGGGTGGGTCTGTGTACTGGTCGTCGGTGTTCATTAAACCGGTCTTTAAGTCGTCTTTTCGTTTCACCTATGTACTGTTTGTTGCAGTGTAGATAAGATTTTTAGAGTTGCAGTCGATATGATCATGAATGGTTCTCATTTCCCCAGTGGCATAAAAAGTATAATTTGTACAGCCGTCGGTGATATAGCGGCAAGTAATGCAATTTTTGCCGCAACGAAAGGATTCCTTGGTGACTTTAGTTTGTTTATCAGTACGTAATTTAGATCTGACTAGAATGTCACTAAGGTTGTCGGTTCGTCGGAAAGCAACAAGAGGTGTGGTTTGAAAGACGTTGCTGCATCGTGGGGAAGACGAAAGGATTTTAAAGTGTCTTTGTATGATACTTGATACAGAACGAAGGGCAGGATTGTATATGATAACAA
This sequence comes from Micromussa lordhowensis, assembly GCA_964020085.1. Lineage (NCBI taxonomy): Eukaryota > Metazoa > Cnidaria > Anthozoa > Scleractinia > Lobophylliidae > Micromussa > Micromussa lordhowensis. The sequence continues at coordinate 21,322,918 of OZ026601.1, forward strand.
GCGGAACGCGACTGGGTTGGTTGGTGGTAGGCAGACTGGGTTTGAGTGTTTCATTGCGTGTGACTGTGTGGACTCGTTGGATTTCTCTGTTGAGAAAAGAGAGGTTGTATCCACGATCGTTAAGGTATTGGATGAGTTCGTTGGCGCGTAATGTGAAGCTTTTGTCGGAAGAGCATATGCGTCGTAATCGGAGAGCGAGGCTGAATGGAATGGCCCGTTTAGTATGTAGAGGGTGACACGATGATTGAAGAAGGTATTGGTGTTTGTCTGTCGGTTTAGTATAGAGATCGGTCTCAACTTTGCCAAACTGGCTAAGTGAGACCTTGACGTCGAGAAAAGAAGTAGATGTCGCTGAATGGGATGAAGTGAATTTGATAGTGGGGTGAATGTTGTTGAGGTAAGTTATAAAAGTGCGTAGTTCGTCTTCTGTGTTGGTCCAGATCATGAAAATGTCGTCCATGAAGCGCCACCAGGTGTGTGGCTGGTGCGGTGCATGTGTAAGTGCGTCTGTCTCGAATTTGGCGAGGAATAGGTTAGCGTATGATGGGGCCATGCGTGTTCCCATGGCTGTGCCGTGTGTTTGGATGTAGAAGGTGTCGTTGAATTCAAAACTGTTCATGGTAAGGATCATCCTGATGAGGTCGCAGAGAGTCTCAGTGCGTATGGTGGAGGTAGACTTGTCACGGGTATCAAGATAATGTCGACAAGCATCAATGCCTTCGTTGTGTGGGATGTTGGTATAAAGTGATGAAACGTCTAGAGTGACAAGGATAGCGTTACTAGGTAAGCGTCCAAGTTGGTCAAGCTTGTTGAGGAAATGTGTAGTGTCTTTGATGAAAGATGCTGTTTTATGGACCAGAGGTTTGAGATAGTAGTCAACGAACTGAGAGATGCGTTCGGTGGGGTGACCATTGCTGGAAACAATGGGGCATCCTGGGTTACCATGTTCGTGTATTTTAGGTAGAATGTAGAATCTACCTGGTTTGGGATTAGTCTGTATGACAAATCGTTTAGTTTTGTAGTCAATGAAGCCATCTGTGTGCAGTCGTTTAATGTAGAATTCTACACGTGTTTGGATGTCACTAGTAATGTCAGTGTCAAGGCGTTTGTAGAACTTAGTATCGTTAAGTTGTCGTAAGCCTTCGTTAATGTACCAGTCGCGGTCCATGACAACTGTACCGGGTCCTTTGTCTGCTGCTTTGATTATTATATCAGTGCGTCGGCGTAGTTGTTTAAGGGCGTGGCGTTCGCGTGTCGTAAGGTTGTCACGTACTGGTTTGGGTGTTAGGTTTAGAATGTCACGCTCTACCGCACTGATATAAGCGTCCAAAGCTGTGTCCCTATGTTGAGGAGGTGTCCAGGTGCTTTTGATGTGGAAAGGATTATGGTCGATCTGAGTAGGAAAGTCGTGGAAATATTCCAATAAACGCATGCGTCGAGAGAACTCGTTTATGTCAGCTCGGACTTCGTTCCAGTCTATCTGTCGTGGCATGGGGCAAAATGTAAGTCCCCTCGCTAGTAGTTGTGTCTCGTCGTGTGAAAGAGTGATATTGCTAAGATTAAAGACAGAGTTGGTGTCAAGTTGGATGTTGTGATTGTTTCTCCTCCAGTATCTTGTAGTACGTGTGTTACGTCTGCGTCTGCGGCGACGTTTGTGCGGATGAGGTGTGTTGTGATTGGCGTGAAGGGTAGTGGGTGATGTGTCACAGTCACTGTCAGTTTCGTTACTGTTGGTGATGATCCTGTTATGTGAATGCAAAGCCTGTGGGGAAGTGTACTTACCATTAAGGGTCCTTTTCTTACTGCGCCTAGATTCTAAAGTGTTGCAGAGTTCAGTAGTAGTAGCTTTAAGGAATTCCGTAATGTTTGTAAAAGTGGCAGCAGGACAGGCAGATTTCAGCTGTTCGAGCGAATCTCTAAGTTTGATTTTGTTTTTCTTGCAGTGTTCCTGATATGTTTGGTTAAGTAAGTTCATCATCTGAAATGACGTTTTCCTAAGAAGTGATGTCCAGCCTCGAGTAAAATGTTCATCATAAGTTGCAAATGAGGGTCCGCATTTAATAGAGAGCCCCTTTGGAATAATCTTGTGTGTCCGATAATAATTGTAATTTGAAATATGGTGTTCATAGCGGGTGACTTTTAGTTGAAGACGTTTCGTGTTGTTGAAAAGCTTGCATTGATGAGGGGTAGTTAAGTCTCTTATGATATGAATCGCAGTCGGTCCAGGGTTAGGGTGAACATCCATACTCTGAGCAATGAGAAGAAGTGTGGTGGATTGACAACTTATGGCGTTACACTGTTCCATGTGGGAGGTAGAAGCGTAGCAGAGGAAAGATTTGGTTTGTTTACCAAAGGTCGCATGAACTTCATATGTGTAGCCCTCTATACTTCTTGGAGTTTGATGGGTCCTGTGCTGTAGGGCTAAAAGGTGTATTCCAGCGGAGATCAGAATAAATAATGAAAAAATGTAAAGAAAACTTGTATCTTTGTTGCTTGTCGTTGTGACGAGATTTCTTGATGTGGGTTTGGTCTTGCGTACCGTGTGTCTAGTTGGGCTTGTTGCGGAGTGGGGTGTGTATGCTCCGACCCTCTGTCTCCAACTGACGATGTCTATCCCCATCTTTTGTTGGCCTTCGAAATCACAGGTCAGAACCCCAGAACCGTAGGTGGTATTTAGGTCCTCCAGTAATTTTCCCGCACCACCAGAAAGAGCACATTGTATCCTAAAGTAGCACGTCCTGTGAAAAGAATTGTTTGAATCCGTTCGATTGTTTCGGACAAATCAACTCTAATCGACAACTATACAAATAATTTTGCCGAATATGATCTTTCATGATCTTTTGACTTTTTGCGCGTAAAACCAGCTGGCTCAAATTCGTTTCGTGCCAAACAGTCGATCGCTCTACCTCGTGTATTTGGATCTTTTTCCTTGGTAAATTTTATAATACTCCGCTCACTTAGAGTTGTAGATTCATTATAGGCAAATGTTAAGCCAGCGGCAACTTAGTGCGAGACAATATCAATCCCAAATGGCCCACTGCAATAAGTCTTATGCTTTTGTAAACATACCTGACATACCTAATACCTATCAACATGATTCCATCGAATCATGCTCAAATGTAACATGGAGATAGACTGGCAATTCAATTGAAACAATTCGACAAAGAAAACAAGACCTTGAACACGAACAAATTTTTATAATGTAAATCCTTATACTCACTTCGTCTCTTCCCGCAAAGAACAGCTCACTGCGCACAGGAATCCGCTGTGCTGCCCCGCTTCAAGGTACTGCATCAATTCCATGGAAAAACTCGCCCTTTCTATATACTCGACTCGGGCATTTTTTCCTTCAACATTCACACCCATATCTCTCGGGTTGACAACAAAATCGTAGGTCGAAGACATTTTGAAGAACTTGGAAGGCAAATGTGAGTATCAACCAAACGTCTTGACTAGCACTACGTGCTCTGAAGGATACCACTAAGATCAATTCGTTTTAGATCAAATTTGCC
>OZ026601.1:21331429-21338929 GCA_964020085.1 Micromussa lordhowensis
CTTGTAACGTCTTGTGACGGTGTGTAACTGCTTGTAACATCTTGTGACGGCATGTAACCGCTTGTAACGTCTTGTTACTGCTTGTAACGGCTTGTGACGTCTTGTGACGTAGTGTAACTGCTTGTGAAGTCTTGTGACGGCGTGTAACTGCTTGTAGCGTCGCGCTAATTTGTCTCTTGATTTACGTCATTTTTTTAGTTACGTGTGACGGTAAGTAACGGCGTCACAATTTATTTGTGGCGTGAGCGTAAAAATATATCTGGCATGGTATATCTCAACAACCTACCCAGGTCAAGAAAAAAACATAAAGTGACGGGGGTTTCTTGTACTGTGTACAAGCCTTTTGAGGAACAGGTTACTTCCCTCAATCTACCAAGTACCCTCAGCCCATTATTTGAAGAGCTTGACCCCAAGCCAGGGTTTTTGAGGATTTGGCCAGACAAAGATAAAGACATTCCTCTGGTTGAGACAAAGTATGGGTTGGTTCCACGGGGGTCTGTCCTCTCCTATCAGCAGCAGCAAACAAGTAAAAGAAGCTCTGAAAACCTTGCACATCCAGTACCAAATTTTGACTTGCCAGATTTGGGGTACCAGCGAACTGTCCTTGCTGAGAAAGAGTTGCTACATTTTAATTCCCTTAAAGTGTCTTTGGATCAAGCCCTTGAATATGAACAAATGACACGAGACCAATCACAATGTGTCGGGACTGGCATCAATTAAGAAAGTACAGCTTGACAGCATCAAATTTTAAAGCAATCTGTTTGTGAAGGAAAGATTTGGAGAGCCTTTCAGCCCGCCTGTTGCGAGGGAAAGTGGTGCAAACAGCTGCTATGAGATATGGCATTTATCATGAAGATGAGGCAGGTAATCAGTATGCAGATCAATCTGGAAGGGAAGTTTATCCGGTTGGTTTTGTTATCAATCCTTCCTTTCCGCACCTTGGTTGTAGCCCAGACAGAAAGGTTTATGACCCTTCTGAAAATGATCCATGGGGATTATTAGAAATTAAGTACTCAACATCAGACTGTTTGTGTGATTTAACTTAATTAAAACATAATGGTAGAACTGGTTCATATAGTGTAAAAATGTCCCATGCATATCACTATCAAAGCATGGGGTGTATTGGCTTGACGGGCAGTGCTTGGGAGGATTTTTTTGTCTTTTGCCGCAGTGAGTTCCACTGTGAAATAATTTGTTTTGATCCTCCCTTTTTCTCAGAGATGCTTGAAAAGCTTAACCACTTCTACTTTGACATTCATCTTAATGCTTCTGTTCAATGAATGCCAAATTTTGTGGGGGATTGGATGACTGGATGATGTTCTGTGTTGTGTCAAAGGAACAGTATCATTGCTACCAGTAATTTGGCTCACTTTCATAGATTGATTTTGAGCCACCAAAGTCAAATAGTATTAACACTTTATTGTGACTCTTATCATAGTCAAAATGAGCATTTCTCTTAAGCCAAAAAGTTTGAAAATAAACAATGTGTACATATTTGTAACATTATACTTGTAACATCTTTTGAACCTAGATGATCAGATTTGTGAAAATATGACTGTTATTTTTTGACTCATAGCCTATTCACAAAATAGCTTTTAAAATTATCAGCAATGATTATGTATAAAAATCCTATGTGTACCTTAAATCCTTGCTTACTTGAGTGCAATGAGCAAGCAAAAGAATATGACTGAACTCTATTGGTAACTTTATGATGTACATGTTATTATTATAACTGTGAACTTCTACATTTGTTCCTCAACAATAAACAACTTAAACTGAAAAATGGAATCCATCAAAAGATGACACTTTTTTTAAGAAATGCGTGCTTGGGTACCTCATAAACTTAAGTAAGCAAGGATTTGTGGTGTATTTTTCATGCGTTATTTTAGTAACTCATTCATAAAATAAAGGTCCCTGAAAGTTTGTAATTAGACATGACACTGTCCATATTTGGTTGATACTGCCTGCCTTAGTTAGTGGGAAGACCCTATCAAAGAAATGAAATTCCTTGACCCGCCTAATGGCCCTTTCAACATGGACTCCAAGGTTATCAATTTTTTTGTTATTCTGGAGTTCACCTTTGGAGAACTGTTGTTTGCTGCTTAAAAATGATTACTACACTGCAACCAAGAGGTGTAAGTAGATCCTGTATCACAAAACCTTTATCAGCCATAATCTGATCCCCAGGCTGGAGCAATGGCAAAAGACCAGATTGCCTGACCAGCTCTTTATCTGATATTGACCCCTAAAATAAAGAAATGATGTGAATTATTTCCCCTGATGGTGAAATAACAATATTACCCTTGTAGGTGGTGTGGCTCTTGTACGGCGAGTACATTTCACTATTTTACACTAAACTTGATGGTGTCTCCACCTTTATCTCAGATGCATCAATAATGCCCCTACAGTCTGGGTATATGGACTTTAAACAAGTGGGCATGTTCTTCCGGATTTTTTCCCAGGATGGCCAGATACAAGTACTCCCAAGCATGAAATAGAGAAAATTTATCCAGGAAATAGAAAACCCTGCTTACTGTTGTTTGGGAAATATTAAAGGTATCAGCTAATACTTGGTTTAAAGTCCCAACCCTCAACATTTGAAGAACTAATTAAAACTGGTCAAATAAACTTAGTTTGCAGCTTTGCATAGTTTTCCTAAGGCCTTCAACATTTCCAGTCCCTTTATTTCTAAGGCATCGCATTTGTGACCAAGAATACATATTCTGTGCAGTGGGTTTCAGAGCTCTAAATGTTGCATCAAGGACATCAAAAGAGGGAAAACCTGTGTAAAACTTAATGCTGCTGTTGGGTTTCATTTTAAGTTGCATATATATTGTTTGCTTATGCAGTGCTGCCTCCAACTCCTCAATTCTCTGATCAGCTGCTTCAAGCAGCTCCTCTGTTGTCTTGGCAGGCTCACCAAAAAAAAAACGTAATCATGGCAGTTCAAGGTAGGTGTGTATATGGGTTCGGTGGAGTCCACAACAACAGGAGAGGATGACAGTTCCTGTTGGACATCCATAGAACTTTCATCACTGGAAGCTCGGCCGCAGGTTGATGCTATGGATTAAAATAAAAACAAGCGTAAAAATACATCTGATTATTTTATGATTTTAACCAAGGAATGCTTAGCTAAATGTCGGCAACAATATTTACCTGTTACACTGACAGTGTATACGGGCTCAGGGCAGTCTACAATAACAGGAGAGAATGACACTTCCGGTTCCACCTCCAGAGGACTTTCCTCGCCAGAAGGTCGGCTGGAAGTTGATGCTATGGATTAAAATTAAAAATATAAAAATACCTCTGATTATTTTACAATTTTAGCCAAGGAATGTTTAAAGAAATACCAACAACAATATTTACTTGCGACAGTGGCAGGGGATGATGGCACACTTCTATCAAATAATCGCACGCGTACACGCGGTGGTTCTCGCTTTTTCGGATATTTTCTTTTCCTGGGTGATCTTGACCAGCAAAACAGGCTCGGAACTGCATGCTTCTCCAGAAGACACTTCCCTGTTAAAGTTGCCTTAAAATCCGCTTCCTTAAAGTGTGCCGAACATACTCTTGTGCTGGTTGTTATCTGTGGATGGACCAGATCATAATAAGTATTGTAAATACATGTGCGCAATGACCTCAATAACCCAGCCAACTTACCTGGAAACTTTTGCCCACGTCAAGCCATATTTTGACAATCCACTGCTTTCTAATGGATTCATCACACGGAAATTAGTGAAAGGTAAGATCTGAAATATTTTTAGCGCGAGTATTTTGACATTGCTGCATGCAACAGTGATCTCGGTTTGGCATGATTGCAGATGATCGCCTTGTCTCCTCGGTCGCCGGAAGTTGACCTTTACACACGTGACCTGGCATTGATGTCAAAAGTACATGACATCAATCCAAGAGGGCTGCTGTGCGATAAAGGCGAATTGCAAACTCCACATCAGAAATTTTCAACTCAACTTTTGAATTTGTGTTTACATTGTGTTTATCATTGGTTGAGAGTGGGAGGGGAGGGGAGGGGATAGATTTCTTCCCAGGCTCTTTCAGCTTTAAGCTCTGTTCGTTTTCACGGCAAATTTTCGCAGCTACTTGACCACCTGTTTTCTTGTGCTCAATATCCTGGGTGTTTCTACAGTTCAGTGTGGCGATGGACCCATTGAATTATGCGAACACAACAAAAGAAAGACTCTTCAAGTTGTGGGTGAACTCCTTTCCCTAGCTGATCAAAGTATGTAAACACATCTTATTTGTTCATCAGAATTAAAATTTGTGCTAGACACTGACTCTTGTTAACGTTGGAAACAACGTTAATAAAACTTCAAAGACGTTTCGACCAAACAACTTCGGACTTCATTGGTTTCTTTAAAAAGCCAACTGAGTGACGGCTTTCTAACAGTTCACAATTCTGCACGTGCCACATCAGCAAAGAACATAATGAACAACCGCTGCACGTGATTACGCAAAGGATTTGTAAACATCTGGGATGTCAATATGTTCATTTCCCACGTTGTTTTCTCTCTGTGAGTACCAGGCCTTGAGAAAAAGTCTCTCTTGAAAATTACGAGCCTTGTCTACAATTGTCGCATGGTTGAAGTCTATACTATGGCCAAATTGGTTCGCGTGTTGCGCAACTTTGGAATTGTTGTCTCCAACCCGAACCGCTCTTTTATGTTCTTTTAACCTTGTTTCCAAGGCTCTGTCCATTTGTCCATAGTACACGAAGTTGCAATCAATGCAGCCGACCTTGTAAACAACACCTCTGCACTGCAAGGGAGAAGGTTTGTCCTTTGGTCTTGAGAACCACGTGCGCAAAACACTGAAAGGTTTGTAACCCACTTTAACGCCATTGTTACGTAATTCTCACGAAATTCTCTCAGAGATGCCTTTGACATACAGAAGAACAACAAAAGTTGACATTGACGGTGTGCTAGCACTTGAAGTGTCATTTGTATGTGAATCACAATGGAGAGAATTGTGGTAAGACTTGCAACTCCAGATAAAACGCAAAGGGTAGTTGTTATCCCTTAGCACTTTGATGACGTCTCCTTTCTCTAGATCGCCCTGCATTTGTTGAAGGAATTTCTTGGGCCCTTTGAAGAAGTGTATTAACGACTGACCTCTTGTGCTGTGATGGGTGGTGAGGTACCTATCTGTGTGTGTTGCTTTTAGAGTGCTAATGAAAAGAAATTACGAGATTGAATTAAAAGCGCGAAAATGGTCTATGAAAATCTCTTTCTTACGGACAGAAAAAACTTTTTCTCCAAAAGACATCTTTTCTCTGCTTTCGAACTCTAAATACCGCCAAAATCACGTTTCACGGCTTCAAAATGGGCGACATATTTTTAGCTGAGATTGTTGCGTAATTTGGTTGGGTCTGACGTCACAGGGTGGACTTGACGCCACGATCGTGGAAAAGATGTCGGAAGATGCACAGCAAGGTTAGCGAGCGAAAAGAAAGAAAGGGGGAAAATATTGTGTCGCTGGCACAGTTAACGGCATCAGCTGTAAGAATGGAAGTTATACCCCAAATGTTTCTGTTCATAAATTTCCAGACCCTGCTACGAGAAATGCATGGGTGAAGTTTGTTCGTAAACATAGGCCGCATTTCACGCCATCGGGATCGTCCGTGTTGTGTTCTGCTCACTTCGAAGCATGTTGCTTCACCCAAATCAGTGGGGTTGTACCTGAAGATTCATCTACTAAACAAATTAGAAATTTGCACAAGGGATCGGTTCCTACAAGAGACACCACCTCTTTATCCATCAACGATGAAGCGAGTGCAAGACAGCGAAGACAAGTAAGCAGGGCTATTTTTTTGCAAATGTTGTCGCTTCTCTTACTATCTATATCTTGTTAGCTAGTCTCTTTGAGTTTGTTTCCCACCGCAAGTAAAGGTCTAATTGAATAAAATTTAGTTCGCTCGAGAAAGAAATAATATTTGTACAACTTCTTTTAGATTTTACAACAAGTAACCCCTTCCATTTTGCTGAGCCGCAAAAGGAAAAAGTGTGCTATGGACACAGACACTTTAAATGCCACCAGTGTACCCCAGGAAACTCCACAACCTACATTGCAGTCGTCTTCGCTATCATCTTCAACAAACCTCGAGTGCCCTACACCAGCCTGTACTTCCAGGGATCCTAGTTCTAAGATTAATTGTGAGCCGCAAAAGATGACTCCAGATGTTTCTTCACAGTCACTCGCCGAGTCACCTGACTCTATGCTTTTCGAAGAAACACCATGGCCCGAATGTTTGTCCATATCATCTCCTGCCTATGTGTCGACATCTGACGGTTTAAGCTCTTCCACGAAAGCCACAAAGGTGAAATCCAAACATAAGTCAACAGCACCATCATGCAGGAAATGTACCAGTAACAACTTGAAGAAGAGACGGCTTCAAAAACGCAACAGGAAACTGAAGGCAAAGCTAGCAAAACTGAGGCTGGAAATAAAGGAGTTGAAGGCTGTAAGTGTCCTATAGCGCATTGTTTGACTTAATTGTTTCTCCTGTGAATAACATTATGACCAGTCATGTAATTATCGTAGTCATATATCGTAGTTTTCTCCTATTCACATTCGTAAAGGAATTTTATATGACAAAATGAAATGAAACTATTTCAATAAAAGTTTTGAAAACTTATTCAACAAGTGAAATCACAAAAAAATAGCATTTTTCTCTGCATCTATGTCACTATCATCTGCGCCATATCTTTGCAGAAGCAAGAACCTACCTTCTCTGAAAGTAGTGAAGAAATGGATTCTACGGAAAATGTAAATGATAAAGAGAGTGATGATGAAATAGAAGAGACAGACGAAAGTGACGAGGACATGGCTGATGATCAAAATGATCCTGACTGGTCACTCATGGAGGAAAATGGTCATGAGAACCCATGTGACGATGATGAAGAGAAGGATGATGAGACAAATCCATATATCAGGTGTGGTTGATATCAGGGTTTTCTGGGGACCAAAGTAGGTGAGAAAAAATGCTAGGGAAATATGACTCTTACCCTTATAATTACATTATATTTTACAGGGTTGATAAGGACACCCACTGCAAAGATGAACCCAAGTTTCTTGTATTCTATTCACGGCTGCTGGCATTGTTTTCCTTATTTTGTTTCAATTGCAAGGAAGACAATCCCACTGTAAAAATAAAGTCAAATGGAACTATGGTTACAGTTTATCAAGACTGTAAAAACTGTGGCTCCAAGGGATTCCAATGGAGGTCACAGCCACTGGTGCTCGGCAGGTACCCTGCTGGGAATATTCTGCTCAGTTATGCAATTCTTATGGCTGGCGGATCTGTTGCCAAGGTGTTACTGGTGTGTAGACACATGGGGTTAGCAGTGTACAGTGTGCGCACATTTGTCCACCAAGCAAAATTCCTGTTTCCTGTTATCCTTCAGTTTTGGGAGACCTACCAGGCAAAGTTGATCAGCCACCTTAAGACAATAAAAAATGTCACATGGTGTGGGTACGGCAGATTTG
>OZ026601.1:21353929-21361429 GCA_964020085.1 Micromussa lordhowensis
AAGACCTTCAGTTCATAAATTATTTAAAAGCTTCAATTCGGTGCTCGGCTATGTCTATACTTTAAACAACCTGGCCATGAAATTACGAAAACAACAACAGTAACAATCAATAACAAATAAATTACAGCCTATCCTTCAAGAAATTTAAAAACATTCTTCTCTCTTCTATTTCCAGTTTGAGTTTCTCCTTTCTTTCATCAGATTCAGCATCAAACTTCCTCTTCTGGAGTTCAAGCTCTTCTGCTTTTAGCTGGAGCTCCCTTTCCTTCAGGTCTGATTTCCTTTCATATTTTTTCTCCAGCATTTGAATAGCAGAAAGTTTTGTCCCTCTCTTTCTTGAAGCTTTCCCTTTAGAATCTATAAATCAAAACAATTTTACTGAATAACAAACACATTAAATGGTTTTAAAGAACTGAATACTCAGTGTCAAACCTGTCATAAGTTGGTCCATTGAAAAAAATGAGCTAGCTATCTCTAGTTAATACTTAGGTATCTAGAGTACTTAAGCAACTTGAATGTGCTTGAATGTAAACAGCTGAATGTTAATTTTCCTCTGCATAAAGGCTTTCATTTATTCCCTAAAAAAGTTGGGAAGCATTATATTCTTCAGTCACCTAAACCAGCATGGTGTGAGTATATTTCTTTCTTTCTTTGTTTGTTTGCTTGTTTGTCTACTTTTTTGCAACACAATCTCCTTGCACACCTTTCTTACTGCTACTGCTGGCAGTGCTGGCTGAGTCTTCATCCATTGAATCCTCGTCCTCCTCACTGCTTCCCCCATGCTTGCGTTCTACCCAAGGAAAATAAGCACATAAAATGCACATCATTCAAAAAGTCACTGGACACACTGCTTTTGACAAAGAAAAGTACATGAAGGTTGATGCTGAAAAGACTTAGACCGAAGGTCTCTAGTCACAATCATTCTTTAATTAATTTCTTGAATTATTTCTTTAATTAATTACTAAAGAAACAATTTCCACAGCAACAAATTAACAGCCAAACTGTCAGAGTTTTGTCCATCATAATGCATTACATTAGCTTTCGTGAAGGGACAACTGATGTAATAACACCGGATACAAAACATAACCTTGGGGTACACCACACAAGATATTACTTTCTGAAGATATGCCAGAGTCCACATCAGTTACTTGTGCGCAACCAAAAAGGTATGAACAAAACCAGTCATTGATGATGTCCCTGATGTCATATATTATTCTATACCTTATACAAAATGAATGTATATATCACATCCCACCATATCCTAGTTAGAGCAATAGAAGACTTATGTACTTGCTAATCTCTCCACAGCAGCCTGCCTCATTTCCTCTGCCTTTTTTCTGTCAATTTCATCCTTTCTCTTCTTAGCTTCCTTTTCCTTTTCCTTTGTCTCTGCCAAGTCCCGCCTATAAGTTATTATATCTTCACATAGCTGCTCTAATTCACTGTATTCTTCCTCGCTGCCTGACCTAGTATCAGTTATATACATGTATGTAACATACAGGGTATCAATAAAACAAAGATAGAGGAAAATTACTGGTTTCAAAAACACCTCGTTAAACAGTGTTCTCATTTGTGCTGTGTAAAATTATTCATCTCATTAAATGTATAATGGTAATTGAACTGAGTGGAGTGCAATTTGGTCTGAAATCATATGCTTGATTTCAAACTCACAAGTATGATTCAGACCAAAATTTTACGGCCCGAAGTTTAATTGCCACTTTATTAGATCCATTTTGAAATCCCACAATTTAAAGCCAAATTTGCCAAACAATGGCTTTTTGGTCTTTCATTTTCCTACAATGTGATTGGTTAGTTTAAAAATCTGATTGGTTGTTTTGTTTTAGTGTCCCACTCTCATTGACTGAGAAAAATATGTGATTTAGAACAAAAGATAGTGCGATTTGCGAATAAATCGCACCACTGAGAGCCAATCACATTGCAAGGATAACCAGTTATTTCAAATAATAATATTATTTTGTCAGCTATTCTGTTCATATCAGCTACATCAGGATTTGGTCTAATCTGTCACTTAAATGACCATAGGAATGTTTTCAAGTACATGTGGTTTCATTGCTGTCAGAATCATAGTTTTAATTACGGATACAAGACATTCAGAAAAAAAAAACCCTCCAACTGAACTGCTGACAGCTGCAAGCCATCTTCTGGTGCTTTAAGCTCATTAAGCTCATGTAGTTCCAGGAATTTCATGACAGCATAATTAAACCCACTCAGACTCCCACTCAGAAGAGTTATTAGGTTTTAGCAGTGTTTTCGATGACTATTTTGAATTCAAAATAATTAGTTCGTACCTCTTCAGAGATTTGGCATCTTCTTCCTTGTATTTTGTAAGTATCCTGTCCATCCTTTCGCGGCATCCTCTTCCCTTTAAAGACACCTTTTTCTCATCACTTGAGAACAGTTTACTTAGCGACTCTGCAATCTTGTCCCACTCGATGGGCTTTACAGGCCTTTCTCTTGCAACCTCCGTTGCGAGGGCTATGTCCTCCTTCACACTAGGCCACCTAAAAGCCATGGTGCTGCTGGAGTCTAAACGCAAGAGAAAAATTGACTTTAAGCTCTTTATGACCATCAAGGAGTAAAAACACATGTTCGGTATTTATCGCCGCCATATTGGATTTGCTACCTATGCAAATGGTTGTTTTTGCAAAGAAGACAAAACGTTCAACATGCACTCTTTCAACTTAATTTCCTCCCTAACTCCAGACAAATAACTGCGTTATATATCTGTAGCGTTACTATGTGAGATAATTGAAATAAAAAGCAAAGAATTCTTGAGGGAAATCACGAACGTCAAACCCTACCTGTTGCCGTCGAAAACGTGCGTTGAAAACGTCAAACGTGAGTTCAGCGCCTGGTCACGTGATTCCTAGAGGTTTGCCGTTTGACGTTTTTAATGGTAAACCTCAATCTTAAGGTCCCTATTAATTTGTGGCCCACTTCAGTGCAATACTTCCTCACTCCATTCCACCATGGAGAATTACCTCTCCAAAATTACTCTAGTTTATTTCCACACTAACTTAAGGAAAAATGTCTGCTACGGTATAACGGAAATTAAATGCTTGAGGAATTGCTGTACAAATAAATACAAGTCTATGTTTGTTTCCCAAAATGTAGTGGCATTACTACATTGTACAACTAAAGGGCACAACATCATGCGACAATGAAAATCTTAATCACGCTTACTCATTTTTAGCATTCTGGGAACCGGTTCCAGGATATTTGTACTTTCTTCCTGTTTTGCCTCGAAGAAGGGGACCGACCTGCTGAAGAACTGTAGTGTTCGTAAGCGCCGCAAAATCCGGATGTTCCGTGACACATCTTGCTTTGATGCCATCAAAGTTTAATTTTGCAACAGCTTGGAGGACCTCTCTACAGCAACGAAATTCCCTCGCACTAACGAGTAACTCGTTGTTGCAGCGGTTACAGGAACACCTTATGTTAAAAAGAGTAAGAAATTTAACTGCGCAACAAATCGACCAAGAGGTGAGAAAGTTTAATAACAAAGTAGGCAAACTAGTCGACAACAAAATGAAGAAGCAAATAAAGTGACATAATCAGATGACTGTATTTTCAACAGTTTTCTATGCCAGCGTAGATATCCACAAGTTATGTTATACGAAAAACACATAAAACATTCACCATGAGGCAACTGCAACCTCTCGATCGTAGCGAGCCTCTAAAACTGCAGGGGACAAACCATCTTCATCTTCCTCCGAGTCGCTCTCATCAGAGTCACTATTGTCAACGGCAAGTGGTTCGTCAAGATGAAGCAATTAGATAAATGGAAACCTGTATCTCGGATGTTAAGCAGTGGATGACCGCAGATAAACTTATGCTAAACGACGACAAAACTGAATTCATTATCATAGCATCACGACATCTACTGAAAAAGACTGCTATTAATACTATCAGGGTCGGAGATTGCGATGTAGGCAAAGTGCCTGTAGTGCGGAATTTGGGCGCGTGGTTCGATGATCAACTTACTATGGCCGTACACATTACCAAAATATGCAGTGCCGCTTTCTATCATCTACACAATATTAGACGCATTAGGAAACACCTTTCAACAGATTCAGCTGCGACTCTTATCCATTCCTTTATTAGTAGCCGAATAGACTACTGCAATAGTCTATTATACGGTGTGCCTAAGCGCCACATTGATAAATTGCAGAGAGTTCAAAATGCAGCCGCCAGACTAGTTGTTATGCAGGGCAAGTTTTGCCATATTACTCCAGTGCTCCATCAGCTGCACTGGCTTCCTGTTTTATTTCGTATTAATTTTAAGGTTTTATTTTTAACTTTCAAAGCCATTCGAAAACTAGCGCCGTCCTATATCAACGGTCTTGTCAAAATTAAGCCTTTAAATTCAAGATATGGACTGCGATCTAATGACGGAATACTGCTATCTCATCCGAATTTTAAAACTTTGACAACTTTAGGCGACCGTGCTTTTGTTGCCGCGGCGCCAAAACTTTGGAATGATTTACCTTCAGATATTAGAATGGCCAAATCGGTTGACACTTTTAAAAAACTTTTGAAGACGCACCTTTTTAGTAAGGCTTTTTATTCCTAGTTAGTTTGGCTTTTAATATTTTATACAACACATGATGTAATTAGTATTTACTATTTGTTATTTTATTCCATGTATTTTTGTAATGCGCAATTGATCATCTTGTCATGGAAATTGTGCAATATAAATTCGCAATTTATTTATTATTATTATAAGGTTCAACAGGCCCACCTTCCACCAAAATGCGATCAGAATCTTCGGATTCCCTTTCCTGTTCGCTATCTTTGCGCGATGATAGAGAAAAGGAGGCCATTTTTACGCATACAATCGAAGCTAAACACTTTCAGCACTTTGTTTACCGAAGAAACTTGGAAGTCCACCCGGTGACGTCACAACGCTTACTACCGCTGATATGATTCGTGGGCTCTAGATCTGATTTTTGTCACCCGCGAAGGGAGATTTTGCATTAAAAAACCATCAAGATAAGCTCAAATTTTTTGCATTATTAGGTTTTTTGCTCTATAAATACATTGAACTAAGTGTAGAAGTGAAAAAGATCTGACTCTTTTTTTCTTTTTCTTAATAATAATAATAATAACGGTTTAATATCAGTACATCCATGGTATGGCTCTTCGCCAGCTATAAAAATAAAATAAGGAAATTAACATAAATCCTAATTATCAATTATTAAAAAGCTAGATAATAAACGGTAAAATGTAGTTATACAATATATACATACATTATCTAAACTTGACAAGAAATCATTCCGCCCTATTCCGGCAGCGCTCCCTTAGAACACATAATGTTTGCTTACTAAAAGATTTAAAATTATCACAACATTTAACATTGGATGGCAGAGAATTGAAGAGGGCTGCTGCACTATGCTGAAAGGTGTCCAAGGCATGGGGAATGGCATTGCATCTCACTCCAAAATTACTTGATTTGATCATTTCTAATTATCTACTGATGCTTTCATTGTCACTGGATCGGCTAAACCGGCTGTAGTCTGAAAGGTGGAGATCCTGAAGCTGCCAGTCACTTTTGTCTATAAATATGACTAAAACCGAAATATAGGAAGTGAGTTGCTTTTCTTGTTCCCTGTCGAGGCTTAAGGAACTGGCTTACAAGTCAGAGATGAATGCGATTACATATGCAAAATTTCCTCTTGCCATCTGGGGTGCTTTCCATGTTGAGAGTGACGTCAAGAGCGACTTGTGCCAGCCGTAGAAATCCAAGATGGCGGAGACGGTGCCATGTGATGGCTAATATGTTGGTAGGCATGTTGGTCAACAAGAGAAAAACTCGCTTGAATCCAAGATTTTGTGACAAAGGCCCAACCAAATGTTAAGGTAGGAAAAGTTTGAGAATTAAATCGCAACTTTTCTGATAGATCGCATCTTTTGTGCGGGATCGTTGAATCTCTTTTCAATCACAAGTGTTCTGTTGATCGATCGCATCATTTTGTTTGAGCTGTAGCTTAGTTAAATTTATGTTTGCTGCAAATATCAGGGTGGTTCATTTAGGGTACTCCATGGGTAGTCCATGGACCAGGTCCATCGGGGTAGCCCATGGACTAGGGGTCGGCCAAATGTACCTACCCCTCGAAACGAGCATCAAACTCTAGAGAACTGGATGCATCGATTAGGCCCATTTCTTTTCATGCATCACTTCCAAAGATATCCAAGAGGAACTCTTCCTTCTCCAGATCTCCAACGCACAAGTCATTGAGTTTTCATGTAACGTCGTCCTCTCCCTGTTTTTTTTTTTTTGCAAGATAACCACATGGCTAGTGGGAAAAATGACTTCATGCCTTTCCTAAGTGCTGCATCCCTGTCGGATCCTATCGCTAGTACATTGGAAAACTCTTCTTCAATTGACACCAGTGATGATGCCAAGAAATTGAATGAATCCTGTTTTTACCTCATGTGTAGCATACAAAGACCTAGCATCGTGGGATGACTGCCATACTTTGCATCGGTGAGCAGCAGGTGCTTGTATGTGGTAGCAGTGACATAGAAATGACCAATATTAAAAGTGGTGTCCACACAGAACACTAAAGGGGTTTGCGTGTTGCTTGTGCAGAATCTTCTAACATCTTTTATCTGTTGTTCCGTTGCCAAAATGTATGCAGGTTCAGGGGCAAGCTGTATTCTTCTGATATATGGCTTGCTCTCGGACTTTGACTTCTCAACAAGATCATATAATTCATTCTTCGATTTATCCAGCCAAGAATTGCATTCCCCTTTTGGGATGTCTGCAAGAGATTCAAAAGCTATCACTCCACCTGCTTCTTCAAATACTTCATCATACACCTGGGATGGACCTTTGGTCAGAGATTTAACCTTTGTCTTCTGAGCAGTGCTTGCCTTTGATCTTGCAAATGGTTTGTTTGATTTTGCTTCACTGTGAGGTACATTACTGATTGGGTGCTGCTCATCTTCGAACTCGTACTGCACTATTATGTACCTCCCGTTTTTACCCTGAGTACTCCACAACTTGAAGCTTCGATGCTTAAAATCACTATGGATCTGATGAGTCCAGTAGTTTTTCTTGAGCTGAACTGTGGTCGCAGTACTTCTGGGTGGGCGCGACTTTGAAAGAAAGCACACTTCATCAGAGACATCAAAGAATCCTTTGCTGACACATCCTACATTATGGAAAGGTTTGAGGTCACCAGACTTCCAGTCATTTGGATGCTTCAAGGATCTTGTGTCAATTAGAAATGAGGCATTTTGCTGACACTTTAGTGGCAGTTTTTTACACACAGTCTCACGGGTGGGATTCAATAGAATCAGCGCTATTTCTTCATCATCCTCACAGTCCATCCAGTTGAACTTCACCTCCTGACCTTGGTCGCTATCATGAGCCTCCATCTCCACGGTACAGAGTCTTCCTGTATCACTTCAACATCTGAACATGTGTGTGTCTCATCCTTTTATTAAAAGAGAGAAATTTGACATTTGAGGACA
>OZ026601.1:21366429-21458929 GCA_964020085.1 Micromussa lordhowensis
AGATCAATTCTAGGACGACACCATTTTCACATTGTACAATTACAAACAGACGACCAAACAGCAACTATTACAAATCAGCACCACTTATTCTCGTAGGCCGTCATGTTAAATAATTCATAGAAATGTTTTAATATGTTGAACTTACTTCCGTCTCCCCCTCGCTTTCGCTTGCGGACGACATGTTGAAAGATTCATCACGCACAATGAAGACAATGCTGTAAATTTTGTGCTACTCACCAGTCTCCTCTCGCTGTAGGAGCCAGGGTCATCAAAAGGATGGCTAACTCTATCGGTATCCGCCTGAAATCACTAACCCTGACTTGATAACAGTTTTTCAAATCAATGGCGTTGTACACCTTTTAAAAAACCGGGCCGCATAGATAACTGTTGTTCAAACCTAGTCATATTTTTAAGGTTACACTTTGTGGTTGAGGTTAAGCAGAAAACAACATTTTTGCGTTGATTTCTTTATTAGACATTGCTGAAGTGAATTTTTCTGTCATCATTCTCAATTTCGGATTCCGGATTCCGAATTCCGGGTTTTAGGGTTGCCCAAATTCATACAGTGCCAAAGGTGTGGAGTATGGTTGCTGAAAAGTAGCAAAATTGGATAAAAAGATATTTTCATGCGATAAATGACATTTTTATTCGCTAAAAATATTTTCATGCGATAAATGACATATTTTCAGTCGTTAAAATATTTTCATTTGAAATGACATTTTTTATTCATTAAAATATTTTCATTCGATAAATGACACTTTTTATTTGTTAAAATATTTTCATTTGATTAAAATATATTTGTTTGATAAAACCGTTTCCGTGCTCCTTTTTGCATTTGATAAGAATTATTTTTTTTCGATGTTCAACAACAACAACAACAACAAAATTTTATTGATTACAAATATAAGTAATTACATAAGTTTCCCCCCGCAATTAGCTTATAAACTAATCAAGGCGGGGAGATCTAAAGACGTTTTACAAATACAAGGTTTATCTATAGATGGACTAAACAACAAAGAAAACACGACCTATACAATACATAGAATAGAGTAACATAAAACAAAAACAAATATATTAAAATTTTACGAAAAGAGGCAAACCTAAAGTAATAAATAACTTAATAAGACAGGAGACTTCAACATATTCATCTTCAGACCGCAAGAAATTTAGTAATAATTTCTTTATCTTTTTACGAAAGGACGAACGTTTAAGTACTTTAATCGAATAAGGAATAGAGTTCCAAATTTGGGCGCCGATTCTGGAGAAAAAGACGTACATTTTATCGGTTCTAGAGAACTTAACGTAAAACGACTCGCTAGAGACAGATCTTGTTCTGTAGTTGTGAATCTGACTTGTTTTAACAAACTGATTGAGTATACTAACTGGTGCTGTCTGTCTGTTGATATCATACAATAAATAGCTACAATCTCTGAAAAATAGGCTAGGTAAGGGAAGGCAATTCGATTTGAGAAAAAAGGGTACGGCGTGTTCCTTAGACTTACTAAAATAAATAAGGTGTAAGGCCCGTTTTTGTAAATTTACGATCTTTCTTTGAAATGTCAAGGCACAATTACCCCATGCACAAACACCATAAAGGCCGAGGCACACGATGCGACAAATCGACAACTAGTTCCAAATTTAACATGGCGGACCAGCGATGCTGATGTACGCAGATAATGCCATCGTTTCTTTATTGCTGGTTCGCTTTTTGGCACGTTCGATCGCGTTAGCTTGGCAACCAAAGGGGTGAATAATTTTTTCTGGACTGAATTTTTCCCATAGTCTTTATGATTTCTATCCCACAGGGCTCTATTTTCTTTATAAAACTCGATTACCATTCTACTTGTTGCTGCACTCCATTCTGAAGAGGAAGAAACTTGCTCAGGTTGTTTATTTTGGTCCACATGTTCGGTTGCCATTTTTAATGGTTTTCTGAGGGATCATGGGAAAATAATTGACGCTCCCTCAGTGGTCTATTTTAATTTTGTCGCAGCGATTTGTCGCAGAAGCGTACATGCTGCGACAAGGCTGCTTGCACTCATTTTGTCGCTGCGATCTGTCGTACGAATTCAAACCAGTTT
Source organism: Micromussa lordhowensis (assembly GCA_964020085.1). Classification (NCBI taxonomy): domain Eukaryota; kingdom Metazoa; phylum Cnidaria; class Anthozoa; order Scleractinia; family Lobophylliidae; genus Micromussa; species Micromussa lordhowensis. Next base: position 21,368,511 of record OZ026601.1, read on the forward strand.
ATGTTCAGGGACAGTTTGTTGGCCTTAAGGTGGTTCGAAATAGTTTTATGGCGCGCGCAAACTGGGTTCTAATCTCGCAAATTTGGCATCAAGTCGATCCACGTCACGAGGAACAAAACATCCGGCTACTTTGGCAAAAATAATAGAGTACTTTGATAAAGACTGATGTTTTAAGCACATATTGGTCCCCGAGAAAGGTAAAATCGCCCAATTGTAAGTTGTTTTAGAATCTCGTAGAACAAAACATCACATGTACAAAACACTGCCAACTGCGAAATCAACAAGCCTAATCTCGCGCGTGCAGTTGACGCACATGCGCAAATGCTGATCTTGTCGTGTCGAAATTTTGGAGTTTTTATAACTTTAATCGCTCATATTTCCGCTTCAGCTCGGTGAATTTTTTTCATTTTTTCGGTGATAACCAGGATCAATTGGCTACATACATAGTCCGATTTTTAAAAAATTCTGTAGGCAGGAAAAAAAATAAGAGAACAATAGTCAAAAAGAGGATTTTTTCTTAATCTGCCCTACAGATTTTTTTTAAACTGAAATATTTTGAAGGTCATTTCTGGTGACATATAATATTGCAGTTTGAGAAGATTTCACCGACCAGTTTTTAAAAAAAGACAATAGATTTCGATTTTAGGGGCTCAACTGAATGCGTCATATGGTTGCTATGGTAACAGATTTTCTAAAATGAATGTCATGTAATGAATCTATGATGTTTCTTTTATTTCTGTGCCAAATTTCATAGTGATACAATGAACCAAACATAATTTAGAAAAGAATTTGTGAACTTGTCTCGGGAAAATGAAAACTATTTCGAACCACCTTAAGCCATTCGTTGACGTTGCCAAGCTCGTGATTAACTAGAGACTCAAGTTCCTTTAAGTTGTTATTTGCAAGTATTATACTGGTATCGTCAGCAAATAGATAAAAGGTGAATAATGAAGAAGATTTATAAATATCATTGATGTACAGAAGGAACAAGAGTGGTTTTTACGATAAAGTCACATGACCCAAGGAGGCATGGTTACAGAGCAATTTTCAGCATGGTCACAAAGCTTCCCGCCATTATCCAAAATCCTTGCATACGTTGAAAATGGCGAAAAAGCTACACCTAGATGCAAAAGCAGATGCAACTACTTGGAATTATTTTTTTATATTTGCTGAAAATACTGGATAGATGCGAACACAGTGCCAGAATTATATATTATGGGCTGCATCGACGGTGAGATATTTACGAATGAGTCTAATTTTACGAAGATGATATAAAGCCGATTTGCAAATTGCAGTCACTTGAGGAGCCATACTCAGAGATTCATCAAAAAGGACTACAATATTCCAACTAGGATAATTTAATAGTATGACCAGAAAGAATAAAACCTGTTTTAGGTAAAACGGTCGAAATAAAAATTATCCTTACCAAAGTTTTAACATTCCATCTTTTAGCTGTTTACACACAGTGACCTCATGTTTGTAGCATTGCACCCTCGTCCTGCGTGGCAGAATGGTATGGTACTGACTCAGAGGGCCCATTTCCTTTGGAGGAACATGGATCTGTTGAAGTTGAAGACATCGAGAATCCTTTCCCAGAAGAACTATTCGAAGAATTCAGACAGCTAAGTAATCCAGTAGCTGAATCTAGCAGCTTTGGTATAGACATATTTGAGTGCCCTTGAGAGTTACCGTGCTGAAGTTCTTCAACTATATCATGCCAGCTTCTAACATTTCGAAACGGCACATTCATGCCGCAACGCAATCTTGAAATAAAAAGGAACATGTAGCTACATGGTAAAGTTTAAAATAAATTCGTTTTTAATTGCCATGATTTTTTAACCAAACTGAATTATTTTTTTGTTTGAAACTTGTTATGTAAATGAACATGATTAAAGCAAAAAATTATTCTTAGAACTGGTTACACAAAATTAAACAATGACTAAAATTAAAACAGAACACATACATTTACATCAATTTCCGAGTAATGTCAAGACAAGTTTATAATTTTACTGTAGTTTTCCTTTCAAACTAGACTGAAAAAATTCAATTGCTAATATTAATTAAATCCTTGTTTATGTTTCTTTTCTTCCACAATAAAAGGCAGTTGTTGGGACTCAACTTATCTACTGTAAACATTGATTTCAACAAATTGCTACCTGAATTTCCATAGACCACATTGGTAGCAGAAAGGGGGATTGGAAAGCAGAAAGGGGAAGCTTTCGTAAGTATCCAGACCGAACACCAGCCACAGCCAGCATGTACAGGGGGGGGGGGGGTTTCTTTAGGAATTTCTGGGTTGGGAGGTACCACTGGGACTCTAGAACCCTAAGCCTATACCAGAGCTAGTTTCAGCTGGATTTTGCTACCCCATACTAGAGTAAACTCCCCAAATCACTCCTATCCTAGAGTAGCTGTTTTGAGGTTAACAAGGGGTTGAGGCTGAGTCATGAAAATTTAAACTTGCCAATTTCATTTTTTTAGTAGCAATTCCTGGTTTCCTTAGTCTAGATAAAATCTTCAACCGACTGCTCAGTTACGTGAAAAATGATACTCTATTCTAGACCCAAGCGCTCTGATTTATATACCCTATGCTAGAGTAAACAGCTTGAATACCATACCCTTCACAGCAGCACATACCTATATAGCCCATATATGGCAGTACCCCCTCCCCCCCTGGGGCATGGACATAATATTTCCCATTAAAAAAATATATCAATGTTAGGTACGAAAAAAGGATAGAAAGTGTAATAATTTATTTTCAAGTATACCTGTCAGTGGCAACACTAATACATCTCATAATACGCCTCAATACATCTGCTCTTAACCTGGGAGGTATAATGATTCGTCGTCCTCTCAGGAGTAGCCCGCTGTGGAGGGAGATGTTGCCACGTTCACTCCAGTATTTAGCTATTGGCCCATGGACTCTTCGTTTCTCTTCAGGCCACCCATTCTGTACATACTGCATCACAGTTTTGAGTGTGTCATCATTCTTCAGCTCAGAACGTATCTCATCCAACCGCTGGTTCGAGGCAGGTAAAGTCACTAGTACAGCATTCACATAGGCCTCAACTTCATCATGTAGGTCGTTCCATGACTTTGACTCCTGGGCTTTACGTTCTTGTTGGGATTGAGACAGTGAATCAGCTGTGTACATGAGTTTACCAGGAACATGCGTGATGGCAAAGTCAAACCTCATGAGTCTCATCCTGAAGCGTTGTATGGGAGTGGTAGCTCGTCTATCAGCTTAGTGGAAAACAACGGAATCAATGGCTTGTGATCTGTTTCTACTTTAAATCTCATTCCAATCAAGAGTTCTGCTCAGTGTTCAACTGCCCATGTGATAACCAAAGCCTCTTTGTCGATTTGGGCCTCATCTCGCCGGATGGCTGCTTCTGCATAAGGACTTCACCAAGTCCAAAACTCCTGGCATCAGATGAGACCATGGTCTATTTTCCCGGATCGTACAGTGCAAGAACTTGCTCAGATGCCATGTCTACTTTCAGCTGTTGAAAGGCTTTTTGTTGGGCTGGGCCCCATAACCAAGCACTATCCTTCTTGAGCAAGTCCCTTAAGGGTTTCGTCTTCTCAGCCAGGTTTGGGCAGAACTTCATTAGGTGGTTGACCAGTCCTAAGAAACGTCTCAGGCTTGCAATGTCCTGGGGTTCTGCCATGTCAACGATACCTTTAACCTTTGAGAGATCTTTCCTGATTCCTTCACTATCAATGATTTGGCCAAAGTATTGCAACCTACTTTGAGAAAATAAACACTTCTCAAGGTTGAACGTGAGTTTCCTCTCCACTAGCCTGTCAAGGACTCGCTTAAGTCGCTGATCATGTTCCGCTTGGTCTCTCCCCATGACTAGAATATCGTCCATGCGGCACTTCACCCACTCTATCCCAGAGAGTTCTTTATCCATCCTCTTCTGGGAATATTCACGAGCCGATGATATGCCAAAGGGAAGATGCTTGAACATGTAGGGGCCAAAGGGCGTAATAAAGGTAGTTAGCTTGGCAATTTCTGGGTTTAGGACTATCTGGTGAAACCCTGAGTTAGCATCGAGTTTGGAGAACACCGATCCTTCTGTGAGGCTTCCCAGTGTCTCTTCAACTGTTGACATTTAATAGACTTCTCGGCGGACTGCTTGGTTAAGCCTTGTAAGGTCAACACATATCCGTACTCTGCCGTCGGCCTTTGGCACCACCACAATTAGTGAACACCATTCTGTCAGCTCGTCTACTGGTTCAATAACGTCCAGTTGCTCCATACGTTTGATCTCCTCCTGCACTTTCTTCATAAGTGGCAGTGGTACGCACCTGAGAGTGGTCAGACAAAAGGGTGCGGCCCCTTCCCTCAGATGAATTGTATGCTCACCCTCCAGTTTGCCCAGGCCTTGAAAGAGCGTCGGGTATTGTTTCACAATGTCCTCCTTTGTCCCTGATCAGAGTGGTTGGCTATCAGGCATGTGATTGACAGCTTTGACACTGTACGTACTGGGGATTTCATGGATAAGGCCAAGACTTCGGATGGCAGGTACCCCAAGAAGCAGCTTGGATGCCCCTCTCACTATGTACACTTCTTCTTTAATGACTGTTTCAGCTAGAGTAAGGTTCATGACTGCACATCCAAGGGTCATGAGAGGATCATCCCCTGCTCCAACAAATTCTCTGTCAGATTTTGAAAGCCTCCCATATGACGACTTGTAGATGGCCTCAGGCATCACAGATACTTGTGCTCCTGTGTCAATGCACCATGTGTAATGTGTAATGTCGCGATTGAGAGGACAAACATACACGTCATCTTTACATTGCTTTTTACAGTGGGCTCGGACATCAGCATACTAAGGGCGCCAAAGGCAGCCGCTATCAGTCCATTTATGAGCCCACTGAACCCTCCCAATCCATGATGAGTGATGATGTAAGTTACGAAGATAAACCACAACACCGGGAACTACATCCCCCTACTCTTTTCGAATAGTGTGTGGGTTCTTTAACGTCCCACAGAGTTATATATGTGAACAAGGTTTGTGAGACGGGACCTCCAGTTTATCGTCCTTATCCGAGAAGACTTGAAAGTCTAATCATTTGCAGATGTCATTACAAAGACAGCACACACATGTCAGCATGCCTTGGTCTTGGATCTTGAGCTTGACATTCCATCCGGGCTCGGCCCCACCAGTTTGAGGGTTTGCAACTGGTTCTGCCCTGAGAGTATTGGTACACGTGTGTGTAGTAACCCCTACCACGAATGTGGGGCTAAAGGCATCCTCTGTTTCGAGAACTTGGTTGACTGATTTTACAGGTATGCTCTTGCAAATGATAGGGAAATGTCCCATTTTATTGCACTTGGTGCATCGTGTTCTGCCACTGGACAGTTCCTCCTTCCAGGGGCATGTCAGCAGTTGCAATAGCCACAGTTCCGGCCACTCGTTTGGAAGGGCTTCCTCTTAGAGTCTTGCTGGTTCTTTTGTTCTGTATCTTGATCAGTGCTAAGGTCTGCCCTGTTCCCTCGCAGTGTGACACTCTCAAACTCTGCGGCTTTTTATTCTTGTAACTCACATTTTGTTGCTTCCTTCAAGGACAGGATCTTCACTGCCTTTTTGAGTGAAAGGGCTGCTCCTTCATCATAGAGTTTTAGCTTGTAGGTGTCTTCCTTGCAGGAAAAGGTGAGTTTGTCTCTAACTGCTTGCTCATAGAGATAGGCTGGATCCACGAATCCAGGGTCTGTGTCGGTTCTTGTTTAAGGTGAATCCAAAATATCTCTCGCAGCATGAGTTGAGGGTCTCATTTTTGAAAGTATGCATCAAACTTTGTCATAACGGTCGCGTAGTTGTCGGGATTTTCAGCTGGAAGTTTGTCCTCCTCCAGCGGGGTCATCACGCTCGGGTAAGAAGGTGAAATCCGAGTAAATTTCCAAACACAGCTCGCCGATGTGGTTTAATAGTAGCCCCACTTTCATTTCATCAGGTTTCTTTGCAGCTCCAATTGCCTTGAGGTAAATTTCGAATTTTTGTTTTCATTTTTGTCTCAGCCCATAAACACACAAAAAAAGAACTTGGCCAATATCCAGCCATCTTGACCTCATCCTTGGGAAATAACCCATATATATAACTGTATAGATTAGTTGCCCAAGCAAACAAAGACAGAAAACTGCATTCTCCATTCTTGATCTTTTAGGAAAACAATAATTTTTGTCTACATGCACATACAGTACTGCTCAAAGGTAAGTTACCACCTCTTGTCTCGTTTCTCGCGAGAATCATTGATGCACTTAGTATGGCATATATTACGCATAAGAAACCGGACATGTGTAACGGTTGCTGCTCTGTAGTTTGTTGGCAAATCAATGGGACCGTCCAACATAAGATATGCATCGGTTTTATATCTGCATAAACTACATGTATAAGAAGAGTTACATGCATTTCAATTCTTGTGAACACGAGGGCAAAGAGTTGATTTTGTGAATCTTGTTCTCTATAATTTTTCAATCCTGATACTGTGAGTATTTTGGCACTAGATATCATTTACTCATTTATCATTTGCTCCCCAATAACTGCTAACTCAAACAAACACTAAATTTTGTGTAGGAGAAAAATGTTTCGAATTTCAACACGCACGTAAATGGAGTCAAAAAGCACCACGGAAATTATTAAAAAAAATTATATCTCCGGTTCTATATGGTACAAATCGTTCATTCAAACGCCAATTAAAAAACCATGTATCTTTGACGACAGGAGTTTAACTCAAGGTTTCTGAGATTCGCTGTTTGCAATAGTTTCAAACTTTTCTGCCACGGAAAGTCTTTCGTCTAGCGTAGGAGACCACGAGTCAGTAACGTAATGAACTTTCCCATGCGTGAAGGTAAATGCTAAAAAACATCTCCAGTTCTATTTGGCATAAATCATTCATTCAAACGCAAAAATACTATATCTTTGAAGACAGGAGTTTTAATCAATGTTTCTGAGATGCGCCGTTTGCATTAATTTCAGATTTTTCTGCCAGGGAAAGTTTTGTCTAGCGGCATGAGACGACAAGTTGGTAGCGTAATGAACTCTATTGTTGTCCGAAGAGTCACAGCAAACACGAAAAAATCTCCCATTCTATTTGGCATAAATCGTTCATTCAAACGCCAAAATACTATATCTTTGAAGACAGGAGTTTTCATCAAAAAGTTTCTGAGATGCGCCGTTTGCATTAATTTCAGATTTTTCTGCCAGGGAAAGTTTTGTCTTGCGGCACGAGACGAGACGGTAGCGTAATGAACTGTCTTGTTGTCCGAAGCATCACGGCAAACACAAAAAATATCTCCCATTCTATTTGGCATAAATCATTCATTCAAACGCCCAAACACTATATCTTTGAAGACAGGAGTTGTAATCGAGGTTTCTGAGATGTGCCTGAACTGTCCAGGCCTGTTTTTTTTTTCAGGCTTCAATTTCACAGCTGCTTACATGTCTTCAAATGAACTTTGTTTTGCAAAGCATCGCGGCAAAACATCGCCGGTTCTATTTGGCATAAATCGTTTATTCAAATGGTACAATACTCTCTCTTAGGCATATAGAATTTATGTTGCTCGACAGCGAACATTTAGAGCAGTATGTGAATAAACATTTTATAGATCGGTCGATACATCGGTCGAGGCCCCCATAAAATACATGATCGGACTTCTGAACACAGAAATGCACTTTTATTACCATATTTGCACATAGCTATTATTAACATTGTCCAGCTAGTCTAAGAGTCGTGATCTTTTCTAAAATACATTCATTACAACAAAAACTTTTCCCTTCAAACAGCAATACTATACTCAAGCGCACATAAGGCCGGGACACCATATACATGAACTTTGACTTATAAACATGCGAGAATATCCGATTCTAAGACTGATAAATTCAGTTTTTTTACAAAATGGCCTGTTTCTCACAAACTGGCAGTTAGGGCTCATTCTGAAAAAGTGGATTTTAGCGCACTAAAATATATTAATTAATTACTGTAACATTATTTAATCTTGTTGCTCCCGCCCATCCTGCTTTTTCCTTCGCAAAAATTTGTCGATTGCAATGACACATTTCCTCCACACTAAGTCCTCTTGTGCTGGGGTACATGGATAGAGTTTTGATGCATATTTTTTAACAATACCCATTTTCGCAGCATTCAGCTGCCCCTTTCCCCGAGTCCCAGTACAATAAAGGTTAATAAACTCCTCTGGCTTGAAGATAACGCTTAAAAACTCAGTGGCGAAATTTCCCACACTACAACTTGAACACTTTAAAAGTAATGCCTCCCCCATAAAGATTTTATCCTCCTCCCCCAACGACTGTTCCCATGAAACATTACCAATTTCCCTGTAACCCTCTTCCAAAGCGCTTGCACTTTCCATAACATTTGAAATATCCCCTAAAATTCTAGCTTGATTTCCTCTACTTCCCTGTGAAACAATATTTCCCGTGAATCCCTTTGCCAAACTACCTGACCTTCCCATAGCCCCCTGATTTGAAATATCCCCCAAACTTCCTAGCTGTGCTTCACCACTTCCCTGTGAAACAATATCATTTTCCCCGAATCCCTCTCCCAAACTACATGATCCTCCCATAAGCATTGAATTTTGGCTGAAACTTCCTCCATATATGTCCTCAGTTACAAAATTTAAAGTTTCACAATCTCTGCTGAAACACTTGTGGCTCCCTGGATACTCGATGCCCTGTCCCTCTCTTCTGAAACACTTGATCCCCCGTCCCTCCCTACTGAAACGCTTGGCCCCCCATCCCTCCCTACTGAAACACTTGACCCCCCGTCCCTCCCTACCGAAGCACCTGGTCCACCGTCCCTCCCAACTGAAACACTTGATGCTCTGTCCCTCCCTACTGAAACACTTGACCCCTTGTCCCTCCCTACTGAAAAAATTGATGTCGGGTCCCTCCCTTCTGAAACAAACACTCCCCTCTTTACATCCACCATAAACTTAAAAAATACCTTCTGGTTTTCAATAATTATATCTAGTTTTTCATGAATGGAAATGTCTTCTCTCTTTTCAAGAAGGTCATTGAGGAAGCTTAATTGGTCGTCATAACATCTTGGCTTGGGAGGCGGCTTTGGCATTGAAGACGCAAGCATCCTTGCTGGGGAATCTTCAGACTCTTGCGGTTCATCCTATCAAAGACAAAGACAGTTGGAAAAACGATTAATGTCACACGTGATTGAAAACTTTTAAAAGATTGAAACGTTAGCGTGCTGTATACGCCTGACTTGAGAGAAAGCGACTCTTTTAATCGACTATGTACATTTACTCTATTTTAAGAAAAAGAGACCCATCAGGAGTCGAACTTGTGACTTCCAGAATACCGGTAAGTACCCATTCAAGATTGTTGGATTTAACATGAAGTGATTGGAAACCCCTTAATTATCAATTTTGACTTTGACAAGTTACCTTTTTGGTGGCATATATTCCCCACTCATATTCTCATTTGTACTTTCAAACGTTTTTGTCAGCGTTTTCTCCGGCTCTGCAGGTTCTATAGCCAGAAGTATATGCCATTGTTATAGCTTTCCAGGAAAAGATTCCTAGCATCTTTAAACGATGCCATTACTGTTATAAAGCGAAAAATATCGGCGTCGCCGTGTTACTCAAAAATACACAATCTTAAGTATTTTGTTTTTGGCGGCAACGACGGGACTCGTCCCAGTCTTAGTCTTCAGTGCCGTCCCCGTCGTAGCTCCCCTTCCTGGTATCTTAAGGTCCCTATTACTTAGAAGAAATGAAGCGCCTTGGCCATAAAGATGTAAAAGTAGAACCTTGTGGATTATTTGTAATGGAAAATACGTCTTTTATAGGTGCAAGCCCTGATGCAGTAGTTAGTTGTAGTTTTTGTGGTAAGGGAGTATTAGAAATTAAGTGCCCCTATAGTATTGCAAACCAAATTTGCTCTGAGAGTAATTTGACTTACCTCAGAGAAACTGCAGTGAATGGCAAAGTTAATTTAGTAAGCAGCCATCAATATTATAGCCAGGTACAAACCCAAATCGGTATTACTGGGAGAAGATGGTGTGACTTTTTGGTTTATACACGTCACAGTATTCACTTAGTGAGGATCATGTTTGATCAGCAGAGGTGGCTACAAATTCTATGTGCAGCTGAATATTATTTTATTAACCACATTGCTCCAGTGTTAGTTCATAGTAACACTTCTGGTAGCTAAAGTTAATATAACATGAAAAAGTCTGTTACTGAGCTCAACAGTGACTGTCCTTGATTAGCAAGACACATTTTATCCCTTTGTATCTCAAAGGGTTACATGTTATTTATTATCATGTTTTAACATTAGTATGTTGTTTTTACCATTTACATTTAAATTAGCCTTTTTCTCGAGAAAAAATTGTTAACTACATTGCACTGTAGCTTTGTTGGCTGACCTGATGCTTTGCAGCCTGTTCCAAAAACGTTTCAGATTATTGTGTGTTTGGAAGAAATGGTGTCACAAATTTTTGGAAAGGATGAAATGTCAGTTTAATATAATAATAATAATAAGACATTTATAAAGCGCCCTTTTCCATGGGTCCAAAGGCGCTGTTTACAAAGTAAAATTTATAAATAGTTAAAAAATATTTTAAAATAGTTAATCAAGTATAAAACACCAAAATCATTTCATGAATCTAAAAATCACGTATAAAAAGAGCAGTTTTAAGCCGTCTTTTAAAAATGTCAAGTGATCCAGCATCCCTAATATGTTGAGGAAGACTGTTCCAGAGAAGCGGCGCAACAACAGAAAAAGCACGTCGGCCATAACTATTTGTGCGAAATGCAGGGACCTCGAGTAGATTCTTCTTTGAAGTCCTAAGGTCGCGTGGTGGATGGTAGTTTTTTTAGAAGATTTTTAATGTAGACAGGAGCGAGATCATGAAGAGCCTTGTAGGTAATGGTAAGGATTTTGAATTCAATTCCAAGATCAATCGGAATCCAATGGAGATTTTTAAGAACAGGTGTAAAGTGACAGAACTATGGTGAAACAGTAACAACATCAGCAGCTGCATTCGATGAACACGATGAAGCTGTTTAATCAAGTACTTAGGTGAACCATATAGAAGCGAGTTGCAGTAATCAAGTTTTGATGTGACTAGGGCATGAACAAGAAGCTGGGCTGCATCGACGGTGAGATATTTACGGATGAGACTAATTTTACGAAGATGATATAAAGCCGATTTGCAAATTGCAGTCACTTGAGGAGCCATACTCAGAGATTCATCAAAAAGGACTACAATATTCCAACTAGGATAATTTAATAGTATGACCAGAAAGAATAAAACCTGTTTTAGGTAAAACGGTCGAAATAAAAATTATCCTTACCAAAGTTTTAACATTCCATCTTTTAGCTGTTTACACACAGTGACCTCATGTTTGTAGCATTGCACTCTCGTCCTGCGTGGCAGACATGTCTAACACCTTTTGACCAATTGTAGGTGTTGTTGTTTCTTTCAATGAAAATGTGTTGTGATCGTGTCTTCTGAGATTATTTTACTTGGGGATGGGACGGTGTTTACCACGTCAATACCAGTTCGATAACCTATCGATGACGAATTTTCATTGCCAGGATGTTTTTTCCGATCTGCATGTTTTGAAACACATTCACAGCTGCACAGCTTAATATTGTTGGTAAGAAGCTTTGTGAACTGTTACGTATTTTATAATCTTGTTTGTAGAAAGAGAGTGGGTAATTAATGGCACAAGTTTACGAAGCCATATTCGAAATTTTCGACGGAGGCGACCATGTTCATCAGCAATCTAAGTATATTATTGATCATATTGATTTCAAGCAGCACAAACTAAGGTGGCACTAGTTTATATAGTCCACACTGCTTTATTTTGCATTCTGTCGTACCGATAAACTGCGTAGTATCATTTGTCTTCGTCACAGGCGTAAAGAAAAGCAAATTTTCACTCAGGTTATTTCCACCTTGTATCGCCAAATGCCACCAAATATACACCTTAGTTGGATAAAAAAGTTGTATACAGCCATATTAAAGCAGTAGTTTCGAAATAAAGTGCAGGATTGCAAGGATGAAAATTGTTTACAGTTCAAGAAATTTGAGTTAAGTTCAGGATGTCAAGAAATTAAGTATACCATTCTTGTGAGAGTTTGAACTTTCGACCCTTGATTTTGTCTTTTATTTCTTTGCTTCGATCAGTATTGGCAATGATTTCTTCCAATTTTAAAGTATGCATAAGGTGGCTCAAAACAGTAATATTTTAGTTGGACGCCTGGGGCCCGTTTCTCGAAGGTCCCAAAAAGTTTTCGCACCCAGAAAGCTATAACAAAATCTCGAAGCTTATGATTACAGAGCTGTTTTTTCACGTATTGTTAATATAAACAGTGGTTCTCTTCGCAAGCGAAATTTCAGGTGTGTACACTTCTCTGTTTTCAGATACAGATGAACTAAAAATGGCTTTACAGGCCTGAACATTTTCTGGGGCTTTCGAGAAACTTGCCCCTGGGCCAGGTTGTTCGAAGCCCGATGACCCAGGATTAGCAAGAAATTTGATTTCAGTTTTGTAACTTTGTGTTGAGGTTTCTGTTTATCTATTTTGTCCTTCAGTTTTGAATTTGAATATCCTCAAACTACACAAAACATAAGCAGTGAAAAATGTTTTTATACAAGAAATATACATACAACGATTAACTTTTAATCCTGAGTTAGCGTTAACCGGCTTTCGAACAACCCAGCCCAGGGCTTTAGCGCGCACTTCACACGAGGCATCACATGATCACCTGGGGATTCGCAAGATAGCACGCGAGGTTTAAAGTTATAAAGATCACAACAAACATGGCGTCATGAGGCCTGCTTCATAAAACTTTGTTTCCACCAAGTCTAGCAAGATGTTGATGTTGCAGTTGAGTTTCAAGAGTGAGTGCGATCTTGCAATGTCAAGATGTTAATTTGTGCATAGCACGCACTCGAAAAATTCCTCATTCACGAAGCTAATATCTCAAACACTGATCCTATGACTCTACTACTCCACTTAATGCAAAAAAATTTATTGAACAGCAAAAGCAGAATGCGTGTGTGAAATTTCCATTGTTTTTAATTTAAGCAAAATCTACTCCGCAAAATTTTTGCTTGTTTCTACTTCAGTGTGTAATGAAAAGATTGTTATAAAAAAATATGTGGTCACTGGCTCAAGTTTGTTGCTATGCAACAGGACAGTGCTACATATATTTGTGACTTAAACACAGTGAAAGGAACAGTGGAGAGTTGAAAAATCGCACCTAGTTCTATAAGTCTAAAGAAAACAAACAACTGTTTTGAGCCACCTTAAAGTAAGCTCCTGGACACATCAGTACAATACCTTTTCCTGAACTTTCCCTACCAAGCACAGTCTCTAAAAATAAATTTAAAAGGTAGGTCACCATGCTTGCGGAAGATATTTTATGTACCAGTCTTACCCTATTTTGCCAGTTCTAGTACTATTCATTATCACTATTTCTAATCTTGTTCCCAGATCTCTTGTGGACAAGAGATCTGGGAATGAGATTACACTATTTCATCACTCCACAATACATTTTGTAGTGGCAGGAAGGTACAGTTTTTTAAGTAATATTTAAAGTTGAACTTTGATAGGCATGAAATTCTGAGCATAAGGAACAACATAACAAACAGCTTATGGAAAAGAATCTAAAATAATCAAAGAATCAAAAGCGATCATAGAATCAAAGCGTTCATCGAGTTGTGGATTTTAAGCTCTTATTTTGCATGCTATTGAATAAGTGCAAAATTCTGTACTTGAAGGGTTCCCAATGTAGTGCTAAAGAATCACCTTAATTAAGCAGTAAAGGTTAGGGTTGTTTGTCCTCCTTTTCTCCTTTTCGGCTGTTGCTGACTGTCATCCTTTAAGCTGTTTGTTACAAAGCAATGTTTTGTAGACATAGTTCCTTAACACAGTCATCATGTGATGCTGCTTCAAGAAGTGCTTGCCCAGGTGTCCATTTATCTGCAGCTGGTTTAATTAGCACATAACAGGGATACATGCCAGTGCCTTGTCTTGTCTTCATTAAGTGGCTTTGCCATTATCTCTTTGTGCCAGCTCTTATCTGAGGAACATTTCCATTCTTGTTATCTTTTGGATAATTTATTCATATTTTTGATACTTGTGTTGCTTTTTTCTTATGGCGGAAGGCTTCAGAAAGGCAGTACTGTTTGTGAGGGTGGTTGTAACATTGCCAGCTCAAGATGTTTGCTCATATCACAAGATATTTTGGGCTCAGCTCAAACAATATCAGCATTTATTCACTGGCTTCAAGATGAGTTGATTTCTTGTCAGATTCTTTCCAAGACTTTCCTATTTATGAACTAAATAAAACATTAATCTTTTTTGGACACTGCAAAGATGAAGATGAAGGTGAAGATCTATTCTGAGATGTTGCTTGCCGTAAGCTGGTGTATACCACTTTAAGTTGCAACTTTGTTTTTGTGAAAGATTTGGTTTTGTAGCCTGGGTACGGCCACCCCATTTTGCACCAGAATGAAACCAAGACAATAAAATGCTGTTGATAATTATAAATATGTCAAGATTATGACGAAAAGAAGACAAAATAAAGCGTTGAGTCAGTTCACAAAAAGATAAAGTTTCTCACATACAATTTTCTTCACAAGTCGTAGCCAAGTATGATGTGTGATAACAAGGATATCCTGTTGATTTTAGCTAGGGAATTCACCTCTAGGTACCCCAATTTTTGTAAATTAAACCATTTGAATTTAGTGCTAATAACGATTTAGCCAATAAAGTAGCTCAGATTAATTTAATTATCACATTTCTGCTCATCAGTTACTAATAGATTGTGTTACCATGGCCTTATTGTTTTTGCTATCCTTCTTCCCTTCTAAACTGTGCATGCATGCACTGCATGCATGATGCATGCATGCATCGTGCATGCACTGCATACCTATATCATGCCTGCTGCTTGCATGCAGTGCATGCATGAATCATGCATGTAATTTGGCACATTTGCATGCATGTTCATGCATACATGAAGAGGGTGCATGCACAAAAAAAGATGCATGCATGCAAGAGAAAAGGTTAATGCATGCATGAAAAATGATGAATGCATGCATGAAAAATGATGATTGCATGCATAACTAGCATCAAGCAGAGGATCACTGCATGCCCAAAAATGGTGTACATGCATGACGTACAGTGTAATATTATGTACCGGTATAACAAATGAGTGTTAACTGACTTCAAAAAACTAAGAAACCTTTATTTAATTAATAAGAGTCATCAGTAATTTTACAATAATATTACTTAATTTGTATCATTAACTGGAACAGCAACTAAGATCTAAATCATCATAAGAACTTTTTTTTTCATAATGTTACATTACATTGCCTTCAATAAATATGCGTATAAAAATTAAAAGGGTTTCTTTGAAAAGTATTACAATCTTTGATTAATATTAGTCACTTAGCTCCTTGGAGCATTGACACAACTATAGAGTCATCAGTTGCGTGGCGTCCTTGTCTTGACTCTATAGCCACTTGTCCAATGATTCTGTTGACCTCTCCATGTTGATAAGTTTTTGGATAGGTCTTTTGAAGAAATTCTGAAATAATTTGTTTTAAAAATAGATTATCATTAAGACTAGCTGTATAATTTCAAGATAAGCAAGCTAATGTGTATATTAAGTAGTTTTTGAGGTTTAAAGATCTCTAAAATTGATGGAAAAGGAGCATGGAATGTCGTGATAAATTTTGACTGAGATGTTGGTGTGAGTATCAATTTCAAATAAATGAAACTAGCTCCTTTTTGTAACCAACAAGATTGACCAAATATGAACTTTGATCAGGTTAAGGCCATTTATTTTCATCATTTTTATTATTTCAGAAATTACAATGTGCAAAGAAAGTCCTGTTTAATAGCCTGGGGGCTAGTAAATAATAATAATAATAATTAACAACAACAACAATTTTGGAAAGTTAGAAACATCACTTACCATGGATTAGTGACATTCTGTAAATGTCAAACTGTGGTCGCTTGTTGTCTTCTTTTGATTTGTTACTTGAACCTGAAACAGTGCAGGAACAACGCTCCTGTACAGTAAACAGGCCAACTGCCAGTGTTCTTGCAGCTTTCTTTAGTGCATTGGCACCAGCAGCTTTCGACTTCAGATGATGTGGTATTGTTAGTTCTTTTTCAGATGGCTTGTCATTGATAGAAGCATCACTGCTTTCAGGACTGCTGTTGATGGAGCATTGTAATGCAAGGCATGGGCGAGGGGTGCTGCTAGTTGAGTTCTTCTTTGAAGATACTGGTGTTGATGTGATAGGTGATGATTGCTACAAAAATTAGACAAAATTCCAGTCAGACCTAGTTTGTTAACTGTTGCTATGCCAGTAGAAAAGTAAAACACGGAGTTGATGTGTAGTCTCCATTGATTAGCCCTCACAGATACATGTACTTATCACAAGATGGCATACTGATTGAAGAATGTATAAGGACATACAAAATTGATGTTTTGCAATACTCACACTAGATTCCTTCCTTTTGAGACATTCAATTTCATTTTTTAAGGCACTTATTCCTGAAGAGAGAAAGAATCACATTGGTTACTTAACAAAGAATTTTAAATATGGTTTTGAATGATGATAACAAGAATGTAAAGAAAGGAATCAGTTGTATGATCAAGTAGATCTTAATTATAACCCTGCCATAAAGCAAACATGCCCTCTCATAAAGCAAACATGCAAAAATGTGTTTTTCTGATAATATTGTGTTCCTGTAAACAATAATTGTCTTGTAAGTTAGCCTTTTATGGTAATTAAATATACACATTTTGAGTCCCCTTGTACTTTCTCAAAATTGTATGCCCCGTTGTTTTGATAGTTTACCATGTAATAATCTTTGCAGCTTTAAACCTTCTAAAGGAGTAAAATCAAGAATGAAACTTTTTTGAAAGCAAAACAAAGTTCTAAATCCTCCTTTGTAATCTTCCCACACTTCATTTTTATTTCTTATACTTTCTTTAAGAAATGTACATTAATTAAAATTACCCTGTTGTAGAATTTGAAGTGCCTGTGAATTCCTCTGTATAGCATCTTTATTTACACTACATTGCTGCAATATACAGTATATCATAACTCTTAGTATCATTAGTAAATAAAACCCTTCAGGCATTTGAGGCAGCTATTGTAGTGGATGCTTAGTGCTTGATGCTGAAATATTATCTGAAAAATGATCAATCTGCCAAGAAGTGAACTGTCAGATTTTGAGGCAATCTTTCAGCCCAGGCCGGTTACCCTTCAATATAAGATCAAGCCAGAAAGTGGTTCACTTTGTCAATGTGAAAATTACTCCTTAATTGTGGTGAAATTAAAGTTGATTTCTTTAGATATGTTTTTGCTAAGAATGTTACTTGATTAAAGTGGAGTTAAAAAGGTATATTGGTTTGCACTCTTTAAGTATAAAATAAGATGGCACATATAATGCCTGATACCTGTCCTCCTGTTTTGTAACATGTTTTGTCAAATGTTAATGTGTGGGCTATAAAATGTTACCTATTAATACTTTTTGTCATGTTGATTTCTCTCAGGTCAAAAAATCCTTTTGAACATTAGTTGGTAATAAATAGATTTGATACATCTTAATTACCTGACAACAACTTTGATCTGTATTTCTTGGGGTTGCAGCTTTGGGCATGGTGAGTTTAGGACTTGAGTGAAATTGTGCGACAGGAACATCATCATCAGAAATATCATCACTGATCAACTGATAATTCATTTCATTTGTCTCCTTCAGCACCTCTTTCATCTGCTCCCTCTGCGCTTTCTGGATGCTTGCCTTCAATTCTCGTTGTTCTTGAGCTTGACTTTTCTTTTTCTCTGTTGCCTGCTTCCCCTTTTCAGCTTTTTTTCTTTGTTTCTCTTTTTCAGGTGGTTTGGCTACAGATTCTGCTTGTCTGATTCTTTTATGAGGCTTGGCACTTTGTTTTGGTTGTTTATTTTCTTTATAAGCAGCTTCTGCATCACTCTTGGTTGCTGTAAGCAAACGTTAAGTTGCTGCATCAGTAAAAGAAACTGTTTAAGGGGCTTAACAGGGATTTTTCTGCACTTTCAGAGTAAAATGTTTAAAGAAATTATGACTTAGATGCAGTACCTTTGGTCATACACAAAATTCATTTCGTTATGCAACTTATATACAGTAACTGTAAGCATACTGTGAGTAGGTTTGAAAAATCATAGTCAAGCGTGTGTTTTATTCATTGTCGAAAGTGTTTTGTGAAAACACACCGGAGAATGCGAATAGTGTGAATCCTACAAAAATACTGAGCTTATAATATTACGCAAGTAATGCGATCTTATGTTGGCGGCAAATTCAAACACTCAGTCGGCTTGACGGTTTTTGCGGTACCCTTTGTGTCCTTTTGAAATCACGAAGGAAATGTTTGGCAAATATTCAATGAATGAATATTATTCATTTCTAGCCTGTCTATATCTGGATTGACATGTTTGAGGAATAGTTTCTTTAGGTCTAATAGGCCAACATTTGAACTCGTCGATCTTTACTGACCTTTGCTTGAATTGTGTGTTTAAAAAAGCTTTCCAAAATTTACTGTCTTTGGATGTCACCTTTATATTAACTTTCTCGTGATCAAACACTACCTGCAATCACAGCAATCGTTGCCTTGAATGGCTTCCCTCTGTAATTGGCAAAGATCTTTTCTCCAGGCTGAAACATCAAGTCTCCTTCCACAGCAGATACTTTCTTTTTATTAACGCAATCGTACGCGTTTTCACCTTCCCATTCGATGATACACCAACCTTTGCAGATGAGAAATAGGCGTGAATTTGAGTTGATGTCATGAAACTACAGTAACAGCATCGCTAGAAACAGCAAATTGACATATAACGACTTATAAACGCTTTCAAAACAATAAATGCAAACAGCATACATACAAAGTTCATCTTCTGTGTTGCCCATTGTTCCTTCAGTTTCGTATTCGCTCAACTTCTTAGGCGGTTTGATTTGCCGCTTTCGTTTCTTGCGATCCTCGTCATTTGGAGGGTCAAAATATTCTTCGTATTCCGAATCCGATGAATAATTCTCCAAGGTGGGAAGATCCTTTCTGAACTTGGCCATCGCGTTGAAATCTAAGCGTCTTCACTACAAAGGAAATTAGAACGATCACAGTGAGCGCGAACCCTGTGAACTCCACGTGATAAAAGCTGCTCGCAGTGTCACGCAGACCAAAGTAAACAAAGCTCCTGATTGAAGGATTTTGCATGAGATCGAGGCCAGTGTGACAATCACACAATCTTTCGCCGAAACATGCCGCCCAAGCGAAGAAAATACAAACAGTGGCAAAGAAATCCCAATGTTCCTATTCCAAGAAGAACTCTTGCTCGGTTAAAGAAAGAAGCATCAACTTGTCATGCCATTCGCGAGGAGAGCTTTCTAGCAAATTGTACTCTTGGAAGAAATATAAACGAACAAAGAGATGTGATTCAGACCGATGTGACGATGGAATTCGAAGGAAGCGAAGCTACATGTAGAGATTTGGATCAAATCAAGGAGAATGAAACACATGATCAGTTTCGTCAGGAAGAAAACATTTCTTGCGACAGTGAGTCCTCTGATGACGAAGTTCAATCCCCGAAAATTTCCCAGTGTGAAAACGATGGCTTCGTCATTTAAAAGAGGATGGCGATTACAGAGACATTGATTCCGACGAGGGTTCTTTTTGTTGCGAATCCACAGACAGTGAAGACTCCGAACTCGACGAAAACCATGACAAAAAAAATGCCAAGCCCCCAAAACAACTTTATCCAGGTGCTTCCATAACAATTGAAGACAGCATCTTAAGTCTCATGAAGTACGCCTTGAGGCACAAGACTTCATACTCGGCATTGTCTGATCTTTTGAACTTAATCATACTTCATCTTCCCAGTGAAAGTCATACCGAACATTTACGATCACTATACTTTTTGAAGAAAGCTTTTTCCTCCCAAAGTGAAAAATATGGACACGAACAAAGTGACATTGTGACGATGCATGAATACTGTCCTAACTGTATAGCCTTGTGGAGAAGTGACAATGATTCCATATGTCGGTTCTGTGGAAAACCAAGAAGACAGAAAAAGAATAATTACTTCTTGGCATTGGACATTGGAGCTCAGTTGAAGAGTCTTTTTAAAGGTAAGACCCTAGATTGGTTGGTTAACTGTCTTATTCTATAATCATGGTTGTCAACTGGGAACCAGTACCTCTTGCCTTGCATTGGACTGATGCAAATTTTTGATGATTGTTGTTATTCTGCATGGAATAAATTTAGAGATCGGATGTCATGTACAATGTCATATTCATTAAATTCTTTGACATGGTGGGTCATCACCCCCTATTAAAAGATATATACCACATTTTCTCGAATAATAGCCGACTCTCAATTAATTGCCTCCCTTAAATAATCGCCCCTTCTCCCCCCTTCCTTTATTGATCCAGCAAAAGTAGTCAGTGATGATTCAAGCTCTGACATCAGAGATATCGACATTGATTTTTCAATGAAACAAATTTGAAACACTTAAAAAACCGATGTTCGGTTTGTTTTTGATGTGATTAGTTTTTTGATTTAATGGACCAGGTACTGCATAATGAAACAAAATATTTAGGGCACAAACTCCTGTGAGAAATATTTGAAATAATTACTGTTAGGTAAGTTCAGTTTGGTTTGATTGCTAAACCTGCCATCTGCAGATATGTTGGATTTATTGACAGCATCGATTTGATGATTAATTTGTAGACCCTACATTCGTGTCAGACATTGAATATGGCTTCAAAGAAAGAAAACGTGTTCAGTCATCAATAGAGAGACCTGGAAGGGAGTGGTATGACATAATGGATGGTGACTTGTACCGTGACTTGCTTAAGCCAGAAGGCTTTCTTACAAACTATAACAACATCTCACTGCTGTTTAACACAGACGGTGTTCATGCCTTCAAAGCGTCTAAAGATGAAATCTGGCCACTTTTACTTGTTGTAAATGAAGTTCGTCCATCAGTGAGGTACATCTATATTGACCACCTGAAAATAAGCTAAAAAAATCTTTCTTTGTGTAGTTATTTTGACTGAAAAACTAATATATTATCCAATTTTATCTCACTATCTTTCCTGACAGATTTAGTACAAACAGAATTATCCTTGCTGGAATCTGGTTTGGACCTAGGAAACCATCGATGACATCATTCCTTTCTCCTTTCAGAGAACAGGCCAATCAGCTTAAGAAAATTGGTAATAGCTCGGACAATTAACGTTATTGTTTGGAAAGAGGAAAAACAGGTTTTTTGTATTTTTCTGGGATCAAGAATAATTAAAGAGCCGGTTCACCTTTAGTGGGTCAATGTACAGTACTGTTTTTTTTTTTAATTTTACAGGAGTCACTGTTGAATGCAATGGGGAAAGCTTTACTTGCTGTGCTGTGTGCTTAGTCGGTACAGCAGATTTACCTGGAAAATCGGCTGTTCAAGCATTTACTCAGTTTAATGGGAAAAGTGGTTGTTCATTTTGTGAAGATGAAGGAGAAGTTGTTTCTGTTGGCAAAGGCCACTCAAGGTGTTATCCCTTCATACCTGGAAGGTCAAAGAATCTGCGAAACAAAGACAGTGTCTTTAAGCAAGGGCAATTGGCCCAACAAAGAGGCACTCCGGTAAGCTAAAAGTTCTAATCACTAGTTACATGTACACCCCCCTTATTGTGTCAAGTTAAAAACACAGGTGAAAATAGAATATTACATCCATGGCTGCTTGGGGATTTGAAATTTCTCTTCTTGCATTGAAACATATTTCACTTGTTCGCTGCCCTCACCAGTGAAAAATCTTCAAAGGGGCCAAAGTTTCATGTCTCTGGGTGGACACATAATATCCTCTGTACAGGTGTACATTAGATTTACAGTTGCACAACATTTGAAATATATCGCTTGTTTCATTTACAGCAGGCATAATTGCAATTATTTATTCTTTATTAAACATTTGTCCTAGGAATGTGGAGTAAAAATGGTTTCCCAACTCTGTATGATTGATGGTTTCGACATTGTTAAAGGAATGCCATTAGACTATATGCATGGTGTATTGCTTGGGGTTGTCAAGATGCTCTTCTCCTTTTGGTTTGATGCAAGGTACAAAAAAGAGCCCTTTAACATCAGTGACAAAATCTCCACTGTTGATGAAAGGCTTGCAAAGTGCCATCCCCCTGACTTCATTTCAAGGTTGCCCCGTGGTATCAAAGATCGGAAATACTGGAAAGGTAAGAAACAAATACACTGTTTATACCTTAACTGCGACTGCTTCTGAAAATAGTTATAATAAACAAAGTGATCCCTGCTATGTCACTTTTTTAAAATAATATTTAACAGCACCGTCCGAAAGTGTGACCACTTTTAATTTACTGATATTCACTTTTTTCATTCAGACATAAACCAATCAGAAGGGATGGAAAGCTTTTAGTTGGTGTAATTTCATTCAAATCTGTATGAAACAATATAAAAAAATAAAAGCAGTTAGTTTTGGGCATCTTGCTGTAACCCAATGGATACAAAGAAAAGCTTTAAACACTGTCAAGGTTCTGTTATAATCATAGTGTTCAAATTATGTTAAAAGGAAATTACAAGTACATGTAAGGTGGCTTTTTGAAGGAAAAGTGGTTTTATTGATTTTTCTTTCTTCTCTTTGGAATATCACAACCTATTTTTTTGACAATGTGTAATGTGCAGTTTAAGAAAATGACCATACTCCCCCCCACTCCCCCCCCCCACCCCCACTGAGAAAATTGGAAATTCCTGGGTTTCTCAAAGACCAAAAAATCTGAAGAAAATGTATAAAGCTTAATTGGAATTTCCAGTGGGATGGAAAGGTGTGAGAAATGATTCCTTCTGTTGGGGGGAGGCGGGGTATAGATATCATATTATATTGAACTACAACAATTAGTTTACGAATTCGTACACTATGTGGAGATTTTTACAATACCTTACTATTTTGCAGCCTCTGAAGTCCGCTCTTGGTTGCTGTACTATTCACTGCCAGTTCTGAAAGGGATCCTTCCAGATGACTTCTACTGCCACTATGCTCTATTAGCAACCTCCATCTACCTCCTCCTTCAGCAACCAGTTACCCAGGATGCCTTATTGTTAGCTGACAAACAGCTTGAGGAGTTTTATGCAATGATGTCCATCTATTATGGTATGTCAGAGAGTATTGAGTGACATGCCTGAGCCTTAACAATTTACTTTGGAATTAATGTATAACTCTTTTTTCTTTTTATAAAGGTGATGCAGCATGTACAATTAATGTCCACAACACTTGCAAACATATCACAATGTGTGTGCGACTTGCTGGGCCACTATGGGCATTCTCTTGCTTTGGTACAGAAGGTTGGAATGGCACTATGATGAGGCTGATACATGGCACCCATCATGTAGCAATACAGGTAATACTGACAACAAATAGCTAAAATAGAAAGAATTAGCTATTATGATTTACCAGCATTGAGCATATCAATGAATTTACATGTATATATGTCAAAGGAGGAAGAAAATTGACCTGTTATTATGTTACATGGCCAAATCATGTGTGAAAACCAACTTGTCTACTGCGACAGTTGTTTCTAAGAGTTAATGAACATTAAAAAAGAACGTTCATACACTCAACAGTTATGATATAGCTACTTAATAAAAACTTCACACCCTAGCTAAAGCTGAGTTGTGCTTGCAGGCACTCCTGGTAACAAAATAGAGTATTCTTTAAGTTCACAATTACAGTGAATGGAAATTTATAGCCTTCCATACTATATTTAGAAGGATTTCCTTGGATAGTCTTTTGTTTTACATGTACGCTTGACTAATACCCACATCTCAAACCACCCAGGCTAATATTTAAGATTTTTTGCTAATATCTCTCAGGTTTTTATATCTATATAATAGATTCTGGTGTTAATTTAAGGTTGTTGCTGCAATCAAAGCCATCAGAATGATCAATCTTGTGGAAAACAGCAATGCCCAAAACAGGTCTTCAAGTGCAGCTCGCTTTATGCAGAGTATCAATAGACCAGCAAGGTTAGTGCAGACAGTGACGTTTTCTCGATGTGTAACAGGGAAGGAAAAAAGAAAATTTCCTCTTGTAATAATTTCATGGTTGATTGTAATTGTTTGTGTATTGTTTTTGCATGTACAGTGTATGTGCTGTGACTTCTTTTGCTTACCAGTCTCTTGACGAGGTCTAAAAGCAGTTGTGTTTGCAACAGTTTATAAAAGTAAAGTTTTATTTGGTCTTGTTTATCTTTGCAGAAACAACTGTGTCTCCCTTTTCCCAGGATGTCATTCAATGGGATTCCTGGAAAAAGTGATTCTTGATGCTGAGCAGTTGGCTGCTATCAATGAACTAATCCCTGGGGCTGCTGTTAACACTCAAGAATCATTTAAGTTCAGAAAGATCAACTACAGGAATCAGATATTTTACAGCAAATCCTGTTCAAAAGTCACTAAAAGAAACAGTTATACAGTGGTCTTTGTTGGAAGAGATGGTAATCTCAAAGTGGGAATGATTCTCTACTATTTGAAATTGTTGCTGTTAGGAGATACCCATCCATATCACCTTGCTGCTGTGCAAGAGCTTCACCTCTATCCAGAAGAGAAAATCATGGCTGGCATTGATGTGACCACCTTGAACAACAAATTGGGAGAGCACCTGAAGCCTTTTCATTATCCAAGGTTTGTTGAATTTGTACCTGTTGGGTACCAAACTACTTTTGAATGGAAAATAAAAAATAACCAGGCATGTACTTGCATGCAAATTATGTGCCAATGCCTGGCATTATTTTTTTTATGAACATTATTTATATCATGTACAATTTTATAATGCAGTATCCACACAAGTACAATACTACAGTTGAAGGTGCATAAAGTTATACAAGCCTTGGATTGTTTCATTTAATCTGTGCTTGTATTATTTAACTATGGTATATGTGTAAGTTGTTGTTAATTGGTTCCTAACCTTTTCTTTTTTCAGCGAAGATGACTCCGTGCTGTTCATTCATATTCAAGACATTCAGTCTAAACAAGTCACTATAGGCTGTCTTACAAATGTTCTATACCTCTGCACCCCACCAAACATGTGGGAAATGGACTAAACATTTATGCTGTAATTCTTTAGGATATATTGCTTATTATGTGAGTCATAAAATTATTGTGGCAAGGGGGTAAAGCAATTCGCCAACAAATTTATTTTATTAGTACTTTGTACATGTACCCTTGTGAGGAGGAGATCATTGTAAATGAGTTATTTCATGTTTGTGTTCCAAAATTAATAGTACTGTGACATAAATGTTTTACAATCAGTTAATGTAAATAAATAAAATTAATACTCAACTTAAAATTCAAACAAATTAGGAAATAAATTTTATAAGTTTAATCCATGGTGTTATGTTTATGGATTTATGTTATTCTGCTTGCAAACAATCAGTTATTTTTAACTTGAGTAGTGACTGAAACTGCATGCATCCTTTCATGCATGCAGCTCCAGGTTGCATGCATGCAGAAACTATTTGCATGCATGCAGGAACTATCTGCATGCATGTAATGAGTACTGCATGCATGCATGCATGCATGCAAACAGGACTGCATGCATGCAGCATGCATGCAGCATGTATGCAGCATGCATGCACTGTTTAGAAGGGTTAGCCGGAGCATTTCTTTAAAACCTAGGTCCCCTTACCAAACTGACAGATATGTGACATATATACATATCAGTTCTGTAGAATATCTGTGATATATCTGCAAAAAAAACTATCTGTGACATATCTGTAACAGATAGGAATTTGGCCTCATTTTCATATATGTCACAGATATGTGACAGATAGTGAACAAGGCAAGAAGATGCAGATCTGCAAGAAATTGTCTGCTGCAGATATGTTAACTGGATAATTAGCATGAATACATTCACACGGTTGCCTTGGGTGATCACAGTGCTGTGAACTTCACCTTTAGCTATTAATCTCAACACTGGATTATCTTTATTTATATAAGGAGATCAGTCTTCAATCTGTTTTAAAATCATTTGTTTATTTAAATATCAATAAATACTAAGAGCAGATGATATTATACAAAATCTATGCACATGCTCTTGCTAACTCAATTCTTTGTAGCATGATTGTCAAATTGAACTATGAACAATAAAAAGCCAATAAAATTATGTACAGTGTAAGTACTGCAATTTACACGTAACACACTAACTTGTTCCATATTCTTTACCAGCTAGTACAGAAACAAAACCTTGGATGTACAGTATAATAATTAGGTCTAATTTGCAAAAAAAGTAACTTCAATTAAAAAAGCTAAAGGGTAATCCCTTTGGAAACACCACGACAGGCCCCACAGCACTTGTCCTGGACAGTCTTGTTAAAGATGATGCCTGCTTGTTTGCCATAGTTGTTCTCATTTAGAACAAAACCTGGAGGAGAAATATTAATACTATCAGTAATGCTGTAAATTAACAGTTGATACTAAATTAGACTGTGACTGCAAGGAACACATTTACAAATCAATGTTCTACATGTAGTTATATAGAACATTTTGGTACCTACTAGCCTGGAATATACACACAAATTTACAGTGAGCATGCAAAAGTATGCATAAATGCCATACTAGCTGTCCATTTTTATAAATTCAGAAACCTATGAGGGATTGAAACATGTAACTTCCCTTTGTGTGCTTGGAACAAGCTTACCAGCATTCAACTTGTCAAGTACCATATTTGGAAAAACAAGCAAGAAAATTTAATTTATCAAAATTCCAAATAGCTAGGAGCGCTTCAGATCCTCGTTAGAAACTGCAACTCAAAGCTTTGTGAGGAATCACCACTGACCAGTAATCTTTTGCATTTGCAAAATTCAAATAACTCTTACTGTACGCGAATTCATCTTACCGGTAATAAGCTACTCCTCACTGTTTATAGTTGCTAGACGTAAGCAATGTAAAGAAGGTGATTGTCTTGAATTTCCCAAGCCGAAATGGTCAGCTTTGTAAAATTTACAGCATGCGCAAGATGGCATTATTTTGGGAAGGGAAATAAAGTAAACTTTTGTTTTTTAGTTGTTCAATACTTAGGAGAGAACTCTACTTAGAGAAAGTGAATGAAAATGTTTAGGCTGTGTATATGAACATTAATTAGAAGAAACTACTAATCAGCAAGTCAAAGTAAAATGTAACAGTTGAAGAAACTAGGTGAGTATTTTTTTTTTCAAGTTCTATGTGTAATTCACAAATGTAGCATCATCATTATTTACCTCTCATTGCATTTACAATGGTGGGATTGAGCTGCTGGTAGCCCTTTCTCCCTCCACCATTCATATTGGACAAAGCCATGGTTTCTTTGCTAAAGAAAGTGTCCATCAGATAAGCGGTGAGCTCCTCAGCAGTTTTAGTGTTGTTCAGGGCAGATGTTTTGTTGCCTAGATACCAGAAAACACCACTCCCTGAACAGACTTCGACAATCTAAAGAAAAGAAAAGAATCAGATTAGTATTTTCAAGTTTGAGATTATGACGCCAGTCTCAGTCTTTCAAGGAAAAGGTGTAATTAATAAATAGTTTGAAATTTTGGCCCTGAAATGTCTCTGATAGATCACATTCAAAGCATAAAATTGTTTTCCCCCTCTTCGGTACATTTAAGACCACTCCTGAAATGTTCAAACTTCTTTGCCTGATAAATATGTGGCATGCAAGATACAGTTGTATGTACCTGTGACTAGAATTAACCACTTCACTGAGAGCTGCAGAATAAGATATAGTTTAAGGGTATATATCTGTACCAAAAATATCCAGACATAAACAACATTTTCAGTCTTTCTTTTGAATTAGAACTTTTATATTTATATTTCTTTCAAAACCATGACTTTCTCCTATTTTGTCAGAGTACGTTATAAGAAATTTAAGGAGGTACATATCAATATCATCACAGTAATAATAAGTAAATAACTGTAATCTGCTGCTGTTTCATTACTCTTTTACCTTGTATTTCTGTGCATCACTTGGATTATAGATCCCTGGTGGTGGCCTTTCCTCGTTGGAATATTCTATTAAAAGTACATAATGTGTTGGGGTTACTACAATACTTTTCCATTATAACATCACTAGGAGTTTATAGTATTGAACATTGAACAGTGGAACTTCAATTTGAAGAACTTCTATCAATGCCTATTTACTCGGTACAACTTTCACATGCAACAAAGTCGTACCATGTAAATAGGCCTCACATGAAAATGTTGTGCTGGTATAAATGGTCTAAGTCATGTTGTAGGCCTGCCATAAGCTTGTCACAAGCTTGTAAATATGTCCTTATAAAGTCCTTCTTATAATAAATTTTATCTGCTGCTACAGTAATATATAAATCCCTCCAGTTGATACATCAAAATCTTGTTATAGTGAACATATTTTCCCAGTCCCTTGACCGTTTGATATATCGATGTTCCACTGTACCAAGACTACATGCAGATAAGGAAATAAAAACATGGAAATTTTATATTTCATAGTTTAATATGACTGTTGTATAAATTGTGTCAGATGAAATTGCACTGAAATGTGAATAAAATTAAGTCACTGTTTCTAATTATTACATTTCTTACCTCCCAGGCTTGATTGCTCCAGGATTCTGACTTTTTCCTTCAATGCATTGTACTTAACTTGAAGCTGGCAGTATTCTTCCTGCCAGTCCACGATTTCTGCACTGATACTGGGTGTCTGAATGTGGTGTCCAGCTGAAGACAATACAGGAGCAAGATGCCTAGGTGGTGTATGAGCTGAATTTCCAGGAGGTGAAGGTGTATGCAAAGTGTTGACAGAAGATGACACACTATTTTGTCTTGCAGCAGGTGATGGTGTATGGCGGGGCTCAGTAGACAATATTGTACAATCAGGGCTTGCAGGAGGTGGTGTGTGACGAGGAATGTCAGATGATGACAGGTTGTCAGAGCTCGCAGGAGGCGAGGGTGTTTTGCGTGGGAAGACAGGTGCTGACAAAACCACAGGGCTGCTCAGTGATGAAGCAGAATAATGAGGGTGTAGAGGAAATGATTTATGACTAGAGTTGGAAGAACAAGTCTCTGTGTGATGAAGACCAGCAGAGTTTGGAGGTGTCCGACGAGGATTAACGAAAGCTGAATGATTGGTGAGAGGTGTTGGTTGTGGGCGAGGGTTGACATTTAATGATGAAGAACTACCAAGGCTGGTGGATGGTAACTGTCTCGGTTGTGAGTTGAAAACAGTTGAAGAACGCTTGTGACCTGCAGGTTTGTTAGAAGTCGTCAATGGTGTACATCCAGGGTTGGGCATATCTGATGATCCAGCTGGTGAACGTGTCAATTGTGCTAAGTTCTGCTGTAATGGTGCACGACCTTTGCTAGGATGTTTCCTTGCAATGCTTAATTGTTCTTCACCTTCACTTTCACTGCTGGTACTCTCATCTAGGACTGTGGGTTGATATTCATCATCACTATCAGATGCCTCCTCGACTATGCTGAAGTTTGGATGCCGCCTTTGAAGCATCACTAATTGTTCTTTTCTTTGTTGGTGCTTAGCATCTCTCTTCTTCTTTTCTTCTTCTTTCTTCCTCCTCTTTGCTTCTCATTCTTGTTCTTTTCGGTTTTTGTCATAGTCGTCTTGTTTTGTTCCTTGGTCTAGCTGTTTGTTTCTCTGGGGCTCATTTTCATCTTCTGTTCCTTTCTCTAGTTGCTTTTTTCTCTGGGGAGGTTTACTTGTATTTCCTTGCTTTTGTTTGCCAGACTTCTTCTTGGCTCTCTTTCGATCTGGTTCAGCTTGGTTGTCTTTGCTTCTTTTCTTTTGGTTCATAAGTTTCATTAAATCTTCATAGGATTCTGAAAAAAAATTAATGTAGGCATGCAAATACATTAAAGAATGATGTACCTTAATGTAGGTAATCTTTCACTTATTGGATTTAATAATTACAGCCAACTAAGCAAGATGAAATATAGGTATAGGACCTCGATTTAACAAACCCTATTTAACAAAGTCCTTGTCAAAATGAACAATATTCTTCATCCCAGCTTAAGTTACAGCAAAATATATAGAACAAATCCTTGAGAAAGCGAACCTCGATACAATTAAATCCTTGATTAAACAAACATAAGCCCAAAAGTAAAAGTTTAATTGGGGATGCAGTAGCTAATAAGCTCCACTGGAAGAGGATCAATAAAGTATATAAGCGGATGTAAGTACTAACACGCATAAAACTTACCTCCAAAAGCAAGAATTATAGCTAGAAACCAGCCTTTAGTCTGTGTATCTTCCCAATATACTTCACACGGTGATCCTGCTTCCACATCATCATCTTGTATTTTAATTTTGTCTCTGCTAAGGACTCTTCTTACACCATCCTCTATGAATTTGATCACGTAGAAATCTAAAGAAAAGATGACATTTTGTCTGAGTCCTTGAGAACATTGTAGTCATAAACCACCGCTTTATTCCCAAGTTGTGGCACATCTAAACAACCAGCTTATTATTTGGATTGAGAAAGGATACCTTACCATCATCATCTTGAAAGCGTGTTGGAGCTTTAGTAACTCGTGATGTTCTGCCAACCATTTTCAAAATTGTTAAAAGCTATTAAATAAGTTCAGGTGAAGAGACAGTTGAAACTCACAGCTCCTCAGTTGAGAAATGTGCTTGCTTCACGTGAAAACGACACCAATGCATTAAAGTCAAAAATGCCGCCAAAGCTCAAAGCTTGCCGGCAAGCTGTGAAATTTTTTCGCTCAGCCAATCACATCCATTTGTTTGTCTCGGTCCCACTCTCTGCTCGGTCGTGTTTCGATTTTGTCAACACAACAAAATCGGCTCGGCTCGAAACAGCCATGATTTCTGGATGGAAACGAAAGCGCTACAATACGTTTTGTGCTTCTCATAATCCTGTTCCACCAAAGCGTAGTTAAGGCGTCATTTGAAAGTGATTTCAAGTGTAACTCCTCATATTAGTGGAGGTTTACCGACTGAAATATGCCCCATTCAGCTGGAATACGTGGACTTGTGCTTCTCTTCCGAACAAAATGACAATCTTCTTCATGAGATGCATGAGGATGATGAAAGTCTGAGCTCTGTGGAGGACGAAAATAATATCAACACTGAGAAATCTGATGAAATCGGAGAGACTTACTCAAGTTTACAGGAGTCTGATGAGATCGTTTGCAGCAACATTTCTTCTGATTTTGAAACACACAATGAAACACGCGAAGTGCACCAAGGAGATAGCTTAACTGTGAATGAAAGTGAAAGTGCAGGAAACGATGAAGATCCCCCTGTTTATCCAACTTGTCCTCTTCGGCTTTCCGAGAGTGTATTGCTCATCATGACATTGGCAATTCAACATAAGCTCACAGGAGATGCTTTGGCCAATGTGATCAAACTGATTGATTTACACTGTATTCCGGGTCCCAATAGTCACTTGATAAAAAACCTTGAGGGAATTGAAATCTTACTTTGTGGATTCTAAAGAACCCTTAGTCCTGTTCTACTACTGCAACTATTGTTATTGTTTGCTTCCTACTGAACACACTCCTGTTTGTCCAATATGTGATACAGACCTTGGGTCATCTGCAGCAAAGAGCTACTTTGTGGTCTTGCCAATCGAACATCAGCTCTCAAAGTTTTTGTCACGTGAGTTAACTTTTTTTACTTGGTGTTTTGATTATCCTAAGAGTATTTTTTTAGTAAAAGCTTCCTAAACTTCTCCAGTTTTCAATCCCTACTATGGGCTTTTGTGGTTCAAACCAGCTGACTGTATGCATGAAAGGAAATTGTGGCAAGTGGTCATGTTGACACCAAATGATTTCAGCGGAAAAGCTGCAGATTTGTGCACATAAGTAAAGCAACAAAAATCAGTAAAAACATAACATGTTGCACACAATGATGTTTAGCAGCAAAACTCAGTTTAATAAAAAGCAATTTTAACATGAGGTGTTTAAATTATGATGTCTTAGATTGAGTCACTTAGCCCAGTGCATTGTGGTAGAAAAAATAGATATATATTTTTTGGACAGCTGTGTTTTCAGGGTGGGGTTGTAGAAGGCAAAGCAGAGATTTGCTTTCTGTAAAGATAATAGACTTAAGTGCCTAATTCCTTATGTTACAGGTGACGGTATCTGTGAGGACCTGTTATATCGTTTCACAAGGCCAATTTTTTTTTTTTTTTTTTTTTTTTTAAAGAGTTGATTTTTTATTTAATATCACACAAGTTACATAAGGGAGGAGGATACAAATAATAAAGTGAAATAAAGAGGAGAAAAAAAAATGGCATCGAGTTACATAATTTAACTAATAAAGGCTAACTAACAAAAAAAAACTAATCTAGAGCATTTATACAAGTTTCTCAATGCGGTATTTAAGATTAAGTCTAATATTGAATTCATTTAACTCAGGCTCTATTTGATTAAGTTTCTGATTGTAAAGGTAATACTTTGCAAATAGCATACAATAATTTAATTTCTTTAAAAGAGGGGATCGTTGCAATTGACCAGTAGTATTTAGAGAGTTACCAAAGATAAATTCTTTATCACTTGGTGTAAAAGAGGTGGCGTTTTCTTCATTGAAATGTTGTAAGACATTTTGAAAGAATTTTTTAGAATGGTGGCACTCGATGAAAGTGTGGCTTATTGAATCTGGCTGGCCGCAGTAACTGCAATTTGAATTATTCGATATTCCAAAGAGGTGAAGTTCTTTCTTGGAGACAAGTATCCTGTGAACGAGTTTAAAGTAAAATTCTTTGAGTTTGTTCTCTTTGCACATAAATTTGATTTGCTTGAAATAGTTTTCCCAATGAAGGCCAATGACTGCAGACTGCATCAGTGATGTTTATGATGGATTTAAGTACCAAAAATTGTTTGATAATGGAGGTGTGTTGTCAGATCAGAACAATTTATCACTGAAAGTCAATACTGATGGGGTGCCTATTTTCAAGTCATTTGGATACTCAATGTGGCCCATCTACTTCGAAATAAATGAATTACCACCCAGGAAAAGGTTGGTAGAGAAGAATGACAAAACAACAGTTGTGTTTTAAAACTTGACTGTTTTTATATGATTGATGTTCATTAAGTTTTATTATGAATTATAAAATAACTATTTCAGGGCTTTTAATTACATAAAGTACATTAGAACCTCAAGCGGCCACCCTCGGGGAAATGGCAAGTGCCCGCTTAGAAGAGGTTGGCCACTTGAGAGTTTGTCAGTAATCAACATTAAGCCTTTTACAAAACTTGCGTTAATTCACTGCAAAACAATATAAAATTTAAAATTTCTGACGTGCGTAACCATCTTTTTCATATGGGAGCCCCCCCCCCAAATCTTAGCATTTGACTCCACAGCCTGCTGACAAAAAGGGATGTTGTTACATAGAAATTGATACTTGTTTTCATGTGTGTTACCATTAGACAGTGGAGTTTATTTAAAATTTGAATATTTACTAGGTTTTTTACAATCTTATAATGTTTGTCTTTGCTTTGCTTTGTGTTTATGTTAGGAGACAAGTCAACAACTTGGTAATGGGAGGCCTGTGGTTTGGAGAGCACAAACCAGTAATGCAAACATTCCTTAAACCATTCCAAGAAGCTCTTTCAAGGCTTGAAATTAAAGGTATATCCTCAATATGATTTTTGAAGTTGATTAGTACTAAGGGTATAATACACACATTTATTCACGTTGTCACATGATTACATTGCATACTGTTTATTTTACACAGGTACAACATTTCAGCTTCCTAACAAGAGAATCATCAAGTCAAAGGTCTATCTAATTAGTGGTATCTTTGACCTACCAGCTAAAAGCTTAGTGCTGGAGGAGATACAGTACAATGGGTTCTGTGGATGCTCCTATTGTGTTGAAGCAGGAAAATCAGTAAAGACCAAAGAGGGTGGACGGGGTGAAGTTCATGTGTACCCATTTCATGACGAGGCAGTAACAGGCCATACTGAACTGCGTACCCACCAAGGTACCATAGAAAATGAAATGAAGTCTCTGGAGGACCCACATGGAAAACCAGTAAGTTTTTTATTGCACTTTTATGTTTGAGGCATGCATATGCAGTTGTTATGGGTTAGCACTTAAACGGTAAAAGTTAGATCTATTCTTGTAATTCTTTGATAGGTATTTGGAGTAAAAGGCGTTTGCCAGTTTGCCACCCTCAAATACTTTGATGTGGTTGATGGAATAGCAGTGGATTGCATGCATGGCATTTTACTTGGAGTGACCAAACAGCTCCTGAACCTATGGCTGGACTCTCAATTCAGTGGTGAGGACTAGTACTGTGGAACTCGTGTCACTTTAATTGATGAAAGGTTAATTAGCATCAAGCCGCCAAATGTCATAACTAGAGTTCCAAGATCCCTTGAGCACCACAGGAAATACTGGAAAGGTATAATTTCTCAACATTGTTGCTGTTTTAAACTCATCATAATCAGTGCTTAATGGGTTTTTGGAGTTATTATTAGACAGTAAACACTAATGACTGGTCCCAAGGGGAACAGTGAATTTTGTTTCCTGAGACGAAGTGATTTGTTATATAGCAAAACAAAACAAAAGCATCGTTGAAAAAACGCGCTGAGATTCCAGTGACAACATCAGGCCACCTCTAATCATGTGCAACAGCGGCCAACATTTGGCGGGTAACTGTGAACTGATTCCTGTTTGACATCATAGGTTTTGCAATGTTGCCCACCGATGGCATTTGGCATGTGACCATGAACTAGCCAATGAATGGGCACGCTGTGGCAGGAAAAATGCCAGCTATATTGACAATATGATTTTCGTCACTTTAGTTTGTATTTGAATGGATCAATGCAATATATCTCTTTTTATAATTACCTCTACATACCTGTATTTGAGTTGGCATCACACCAACTGTAAAATTTAAAAGATAAATAATAATAATAACGATAATAATATATGTCTTTCTAGCTTCAGAACTCTGTGCTTGGCTGTTTCACTACAGCCTTCCATGTCTTAGGGGAATCCTGCCAGAGAGATACCTTCACCACTATTTGCTTCTGGTAAATGCGGTCTGGCTTTTAACCAAGAGTCAATCACAAAGGAAGACCTTGCCTGCAGTAATTTCTGCCTCCTCAAGTTTGTTCTTTACTTTGATGGCCTCTATGGTGAGCTGATAAATAAATGTATTTCTTTTGAGGTTACCAGGACAGTATAATCTATAGAAAACTGATGCCTTAATGCTGATAAGTAAATTGAAGAAAGGGAAATTAATTAGACAGTTACCTGTAACTATAACAATCTGTTGTTGCAGGTGAGCGTCATATGCTTATTAATGTGCACAATTTGCTGCATGTGCAAAGATCAGTGCTGCAGCTTGGTCCTCTGTGTGCAAATTCATCGTTTGAATTTGAGATGCTAATGGAGACTTGAAGGCCTTGTTTCATGGTTCCCAGAACATTGATATGCAGGTAATAACAGTCCACACACTTTTTCCATACTTATAACAGGAAGAAAAATGTAAGTTGCTTTTATTCAATATTAATTTTACATACAGAAGCAAGGCACATGTAGCTACATGTATATGCACAATTATAACAATTCAATCAGTGATTTCCAAATTTCAATTAAGAATATAATTATGTCAATTCATCACTATTTAACAGATTGTTTCATCAATATCAGCAATGCAAAGTCTACCAGAACTATCAAGGAGACTGGAGAAGCATTCACCTGCTGAAAAATTTTATTCAAAGCTGAAATTTGGGGTACAGAGCAAGTAAGTTACTGAGTGTTTGGATTTATTTTCCTTAGAATTTAGTAATACAAGATATGTATCTTTAAATTCTACACAAAAGTTTAATTTTTTTTAATTTGACTTCATAGTCATAACATCAAAACAGCATGGTACAAAATATCTTGTTGTCATAAATTAACCTGATGTGGTCGCGGTCAGTTGTGGCTGTGAATACTCGATGAAAGGTTTTCGCATGGGTAAACAGTTTATTGTGTCGACCTCAGTACGTTTTTTAAAACAAAAAAGTTTTTAAGCTTATTAGCCTTTGGCAAAATACTCTAATCTGGTAGCTCATGTTGACTCATCTCTCTAAGTTATAAAATCGAATGTCGACACGTTTTTGACGTAAAAAAAAAAACGTTTGTCTTGTCAGTCTGAATTTTGTACTCAATCTGCAGTCTGCAGTTTGTACCTGGTCTGCATTTTGTACCCAGTCTGCAGTCTGCATTTTGTACTGACCGTAATTAGAAACGACACAAACAGCACATTGTTTATTCATTCAACACACGATTTTTATTTGTACCGGTATTTGCATATACATGTAACAACATTTGATCTGGACATTCATAAACTAATTAATCAAGACTCGCATAAAGGAAAACGTTTTGTTTCGAAGAGTAATGAACATTTGAGTGTACTGGAATTTCCAGTTCAATTGTTAATTCTAAGAGGGGATAGTCCACATGAGCTACTGACGAAACTGCTTGTTAGATGTTAGAAAAATGCTCTGTGAAAATCGTTTTACGCGCTGTGTTTAAATGACTTGCTTTCTGAAAGCTCATCCGCGGTCACGCTGTTACTCCACGCTGATTGGATGATAGTAAAGAAAGTATCCAATCAGGGTGGAGCAAACAGCGTGACAGCTTCTCTTTGGCATACGAAATCTCAGCCAAGGATGCTGATCGCTTAGAAATTTCTCGAAAATTATTCGACAGTTAGCACTTGGATTTTTAATGGATCTTCGATTGAATGCCACGAGAAGAAGCATCAACCTTTCAGTTTATATGGTGTTCGATTTTGAAGCCGGGCGATTCAAATCTGCTTTGCGCTGGAGCGGTTGAAAATGAGCCTTCCACCCCTGACTCCTTCTCGTATAAACGTGTGTAGACTTCACAGTCGACGCAAAATCCACCAGATCGCTCAAATTTGCCATTTCAAGCCGCAAAAGTTTTGTAACGAGTAAACAGATTAAGTGGAAAGCATAATTTCAAATTCTTCAGAATGCTTGAGAATTAATTTAGACAAAACGTACGCAGAATGACGCAGCATGCAATTCACGTTTACATTCGCAAATGACCCAAATTTTCGCCACTAAATTTAGGAGAAGTTTCACAAGCGTTATGTCTTTTGATCTTTCCACAACTATAAGTAAATCAGTACCGAATCATGTGGAAAAAGAACATTTATACTTCATGCAGTTTCTTCCAGGAAGATACTTGCTTTGCATTGTAAACAAGTCATTCATTCTTGTCAGTGTACAGAGGCAGGATTAGGCAGATACATGTAGCATTGTGAAAACACTTTCACAAGATCTGAAATCAATTCTGCGAAACATTTTGACGAATATCTGAAGTTTGGGAAGACACACAAACCTAAAAACTTGGAGAAGTGTCTTATTCAACTTTCATAATATCACAATTTCCTAACGTTTTCCACTGGATGTTGTTCGATTTATTTTTTTATTGCGTGACAGTCATCTCTTATGCCGGGTTTTCGCAAATAGGGCTTCAAGGACAGTGTGAACACAAGCGTGTCGCTGATTGAAGTCAGCGTCGATCGCGAACTTGAATGGTGTTTAATTTACATCTACAGTGATACGAAAATTACTATAAGCCGATGTGAAAAAAGTCTGGCTTTGTAATTTTAAGTTTGGTCACTGTAAAAAAAAGCAATATCAAACGATGATCATTTCTTAATCTCACCACCTAAAATGAAAATTTGTAATACTCACATCATTGTATTCGAACGTTGGCTTTGTGTGTTACCACAATGCAAAGCACTGGTACTTGCAGTGCACTCGCGAGAAACGAGAAACGACTCGAATGAAACGAGACGCGTCTCGAGAGAAACGAGACGCCTCTCGAGAGAAATTGGGAGGCAGGTGTTTCATAGCAAAGCATATTCCCGGGTATCCAAGAGGAACAGTTACACTGTGGCATACAGAGAGAGGGTGGATCAGCCAGAATCCTTTGGCCAGATCCAATTCTTCTTGCTCCATCAACCACCTTGTAGGCATTGGCTATCAAATGTCTGTCAGCTATGCAAGGAAACACCTTTTGCAGTGATATGCAGATTGGAACCAGAGCAAACCATTCAGTTAGCTGATTGTGAATCTCAAATCACTTTAAAACACATTCAAGCTGTAAGGAAGCCACGGTGAGAACAGGTTTTTTAATTGAGAGTCAAACTTTGCAAAGCTACTAACATATATACTAACTATGTTAGTATATGAAAGGTTACTTACACAAGTTTGTGATAAAGAGATGTGTTCTGTTAGTGCAAAGCTAAGAATACAAAAGGAACAGGGTACCCAGGAGTAGTTTCAATTTGAATCTAAGGGCTTCTTTGTTACGAATATGTTGCTGTGAGGTACCATTAAGCTTAGTTTTGGTTATGGAATGAGTAAATATTGGTCTGGCAAAAGTTCATTCTGATTCATTGATTATTCTTGCACATGCAACTTTCTAATGAAGTCAGTTTTACACTTAAAGTCAACCTTTTTTCTTGCTTTTTATTATATTTTGTTATTTTTCCACCATACAGAGGAGGCTTTGCTTTAAATCATTTATATAAGGTTTCTCTGCCTGTCTGTCTCTAAAGTAATTTCTTGCTACATCAGGCCTAATTTTAAACAGTAAAGAAAGCACATTTTTTAAAAAGATAACTGGTTGCCATTAATTGTGTCACTGTCACTTATTTACATGTGTTTTACAGCGCTTGCCAGTCACACGCGCCCCTCAACAATTTTTTTCTCATTTCAAAAACTAAGTTTTTGTGGACGTCAATCAAATGTATCCATGACAGTAGTCGTGTTCATTTCGTGTCAGGTTCACTTGTTTGATCGTCGTTGGATCAGGTGTAAACGCTCAGTTATTATGACAAAGTAATTTGCAATTTCACTGTGATGGAGGGTTATTATGTAGAGAAAACGTGGTTTGTCTTTGAATCACATAGCAGAAACACTTTCTGAGAGTGAAACGTTTATGAAGAAGTTTATGAAATTCTCGTCATTCGTTATGCGAAAACATAATCCAGAGATCTATCTTGACGAGTTTCAAGCGTGGTTACCAGACAGGAAAATTATATGCAAAGCAAACCGGCAGCAGAACCATATGGCAAGTGGGATTGTCGGTAATAACAAGGTAATGAAAGCCGCAACAGAGTAGCAGTTCCATTTTTGTAGTTCATTCTGTAATAAAGGCTATTGTTTATATTTAGTTTGATTCAGTTGTTGTGGTTGTTTACTGGTTGTAAATTTGCAGCTTCAAAACATTGCCCGTGAGCGTGACGAACGAAAAAGGCGCTTCAAGCGATTTTGAGTCTTGCTTCTCAGTTTCTGCTTATCGACAAAGTCACTCAAAAAAAGATGAAAGAGCAACTCGGATACTCTCAGAATTGACATTGAGATAGTGGTTCTGGAAACTCCGCTTGCCGTTGTTGTCATGGATACATTTGATTGACATCCACCAAAACACAGTTTTCGAAATGGCAAAAAATCGTTGGGGGCGCGTGTTACTGATAACGGCTGTAATAATTTAAAGTACAAATGATTCTTCTTTGGTTTAATTCCTATGCAGTATGTTACATGAATATACTCTAGGGATGAGCCGAGTTTAACCATGCTAACATATTGCTTTTCAGGGAAGATGCTTTACAAGTAATCCCAATTAGCTCTGTGAAAGAAAAATGTGTTTACTTGGAGTTTCAAGGAATAAGCCATGCTTACAGTAGTAAATTCCCAAATTTAATAGAGACAGATTGATGTTTTTGTACTAAAGTGTAAGGTAACCTCTTTGAGTCAAGTTGGCAGGTGTACATGTAACTGCCACTGCCAATGAATTTAACATCATTTTCTGAAAATGATTGTTGTTGAGTTAGGTGTTGCGATTTTCAATAGGGTTAGTCATGAAAATGTGAATTAAGTGCTTATATATTTGAGTTCATCAAAAAATGTCACTGTGTCAGACATACTAAGTGCATGTAATAATAATGTAAACATGGAGTGGTGATAATATTATTCATGTGTGGCTAGAAAGAAACTGGAAATGGTGATCATTGCTTAAGACGATGGGACTGTAAATATCGAGAATTGATTTTCAAAACCGAAATTACGGATTCCTTCATATTTTGCCAAGAGAAACCCTTTGGTGAACTATTTTCAAAAATAGTACTAGAACTGCCCAGAGAGTTTTTGATTTTGAGAAATCCAACGAAATAAGAATTGCGGTTTTCGCGCTGCGTCCGCCATTAAATTCAGCAGAAAACTTGTGCAATTTAAAAATCCCTCTCAGAGAAGGACGACTTGATGTACTTAAGTCATCTTTTGCATGTTTGTTTGGTATCACAAGTACAACAAAAATCTATAGAAATATTGCCAAGAAGTGCACTTTCACTTCGGATTAGAAGCGCCCTAAGATTGCTAGATTTTACGTTTTGAAAAAATCCGAAAAATAAAGCATTTTTGAATGCCATTTTCGTACCTTGGTACATGGAAATTTTAAGTAAAAAATATATGTTTGCAAAGCCCTTTTATTGTATTCTAACATACCAAAAATTCAGCTTGGGCAATTGAAACGCCGCATGATACGAAATGCACAAAAAAGGGCTTTTGACGAGAAAGTTACATGACAATTACAACGGTCACGCAAACACAAGTTCGTGGAGTTTATTCAACTGATGTATTTATTTGATCATTTATGTTTGATCGGAAATTCTCATGCTCCCACACGGCGATAAGTTGTGTTCACACGGGCAAGGAGCTGAAGCATGGGTCAGAGCTGAACATGAATTCAAATTATCGACATCTATTATCTAGCTACGATCAAACTAATGATGGTGAAAATACGAAAAGGTCAAGTGTCATGTCATCGCCACATGCGGCATTATTAACATCTCGAAGAATCATCAGGTACAAAGATCATAAAAATTATTCCTACATGCCATGTTCGACTGAATACTATCATTAAAACAACAATATTAATTAAATAGCACTTTTGGCAGTCTCTTTCTCTCCTTGCTGCGTAAGAATCAGTAAAGCAGTGTCGAACCCGTCGTAAACAACTTAAATGATTGTACCGAGCTTTACCTTTAACTAGTTCGTTTGAAGACTCCTTATCACTATTAAAATCATTTTAGTCATACCAGTAGCACGCGTGGCAGAAAAAAAACTCGATTTTTGAGAACATGGCTGGCAGAGGATTGCCGAAAAGTACGCAAAGGATTGCCGGAAGCTTGCTGGGGGTCGAATAAACGCACCGCGATCGAGTAAAACTCTCTTGGAAATGGCGGAGATTCCGATATGGAACAAACTGAAAACGGTTCCAAATATCCTGAACATGGATTTTCCGACAAAAACAACTCAGAAGGTATCGTAAGTAATTCTGAAGTACTGG
This sequence comes from Micromussa lordhowensis, assembly GCA_964020085.1. Taxonomy (NCBI): domain Eukaryota; kingdom Metazoa; phylum Cnidaria; class Anthozoa; order Scleractinia; family Lobophylliidae; genus Micromussa; species Micromussa lordhowensis. The sequence continues at coordinate 21,409,932 of OZ026601.1, forward strand.
TAAATCTCGATACTCGAGGCGAGTGTCGCTTCGCTCGTGTTCAACTGCGAATACAATACTCACGATCGCCAGTTCTACCTTTGTCCTGACCTTTGGCATGTCGTTTATGGAGATCGCTCATTTGTGTTGAGTGTATGTGGCGTAGAGCTCATGTCAAGGTTGGGTGACTTGGCAGAAATCCAAAGGTAACTGTAAATGTTTTGCAGCGTTTTCGTTGAGGACAAAGAACGACTCTAATTTGCATTTATAGATTAGAGGTGACAGTAACGCAATACTTCTGTTAATAACCAGGCCTTTCTTAGCAGGAGGGGAGGGGAGGTGAGGAATTGCAGAGAGAGGACCTTTCTTTGCTGGTTGCTTCCTCCTCCTACCCGTCTCAGAAAAACATTTTGTGACACTAAGTTCCAGATGATTATCTAATAATAATAATAATTTGCTGCTGCTCTGCTTTCGAGATACGTTTGCTCGTTTATAACAGGAAAAATGATTTGTCTCATCATCACTGAAATTCAAACAGCAGAGTGGTTCGACATAATACTTTGTTTCTGTTTTTTTTAACCTGTATTTTCTTGAGTTATACTGAGTGAAATTCTTTTAACAGATGTATTAGTTCCCATGGAGGAAAATGATAATAATATCCGCAATGATAAATAACACGGTTTAACTCATTTAAAATACACTAAATTATATAACAATTGCTCCGAGGCATTCAGGGTTCGTATATTTTCTACGCATTAAATTTTGTAAAAGTAATGCACTTATATACCTGCTCAAGATCTTCTCATTTCTTTTGGTAGAACCTTCCTCGTTTGCCAGGCAATCAACGGAGAAATCAATAGGAAGAGTTATGTGACAGAGGCAGACGAGTTAGAATAAACAACAGCATCTTCTCATTATTTTTCGGTAGAAACTTCCTCGTTTGCCAGGCAAGCAACGGAGAAATCAATAGTACGAGTTATGTGAGTTATAGCGTTACACGAGCCAACCGCGAGCCCGAGTCAACCTCGAGTCATGAGTCAACCTCGAGTCAAGCACGAGTCAAGCCAATGTTTTGTTTTTCTTACTTTTTATTTTGTCCCAGCAAGCCTTGAAAAAAATGAAGAAACCTGTGCCGCCATTAGAAATTCAGACTTTGAGAACAGGCACTCGCCATTTGCATCCATCTCTCGGCGCATTTCTCTGGCAACGATTTCAGGATCTGTTTTGCGTCCAGTATCCTGTCCGATGTTGAATTTGGAAACTAAGAAGGATTTCTGCTTCTCGTTAAAACGATATGGCTTTTTCACTTGCTTTAACGCCCAGCCTTCTTTCAACCCTTCTGCTATTTTAGCCGTACTGCTCGCGGAAGTGCTCATTAAAGCTGGTATCTTACCGACTCCCTCCACAACTCTTGCTGCATACTGTTTTTTGGCCTGGTCAAGCATCGTTCCTCTTTCCACGGATTTTGTGCATTTCTCAAATGATAAATGCCTTTCCAATGCTGCATGCCGCTGGAATGTACGCGTGCAGCCGTCTTTTGGGCAGCTGTATATTGCCTTTGGTGCTACTTCTTGTTCGTCATGAGTCTCCTTGACCTCAACAAGACTTTCTTTACTTCTTCCTACACACGGCTTTGTAGGTTTACCAGATGCTGCGAAGTTGCCGCCCGAAAAGGTCAATGATAGCCAAATAGGGTTCCATTCTGAAATGTAAAACCTGCTTGATAAGCTTTCTCATCTTTGAATGGAAATAACCCATATAAACCACTAGTGTTTTCGCCTTTGAGAAGGGAATCATAAACAGTTTATTATTTTGTTGTTTTGCGCGCCAGTTTTAGCTTTGCAGACACCACACAAATCTTGGAATTACGGGATGCGCTGAACTGGGTTCTACTATAAATGGAGTACATGCAGAAAGATAATACAAAAACAGATGTCTGGAATGAAAACCCTTTTGCGGCCTTTTATAACTACTTTGATCCCGCATCTCGAATCGCTTTTCATACATTACTCTGAATGCGTCTGAGCGACGACGGCCTCTCGACTACAATAAGTTTAGCCACAAGGCTCTTAGTCTTGGCTCACCTGCATTTTCTCCTGATATGGTGATCAGGGAACCTGTACCGATTCCGTACGCTCGTCTGGCCAACACACCTTCTTCTCTGTACTCAAAGTTATTGAGTTTGTTGATACCAGTGATTTTGCTCTTTTCGGGCATTTCCTGAATAGCAGCATCTACCACCACTACTCTGACACCTTCAACTCCACCATGAGAGAGAATCGCTTATTTCATCTGCTCCGCGGTTGTTACATCGTGACCCTCATTGATATACCGTCTAATGTGATTCTTACAGGTTGCTGACATGCGGTCGGCTGGACCCTTGCCTCCCTGGGGGTCTGAAAAATCTACTGCGAGGACAGACACACTAGATGACAACTGGATGGCAGGTATAGCGGCGATAGTCGTTGCACTATGATAGCACCCGGCATTGTCTTGTCGAAAGTATGCGTACTGGATCTCAGGATTGTCAGTCTTCAGTGTCCGCAAAACATGTTCCAGAAGAAGAATGACAGTGGAACTTCCCTGATTGCATGATTGTAATATGTGCACAAAGGTCTGTGTTTGGAGCTGCCCATTGAAGCGCCGCACTACCACGCTGATGTGCCATGATATCCCTCGCTTGCCAAACCAGTCGCTCTGTGTCTCCCTGTAGCGTTGAGGTAAAAATTTCATGGCCCAGTCATTGGTTATGAGGCATGTTTTTTCATCTAGGCGATCTAACACATCCAATCGGGCTTGGTCCTGCCTGACAGTTCGTATCTGATGGCATTTCCACAGGTGTATGGCGTCTCTAGCATGCTGATAGAGATACAGAGCCTCGTCTCGGTCTTCATTAGAAGTGTAATTGGCTCGCTGAATGGCATTCTCGATTTCATCCAGGAGCCCATCAAGGGCATTGCAGTGGCCACGGCGATCGGTATGGGCATGGTCGCATTTCTGTCTATAGGACTCATCGGCAGGATCACTTAGGCCATATACACTACAGTGATCAGGGACGCTAGAGCCTTTACTGATGTGAACCTAAATAAAAATATATATATATTTTTTATTTATTATACATTGTAGTCACCATCTGTCTTCTCACTGGCTAAAAGCCTACAGTTAATTCTGGGAAACAGCGCTACCTACAGATTATTCAATAATTATGCGCGCATAGTTTCCAAGAGCAATGTCAAGTTCACATAAGAACATGGCTTGTTGAAAATAAACTGTGTTCGGTGCGGCGATGACGCGTTCTTTACTACAACGTATAATAAAACAATTATGAGATTTTTAGATATCCGAGGTCTCAGTTAGTGTTGTCAGCCTTCGGCTTCGGCCTATAAATCTAATCTCGACCTAGCCTGCAGAACAGGCGTGATTTTTTTTTTTGCGTATTTCTATAGGCGAATAAAGGCGAAAACGATGCGAACGCGAAACACGAGCTGCGCGCAAGGGGAAGAGCGCGGAAAAGATAACTCCCTGCTTGCGGAGGTTCTTTTCCTGTTGAAGCCTCTGCTAGCATGGAGTTATTTTTTTCGTACTCTTTCCCTCGTGCGACTCACGCTTCACGCTTACCTCGTTTTTGCCTTTGTTCGCCCAAGGCCCCGTCCACACGTATCCGGATATTTTTGATTCCGCAAGCGTTATCAACTCGAATTCACCCGTCCACACGCATCCGATGGTTTCCGGATTCATTCTAGTACCCAAGGTTCCTCGCACTAAAATGTTCTGAGAGCATGCGCCGTAAAGCAAGATAGTGGCAGGAAATTTGCTCTGTTCGCCCGACACGTGCTTTCAAGTAACCGCCATATTGGTTTATTGTTCGGTGAGAGACTGGACACTCGTTTTACGTCGTCGGATTTGAAAATATCCGGATTCACCCGTCCACATGTTATCGGATTCATTGCGGATTTATATTTTTCCACTCTGGAGAGCAGCAGATTCATTTTTTTTCCGAATTCGCTGTCGAATCTGGAAAGAAAAAGTTGCGGATTCAGAAATATTCGGATACGGGTCAACGGGGTCTAAAATACGCAAAAAGCACGCCTGTTCTGCAGGCTAATCTCAACCTTGATTATTCCGGATATCAAACAAACACCTCTTCCAATAATTTTTTTTGTGAACAGTCGAGTGTCTTTAGCACGGTTGTCTTAATTGGAAACACTGGAAATAACAAAATTCAATCAAATTAAAGGATGCTCAGCGAATACTGGAGGACAAAGATCAGAAACAAATATCAGGCGCACAGAACACAGATGTCGGTGTAGCATGCAGATCGGCATGCATGTTCAATGATAAGCTAATCCATTTTAGGTAGAGCCGGTTGAGTTGGTTTTAGTGTATACGTAGATCTTTGTTTTTTGAGCACTTGCCTTAACGGTTCACTTAAGCTCACAATTGCATCCTTAATACGGCAGAGAGTTCTAAGAAAATAATTTATCTTATAGTCTCCCTTCAAGTACATTTTTGCCGCCTTCAAAGAATCTTGTACGTCATGTTCCCATTTTTGTTCAAGGCCCACTACAGGCATTCCTTTCACCAGCTCGGCGAGGTCTTCAAATGCCTTTGAACCATCTGCAGCAAAATAATCTAGGCCTTGCAGGGATTTGTGAACGGAAGCCGCACATTCAGATAAAATTCTTAGCATCGTGTTCTCGCTGAAAGTTTTAAAACCAGTTTCTTGACAGAAACTAATGTACTGTTTAACAATTCGCCATGGAATCATTGTTCTGATCACATTTGGTACTGTGATCGTTTCACCTGTCGACAAGACAAGATTCCTCTCTCCAAAAGGTAGGTCTTGAACCAGGTGAGGACTGGTTATGAAACTCAGAAAATGATCTAATTGATCCCTTTCGTTACGAAGGCGGGTTTGGTGCTCAAGTGGGAGAGGGGCTCCACTACCATACTGGACCCGGTGAAGACTAGCAACGGTATACCGAAACGACGTAAGCCCAGGGATATATTCAAAGGCTGATTTGTAGCTCGCCACTCCAGCAATTATTGATAAAATCTGTCTCCGTGTGTCCCAACTGCCAGCGATCTTATAGGACTCTGCAAGGGCTTCAAGATAGGCTTTCTCTGATGGAAGGGACAATGAAACCATATTTAGCTTTTCATTAACCACTTTGGACGTCTGTAGACCCTCCCAAAGATGACTAGCGTTCTCTTTAGAGAGGACATTCAGTATCGCGACGATGGCGTCAGCTGCACAGTCGAGATATCCCCTCTTGGTGCTGTCACTGGCACTTGACCAGTCAAGCCAACTCTTATTTCCCACTGGCTTTACCTTACAGGACATCAAAAAGTCGTTTAATTTTATCTTCTGGTCCTCAACTTCGTCTGTTTTTCCAACTGATGAGGCCTCACTGGCTGTTTCTGAGCTAGTCGCCACCAAATAGCTTGCATCCGGGCTATATAATGCAAGGCCTTGCATCTTTTTGGTGATTTCATCTGAGCTGCTTTCATTGCTATCCCTTTCCTAACGAAAAATGAAATGGGATTAAATAATTGAAATTATGGACGTAGAAATAATGATGAAACGGGATTAACGTAGAAATTAAAGCAGTTTAAAATAACACGAATGCTAGAAGTTCGTATTTTTGTCACAGAAAATTAAACGAACTGTCTGTTACCTTTTCCAGTATCTCGATCTGCTTGAGCTCACTTGAGTCTCCAGGGTCATTTTCTTCAAACACTTCGGGTGAGAAAGTCCCAGGACTTTCCGATGAGTCATCTGTCGACTGATCTTTCCCGATAGTCGTCGCCTTTTCCATTTCCAACTCGTTCCATAACTCTGATAAGTGCTGCCTACATCGTCTACAGATTGCTATGATTAAACAAAAACAGGACGTCAACCGGACATTTTTTATGGACTTTAATGTCGGACCTTTCCCCAACACGACGACGCATATGCATGCATTGATCATAACGATAAGGGCAGAGGAAAAATTGGGGGGTGTGGGGGGGAACGGAAATTTGTTTTTCCGCTTGTTGCTAACTTCCGGCGCGCGCGTTTTAACATGGGTTGTGCGGGCACCTTCCAAACCTTAGCCATCGCCCGGATTGTTCAAAGGCTGGATAACGTTATCCGCCGGATAAATGGCTATCCACCGGATAAATCACTATCCAGCGGATAGCGTGGTTTGTTTCGTTAACATTTATCCACTGGATAGTGATTTATCCGGTGGACTGCGTTATCCAGCCTTTGAACAACTGACTGCCATTGTAATAGCAGCTAAATGACTGAAATGGTTTTATTACTCTAGCCCGCCTTCCTGTTAAACACGTCTGTAAGGCTGCGTTCACACTTTGTGCCCGAGCCCTAGTGTCCGGGAACGGGCACAAAATGGTGCTGTGTTCAGACACTGGGTACTCGATATGTTGAACCCCAGTTCAGTGCCCGAGTACAAGGTCGAGACCTTATACTCGGGCACGGGCACAGTGCCCGAATTCTGACGTGGTTACTTGAAAAAAAGGTGTGTTCACATTAGTGCCCATCAAGATTCGTTCTTGAGCACCGTGCTCGGGCACCAAGTGTGAACGCAGCCTTATAAGACACCCTAGCCTAGACTTGATTTCCGTCGCTCACTCGAGTTCGCTATGCGTTCCTCCCGGCTGGCCAGAGAAGAGGACAAAGAATTCTGAGAGCTCGGGCTCCTTCTCCGGCTGATAATGGAGCCTAACCTTACTCTGGAGACAGGGATCTAATCTGGTGACATCGGGGCAGGAAAGAAGTAGAATAGCCTCAAGGGCAACTGAGGAGCTTATTTACCTTTCACCTGCCTGCCTCACTTCCGGTAAAGCAGGTAAAGTAGAGAGAGAGAGTTGCATCATAGTTTCTAATAATACTTACGACTTCCAATGGGTACAAGAGTACTAGAGTGATGGAATATAACAGACGACTGGGCAAAGTCTATCCCCCTGTCGTCTTTGGCCTTTGTCTTATGGGCAGCCATTTCCTTAGGAACTGCACAGTTGGTTTTATTGCACCACCAACGGACACCGTAGATATCCCGATGGAGTGGACAGATCGTCAATGTCTGATGTGACTCATCCTCATGGAATACCCCTTTGTGTTAATGCAAAACACTTGGATGTTGTCATTATCAAATTAAGTTCACTGACTTCTATCGATCTATCTCCTCGATATTTGTAAAATATAGACAAAAATGAAATTCTTGGCTTGCACTGTCACGCAATGAGAAATAATTCGATAACTATTCAGTGAAACATGCAGTGAATTAAGTTACGAAAGTGTTATGTGATAGAAAATTGGTAAAGAAGGCACTTCTCCGCTAATTCTTAAGTCTGTACGTTTTCCTAAACTTCAGATACTCGTAGAAATATTTTGCACAAATTTACAGAACCCAGTATGGAGCCTCGATGTTGGTGTAACTCTGTGGGACACCAACATGACGGCCGGAAAATAGCATATAGTGTATTCATCAGGAACTCACTTTGTCTGTCTATTATCCGTACTGAACAAGCAAGCATTTACTAAAGCAATTTTCCTAATACTAAAACAGTATTTTTGAATAGGTTAAAAATCACGGATAAGTATATATTTTTGGACGAAAGGGTTTGTGGCTTTATGTCGCCCACCGCCATTACTCTTAAATTCAAAATGCGTTGGTTTCCAGACGAAGGAAGCTACTCAGCTGAAAAGTTGTAAACAGCTATACATTTACCCCCTCTTATGCCTGATGTGGATAACAACTTTGGTGGCTCTTTAAATAGTTTTGGATTCAAAAATTTGATATCGTGCAAGCCAAGGATATGAAAAAATGTCTTGTGCGAATGCCGAAAGTGGCAGAATATAAAGATGTTACGAATTAAGATCAAGGCTTCAAGTCGACAGAAAAAGAAAAAGAATTCCAGCCTTTACATTTTGTAAGTATTCACAAAATTAATGATAAATAAATGAGACAAAAGTCGATGCATTCTCACCTGCGCGAGCGAGGATTAATTTCATCTCCCTGTCTGTTTTGGCATCGCCAAATACGCTTAGAAATCTCAGGTGATGCAAAACATCTCTTTGACATTCGCTGAGAGAAATACAACTTGCAGAAGTGGCAGTCTGACCACAGCTGGAGTTTTGGTCTACCAGTGTAAAAAACGAACACGATATGGACGCCATCTACATCTATTCTGAGAGAAGCTCAAAAGTGATCAAAGATTTTATCTTGCGCGAATCTTCTAAAAAAGGCAATCGCGTTGGGAATTTTTACTGCCTACGTCAGAGTTAAGAAATAGAATTCGTCAGAAGCTAAAATACATTTGGGGAAATCAAATGTAAAGTAAAAGGCAAACACCAAGACAAAAAAAAATGCTTTTTGACTCTGGTTTCATATCAGTTTAGTTTATTTCTTTTCACTTATCTACTTTATCGTTTACATATTGTTGACACTGGACTGTTTATTTTGTGCGAGTCTTTCTTTCCTTTCTCATTTAGAATAGAGCTGGTTAGGGTTCAAAAAGCTCTGAAAGGATGCAAATTTCTTTGGCAGTTTTTTAATTTTTTTTTCTGGTCCTTAACCTTGGCGACAGGTGTTTACATTCAGTCCCGTGGGGAATAACCAACGCATAGATAATATCCGGCTAAGCTCAAGGTTCTGTAAACGCACCTATTCAACTTGGGTCAGTTGTTGAGCAAGAAAACGAACAACATCAACAGCGACAAGAAAACAAACGAACATTTCGCCGACCCTAGTTCTGCTAGTACTTCTTTTCCTTGTCCACCAATTACTGTTTTAACTCGTTCGTATCAGTCCCATGTTGTTGACAAAAATAATAACCTCAAGCGGTAAACGTGACATAACACTTGACCTTTTCAGAGTTTATTTTGTGAGAGTTTCGTTTCTTTTTTTCTATTTTCCCTTCACACCTACTAAGGAATGAGCGTTTGAAACAAACTTAAACCTTTGCAAAGCCCTTTGCAGCATAGGGTTTTAATCCCTAAATTTTTAATTTGGTGACATGGATTTTCTTTCGCGTGGCGGTGACATGACACTTGACCTTTTCATATTTTCAACATCATTAGTGGTTGATTGTAGGTAGATAATAGATGTCGATAATTTGAATTCATGTTCAGCTCTGACCCATGTTTCAGCTCCTTGCCCGTGTTAACACAACTTATCGCCGTGCGGGAGCATGAGAATTTCCGATCGAACATAAATGATCCGAATGAAATACATCAGTTGAATAAACTCCACGAACTTGTGCTTGCGTGACCGTTGTGATTGTCATGTAACTTTCTCGTCAAAAGCCCTTTTTTGTGCATTTCGTATCATGCGGCGTTTCAATTGCCCAAGCTGAATTTTTGGTATGTTAGAATACAATAAAAGGGCTTTGCAAACATATATTTTTTACTTAAAATTTCCATGTACCAAGGTACGAAAATGGCATTCAAAAATGCTTTATTTTTCGGATTTTTTCAAAACGTAAAATCTAGCAATCTTAGGGTGCTTCTAATCCGAAGTGAAAGTGCACTTCTTGGCAATTTTTTTTATAGATTTTTGTTGTACTTGTGATACCAAACAAACATGCAAAAGATGACTTAAGTACATCAAGTCGTCCTTCTCTGAGAGCGATTTGAAAATGCACAAGTTTTCTGCTGAATTTAATGGTGGACGCAGCGCGAAAACCGCAATTCTTATTTCGTTGGATTTCTCAAAATCAAAAACTCTCTGGGCAGTTCTAGTACTATTTTCGAAAATAGTTCACCAAAGGGTTTCTCTTGGCAAAATATGAAGGAATCCGTAATTTCGGTTTTGAAAATCAATTCTCGATATTTACAGTCCCATCGTCTTAAGTGTTTTATATGAACTTAAAATTCAACATTAGTATGAATGCATGCAGCATGAAGATCTCTAAAATGTCTGCATGGAGGCACTACAGATAGGTAACAGATAGTTTAAAGTGCCCATATCATCAAAATTTTTATTTTCCCATCTGATTCTATGTTTCATGCAATGAACTTCTGCGAAAAAAATTTTCGATTTGGATAAAAAGCGATTTTTTAATGACGTTTTAAAAACCTGAAAATCCTATCTTCTTGCGGTCGACCCGTGCCGCTGATCACATCATCGACATGCTCAGAATTGTGACGTAGATTCAGGAACGTGTGAGTTCAGGCTTGACTTATCTCACTTGTTTTACCTCTGTACATTTAGCTTCGTAGTCCACGCAAAATTCTCCTTTCCAGCATTTTGTATGAGCTACTAACTTACATTTACAGAGGTAAAACAAGCAAGATGAGTCAAGCCTGAAGTCACGTGTTCCTTAATCTACGTCACAACTCATTCAAAACGAAGGGAAGACTGGGGCAAATAGTGGACCAAAATGGCGGCAAATTTGAACGATTTTAAAACTTCTAAAAATGATTGCATTTTATCGAAATCGATTTTTTTCTTTTGCAGAAGTTCATTGGGTGATATATAGAATCAGATAAGAAAATAAAAAAATTGACGATATGGGCACTTTAAGAAAACTTTCACATATCTGCAGAATATCTGTAAATTTCCCACAGATATTTTACAGATATGGGAAAACCTACTGCAGATAACTGCAGTACTGTCACAGATATGCTGCAGATATTTGCAGATATTTCACATATCTTGATAAGATAGTTGTACATTGTACTCTTGCAGTTGTTTCTTAGTCAATTTTGTTTTCTTGTAAATTTCCCTTTACTGGTGTACTGCTTTTATTCTACAAACCTGTATGTTATTTTAGAACAGTCAGTCTAAAATATTGCATTCATGTGATTTTGTGTTAAAAAAATTATTTGAATTTCTGTTTTAGACGAGGGAAGGAATACACAAAGCGAAGAAAGTCTTAGTAGAAAAGAGACTAGGGATGGTAAGCATCAACCTTAACTATATGTGTATCAGTTGCCATGTGTTGATATTGTCTAGCCAAAATGATATTAGTCCTTTTTTTGCATGTTTGTAAATGGTGTTAATCGTAATGGCAGCACTTTTAAGAATTTTAGGGTTTAAATGTCTATATATTATGGTTCAATATCTTGTTAGGTTGTAATGAATTTTTTCCTGTACACAAAATTGTCCAGCAATACCAAGAAGATCATTGCAAACCAATTGTGTTAGAGAAAGCAAACTAATAGTTTTGGCTATTACTTTTGAAAACACATCTTCTCTGTGCCTGGATAAATTAGCCAGTTTCTTGTTTTAATTCCTTTTCATCGCTGCTATTAAGTTTAAAACGTTAGCATAGGGAGTGTTTAGTAGATGGGAATTCCAAATCTTAAGGAAGAAAGAAGCGATTGCACAGTGCCAGTTAAATGCCAGTAAGAATAAATGGTTTTATCCTTTTGTTACAATATGACAAACAGTGGGGCTTGGCTTTTCAAAATTAGAGAAAAATTCAAATCACAGCTGGGGCCATCCTGATCACAGCTTCCATGCATCGTACATTTAATTAGAAAGGAATTGTTAGCCAAATTAACAGACGGGTTTTTTTTTTCAAAATAAACTGGTTTGCTATTACATATAAACAGTTAAAAAACAGTCCCTTTACATTGCTAATGTGGAAACAAAAAAAAGAAAAAGGGTTCGTCAAACACAACTCAATACACCAACACCACCCACATATGGTACTCTTCTGGAGCCCTTCTGTGTAGATGTGTAAGGAAAACGACTTGTTTTCACTCTAAGAGGAATTTGGTATTACTCTCCCGTGCGGATGTGAGAGGAAAACAACTCATTTGCACTCTAAGAGAAAATAGTCATTACCCTCCTATGTCGATGTGAGAGGAAAACAACGTGATTGCACTTTTAGAGGAATTGGTTACAATACTCTCGTGTAGATGTGGAAGGAAAACAACTTGTTTCACTCTAAGAGGAATTGGGTATTACTCTCCCGTGCGGATGCAACAGGAAAACAACTCATTTGCACTCTAAGAGGAAATGGTCATTACTCTGCTGTGTGGATGAATTAGTATTTTAGGATTTAATGATATTTTTATTTTTATTTTTATCAACATTTTAGTGTATGACAGTGGAATGTGTGAAGATCTGTGAATAGGTTTTCTGAGGAGATTTAAACAAAGTCTAATGGTGTATGAAAAATAGATTTACAAATATTAAAAGTTAAAAAGACTATCTAAGGAAAGTAAAAGATATCACAATATAAATGGTCTAGCCCCCCCCATTAAGATCCTTGATGGACTTAAAAATAACATTCTTAAAGTGCCACTATGATCAAAATTTCGAATTGCCTTTTCTTTGTACTTTTGGAAACTAGAAGTAACAAACACTTACCATGCCAAGTTTTATCGCAATATTCGCACGGGAAGTTTGATTATTTTAACGTTGTTTTTCGGTTTTGGAAGCCCGCCATTACTCGATTCAAAAATGGCCGAGTGTGCCCAAAAGAGTTGGCACTAGATTGAGCCTTTCGGAAGTGACGTCATATGCGCACCTCAACAAACCAACGTGGCTAATTTTGTATGGGATTTGTGAGAAGTACGAGGTCTCTCAACGTGTTTTAAAAGATAATCTGCGGGCAGAATGCCTCCAAGGCGTTGTGTAGTTCAGGATTGTGACAGGGTAGCTGATAAAGAATTGGGAATATCAATTCATACCTCTCCTGGTACGGGCAGCGAACGTGCGATGTGGAAAAGATTTGTCAGCCAACACAGGAAACATTTCCAGCCGAAAGGAACATTTGGCATATGCTCTCTTCATTTTACCAACGACTGTTTCACTCGTTCGGTATATGTAAAAGGAATCGAGAGACGCCTAAAGCCGGGATCTGTGCCAACGATTTGGAAGAAAGCCTCTGTTTCCCTCAGTGAAAGAAGTCGTCGACGGGTGAGTTGCATTCGTGGATTTATTGTTCGCTCGAAGTGCAAGTGTAGGTGTTATTTTTATGGTATTCATGAACAAAATCTCTCTTTATCTCGTTTTGACAATAATTGAAAAAAAAATCATAAAGTTCATTGATAAGGTTTTGTCTGGCAGAGAAAGTAGAAGACAAAACGTTTTCATGTTTCCTTCTAAACATACGATAATTTATCTATCTCAGTAGCCATTGTTTGATGTGAATGGGGTAATTGTTTTTTAAGTATGCTGTTGTTTTGATTTGTGCCTTTTGTCCTTTACAATTAAGCTTTTGTATCACTTATTTAATTAAATTTACTTTCGATAATGGCATGAAACTGCTATTGACATTTTCCTCAGGATTATAAAATTAATCTAATGGTCTCTGTGAATTTTTCAAACCTCAAACTTCTCTGCACAGAGTGTTTTTATTTGAAACTGTGATTTTTTTTCAATAAATATCTGTGAATGAGGCTTCATGAGCATAAAGTCTCTCAATTAAATTTTTTACTCAAATTTCAGTTGAATTTTGATCGGTTGATTTCTTCATACTATTTTGCCTGACAGATTCTTAATGAGGTTATGGTAGAACAGAGTCAAGTTACAAATACGGAGCCAGGAACTGCTGAGTTTGAAGAAAATCAGGAGATACAGGAGAATGTTGAGCTGCAGGATGGCTTAGGGTTGCAAGCTGTTGGGGGGGTCCATACCACTGAAGTGGATGAGGCTCAGGCAAAGATGATGCAGGTGGCCTACGAAGGGGTTCATGATGAGGATATGAAGCTGGTGGCTGATGATGGAGCTCAGGCAGAAGTGACACAGAAAACTGAGGAGGCTAAGGCAGATGAGGTGTTAATGGCACAGGTGACTGACAAGGGGCTTCACAACAAAGAGGTGATGCTTGTGGCTAATGATGGAGCCCAAGGTGAGGCGATGATGCATGTTGACGAGAGACTACAGACAGAAGGGTTGCTGTTAGTGGCTGGAGAGGGAGCACCAGCAGAGGATGTGGCCTATAGGGATGAGGTTATGTGTACAGATGAAATACCAAACCAAGTAGAAGATCAAGAGTTGCTCGAGGTATGTATACTCTGACTTATAAATAATAATTGTATACTCGCAAGCTACAGCAATTACCTAAACAAAAGATTGCATTTATAAATGTATCTGAACTTATCACCCCTCTCTCTATTCCATGATAGGATCTGTAGTCATGTAAAATATAATATTTTTTTTAGGTAGCTCCCTGTGAATTATGCAAGGCCATGAAAACAGAAATAACTCGGCTGAAAGCTAAAGTGACCCGGTTAAAGAACAAACTTTCGTCTAACCAAGAACAGTGGGTTCAAACCTTCCAAGAAATTCAAGAGCAGAATTGTCTTTTTATGGTTAATGCTGGTAAGACTACACCCATCCTGTCCAAAAGTTTAAAATGATTAATCTGACAAAATTTATTTTCTCAGGGATATCTTTTTCAGGCACCCTATACTAATTTTATCATTTTGTAATTTTTCATTTGTTTTTCTTTCATATTTTTTGATATTTAAGCTGTCCAAACTGAACCAGTTGTTGAAACAGAGGACATCAGCCCTACAAAGTCTATGGATCAACCAACAGAACAGGATGAGGATGTTAATGAAGAGGAGACTGATGAGAAAAACACTAGGTGGCATGATGATGATGACCCTACCTGGGACCCTGAAAAAATTGATAGTGACTATCAAAAAGTAAAAGATGAAGACGACAGTGACAAGATAGATGAAAACCCAAAGTAAAGACCACACTGATTAACTGAAATATAAGTAAACAAACAAATAAATAATGGAAAAAATTAGGCAGTTCTTTAAAATGTATACAATAAAAAATCATTCTATTTTCACCAACACATGCATGCATATCTTTTACAGTTTATTTCATTCTAATAATGTTCAAAATGTTTCTTGTTTATTGCCTTGTAGGCTAGACATGCAAGGGAAAGACATAAGAGAAGAACCTAAGGGAATAGTCTTTCTATCGAAGTTACTACTGCTGTTCGAATTCTGCCACTTGTGCTTCTTTTCTAAACCCAAGGTTGCTGTTACACAGACAGGAACTATGTTGACGATACAATCTGAGTGCAGCAACTGTGGAGAAACATTCACCTGGAAAAGTCAACCAGATCTTCTGGGTCGGTTTCCTGCTGGAAATCTACTACTGAGCTTCGCTGTGTTGTGTGCTGGCACTTCAATAAGGAAGGTGCTTTTGGTGTTTCGACATATGGGTTTGTTGGTTTATCATGAACCAACTTACTATTACCACCAAAGACACCTCCTTATCCCATCTGTAGTGGCTTTCTGGCGAAAGTACCAGGCAAAATTATTGGACAAGTTGAAAGACCAAGAAGTTGTGCTTGCTGGTGATGGTCACCACGACAGCATGGGGCACTCCGCCAAGTACGGAACATACACAATTTTCTGTTGTACCATTGGTTTAATCGTCCACATTGTCCTTGTTCAGGTACCTTATTCTGCATTATATGCTAATTAAAAGTACATTGTGTGGTTGCAAAAATATCAGTATCCGCAACCAGCATGGTCACTGGCAACTCTGGGGAGGAGGAGGGGGTGTCTGAAACACAAAAACTTCCAAGGAAAAGTATGAAGCAAAACTGGAAATTCCTGATAATTGGAAAGTTTTAAATTAAACACAAAACATCCATGCAGAAGGAATGGATATTTTCTGGAACCTCACACTGATAAATTCACAAGTGGTTTTCAAAAACAGTAAAGCAAAGTCAAGCTTTCTTCATTAAGTTTTATTGAAGGATCCTATAAAAAGACAAACATTGTCAATATTTGTCTTTTTTCTTCTTAGTTTAACTGAAAATTATTCAATTTCTGTTTAACTCAATCAGGCAAATCAGGCAGGCAGCAGTTCAGGAATGGAATTCCTTGCCTTTCAAAAGGCCTTCACTTTCCTTCTAGGCACTGGAATGATCATTAAGTCATTCATAAGTGACAGACATACCTCAATTGCAAAGTGGATGAGGGAAGATTGTGCAAGACGCTGCAGAGAAATTGGAAAACCTGTGGTTCAACACTTCTTTGACATCTGGCATATCGCAAAAAGTAAGCTACAATCCATACCAGTGTAATTTTTGACCAGTATAAGATCAAGTTAGTCTTACATGATTCCCATTTGTTGTATATCTGTTTTACAGACATGATGTTTCAGGGCTGTGGTCCAAGGAAAATTACAAGGAGCCCGAAGGCTCCTGAGCATGAAATCCTGGGTGCCCCGCACTTAAGCTTATATGAAATTTAAAAATAAGTTTTTCCCATGGCCTGTGGCACCTGGGTACTTCTAGAGCACCGCCCTGACTTGTTTACTTTTATCCTTGAAACCATTTATCCATAGAAAAAAAGATCTGTAATCTGTAAAAGCAGGGTAAAGGCCAAAAAAAAAAATTCTTTGCTTGCACAAACAATGGCTAAGCTTTCCTTAAATTCAGTTCCAGCTAGAGTATATGACTTACATTTAGTTAAATTTTTTGATTATGATTGTAATACGGACCATAATAATATTATTCTTTTATGTCCAATGACCAGAAATCCAGAAAGTGCTGACAAAACTCGGCAAAGAAAAGCAATGTGATATCATTGGCCGATGGAGGAAAGCATGTGTACGTCATTTCTATTGGGCCGTCACATCCACCAAAGAGACCCTTGGAGAAGTGAAATTGGCCAAATTTCATGCCTTCCTGTCACATGTCCTTAACAAACACACTGATCTTCCGAACAGAAGATTCAATGCATGTGCACATGGAATCATCACAACTCCACGTGTATGGATGACCAAAGGTATGAGAAATTAATTTTTAAGTGACTTCCAGTGTACTTCTAAGATTAAGCATAGGCTTTAGTCAAAGAGCTGGTTACAAAACTTGAGCTTTAGTGATGCTACAATTTTGGCTCAGCATTTTGGTACATTTAAAATTCCAGGCCATAACAGTAATATATAACCTTTTAATAGCTAAGTTTTACCATAAATATAAAACTGTAGTGTATCTTAGAGATTTACCAGATTTTGTTTTCAATTTCATTAGTGTCAGAGGCATATGAGAAGTTGTATGCAGCCCTGAATAAGGCATCGTTGACCAAAGCTATTGAAAAGGCCTCCTCAGCAGAGCAGACCAGCTGCCTTGAGGGTTACCATTCAGTGGTGAATCAATTTGCACCCAAAATGTATGCTTATTCCTACCTAGGAATGCTGTGTAGGTTAGTGGTACTTTATTTGAAATTCTTTAGCAGGTGCACCCCTATAATGTGTGTTTGCCATTATACAAATATTTTCCGTCATTGCTACAATTAATTTATTACGTTGTACTTATCACATGATGCACTGTTTTCCTCTTTCCCTCTCTCTTTTTCTCTTTTTCATAGAACAATAATGGCCGCACTTCACTTCAATTTCAATTTAAAGAGGGAGACCAAAGTGGATGACAAGGGACAGCCTATTCTGCATGTCAAATACCCCAAATTTAAAGAGGGAGAGGCGACAGTGAGGGAAGCCAAAGTGGCGTCAAACTATGGTATTCTATCAATCTCATAAATACATCAGTGTACGAATAAACATAGAGCTGAACCATCCTCTGATATAAAACAACTAAAATAGATTGCCTTTTGAACAGATTATGTTGCTGAAATATACAAAACCCTCACAACCACCCCAAGGGCAGACCTAAAGTTGCTGGAGGAAGAACTAAAGCAAGAGTTCCCTAGTCCTGTTCACAGCATGCTGGAGGATAAAGAAGATAAGGGGGAGGCAATTGACAAATATAAACGACGGAAAGAAATGGAGACAGCGATAATCCCGCCTACATGCACAGGTAAATTGTTTATTGTTATATGTATTTATTGAAATAGCATTCAACATACTTTTTTTGAGGGGGGGGGGAAGGGGGGGGAGTAGACTTTCTTATAGATCTATCTCTATGTACTCCGATGGCCTCTACATGCTATTACACTGTATGGTACTTGGTATTTAAGCAGAAAGAGCATGTGGATAAAACATACTATATGTGATGCCTTGGTCCATTTCACCACAAATGGTCCCACATTGATCAATCATGATAAGTGAATGAAGATGGTGAATTTTGAGCTCAGTAATGAGATGTGCAAGGTTAATTAATTAACCCTCCACAATGATCTTATGCTTTTCCTTTTTTTTTTTGCACTGGTACATGTCAAATCAGAGGAGGAGCTTCAAGAGACAAATGTGCCAAGTGAGCCAAATGAGAGGACAGCTAGTGGTAGAAGACCTCCCCACTGTTCAAAATGTGGAAAACCAAGGCGGGGGCACAAAAGAGATCAGTGTCAATCAGAGGAAAATAATTTATAACTTACTAACATGTATGGTTTTATATTGGAGAATTAGATTTTGGGATGGAAATTAACTAATGATAGACATTGGGAGCAAATGAATAATCTAATTGTTTTGTATAAATGTACTTGTAGTTCTAACCAGAGCTACAAAACCAACCCAAGATTCTGAAAACAATTAAAAAAAACACAAGAAGTGGCCACCATCTTGTAGATAACCTTCTATCACAGAATAGATAGTCGGTGATGTAGCCAATCAGGGAACAGCATCTATGATGGAATGCTAGTAGATTGGTACTATATTTGTGAAGTGTGGCTCCAGAAAATATCTACACTTTTCCCATGAAAGGGTTTTTATTTTGAAATTTTGCCCCCTTGAATTTCCAGTCAAGCTTCATACTTTCCCTTATGAATTCCTTTTGGAATTTCCAATGAGCTTCCATGGGGTGGGTACGGCTAGCTTCTGGAACCACACAGTGTTTAATATTTGCAAAACAGGTTAAGCCTTCCTTCAGTTTTTCACGTGACTGTCAGTGTGGTAGGTTGGAAAGTAACATTAGAGATAACAGTGTGTTTAATGAAAACCACTGAAGTTAATTATGATGGTTGGCCATAACTTTTATGACACTTTACCTTTGATGGTGCTTAGATTTGTCCTGTTTTGTTAAAATAAACAATTGTTCTGAATTATTGGTCTCTCAAAAAACTGACAGTCCAGAAATACATGTATTAATTTCCATCATCCTCAAAACCCCGGTACTGTCCATTTTCTGCTGGAAAATGCTTTCGTATCTTGCTATATGCACAATTGGGAAGTGGATAACGTCTCGAGCTACCAATGTAATCCCAGAGTAGCCTGGTAAACTGCCGGTATGCCACTGATCTCAAGAACCTAACAGAAAAACAATACATTGTAGGTATACAAGCAGAAGTCCCAGTTGTTTCTGTTATCATTTTTCTTATAGAGTATTTTAGTTTGTAATATGAAATTGTTGAAAGTACATGTCAAGTAAGTCCTCAATTTCTCAGGGTTGTGAATTGCATGAACATATGCATTATGCAAAAGAAAAAATTATGGAAGAAAAATAAAAGGAAATGCATATTAATAGCTTCTAGTGTATTTCAAGCTAATATGTTGCCGGTTCGGCGGTTGTCTCAGTAAAAATCCTACAATTGGCCTGGTAAACTTACTCTTCGTTCGTTCTTTGACCTTGAGTAAATATTGTTCTGTAAGACTTCCCAGATCTAGTCTTGAGATTTAACGAAGCAACTTGTAAGACGTGCCTGTTCAGGCATACATCCTGAAACCCTGGATGAAGTGTGATGCACTTCTTTCGATCACCAAACTCTTCCATAACCTCACCACATCGATCGATTTCCTGGCAACATTGGCATTCTTCTGGCTTCCTTGCGTAATCGGGAGAACAGTTTGAACAGAAGCACCTTGATATAAATTAAAAACGTACGAGTTAAGCTGAACATTAGTAAAAGTATAGGGAGACAAAACAATTCGAAAGAGCCCTAGCAACCGAAAAGCTACATGGCCGCAATTGTAAACAAAGACAAGATCAAACTAAAATGGGCTGTATAGAACACAAAAAGACAGTTTTTACTAAGGCTTACGGCAGGATGAACAAATGACCGTTCTTATACCAAAATGTCTTATCGTACCATGCAGTAACATCCACTTGTCGAGTTAATCTCGCTCGGTATTCGCGCTCAACTTCCACTTCTTGGGCCATTCTTGCTTCTTGTTCTGCAGCCTCTTCTTCGGTGGCTATTGGCTCCAAATCCTCGTCATACGGAACAACACCGCAACATTCGACTGAATCTTCATTAAAATTTTCTTCGGCTTCACTTTCAGATGAACTGGAGGAATAATTCGAGGAAGAAGACATCTCACTTGTAAAGGGCGACAAGGCTAACACGATGCGAAAGTGCGCATATGACGTCACAAGCCAACTCATGCGTAAAACCGCTTTTCAGTACAGTCGCTGGCTCCCAGTTGCGATCACAGTAATGGCGGACGGGTTTATAGCGAATTTCGGCCAGCTATTTTAAGGTGTATTTCGCTTACATCGACCTGAAAACTATCGGAAAATACAATTCTACAAATGTTAACGTAATTGAAGCTAAAAAATGTCAAAACAAGAGACCAAAATTTTCGTCGTAGTGGCACTTTAAAAGATTTAAAGCTGTGGCTGTGCTTTATAGGGACAGGCAGTTTCAAGCCCTGACAGTTGTTCAGATTGTTTTGTTTGGAGTTAATGATGATAAATTGATTAACACTGACTTAAGTGAAAGAAAACTCAACAAGCAAATTGATTCCATTTTGTTGGGTTCTTCATCAGGCTGTCTTTTTTTAATTATTATGACAGAACTCAAAAATGATATTGTTTGTAAAATGTTTGACAGTGGCCAGTAAAAACTGAGTAGTTTTATGAATGTTATTAAAACGATATACTGTTGATGGACTAACCAAATAAATCCGACATGTTTATAGTCAACAAATGTGAAGATGACATGGTCCATTAACTGGACATTTCTCTGAAAAGGACACCCATTGATAATGATAGGAAGCACACACTGGACAGTATGTCTTGTTTTCTTCTCACAACTGTTAGCCTTGCAAAATTGCTTCGGTTAGAGCCCTGTTGCACCATTCTTCTCATATATGTGATATCAGTATTAATATTGCAAACAACACAACAGAGAAACTACCGGATGCAAAATAGAGCACAGTGATGCAATCCCAAATGCAAGTTAATTTTGTGACCCAATGAAAATTAAGCCCTTGAGTAGCCACGAAGTTTCAAGAAAGGTACCCCTTCACAGTAAGTGTCAGTTTACCACAATATTGTGTTGTTTATTAATGATGTAAATTCCTTGCCATATATATAAAATAGTCTGGCCAAACCATACCTGGAGGCATTAGATCACATGATTGATGAGGAGGAGGAAAAGGAGTTAGAAGAAGCTGATGATGATGAAGAAGGACAAGAGGATCAAGAAGAAGAAGAGGGAGGTTAAGAAGAACAATATGATGATGATGAGGACCTCTACAGAAAGTTTATAGAGGAAGAGTTTAGTGCCAGTGATGTAGAATAATCAGTCTTTATTTTAAAGATTTTTTTCAATTTTATCAGTATTTCTTCCATAGATGTATTAATAATTTATAATTAAGTAAGTAAAGTCTGAAATTGTTTTTATTGCTCTGCATAATTTACAACAGCTTCTTCAAATTAGCCCCGCCCAAAGGCTGAAAAAATGTCATTACCATTGTTTACTAAATGAACCATAAATCACTCTGTTGTCTGTGAATAGTTTTGTTGGATCGAGATTTAAGGAACAAAAGACGGTGGCAGAACATTTCATCTTTGTTATAAGAACCCAGTCACAGTTGTGCATGAATGTGACCACCATCCTTAATTTTCTAGTTAAATTAGCTAATCAAAATGCATGAATTAGGTACGCTGAAAATATCAAGCACCATGTAACCTGTTAATCAATCGACTACTACGTCTCTCACATTTCTTTTCATAATTTAGGATTTGCTAGGTGAGAATGGACGCCATAAGGAAGTTGTTTAAAAGATGTCAAAAAATAATGCAAAATATTAGTTTGGTGGTCTGTGTTAGAAGAGCATCACTGTAAATGCAGTGATGCGTATTATATTAGTATGTCCAAAAGGCAATTACCCGTCAAAAAGAGGATTTCCAAAACTAATTTTAACTTTGGTCATTTTGCCGTTGCAACAATACAAATCTCAAGATTATTTAAGCAATAGAAAACATGTACTGTGTTTCTATCAAGTTATAGAAACGCGTTATAACCTTTAACGAGTACTTTTAAGGGAATTAAGTCTTCTATTGGAGATTCGGTGATATTTCTTTCATCAGACACTAGTTGTATATATTCCAGTCTAGCCATAAAAAAGATTTGTAACCTTTTTCAATGTCCTAACTGAATTATGTCATTGAACTAGTACGACACCCGTGTTGGTAAAACATTGGTCGAGTTGTCTTGGCGAGATCCATGACTTGTAAAAAACGAAACACCCATACAGTGTCCGACGTAATATATCAAACACGAAAGACCGCGTTTGACCACATTTCCAAACACTGAGAAGAGAGGTGAAAATACCACGCACAGCAGAGTATTTTTGACGAACCTTGAGGTGTTTGGAAATGTGGTCAAACACTGTCGTGAGTGTTTGATATACATGTATCTTCTCAATCGAAACTAAAACTAAGGAGAAAACGGAGAAATAAAATCGTAAAAATCTACGCTAATTGAGATCAGATATCCAAACACTGTCACGGTCATGATTTCTTTGCTTAAGGTGGTCTTCTACCCTCAAATTTAAATTTTTGTCTAAAAAGCGATTTTTTTGGAACATGAAGATTCAACATGCCTGACCATTTGCAAAGCGTATTTTGAAACGATTTTGCTCTGATTACTCCTTGATTTACATTAAAGTTAAGAAATCTACACACTGGTAGCTACATTTCAACATAGCAACACCCACAGCAACGGACACGATTTAGGTACTCACAAAATGGATTCAATTCAGTTCATTTTAAAAACACTTTACGGGAAAGCTTTAGAGATGTGCACTTATGAAGATTGTGCATCGTGGTCCTAAACATTGTTTCCCCTGCCATCTTAGGCACTCCTTATACTTGGTTAACATTTCTAGGAGTGTTGGGTATTCGGGTTCTCAATGGAACTTGTAAAACCTTTCGATATACCCCTCTCCCTACCTCTAGCGCTTTGTAGTGTTTTGAATAGGCCACAAAGCACTTTGTGGTGTTTTGAATAGGCCACAAAGCGCTTTGTGGTGTTTTGAATAGGCCACAAAGCGCTTTGTGGTGTTTTGAAAAGGCCACAAAGCGGTATGTGGTGTTTCAAATACTACTGCTGTTTTATAAAGCACGGCAAACTAGGAACAATTAGAAAGTACTCCGGCCATAAAATCTTATCAGCAGGAAAGTTCCTGTAATAAATGTTTGATGCAAAAAATCCATGAGGAAGACTTATCCAAAAAGGTTCAGTCAGCTTCAACCAAACATATTATGAGAACGTCGCGACCCGGCGTGCGAGTGACAAGATTGGGAATAGAGAAATATTGCGCAAATTGAGTGGTAGTTTTAAAGCACCGAAACTAAAATTGGTTACGCTGCTTCTCAGAGATTTTGTTTTGCCCCTGTAATATCATTCAGCGATCTGAATGATTTGAGGATAATCAAAGCGCGGAGTTTAAAAACTTTAAACTTGACTGGCCTGGAACACGTAGTTCGCAAACCCGTGAGCAACCACTGTTTTGAAATTTTTCATCAAGCATTCATGATGAATTTGAAACTAAAAATATACTAAGCAATCAATTTGCGACAGAAATCTTGTAAGTTAAATGCAATTCTTGCAAAAAGCTGCTGTACATTTCCGTTGAGAGTCAAAACATAAATACAAAGTCAAATATTGCTCCCGTGGCCTACTCCTCGAAAAGTCAGTTTTACTCGAAGACCGAACTGCAACGGAGATCAGTTGCCAGTCTTATGCTGCGTGTTATCAGATAGAACACATGATATGATTGGTTCAGTATATCCCATTACGTCAGAGGACATGTCTGCCACATAGGACATAACTGCAATGGTACACATGTTTAGTGTGCTGAACTCCAGATCTTGCAGTCTGAGCTCGATTCCTCAGGCAAGGGACACTGTATTGTGCTCTCCAATCAGGTGTACAAATGGGTACCAGCAAACTTAATGCGGAGGTAACCCTGGGATGGACTAGCCAGCCAGCCAGCCTCCCATTTACACATTAAAATATTACCTTACTTACATAAAGTTAGAATTATTAAAACTATTTATATTGGAAGAACTGAAAAAGTCTATTGCACTAGTGGGGGTAACAAATTAGAAATACTTGCACAAACTACAAGAATGTCATCAATAAGAGGGACAAGTGTAATTGGTAGCGCTTTCTTTAAAATCGAGAGAACTTTCATTCGGCCAATAGCTCTCTCTCTCTCTCCACATGTATCCGGGCATTGGCAATTTTTTGGGTTACAATAACTTTATCTTTAGACATCTGTTCAAGCCCTGAACTTGGTGGTGGGATTTCCAATGTAGTTCCTCTCACCACGAGATCTTCTTTTATTGGGAAGCCCCTGTCTGCTATTATTATGTCTGTAGGTTCTAGAAAATTGGGGTACCCAGATTCTTGAGTGATGTGTTGGTCAGATGCTCTGCCACCCCATGCTTTTGAAAGGAAAGTGATCATACCACTTGGTGCAATTCCAACAAGGAATTTAACAGTGTTGTGTTTCTTATAGTCCGACCAAGTGAGAGCCTGAATTTTAAAATTTCTCGGATGGTCAATAAATATTTCACTGCAGTCTATTGTGCAATGCAGGTTTGGGTAATGTTTAAGGGACTTAGGGAGACTTTCTCGAATTGCCTCCTTTGATGGCCAAAATATGAGAGGCTTCAATTCACAAGCAAGAAACCTGACCCAGGTGTTGATGACCTGGAGAGCTCCACCATTACTGATGTCAAATAGGTCTGCAAGCATTTCATTCATTATAGCTGTTCTCAGTTTAAGTAACACTAAAGTTAATTCTTCTTTCACTGATAGTTTCCTCTGTGGCCCTGTCTTTTTTGGCGATGTCTTGAAGTTTCTAGGCACCTTGGTTGAAATAGCCTTTTTTGAACCGGACCAGTACCGCAGCTTTATTGATTTCTGAGTAACATATTGAAAGTTTTTTTGTTTGGCAAACCTGTATACGTCCTGACCTTTGCATCAGTCTTCAAAAACTTATCCACAACATTCCTTCCCTTTGTTTCTTGTCTTCGGAGGTGAGCATTTTCGGTTTTGATCCCCCCCAATTCCAGCTGCAGTTTATCAATAACTTTCTGTTTGTTAAAGCATCCTGAGCAAATGCAATTCTCAACACAATTGCACACATAAATGTAGTCGTGGTCATGTTTAATGCTTTTATACAAATTGTCAACAGTTTCTTTAAGTTCAGCTTCACCTGAACTACATGTATCAACTTTGGCATCAGTTTGCTCTACCTCAGTTTTAGGTCTTTTTTCTGCAGGGCTGTATTGTGTAAACTTCTTTATAGTTCTCGTTTTGCGGGCTGCTCCTACCTGATGTTTTTTTCGGTTGGTAGTTGTACCCCATATCGACAGTAGGACATGGATGATCTACGGTAGGTTGTCCATCCACAAAATGTTTGGAACAAACCCAGTAGTCTTCGGTTGGCTGCCAGTTTTTCCCAGTTTTAGGGTTTTTTCGATTGATAGATTTAACCCATTCCTTTCTCTTTTCAGGGTCTCCTTTCAATGTTGGAAAAGGATGGAGTTGAAAAAGTCAGGACATGTACAGTCTTGACTTGTACAATGGCAATTATGCAAAGTGCAAAACCCTTCCTCCATTTCTGCAGTTGATATGTACTGCTACTGCAGCCAATGACTGCTCAAATCCTCATTTCCTTATGTAAAAATCCCTGTGCCTGCAATTTTCTTTTTCAAAACACGACGATCGTCGAAAAACTTAACTAGAAGCAACTCGAAGCAACTTGAAACAAGCACTTTTTATCCCGAGTCGTTCCCAGCCACACACAATATTGTGATCGACCGCTGGAACTCCGAACTCGCTTATTCCATATCTAATGTGTTATTTATCTTATTTTTCAATCTCGTCTCGACATCCTTTGGCGGGAAAATGTCACATGACTGAAAGGGCGGGCAGAACAGCGAATATGGCAGATCTTCTTATTTCGCTGGATTTTGAAGGGAAAACAGTCGGTTTAACGGCATCAAGCTTGCACAAATCAACTATAGCTCAATTTTTTAATGTCCATGAGAACGGCTTGCACTTAAAAGTGAGTAGAAATGGTAAAATTGAGAATATATGGCTGTCATCAAATAGGACGTTCCTATTACCACAGGGGAATGTCGTACCTCAGTCAAATGGCTTTCTGATTGGTTGATTTATTTCGTGGTTAAATATTTAATTTTTTTTTTGGTATGAAAAAAATTATAATCGCTAATGTAATATCGCTGTTTATCTGGTGGGATGTGGTAGGCAGGGAATGTAAAAAGTGCGTGTTAACAGTTTCTTATTAGGTAACCTGAATAAGTTTGCCAAACTGTGAGTTAGCAAACGTACTATAAAAGTGGAGAGTATACTAAATTTGGAGAGAAAGAGAGAAAACCAACATCAAGGTCAGGTAGCAAGGTATGTGCAGCAAGGTTATTGCTTATTTTATTTGCTTAACCGCCCCTTAAGTTTATTTCAAAGTTGGCCCAGCAAAACAAGGTGAGAGGGTTGGGGTACCAAGCGTAGTGAGCGTAGTAAGCATAGCGTGGCAAGTGTAGGAGTGTAGCAGGCGCAACAAGTGTAGCGTAAACGTTGCAAGTTTAGCAGGTGTAGCATGGGTTGCAAGCTACTAGTAGGCATTGCAATTGTTGCAGGCATTGCAAGTGTAGCAAGTCGGTGTAGCAAGTATAACAGGTGTAGCAAGCGTACCAAGAGTAGCAAGTGTAGCAAGTGTAGAAAGAGTAGCAAGCATAGCAAGAGTAGCTAGTGTAGCAAGAGTAGTAAGAGTGGCAAGCATAGCAAGAGTAGTCGGTGTAGCAAGTATAACAGGTGTAGCAAGCGTAGCAAGAGTAGCAAGGGTAGCAAGGGTCGCAAGGGTGGCAAAGGTAGCCAGCGTAGCAAACGTAGCAAGCGTAGCAAGTGTAGCAAGCGTACCAAGCGTAGCAAGCGTTAAATTGGAAAATTCACTGCAAGGATCATTCTTCACTGTCATCTATAACGGCAGCTCAAATATATGAATTATTTCATATATACTTACATCATTTCACTCCTCACGGGAAGATATGAACTCAACAAATTGACCTCGCCCCCAATGTGCGGCTTCATAGCTCAGTTGGTAGAGCATCGCACCGGTATCGCGGAGGTCATGGGTTCAAATCCCGTTGAAGCCCTGATTTTTTTCAGGCTTCTTCTTTCCAGTTACTTAAATTGGAAAATTCACTGCGAGGATCATTCTTCACTTTCGAAGACTAAATTTGTATACAAATTAGTTAAATGTCGATATACTTTATGTCTAACATGGAAACAAGGCTTTATTTAGTATAAAAAGATCTCCGACTTTGTCACCATCTTTATTTCAAGCGACCAAAGCTAGACTCCAGCTCCCATTCCATTCCATGTGGGTTCTTACACGTGCCCTCCGCCATACAGGTGCAAGCTTCTGTACATGAGAGACCAACATTTGCACAAGAACAGTTGCTGCTGCACTCTTTCTTCTTGCAGGTACACGTCGTAAGCTCCAATAGGCTGGTAGGTGCCGGGTCCTTGGACATCAGCTTTGGCTTCAGCTCATCATCTTCTTTTTGCCATCCGCGTCCTTTGGGAGATGGGAGCTCAAGTAAGGCATTGAGGCTTTTTCTCCAAATGTGCATCTGGTAGTTTGCACGGTTGATGTCTTGTCGCAAGCTGTCAGAGGTTGGTGGCAGAGCCTCACTGTTCGGCTTCTTTTGACAAAAGATAATGTATCTAAGCTCATCAACAGTCTTTGGACTTTTCTTGTATGAGGGATAGAGGTCGCATATAAATTCTTCACACTTCTTCCCTGTCTCTTCATCTACCTCTGGCTGTTTTCCTAGGATAGTAAGGCTTTCCTGGTGAACTGCGCTTCAAATAAACACATTCCATGGCTTTTTCTTGCCGATTCCAGAAAGGTCGCTGGTGGTGTCACAGCCAGTGAGAGCGTGAAAGGCTGGTAACGCCTTCAGAACTCTGTTACCTAGATTCTGGCAAACATCATGGACAGGAACAAAGCGTAGAAAGTCCTTGATACCTGTGCGGAACCATAGTTCCTTGGATGCGATGTTTTCAAAGTGAGCCGCACTTAAAACAAGCACGTCAGTATCCGGGGACTGTATTACACTGACCTGCTGCGTACTTCGCGTGAAGTAGCATCCTCGTGTCTACCTCTTCTTGGTTAGACTTTAGATCCTCCACATCAACACATGAATCTCTCATGATGGCCACGCACCTCTCTCCATCCTTGAATCCGCCTCCGATGACAGGTTGAGTGCTTTCCCGAAGATATCTTTGCCTGAGATTGCACATGGAGTGAGTGAGGAAGTCACACAAGTTCTTCTTGTTATTCGGATTGGAAATGTACTTGTCGCATTGCTTGAGAACGGGTGTCGCAGGTCCTCTAAGGTATGCCTCTAGTGCGCTCGACAACCCTCTTCTTGCCCGCTCTGCTTCTTTGATGGAATCATCAAGGTACTGGGCGAAGACCACGTGAACGCAGTAACACTTATGTGTTGACAGGGGCGACGTGAAGGTGTTGAAGTAATGCTTGGCCAGTTCACCAAACGTAGCTGTACATCCAGACTTGATCATCTGAATCACTGCCGCCATTCCATTTAGGATACAGACGGTGTTTTCAGGAGAAGGTTGAAGTTGAGGGACTACAGTCACAAGCTTCTCTATGATGCCAGCTAAATGGCTCTTAGTGTTTTTTGTGAGACTTCCGTCTTGGTGGGCCAGAGAACAAAGAATAGGCGATAACTCATAGCTCAAAACTTCCATCAAGTTGATCTGACATGTTCTGCATGAACGGTGATGCTCTTCTCGTCTCCAGCCTTGACTTTCACCTTCTTTGTCATCGAACTGAAGGTCTTGATGCTGAGTTTGGGAATTGCATCCCAGTAGCTGACCTCATTGGTTTGGATCAGCGTCTTTACAAATGTCTTCATCTGTTCCTGTCCCTTTGATTGGCTCACTAGAAGAGCATCTGCGATTTCTTCTGGTAAAACGGCACCCGTAGCAAAATTGACGAGGGATTCTGTGTTGGTGTTAAATGGGTTGATGATCAGCTCAGACGAGAACCAGCAGATCAGCTTCTTCACATCTTGTTCATCTCGCTTTACCCTCTTGGGAGCAGCCTCCTTATGCCTTACCTAGCAGTAATTTAGAAGAGGTTTTACAGTTGAAAAAATTATAAGACTATATTTAAAGACGTGTGCATATAGTGAAAACTGAAACCCGCCACCTTAATCCCTTACATTCGCTTATCAGGTTTTAGATTGCTTTTAGCTCTGTGATACCAGTGATATCTCGGCGATTTTATCCTGATATCCTGATAAAAACAGCGATACCAACAAAATCGCAATCAAGATCTACTATCAGTGCCATTATCATATAAAGCATGTTTATGTGCCATAAAATTGCACCTACCTGGTGATTTTCATCATCTCTGTACATCTCCTTGAGAGCGGTGGTGACTGAGCTGTAAGAAACCATCTCTCGAGTAACGCAGGGCTTTGGGACATCCCAACTCTACCTCCCTTTGACTTTGAATCCGCGTTGATAGATTGTTCAAGGGCCACATCAGTTGACACCTGAGAGAAGGGATGACCGCTGTGGCTAACAGAGAAATTTCCTGCCAGAAACTCTTCGTGTACCTTTGGATGACTACACTCTAGCATGTTCATGTCTGCGATGTACACTGGTAACCATCGCGCATAGTTTGGCTGGTCCATGGCGAAGAAATGTGGTGTCATTTCGGCCAAGGCTGACAGATTTAAGTCCCGGTTTCCAGACTGTTCTGCTTTGATGAACTGCAAGAGAATATCTACCATTTCAATGTACTGTTCCCAGAATAAAACGTCTTGAACGCAGCTCTCGTTTTTTTCTTGAAGGTCTTGACTAGGGTGCTTAGTTCACGTAGATCGTCACTAAGTTGGGCAACCGTCTCAGAAACATTACCATGATCTTGTTGCAGGGCGTGAATGCCATCATTGATGCATTGTAAAACACGTTCTTCATTTAGGCTGACATCACTGGCACTGGCGTACCACACCAGGCGAAACATAGCCACCGAGACCAACTTGTGGGCCCTTACACCTAGATTGTAGGATTTACCTTTCATTAACACTGCCGTGGTCCCCACAGCATATACTCCAGATTCAATGAGAAGGTCATCAAGACCTGAGTCTAGATATTTCTTCCAGATCAAACCAAGGTAATTCAAGGCTATGTGAAATCCACCCATCCTGATGATGACATTAGCGAATTCTTCAGGATATCACCATTGGATCTGTTTCGCCTTCATGTAAATGAGAAGGTCAAATGTCACCACTGTGTCTGCTCTCGTAAGCCATCTAGATGGATGAAGTGGCATCAAGCTCCAAACTTCATCACTCCGACTTGCATCGATAAAGCACTCCTTTCCATCTTCAAACCACTTATTCTCTACTTGATTCACGTATGCAGATACTGCGGGCCTTCGTCCATGAGCATAGCACTCCTGTATGTCATAAATACTGGACGTTGACTGCAAAGACCTTCGCTTGGTGGTGTGATCCACCAGTGGTGCTGGGGACAGATCAGGACCAAATGCCTTTCTCTGATATACCATCATTGTGATAGCATGGGTCGCATTTTTGCCATCTAACGTCTCCTCATTCAGATTGTTGTTGTCAGTGGGGATTTGAATAAAGGGACTAGGAGAAATGTTAGAAGGGATAACCGTTCCAAATTCATTAGCCTTTGCAAGCACCTCTAGCGCAGCACTGGCGTCGATAGCCCGCATCTGGTCATAGGAGGAGCAGTGCCTCATTTTATTCAACAGTGTTGTTAGACGTCGAGAAGATGTCAAATGATGGGCTGTAATGGCTAATCCCACATGCTTTAGAGTCTTCACCCAGCCATTGGTTGAGCAGTGGATTATGTCCTGACAAATACTAAATATTTGACGCTCGTTTGAGTTGTTCAAACACCTGAGAGGGCCAATATGTTTTGCCAGCTTCACCGGTTACCAGAAAGCAAATCAACCAGTATAGGCTGTCAGGCACAACCTGTCGGGCAGCCTCTAGAGAAACTTGTTTCACATCCAGTGGTCTTGCTGTTATCCCAGAACATGTTGTCATCTCGGCCCTTATACCTCCTGCCAGACTTGCAATTTGCTGACAATCTCCGTTGTCTTTTCCTAAAATGTTAATGACAATAACCAACATTGAAGCTCACAGCTTTCAATTTTGTGTTATTGGTAGACTGTAGCCCTGGCCAATTAGTGGGATAACGCTATTTATAATATAATGCAATAAAATTCTATAATTTGATTGGCTAAGAGAAGTGAAATCTATCCTTAATAGTGGTATTTCAAAATCATTGCTTTTATTGAAACATATTATAAACGAATAATAGCATATGTTGTTTGTGGTATTTAGGCTAAGTACTACTGGTGATATTTCAAAATTGTCCCGTATTTGTGTAACAGTTTTGAAATATCACTTGTGGTATTTGTCCCAAATACCATGCTATTACCTATGCATACATAAAACCATATTTGTGTTATACTGTTGTTATTTTCCTGATTACTTTGTGTGATGGCCCACGCGTTGATAATGTCTTGCAGTTTTACATTTGACGAGTAAATCAGCTCCGGCCTGGCCTTCCCTAGCTGTTGATGGAAAGTTATTTCTTCTCCAAAGGAACTCTTCAGACGATCCTTCCACCGCTGTGATGTGTAGCCATCTCCTGGCACTCCTTTCTCTGACAGATAGTCCCAATATTTGATCAGTAGTGATGCAATGTCATACACCCGACCCTGATCCAGTCCTGGTCTTAGTTCTTCCACCAGCTGCTTGAAAGCGTGGTGCGATTCGTTGCTGCTTTCGATTCACCTTTGTCATCTCTGACTTTTTAGCAGTATAAAGCGAATAAAAGTTCTTGTGATATTTCGCCTCAGCAGCCATAACTATCATCGTTAACTCCAAGGAGAAGGTGAAGCATAGCTTTGTCGCCTTGAATAGTAGCGGCTCTCTTGATGGTCTGGCAGGCTGTGAACGTCGAAACGTTTATCAATTCTGTCACTTTCTTGTAAGTCTTCTTTTTGCAAAAAAGCACTTTGACCAATCGATTTTTGATCTAGATGACCTGCTTGCTCTCTCCTGATGTTCACATTCCTCCTCACTAGCTGCATCATTCGTGTCTAAACTAGACGCAAACTGGATGTTTCTTTTACTAGGGTACGATGAATAGCATGCTGAGTGACATACTACTTCAACGAGATCCTCCACTGACTCCACTCCATCTTTGCATAATCTCACATAGACATCAACCCCACGACATTTTGCTGATTCAAGAAGGTTAACAATGGAAGAACTCTTGACCTTCCTCAGGGGATTACCAGGTACGTCTATTTGGCAAATGTAACATTAACTCAAAACAGTGACTTTTTGTCTCTTTGATGGAGGCAATGGCAGGGCCAAGCCATCGACAGGACTTTTTCTTTTGCTAGACATTTTCACTACAAAATATTTAATATAATAATTTGATACATGAAATTAAATGCTTATGTACTAAATTTGGTGGAAATTCAGTTGTCTTTTATCTAATGAAAAAGGCAAATCGAAATAAAAGTACTTACAGATACAGTAGAGGTTCGTTCATGGGTGCCGCCATGTTGAATGTTGTAGCCCTGTTTTTTAAGCTACACGAAAGTGAGGGTGGTACAGCCTCAATCTCGTGTCATAGACAAGAATGGCTTCTTTTTGAAATTGTAATCTCTCTTTGCAAACTATAAGTATTTATACTCTGCAATTGTTTAATTCAACCATGATTCACTGCCACATTCGCCACCAAATACCGTATATTTATTGTACAATTATTTAATAAATAAAGCCTGCAAATGACCAGATGACGAATCCAAATCTGTTTTCTCTTGATACTTATCTACAACAGACATCATTGTTCGCTGATCAACAAATAAGAATTCATTGAACGTTTGCAACAAAAGTATTTTGTATTTTAGTAAAAAGGCGTAAAAATGTAGAAATTTTGAGCCTCGTTTTCATGATATTAGATGTCGTATATAATGCTTCAGGTGCTAATTTAAGCAAGTAATTGCCTCTGGTTATCGAATAAAACGGACGTCATTGAAAGAGTACACAAATCACGGTGTTTATGCTTTTGTATGATAGAACGTTATAATTTACAAAAATTACCTTGCTTTTTACCCTTTTCAAGCTGGATTTGGAGTTTTAGGAGTCACGTGTCACGTGATGCCGTCTTATGTTTAAAGCAGCCACATTTAACTCTCTTTTATAAGATTAGTTCCTATGTCCCCCCACCCCATCAATACGCAAGAAAAACGCAAGGTAATGTATTATCTAGACACCAGCCTCGTTTCCATGCTGAGCGCTCCACTGTCTTCAGAAAAGCCCCCTTAACTCGAAACCTATACCACAATTTGACAGTACGAACTATCTAGCATTAATCAGTAGGACTTGTTCTACAAGAATCCATTGTCAAACCTTTTCTAACTCTTGGGTTGAACAAAACTGCGCTTGGCTGCTTGACTATATTATGGCCACGTCGTTAAATATCCCATGCGATTTGAAAGAGGAGACTTAACTCATTGGAACTTCATAATCTAGAGAGAGTGCTCGATTTTTGTCTGGAACTAATAAACTCAGTATGTAGCAAGTGTAGTATTAACGCCGAAAAGAGTAGCAGGAAACCCCTTATCATGCTTACTGTCCATTTTAGCTACAGAATTACTGTCTTAATGACAGCTATTAAATTTGATGTAAAACCCAGGGGTCCACAGCGCTGGGGTGTTTGAGTGGCTGACTTGTTTGCCCTAGGTATTTTCATCTTTCTTGAAATTCTCAAGGAGTTCGAAATAAAATAATCTACAAGGACCCATTCATCAAGGACACCTGAAGGAGAATTTAGACTTAGGGTTTAGGCAACAAGCGAGATTTTGTCATTCCGCGAAGACTATCCAAACTGCATCTAGCCAAGCTAACTATAAAGAAGTGTGATGCTACGAGTTTGATGCTTAACTGCTTAACGCACACACTGTCAGCAAAGTGCCCAACACTAAATTGTGATTTGAGCATTTGTTTTGGACGGGCTAATTTTGTTCACCGAAATAAACATAGGCACACAAGGCGTGCAAGAGTTATTTTTTTAATTAAAAGGTTATGAAGATAGGAGCATTTAGTTAATTTGACAAGTGTTTTTGGCTACGATGCACAGCACGAAAAAAGTGAGAATTTATGATATACCTACGATCTTAAATCTCTAAGATAAACGAATAGGAGGCCTTACAAATTTGGTTTAAAAGCCTGGCTGCCTGGTTTATGTTGAGAGTGAAAAGAGGCGAAGTGAAGGCCTTGGCGTGTGTGCGTTGCAAGCAGTTGACCATAACAAAAATTACTTTCGTTATGTAATTCTCCCTCCATAAAGCTAAATCAATGACATGTACACTGTTTTACTGAACAAATTACAGTAATCTGACACATCTCCGAATTAATGTAGATACCATCTTATTTTCTAACAGGCAATTTGATTCGTTCTTTGATGCAACCCACTTCGTGATTGGTGTGACACGCCACATCCATAACTCCCTGTCACTCGCCGATCTCATAGCCCTTTCAACCCCCAAGAGGAATTTGTGCTCAAAAATACTCAAGTTAAGACAACTTTTCGTATTTTATACTAGTCCTAAGTTGACCCTTTTTACACAACAATACTAGTTTACCGAAAAAAAAAAGAGAAAAAAAACGCCTCTGACACGTTGACAGTCTAATTTAATTCATTCCCATATGAAAAAAAAGTGTCACATTACCATTTGTAACTAAAAATAGCAAGCATCTTGTGGAAACAAGTGGTGATGATTTGCCAGCTCTAATGGAATTTACTCCCTTGTGAAAAACAAGTGTCAAATTACCCTTTGCAGCTAAAAAATAAAATACCTCGTTATATTTCCATGCAACAACAACAAAACAATCGTTACCTGTACCTATTGTAAACGTTCGAACTCTTTCAAATCAAAGTAGTCTTGTCTCCTCTAAAAATTTTTCGAAAATTTAAGGTGGCTCTGAACCCCATGTACAGAATTTTTTTAAACTTTGCCAAAAGTTGCGTCTTATCATGCTTATCAAAAGTTGATAATATAAAAAAATTTCACCATGCCGTGTTTGAATTATAAGCCCCTAAAGCTGTAATTAAGGGTGTTTTTCAGAGGTCATACTGTTGCTATGGTAACCTATTGTGTCAAGAAAATGATGACAACGTGTTCACCAATGATTGGGCAGTTTTTTTGATACCATGATTGTAGCATCAAATGATAAACAGTGGTTATAACGACCTATCCAAATATAAGTGTTGGAAACTGTTTTGAGCCACCTTAAGCTCACAGTTCATGGAAAATACAGTCAATGGAACTTGGAAATTGAACTGAAGCAGTCAATGAGGGATTTCATTTGTGTGTAATTTACTATAAATGCTGGTGTGAAATTTTCTACACTATTATCTGACAGACTTCAGTATTTTTTTGATCGAATGTGTCCGAATAGATTGTGTAAGATCTGTAATTTCACTCTTGAAGGTTACATTGGAATTGATACCATTAAAGTGTTCATAGGTACGCCCTGGTGTCCAAACCCTCTGAGTGATAAGCTCTGTGACAATCTTGCATAAGTCAGACACCACAGAGAGTTCATAGTGGTGTCCAGAACAGCAGATGACACAGCACTCTTGATCAAAGTTGTCAAGCAATGCTTTAGTGAAATCAATTACATGACAGTAGCGATCTATAGCCTTGTGGTTTGTTGCATTAGGGCCCAACTTTCTCCTGACTTCTTTCAGTAGTCGATTGAAAAATTCAAGGAGTAAATCAAGGAGAATGTTGTGTCTCAAACCTGACTTGCATCACAGTTCTGTTGCAAACAAGTTCATGAGCATGTTCAGGTGAAAGCATAGCATAAATTTGAAAAATCATCCCCAGGGCTTCAAGGGCATACTTTGTACTTCCCGGGTCATTTCTTAGGTAAGGCAGTTGAAACTTCCAGCATCTGAAAGTACGCTTACCATCGCCCTCTTTTATGGCATCAAAAAAGTTCAAAATTAGCATGCCATACTCAAGGAAAGAACACTGATAATTGAACATGTCATCCTTCTCAGGGACTTTCTCTGAAGGGGCTAAGTCATTTGGGAAGAGTAACCCTTGTAAATCTTGAGGTGGGACCTGTTGGTTATGGGTGGCTTCCTGATCACACATTCGTTTCCCCTTGACGCAAAGGTTTTGCCACAACCAGGAAAAAAACAAATATCTGCCATTGTCTGTCTGTTGCGTGACCTCTTCTTCCTCGGCAGCTTCTGCTGCTAATAGGTTATTGAAAATGTTTTCAACGTTTTCCCTTCTAATGACATAGCCATCTACAATGCGTGTGGCAATTTTACGCACATATTCCTTTTTCTCCAAGTTACTAGCTTCACGGAGGTTTGGTTGGGAAAATTCACCCTTGGGGCTATCTAAAATATCATTCATCCCAAGCTCATGTAATGCAGCAGCCATAAGCCTTGCTTTAAATTCGAGGTCGAAGACTTTTCTACAGGGATTAACTGCAGCATCAACATCTCTGCTGACATTCCTTCTGTTTATTAAATGTCTGTCACTGTAGAGAGTGCATTTGTCTCCTGCTGATTTGGTGTTGTAGAAATTATGGAAAGCAACCTAAAAAAAGATACATATAAACATCAAACAATTTTTTACATGATTAGAAGACCATGCAAGTGAATGAATGTGTAATATATTTTTATTGTTATTGTTGTTGTTGTCATTATCATCATCATCATCATTTGAATTACATTTACTTATTCATGCAAGTGAATGACTGTGCAATGTATTTATTATCATTGTTATTACTGACATTAGTTTTTACTTTTACTTTTTTTAATAAAGATTTCACAATATATTTAGTTTCTATCACTCATCAACTGATGCCTTCTTCACAGTGACAGAGATGTCATACCTTGTTGACTGACCTTTTGTAACTTAAATAATCATTTAAATAATCATTTAACTGTGAAATCAGACCATTGTGCTATTAAAGTGTAAGTATGCAACTAATTTCGTGATATTTATCTCACAAGCATCTTGCAATGGTGTTGTTTTGTTCACTGAATATACTTTAATGAGTATGTACCCATTGGCAAAGGTACACATAATGTATATGACTCACAAAATCTGGCTTGAAGGAAACATGAAATATTTTCATACCTTCAAAACTTATTTCCTGCATGCCAGTCGGCAATTTCCAAGTGCAAACCTTCAAGGTATTCCTCTGGAGTAAAGCCATTTGCAAGCTCAAAGAGTGCGTTCACACCACGTTCCACTGACAGTTGATCAGCCACTAAACCTTGAGAGGAATAAACTTTTTCATCTCCATCACCATAGTAGGACACATATTTATGCAGTGGTGTCAGTACCTGCTGAATACCATCTGAGTCATTTTCGTTGTGATACAACATTCCAAGAAAAGACTGCAAAGAGAAAACACATATCCTGGTTATTTTCTTGGTTGAGTGATTTTTGGAGGTAACAGGGAAGGATTAGGGGCCAAAAAAATTGGGGGGGGGCATAATTATACTTAATTATATCTCAATACTAAAAAATTTCAAACTATAACCATTACTGTAACTGGAATATGAGAACAACAAGACTTCAAAACAAGAAAATAATAATCCTTTTTCCCATCTCTACTTTTTCAGACTGTTTTGTAAATTTGGCTTTTGATGGGCCTGAATTAATTTTTTTTGTTCAAAAGTAGGCCTGTAAGTCATTTTTAAATAACTGTACTACATGTATGTAATACCATTTCGGATTTCTCAGCCATTTCCTTGCTGTACTGGTGTGGCATGTGCTTACAGACAACAGGCTTGAGAAATGCCAAATAGGATATTTCCACAATTGCTCTCTCAGTAAGAGTTATGTAATTTTCCCTTTGCAGGTGGTGCTCATGGCGAATTGGTAAGCAGACACCATTCTTCATCTGCATAATAGCATCAGCAGCAGGCTTTCCACTTGACAAGTGGTTTCCTGAGACACGATTTTCCACTGACAAGTGTGTGACCCAGTGGACATCTATATTTTGATGCTGTTCAGTCATACTGTGAACACCAACTTTCTTCCTTTGTCAGCACTAATTACAATAGACTGTTAAGACTGGCCTTCAGTCACTAGAGGAGGGGAACTGGTGCGAGGTGGTGCCTCAGTTGGTGCTTGGTGAAGTTTCTGACATCGTGCTATCTCATCTTTTACCTTTTTCTCAACAGATGCAGCATATTCTTTCCCAAATTCATCCAGCTTTCTGTAATAATTCGAGTGTCCTGTGGTTACTCTGAGGGAACCCAGTCAGCAAAGAGAAGCCTGAAACAAATAATTTGTCTATGATCAGACGTTTTACCATAAAAGGGCAATTTTAATGTTATTATTCAATAATATTTGCTACCTTCATTTTCTCATGAACTTTGGAATTATAATTGTCTGTATAATTTTCAGAGTAGGACATGTCAAAAAAACAGGGATAAATATTATCCTTATGATGTTTATGTATATATTTTGAGGAAAAATAACATATATTCAGAAATTATTTACACAGGAAACATCTCTTTCATATTACACTTACAATGTACTTTCATAAAAATAATTTCTTACTTTCACTAAAATTCATAAAATTGTGCTTACTTTAAGTTATTGAAAGGCAACAACCAAATTTGAAGTTGACAGTCTTAAATTTGAAGTTATTGATAAAATGTACCTACAAACTTACATGAAAGAGCTGTAATTTTGCAAGAATAAGAGGAAACAAAGTCTGAGTGTGAGATCAACAGAAGACAGTAGTAATTAATTAATTTAAATCGGTTTTACATCTAAATGCAGCATAATAATTTCAACATTAAATTTCGGAGCAAATGACACACGTACAAATTGGCTGTGCAAAGACCAAGAATGCAACATTTAACATTTTCCAGTGGTCAGAAGGTAGGGAGTTCAAGAGTTTCCCTGTGCGATCAATTAGAGATAAAGTAAAAAAATATTCAGTTGAATACCAGGAAGGGAGCTTTGCAGTTTGGTCAGACCATGATTAATTCTTCATAGCACAACCCAAAAAAATTATTGTTCTCATCAGTAAGTTACAATAGGTTTGGACAAATAGAATACCAGGAAATCATAGAAACTGATTAGAAAAATTACTCACAGTTATCCCCGAATGATACAAAATGATGGTGTTTATCAGCTGCATTGCATTCATACACAGAGATCTGTTCTTGAGCAAGACAGTCGCGGACATACACGCAGATGGCAGCCAGAAATCATCCTCTCTTTTTCTCACACTTGCAGTCCACAGTACCGCATTGAACAGTGGTGCTTTCGATTCAACTTCGCTGTTGAATTTCTTGAACGAAAAGGACTGAAGGTCTTTCTTGCTGGGCGATGTCAGACAGCTTGGATTCTTAAGTGAACACACAGCAGTGCACTCACGATCGACCTCCTTCAGATACAACTGCTGCATATATTTCCTTAAAATTGGATTTTTCCATACGGCTCCAGCAATTTGTTTGTATGTTCCGCAACAAAGCATCTTGCCGAGCGACTCTAATCCTTCGTGAAGAGTATTCACTTTTGTTCGGCTGGGCCATTCAACAGTGACTTGCACACGAGTCTTCTTTTCCTCAGGTTCACGAACAGGAATCAGCGAAACAGGTCCAACCACCGCAGCAAAGCCGACAGGATGATTTTTATCCTTACAAGGTGTTGACGTGAGCGTACTTGGCCACTGATCCACCGATGTGCTATTTGGCAACATGCTGTTAGATGTATCTTCTTCGGTATTCACAGAAGTCACTGACGCTCCAAAACCTTGTAAGGCAACATGCTTTGTAACTTGTTCTTGGGAGTCGCTGAGCTGGTTAGAGGAAGGCGTTGGGATTGGAAATGGAACAGCGGAACACTTCTTCGACTGGACAATCTTCTGAATTGAGCTATTCGCTTCGTGAAGGTTCTTTAAGAGCACCCTTCGTTTCTTCAGCGCGCACAGACAATTCCTACAAATGTACATGGAATTGATTTCGACTTCACACTCGAAAAACAGCAATTCCTCTCAACTTTAAAAGAATTGCCCTTTCAACCATCAACAAGATTTTTATCAGTATTTTTTATGATGCCCAAGCCACAGAGAACGCACAAACTCATCAGCGAAATCTCACATTATATTGTCGCAGAGAGTGAAAGATGCTATAGAGAAGGCTCCGATTGCAAAACCCGATACCCGCGAAAATGAAAGCCAATCAAATCTCGCTATTTTAGTGATGTAATGATGCAAGGGAAATAACCAATCAAACCATTTTCCACACATTCTTGAAAAAGTCATGTGGTCTTTGAACACGATTATCAACGGTAAATCACATACGTCCCTTTTCGGATTTTTTTTTTCGGGAATGGGGCGGCTGCTCAGGAAAATTAAGGCAAGGGCCAAGATCTGTTTTGGCCGGGTTGCACAGGCTTTCCGAAACACAAAGAGTCCTGGGAACTAGCAGCAAACCGAAGCAATATGAAACAAAATGGCGGCCGAAGGCTGCGAGAGCACTATCTACGGAGTAGCCATGTTTTTGTATTTTTTCGGGATTACGAACTCTCTACTTCTTATATCCTGTTTTTATTGACGATCATCGAATGGAAAAACAAAGATGATAGAGGCAATTAAGGTAAGCATTGTTTTATTACTTGAAGTTTTGAAATACTTACAAAACGTACACAAATGACCTTTATACCATGTGCGACCGCGAGCTACGTGAAGTCTTGCTTGCTCAGTAATCCAAGTGATAGACGTTTAGTTTTAATTCGTTTAAGTGATCGTTTTCGTAATTAGATTACCCGTTTCGGAAACTAAAGATCGTTTTGGACCGCCGACGGAAATATAAGATGCGGTTGTTAGCCGTGTCTGGTCATACGAAGTTTGGTTGGGAGAATTTTATATTGGGTCAACAGAAAACACACCAGAACTCCGAGGAGGCTCGCATCTAAAAGAAATTTAGTTTTTGATGCATGGGAATAAAATTGTTTGGTTTTATATGAATATATGAATTCATAAAAAATACAATGTCTGTACGAAGTGGATAAATAATCATAAGAGTTGTTTTTTTTTTTCTTTTCTATTAATTATACATGCTCTCTCTAACTTAACAGCCACTTAGTTAAGGTTATGTGAGTTTGATGGACACATCAAAGAAATAGTTCTATATCATTATGTTTAAAATGCTTAGTAAAATGTATATATTTTGAATTTTACAGCTGTATATGTGCCATGTACACGTTAAACCTTTCTTCCAAATTATAACAGCTCTATGTGTGCCATGAAAAACCTTTGTCCTAAATTGTTTTACTCTGTTATATTCCTAGCATAATGTTATTATGATTTGTTTTTTCATCAACAATGTCAATTTAAATTAACTGTTATATAATATTGCAATTGTATAATTTATATCGTTGATGCTCCTACATTGTGAGCTTACATGTATTTTGCCTGGACAGAGGCAATCATATCTTGAAATGCTAAGCTTGTTCATAAGTGAACAGTTATTTTCCAGTACTTTAAAAGTTCTTCACACAAGAGCATATTTTTATAAATTGAATATTGCTCTTTGTTTCTTCTTATGACTTGTAAGCTTGGTTCAGAACAGTCATGACTGAGGTAGTATTGTTTTTCCCATTCTTTGTGTTGTTTCTTAAGGGCAGTGTGATGAGCTAGTATTTGAGTTTGAACAGGTGCAAGAAGGCTTTCATAATTTCTTTTGTAAAAGTCATTTGTGGGATGTTTTTTCAGGTTTTGTCTTGCATTGTCCAGTTTGTACAGGCAATCTGAC
Organism: Micromussa lordhowensis; assembly: GCA_964020085.1. NCBI lineage: Eukaryota > Metazoa > Cnidaria > Anthozoa > Scleractinia > Lobophylliidae > Micromussa > Micromussa lordhowensis. The sequence goes on from OZ026601.1 coordinate 21,451,918, forward strand.
TCCCCAACTATTTTCACAATATTTGTGCAGAGTTTTGTTTTGATTTTTTTCACTTGTGGACTTCTAGATTTGGTTAGAGAATGAGAGCTTGTATTTTGCTGGTTTCTTTTTGCTGCTGCAAGAGGTTGTGGCTCCTCATCTTCATCGTCAGTGTAGTCAATGGACAGATCTTTCACAACAGATGTTACTACCTCTTCCAGTCCTGTTACATGTATCTCTTCTTCACTTTCTCCCTCATCAATGCCTTTCCCACTTTCACCTTGATTAGCCATGTCAGGATATTCTTCCTGGCATTCCAGATCTGCTGTGTCATCTGCATTTGCACTTTCCTGATCTGGTGTACTGTCTGCATCACTTTCATCGTCCTCTCTATGTAAAAAGTTTGTGTGTATGATTTCGGTGCAATCACCTTTCTGGTCATACAATCTGATGATCCTGTGGGGGATTACAACAGCATCATCATTCAGGCATCTCTCCCAGCTTTGCTCAAGGTATTCGTCTTCTTTTTTGAGGTCACTTGATCTGAAATGGTGAAGGGTTGGTCCCTGGGGTCTGGTTCTTGGTTCATCAGGGCCATCAAAAAATTCCACTCCAGACAAGATCTGACGCCACCAGACACCTTCACCACAGGCAATGAAGTCACTGATGGCTTGTAAATGGGCTTGGTACTCCTTGGGATTCTTGATGATATAGCAATTAGGTATAGTTGTGTTGGGGAATGGTGGTAGAGTGCTGTAGTATTTTGAAATCTGTGATTCCTGCACTTTAACTGCATTGCCTTGCTTACTTTCTGCAAGCTTCTGTTCAGCTTGAAGGCGGATCAGGCTTGGAGTGATGATATCACCAGGTCTCCTGCTAGTCAATCTGGTGACACCTTGTAGAGTGTTAAAGTGCCTTTCCTCCTCCTCAGTGTTGGTGGATTTTGCTGAGATAATCCTACTCTGCTTTCCAGCGTGAGCTGTCAGTGAGTGCCAGTATCGACCATAGAACTTTCTGCTTGTTAGGGACTTTGGTTGCCCAATTATGTCTTTGCATATCATGGCATGGATGAATGCTTGGTTGTGAAGACGCAACACTAACTTTGGAGAGCGTGATTGTGCTGGCAAGTAAAGTAGTTTACTGAGCTCTGTGAGGGAATCCAACAGTGTCTGTACTTTAGGTCTTACTTTGCCTATTGAATTAAAGATAAAACACAGTCATTATATAATAATGATACATCATTCAATAGTGCTGTCAATAGCTATATGTACCCTAGTTTGATTCCATTCTTAAGAGTTCTGTTGCAGATGGTTATAATGAATCTCACTGAGGTCAAAGTGATTTCAAAGAGCTTGTTTTCTTTTTTTCCTTTTTTAAGATTATAAATTATGGTAATAAATCTGGAACAAATGAATACACAAATCACACTAGTGTCAAATATTTTTGACCTGAACTTCATTTTAAACTGAATATAGTTACATGACTTTATCTTAGAGCAAAACCTGACCTTTAAGTTATTATTTTATGACTATTGAGTAGTCAGAAGAATTCTATTTTCATTGTTTCATTGATATTATTCCTCAAATGACATTTGTATTGTTGTGTTTCTTAGCAGTAAAAGTTCTAGACGCAAACATAATGTACAGTACATGTATATTAAATAAAATTCCCAAATATCCTGAAACAACACAACATAAAAAGCCTTTGTATCTTCACAGTATGCTGCTAAATATCAAAAAAGATGGCCATCAACAAATAGAAAAAAAACTCAAAATTGTTTATCATTATTGCGAGATCTGCTCTAGTCTGTAAAATGTTTTGATCATTACCTCTTAAGTATTGAGCCACTATGACAGCTGCAAGTCGATAATCACAGCCTCGTAGCTTTTCCTTTCCAGCAAATGAACACTCAATGATGTCCTGAAATGCAATTTTTTCATCCTTTTCAAGATGTGAAGGCAACTCAGTGAGAACATTGGCAATGTGTTCCTTGACATCATGAAGAGGCTCTGTAGGTAAGACTTCATAGTTTCCTGTTTGAAGTAACATTTGCAAGATTGTTATGCTTTTGAATAGCCCACTTGTCATTATTTTTATGTAAAATTCTATTGACTGTATATACCAGGACTTGTAACAGAGACCATGCATTTGTAAACATTTTACATTTGTAAATTAAATACACAGTACAGCGACTTGAACACATGTATCACTGCTATATCATCCTATAGTATACCCAGAACAGGCCAAGGAAAAAAGCAATGCCATACTGTCCTGTCTACATGATTGTACATAATTTTTTGGACCTCTCTTAGTTTATGTGTACAATTTTGGTAATAGGTAGTATGCAGTGCCTACCTAAACCAAGGTCTGCTAGTGTTTTCTCTTGGTCAAAGAACATCATTGCTGGCACCCGTTGAATTCCACCAATCTCTTCTTTGAGAATTTCTTGAAGGTCCTTCTTTTGTCCATCAGTTTCAAGGCCTCGGGCTCTGCATTCACTTCTCAACTCTTCTAAGCGAAGATCTTTAAATGGCTTCAAACCAGCATTCCTTTTATTTTTTCCAGCAGGCCCCTGTAGAACTTTCTTTAACCGTTCTGAGAGAGTAAGGTGAGGTTTAGAGAGAGAAACTGCAAGGTCCTTGTAGTTTCTTGCATCACCACTACAACTTGCGCATCCAGCATTTCCCCCTTTTTGTTCTCCAGCCTCAAATTGTTGTTCAGGGCCATCTCCATGAAAAAAGCGCATTACATCAGTAATCTCAACTCCATTTGACGTGGTGATTTTAATGTTCATACTCTGCAAACAGGCCTTTCTGGTGTTAATGTAGGCTAGCTGATCAACTTCAGAGGAACCACATCTCCCCAGAATATAAACTTGGGGTCTTTCAACTATAGACTGCACATCAATGTCTCCTTTGCCTTTTGCTTTCATTTCTTCATTTGTGTAATATAGGGCCTCATCATATACTGAATTTACTGTCAGTAGAAGGTGACCATGGTTGAGAAGGGTTGAGTTGTCACCCCAAATCATAAGGTATCGCTTTCTTTCCATTGCTTTTAATCTCTCTTTAGACTCCAATTCACTTTCTTTCCCTGCATTGGCATCCTCACCAAGGTGAATAAGTCTGGATCTGACTTCAGCATCGGTCATGGCGGTATAGTAGTCATCATTGTGAATTCGTAATAAACCCAGGGATTCCTGTTCTTTTAGCATTCGGGTCCTTATCTCTAGGAGAGGGATCTTACGGCCAGATACAGTAAAAGTTTCAGTCTTGAGAGTGCCTTCCTTTGTCAGCAACACCTTTTTGAATGTTTGGGGGACAATCATTTCGCCAAGAATAAACTCTCCACTTTCAATTTTGCTCTACAAAATGAAACAAAACAATTAATGCCGGAATCCAGAGTCACACATGTCAAAGTATTTTGTGTGCTGATGTAACATGGTAATGCAATACATAGCAACTATGAAAATTGACCTCACAGTGTGTACAAATTAGCTGAGCTACCTTGAAAATTAGTGAAAAGGCAAAGAGCTCAACATCTTTAGGAGATATACAGTTATGTACATATCATGACAAGTCTTTAAAATACATTGCATGTATCATCTACAATTCAGTATGCACAGATTTATGGATCCTGGGTGAAAAATTAAAGAAAAGTTCTTTTTAAATTCATTTATATTTAGTTTACTGCACTGTACTTACCATTAAAGTTTCCCTTATTTCTTTGTTTGTTCTTGGAACTGGTACTGAGATCTCTCCACCCTGCATTTGCATTATTCTTCGTCTGGCTGCTGGTCTTTCTTGTCTGAACTGCTGGAATCTGGATAACTGTACTCCTTTACTTTCCAGGAACTCCTTGACAACCATATTTCCCAGTTTTGTCTTTTCCATCACACCATATTGACGGGCAAGTTCTGAGTAATTGATCTGGAAAAGAAGCATACACCTTTCAACTTTTTTGCCAATTAAATTTGTCTCTGGCCTGTTATTTTCTATTGAAATTTGTGTGTTACTAATTGATTCTGGCTGCAGGGTAATGACAGTTGGTAATGACAGTTGGCAACAATTTATCATCAGTTTCACCTGGCACCAACTGTTAGTAATACTGCCCTAATAAGTATATTATAATCATAATCTTCTAATAATTATAAGATTATGATTTAGCAGTGTTTGCTACAATTTCTCATGATTAAGATTATGATTATATATTATTACAGTGCGACTACTCTAACCAAAGCCACCCGACAAAATTTTCTACAAATTTAACGAATGAAAATCGTAGAGGTTGCGAATGGTTTTGCAACAGATTATCCAAAATAACCACAAATGTGTTGACTTTGTAATGTACAGATTGATTACATGGATATTTGTTGAAAAACTTTTGCTATTTACCTCCATAATTTTTATTCATTAAATTTGTGGACAATTTTGTCGGGTGGCCTTGGTTGGAGTAGTCGCACTGTAAATAAATATGTTTTTTTATTGCAGTTTATCACTGTGGCTTTACCTTTTTTACAATGTATGTTTTACTTACCCTTTCTCCATCCCTCATTGCATTAACTTTTTCCAGGAGCCCATCTTTGTCAAAGTCAAGATCCTCTGGCCGTGGAGAGTGCCTTTTCTTCTTGCATTGGCCTTCATCTTCCTCTCGCTTCCTTTTATTGGCCCTTTGTTCTGCATCTTCTGGACTTTCAAAGAAAAGTGACAACCGCTGCTCCTGTCGCTGGCTGTAGGTCTGTCTGGTGGAAAGCATGGTGTCACAGTCCTTTTCTGACCATTTTTCCTGGATGCTGCTCTTGTCAAGTGTGGATTTTTTTCTCCTTTCCTTTTTCCCTTCAGCATGTGATTTTTTGTCTTCAAGACCCAACACAGAAACAGTTGTTTGTGCCTTAGCGAATGTTACCCCAAATATAGTTTTAAATGGAGTATTTATTTTTTCATAAATCTGTGAAGTAGCTGTTTTAATAGCCTTTTTTGTTACCTTCATGTTTCCACGGCATGATGGTTTAAGAATGCGGCTCTTAATGTTCTTGCGAATGCCTTGTTTTGTAATAGAGTTTTCTTTTTGATTCCACATGGGAAATAAAGATTGGAAAGGAAAGTGATGAACATCACAAGCCTCGCAATTTGTACGAGTGTGTTGCTGCTTTTCATATTCAGTCAGCTTTTCCCAGTTGTTGGGGCTGAAATGTTCTGTGTATTTATCCTTGTCAGATTTTCGCTTCCATTTTCCAAAATGGTGTACAAGGCTCTTGGAGCGTTTGACATAAGAATGTTTGTCTACCTCATATCGCTCTTGGTGTCCTTGAAATAATGTTAGGTAGTTTCTCAAGCGGTTGTCGTGGTCATACTCAACTTTGCCAGTTGATTTTATGAAGCTGCGTTTGACTGCAACTCGAGCAAATCCACATCCAAAGAAAGAGGCCATTTATGGCGCCAAATCTAACAGTTTCTGCTTACAGAAATACACTGAAAACACGGTTTCTGTCAAAATTACCTTTTAAGATCACGTCAATCCGGTCTAAACTTTGCTAAAGAAAACCTTCTGAGATGGATAATTGCAATCTTTGTAGTAAGAGCATAACATCTACATATATCAGAAACGGATCGTTGCTTACTGACTCATTTGATTAGCTCGGTTGAATTTTCCGCCAAAACCTCGCGCATGTCAATTATAAATATCATCGAAGGCTCATAATAAGCTGTAAGCAATAAGCACAATTTTTTCTCACGAACCACAACATCAATCTACAATGATCATTTCGTAACAAATTTTGCCATTTATTCTCATCTTTCCACATAGAAACACGAAAATATACAATATTTAGACTACCTTATTGTTAGCAGAAGTATCTTTTTTAGATGTTTCAGCCTCTGTAGGTAATTGTTTCGTGATAAAATCGGTAGAAAGTTTGCAAATACTACTCAAGCCACGACCACATCAATGCTTTTCCTTCCGCCATTTTCTATCTTGGAACCAGGCCTGATATCAAAAGCATTGAGTCTATTGGCCATTTCGTCTCTAGGGCAACGAAAATTGTAGTTCCCAGGTTATCTTTTCAGTAAACTGCTCGGGCAACATGGGAAATTCAAAATGGCGGACAACAGTCTTAAGAGGAAGGTATTTTGATAAATGGCAACACTTTTGAGCTTCGATATCCTGTTTTCACTTCGAAATTCTTGTGAATCATGATGTCTTCCATATCTCTGTGCTTGGCCTTTTGAGAAAATAACTTAATTTGTTATTTGAATTTAGAAGAAACGATGGTTTTAGAGTATGTTTTAAAATTGGCTAGAAACTACTTCTACACAAAACACTATTTCGTCTAAGACCAAGCACAGTTTAACAGTTTAAGTATCCAACACTTCAAAAGTATCATTGCGTTTCTCAACGATTACAGAAAAAGTGTTGCCATTTTTTGTTTAAAATGGTCTATTTTTCAGCGGTTATCGGCTTTCCTTAAACATCGATCACATGACTAAATCACGTGATATTTTACCAGGAAAGCCACAATTTTAATTTTGTTAAGTGGACCAAATTTCGTTCGATTTTATTGAAATCTCTTTGAATAACACTAATTTCTGTTAAAAAAATGCATTTTTCAGTCTTGGCCCATGCCTTAATTTACCTGAGTGTACACAGGCTAAGTTTATTGCAAGATTCATAAATAAAATATAAATGTATTTTAAGTGCTCTGCAGTGCAACAATGCTACAGTAACAGCGTACTCATTTTTTAGTTTTAAGAATGTATCACTTTATAAAATGTAGCTATATTAAGAGAACTGCAATTTGTAAATAGGTACAATTTGAATCAGTCATTGGTGCTTAAGAATTACAGTTAGTCCGGCTATATTGCAAGGGCAATGAATTTTGTCAGTGATTCGCTTTTTGAAAAGATAACAATCAGATGCATGGCTCAATCTTTGCGTAATACTCACGATTACTCAAATTAGTTCACATGAAAATAATATAAAAGGTGAAAATAACGGGTATCCTCGGTTTGAATGAAGAATAAATTTTTATACAGAC
>OZ026601.1:21466429-21491429 GCA_964020085.1 Micromussa lordhowensis
GCACAAGATTTCTCTACCTGTAGTTACGAAACTGATATTTACGTACGGCAACTGTCGGCTTTCCTCTCAGTGGCATCCACTTATTTTTGTACTGAAATGCTTGCTGCTGACAATAGAGAATAAAATGCTAGAGCAAGTGTGTTGACTCAGCATCTTGGTGAGTCACTCAGAGAAAAACAGAAGAGAAATAAAATTCATGCATTTCAAGATTGTTTGAAATAAAACTACTTACCCTTTGAGGGTTTACATTCTTCAAATATTGCCACCAGGTCATCGGTTGACCAGTCTTCACATATTCAACCATTTTCATCCATTTTCCACTCTTGCTCTTTAAAAACCAGGAGCTGATTGTCAGATGGAATTCGTGTCGTCTGCGCTATCAGGCTTTTCAAGGTCTTGAATGTGGTTTCTGGATCCACAGAAATATTGAATTCAGTGGGTCTGTCTGTTTCATTCCCATGAAGGAGTAACTTCATGCTATGGCAGACTGTCTTGCCAATGTCAATAGACTGGCTGTCCGCAATTTCAGATCTTGCTTTCTTCTGCACTGCATTACTGAAGCCTTTCTCTTCGTTTTCCTTGTCTTTTTTCGCCCTAGGTTTCATCTTCTTCTCCTTCGAGCTAGAATCTTCTTGTGATGGTAGTGACTCTCGGTTTTGGCGGTAAGAACCATTGGCGGTTTTCTTCTTTTTTCCCGCCTTCAAGGAACGCGCCTTTTGTTCCCAATCGGCTAGAACGGCTCTTTCTTCAGTCTCTGGGTCAAATGACTCTGAAACGGACTCCATTATTTCAAGATCATTTTTCAATGAAAAGTCGCATACTTTGGGCCGTGGTTTTCTTGCTGTTGGCTGCTCTGTAAGATTTTCAAAGTCATAGGCTGAAAGTTTGTGAGGCTTTTTTCGGCTCCGTTCAGATTTATTGCTTATCTCAGCCTTTTCACGCGATTTCTTAAGGCGGTCAATAAATTCGCCACACTCTTTCTTTGTGCCCTTCTTAAGGCTTGTTGCCTGAAAATATTCCTCTGTTAACTCACTATTTTCATCCACAACTTTCCACAGAACCCGAGTAGAGCTGTTTTCTTCTTTAACCTTGCTTTCCAGCACAATGTGGGGCCCCTCGACTTAGCATCCTCTAATGGAAATTCTACCGCATAGAACACCGCCATGATTCTAGCGAAAAAATACACAGATAATATTGAAAGATTGGTAAACACCAAGAGCACGCTAACTGTCCTAGAGAAGATTTCGAATGTCCTGCTTTGAATTCAACTGACCTCTCACTGGAGAATGGATAAACTGATACAGGAAGAGCAGGGATTGGTTACAGCGGTGAATATCACTAGATAAATATCCATTAAATGTCCATTTAGCATAAGAAACATTGTAATCTACCATTAGCGTGCGGTACACAAACAAACATTTTTTTGAAGCCAAACCGAGAGTAAGAAAAAAGATTTTGTTCTGAAAATGGAAGAGCTACAAGCTCAGAGTCCAGATGGTGGATGCAATTCCTTTTGCTTCGCGTGAGTCATGTAATCAAAACATTGAATCTCCGTATCAAATTCTTCTCCTGCCCAACAACTTTAATGACAGATAAGTATTAACAGCATGCACACAATTTACGGAGACGGTTTCGATTCCCTTTTTCAACTAGCTGAGTAAAGATAGGTCTATAAACCCGTTGTGTTTGAGTTAAGTTTTTAATTACTGCATGGATGAATGCCATGTAAAATAAGGACTTCACCTGATAACATTTTGGTTAAATATGGACAACCTCAACAGTTCTTCAAGCAACGAGAAAAAATGTTCACGTTCTGATAGCGAAAATGAAAACCCAGTGCAGGCGGAAAGCAAAGTTGAAGAACCAAAACGACACAAGTTATAAAGTAAAATGTACCTTTTGAACCTAAAACTTTAACCTTGACTTTACTTTGTTTATAAATGGATCTTCGTAAATACAAACTTATAATAGGAATAAATACAGGGAACTGTAGTTGGCAGTATTGTTGCTACTGTAGTTTGACTTTTTTTGATTATTTACATACCAGTATCATAACGTTTATTCTGTTTGTGATCTGTTGGTTTTACTCTCTACCTTCAAGGTTCTTTCCTCCTTTTTCCTTTGTCTTCTCTTCTTTTATCACGTCCATAATTGGAGCTGGTTTTGTTGTGTTTACATTTGTTCTATGTTTGTTTATATTCGTCACTGGGAAATGATAGATCTGACCTCCAGTCCTGTCAAAAAGTCCCAGTCCTCTGAGGTCCTCTCGGAAAGTGCCAGTGACATGTATTCCAGTATAACTGACTCAGATTCTGATGAGGATGGGAAAACCGAGAGTGAAGATGACTGCTATTTTCATAGCCCTAAGTGGCCCGTGTGGAGTCGCCACAGTGATGGTGTACCCTGTGAAGAACTTATTGCCCTAATTTTGAATGATGCCTCTAAACATCCTGACAAGATCTGCAAAAGTCGCCCAGTTGGGGTGCGTCATAATGCTCTCTTTGTCATTGATTTGAACTCAGTGCCCTTAAAAAACTTAACTGCTGATGACAATGGCTCCTGGGATATCTCTACCCCAAGAAGAATGTACAAAGTTTAAGAAAGTGACAATGAAGGGAACATTTCAGTCAAGAGAGCAAATTCAGCAGGTCCTGATGTGTACACACTATACCGACAGTATGGCACTCACAAAGCCACCAAAAAGCAAAAAGGTGTGGAGTTCAAACGGGTAGTAGTAAACTTTATTTCAACTCGGATTAAAGAGTAGCACATAAGCGCTAATATCTCCGAGAAATAAAAAAAAAACACAATAAAGAGATATGTACAATAAATAGTATATACATGCTAATAAAATTACATGTTGAATATAGTAAAAAAAAATCAGATTAATTAATCTAACTAGTAACAAAGGCAAGACAGTTGTTTTTAAAATAGGTAACATTGGTGGTAGTTCCATAATTTGGGGGCAAGAAATTTGAAAGATTTTTGCAACCGTTAAAGATTTCAAGGGCTCTGTCCTCCCAGTTGTGATTTTGCATTATTTCTTCAAAAGTGGTCAGGAGGAAGACATAGTACTTGCTCCACATGGAAATGCACGAGGATCTTGCAAAAGACCATACATAAGAACTGAGCCAACAACTTTGTCAAGCATACAGAAAGACGGTCTTCACAAGAAGCCAAAAAGGCTCTATGGTGAAAAGTTTAGTTCAAGCGGTGGCCTGTTGGAGAGTGACTCTGCATCATCTGAACCACGAAACCCAAAGCAAGTGTACAATGCACGGTCTTCTACATCAAATCCCAGTAGAAATCCTGACAAGGATGAAATATTTCAGCTATTAACACAGTTAAAGGATGACTATGCTGGTGAAGGAGGTTTTATTCAAAAAGTCAAATTTGGCAAGACACTGGAAGTGATTGTTGGCTTTGAGCAACAACTGGAAGATTTGGTGCGGTTTTGCTGCAATTCAAAGCAGTTTTTGATCATGGGGATCGATCCAACCTTCAAATTGGGAAAGTTCTTTGTGACAGTGACCACCTATATACATTTGATGGTAAAACGAAAGTCTTCCAAAGAGCACCCTGTGTTCATTGGACCTTGCTTTGTTCACATGCAACAAGAAACACAAACCTACTTCTCCTTCCTGTCCTGTTTGATTGGCAAGAAAAATGGTTTACGTGATCTTAAAGCCTATGGATCTGATGGAGAAGTACCCCTGTTAAATGCACTGGTTGCCGCATTTCCTGATGCCATTGGCTTGAGACGCTTTATTCACATGAAAGACAACATTGAAGACCATCTCCGCAACAAGTTGCATGTGAAATCTGAGGTGAGGTCTGCTATCATACATGACATATTTGGCCATGTTGTTGGTGACACAAAGGTTAGATATTCAACCCTTTAATCTTTAATAGATCACAATGCAAATTTTCTTTTTGTCTAGTGGGTGTTACCTACAGGTCACATGCTACATCTAGATGAACAGGACCAAAAGTGCTTAGAAGCCCGCATGATTTTCCAAAGATGGTGTTTTTCATAAGATCTACACTTATGTCCAGGATTGAATGCAAGTCTTGTTTAATTAGTACTTCATATTTGGCAGGGTCATCTGACATTAATTTTTCATATTACTTCATATTTGTGCGTGTTTTGGTGACTTTTTACCAGTGAGGACACTGTGATGCTTATCTCTCTAGCGTTCAATCCTGGACATATTTGAAGATCTAGGGAAAACTTTGTAGTTCAGTTATTTATCAATATTACAAGACTCAAAATATTTATAGAAGTAGTCATTTCTTAGCTCTCTAGACCCTCCTGACTGAGTAAGCTTTGACACTGTAGGGATTAATTTGGTTATCACTATTGGGGCTTAGAGTGGTTTTCATTTGAGTGTTGTAAAATCAAAACCAAAGTAATTACTCTAGCCAATCACAAAGAACACAGACAATACAGTAAACCAATCAAAACTCGAAGTAATTACATGTAGTTGATGCAAAGTACAGGAAAATGCATGCGAGCGCATCACAATTGGTTTTGGTTTTACTTCTGATTGGATGAAAAAGTGGCGCAAATCTTTTAAGCCAATCACGTAGCGTAGTAATCGCAAAACAATTACTTTTCGACACTCAAATGAAAACCGCTCTTAAGGATAAAATGGAACATGCTTTTTATTGACTTAGAGTTATCATGTAAGGGATGGCATTAGGAAGGCAAGATATTATGAAACGTAACTTGCTTGGCTAGAGTATTTCATAATCAGAAGAACAGCTGTAGGGAAATATTTAGCTGTCAATGATTTTTGCCTTGTTTCTTTTCTAGGTTCTAGGATTAGTGGATTCAGTCAGCTGAATCGAATTTGACAGCAAGACTGCCCAGTTGCAGGAGAAATGGAACAGCATTGCTCCTGGTTTCTTCCCTTGGTTCGTGCAGCGCAAGGCAGATACTTTCAAGACAAGCATGATCGCCTCTGTTCGCGAGGCGGCTCAGCTTGGTTCTCCTCCACATAATGCCAACGAGAGCAAGAATTTTGTTCTCAAAGACTGGGTTGATTTCAACAAGAACACCATACCCGCCTTTATTGCAGAGCTGAGATCTTTTGCCCAACAGAGCCTTACTGAAGCAGAGCGTGCAGTGTACGGTGCTGGAGAGTATTACCTTTCTGAAGAGTTTAAACATCTAGAGGTACGGGTGAAAAGTAGGCTTCGGTAGCTTTCAAAAACCCATTCTGTGCACATCATGCATGTAATTTTTACTTCAATAGTATGGATGTAAAATCTTTGGAAGGTATTCTGTTGCGTACCAGTAGGTCCTCACAGTGTCATTTTGTTTCATTTCAAAGTACAAAAAGTGCAATATACCTATTGCCAAACTCATGGCACTCCTTGTTTTGCTATCTGACTCAGAGGACCGTCACATGTTTGTTTTTTTGTGTTTTATGGATACTGCAATATGGCTATATCAAATTATTTACATGTATAAGACAGTAACTCAACAACAAAGCAAAATAATCTTGTGTTTTCTATCATTAAATTAAAGATATTAATGATCTGACAAATACCAGTGTAAGTTTTAGTTCTTTTGTGTTACAATTACCTCCTTTTGCTACGATAAATGCAAAACAAGGCGTATTTACAATACAATCAATTCAAATCAAAATTCTTGTTAATTGCATACTGCAGGTAGACTCCACAGAATGGCACAGATGGAGTGTACAGCAAAGAGAAGCCCATCTGAAAAAGTTTAGGAGAGCAGCAGTTGAGATCCCTTTCAAGCAATCTGTGGTGTCAAAGGCACAGGAGATCATGAATACACAATAACCTCAACTGAACCCTCTTTCTACTCTCACAGTTAGTGTGGGTGATGTGCAAGTTCCTGGTATTCCAGATGCAACAATGGGGGGCTCTGGTCAAAGGCTGCAGCACTTATTTCTAAGTCAGATGCTATTGTCAGTGCCCCCGGAAGTACAAATTCATGGTTGGTGGAGAGTAAGACAGCAAAGCGACCCCACCTTGTTACCGATGAGAAGTCCACAAGATTCACCTGTGATGATGGTTGCAAGATGTGGCTGTCTACCCGCATATGTGCGCATTCGGTGGCTGTTGCTGACAAGTTGAAACGTCTGCCATCTTTTCTTGACTGGCGTAAGAAATGTAAGGGATCATCTGTTCGCTTGTTACCCATGATACTAAGTGACACACCAAAAGGAGCTGGCAAGAAGGGTGCTAAGCCAAGCAAAAAGTATGGCTATTCTGCTGCTGAAAGAATCCCTGTCACTAGATATGCCAGTCCATTTCATGACTAAACAACACCTTTTTCATCAAGCCCCTCTAAAAAAAACAGAATTCTTTCTCAAGTGGGTTAGTAGGAGAATCACAGTATGCCAGGGCAAATGCCAAAGGCCAATGCGAGACGAGCAGGGAAGGATATATCCACCTCCATATGACTTGTGCCTTGCAAGGAAGGAAAGGAGGTCATTTAGAAGCCCACTGGATGGTATGAAGAAGCTTGGTAAAGGGAGTGATTGCCATTACCATTTCAAGAGATCCTGTGTTGAAAATGGAGATCCTCCCTATCAAGGAGAGAGAATAATCATACCACCAGAAGTCAGTGTGAGAATGACCCAAGCACACAAGGACATTTTGAAAACAGAATTTGGCCAGTAATACTTTACATGTAACTTCAAATCAAAGTTGTCCGAGATACGAGTGGCTGCATTGATGTTGGTGCAAATTGAGCTTGCATCAGGGCATGTTTGACCCATTTTTTTGAAGTTTTAATGTTCTGTCTTGTTATCGTTATATTTCTCTGATATACCACTGACTGCGTTGCTGTTGGTCCAAATTGAGCCCGCATCAGGGCATGTTTGATCCATTTTTGGATTTTTTGATGTTCTGTCTTGCTACTGTTATATTTGAGTTATTGTATTTTGCAAATGATAATCACTGTCTAAAGTGAATATATACAGTATTATATGAAATGATTGATGTGATGAGCTTCTGCAAAACGCATACCACATTTAAAAAGCTCTCAACCATGAGAAGAACAATATAATCTTTGACGATCATTTCAATAACTGTTTGCTTTGGAATTTCTTTTCTGGCAATTGACTTGTTTCTGAAGCAAATTCACTCTGCATTTAAGTATTATATAGTCATAGTTTAGCTCATGGGCAATTTATATTTTGGCACATTTACATTACTTTGTCCACACTTTGATGATCATGTTCTCTTATATTTCAGTATAGCTAGCATTACCACCTGAGAAGTGTGAAATTTCACCTTCTGAATGTGTGGAACTGTTGATCGTGTGTAATTCGCTATTTGAAATTTTCCTGGTCACTCCCTTGTGAAGACCTTTTACCATTAAGTTAAAAGTGCAAAAATGTAACTCCTGAATAGTAAAAAAACTTTGCAGTAAATAACCTTAAATTTACACGTTTGTTACGTTCTACCAGAGAGGGTACATTCACAAACCATTTTACTTGCAACCAGTATTACCTCACAGTGGCAGCTCAGGAAAAAGACCTGTAAAAAAAATTTGTCTGCGAATTAGAGAAACCCTGACAGCTTCTTACACGTTTGTGGAAACAGCGTTTTGGCCGGTGGCCGGTGAGGAATGGGACGAAAATGAAATAGACTGGGTCGAGAAATTTCGGAAAAGAAAATGGCGGCTGTTTTTCGTGCACTTATGATCGTGTAGGAAGAGCAGGTAAGGTTCTTGTATTTTTCTACACCGTAAAAGGAATTTGGCCGATTTTGTTAGGGTAGTCCGTAGGGTAGTCCGCGAAGCAGGGGTCAGTCTTTTCTACCCTCCGAGTGAAAATGTAGATTCACAATTAATAGAAAAACTCGTTTAAGTTCTTTTATATTGAAAACAGTGATTTTTTCGAATTTCGTTGATCAAGAAAAAAAAAGAGAAAAAAGAACAGGTGTTTCGGTGTTTCGTTTCGGTGTTTCGGGGTTTCGTTTTGCTGTTTCGTGGTTTAGTAATGTCCAGTTCTCGCCATTCTAATATTTCAAGGGCAATCAAAACTTTGTCTCCAGCATTATACAAGCCTACAAATGAATAGCAAATGAAAACAGAATTATTAGGGAAAATGTTTGCAGTTTCATCATGCTATAGCTCAAGCATGATTGATCTTAATAATGGAACTCAGCACTCAAATGTGCACTAACTCTAAGAATAAATCTCTGTTTTTCCCCTTCACAATACTGATTTCAGCCTGTTGCACTTACCATATTTGTGGACATCAGGTTGGTGCATTGCTTGGCAGTCTTTGTTTGAACACATTTTCACACGCACATCCACTGTCAGGAAGGGATTAATGTTTGTGAGGAGCAGTGCTTTTCCCCTCGAACCTGGATGCCATCTTGGTTCACCAAGGGCTGAGCCACAGAGCTTACAAATTACTTCTTCTGGAATAAATTCCCTGGGCCAACCACTGTCCATTCCACAGAAGGTCCTGTAATCTGGATTCCAAGGGGACATTATAAGGGAACTTTTTGGACAAATTTAGACAGATGGTGGCCATCCTGGATAC
Source organism: Micromussa lordhowensis (assembly GCA_964020085.1). Lineage (NCBI taxonomy): Eukaryota > Metazoa > Cnidaria > Anthozoa > Scleractinia > Lobophylliidae > Micromussa > Micromussa lordhowensis. Next base: position 21,474,967 of record OZ026601.1, read on the forward strand.
AGATGAGGCTGCTTCAACATCATGGTCAACACCAACTGACATGGCACTTGTTGGAGATGGTTCCAGTTGCTTTTCAATTGGAGTAGACTTCCACAAGCCCAGGCAACAGGACAGTAAATGGACATGTATGTACATACGTCTAGCTTTGAGCAGCTTTCCACCCGCAAGTATGCGGCAATTTGTTACTGAGCATTGCAATCTGCTCTCCACAGATTTAACGTGAACAAAACCATTTTCGGCATGTGTCAGGAATGCCACAGACTGCATAGCTTGACTCAGACACCCTGACAACTTGCAAGGGACTTGCAAGGGACTTGCGGAACACCAAGCCAATGTGAATAATTTAGTGCGGCCTCCATTGTGCTATGTATGTCAGCACTTCCAGGATACTCGGTAACTTTGGCTTGGGTCAAATAAATCCCTACTTTTGCAGTTACACTTTCTTTCACTTTGTTCAAGTGCTCACATTGAAATTTGTTCAGTACCTGCTGTCCAGACGTAACTGAAACAGACCTGAAGTTTTTACAGGAACTGTAGTAACAGAGTCTACTTGTGTCAGACACAAGACAAAATTGACGGTCATCTTTAGTGCTCACTTGTATTGAGAAAAGAGAGTTGCCAGCAAAAGAACACACTGTCACAACAGGTGAGTTGTCTAATTTTCTCCTCTTTCTGCTGGTTTCTTTAGGAACATATTTCCCACCAAGAAAAAAATTGCAGTTTGTACAATTTTCAGGTTTACAAAATGTTGAATATGTAAAGTTGCAGTTACTACATTTGCCTGTTCCCCTGGCAGTCCATTTTTGCTCATGAATGTATTACATCCATGAGCTTAGGAGGCAGTCGGATGGCACTCGATCACTCACTCACTCACTCACTCGATTCTGATTAATTTATTCATTAAAATCGGATTAAATAGTTTTCTCCTATCTCTCCCCTGCTAAGTATGGTTTTGTCCTGTATACTTCGTCCTGTAGGTTTGGCAGGTTTTAGGGGGGACTAGAGGCGGAATTTTTGTCCAGCCTTAGCATGGAGTTTAAACATGGCGGTTGACGCGACACGAATGTGGTTTTTGGTTCAATCCGTGGAGTTAAGCTAAGCAACAGTAGCTGCGACAAATGAACCTGGAAAGATTAGAAGGACATACTTTACCATTTTTGTGCGACAGCATAGCGTAGCACGGCAGGAGGATGGTTTTTCGTTCAGTGTAAAATGGAAAATTGTCAAATAAAGGAATACTAGCCACGGCAATGGACATTGAAACCCTGAAAGCTACGACGCTCGCTTTGAAATCTTTAAACAATCAAAGCTACGATGCTAAAAAGCGACAATGTCACAATCGAGGACGAATCGTTTAAAGTCTTTAAAATGTCCCGGAGGAGGAAACAATGCAACATGGAATGAACGCTCTACGATCATCGGAAGCTAAAGGTAAGCCTCCTTTGTTGTGCTGTATTTTTTACTATGCCTTTTATACGAGGGGATTATTTCGTTCGGAAAGAAGCACTGGTACAGCTCTGTGTAGGCTGTGTAGGCAGGTACAAAAGTCGGACCGGATCAACTCGGATCGCTGATTTGAATAAGAATAGCACCTATTGTTGTATGCCTCATTCTTGAATAGGTGCTATTCTTATTCATATGCACTGCATATTCTTAATTTGAATGAAAACAAAATAAAAGTTAGTGAAAAAGTTAAAAGTGAAATGAGTAGACTAAGAACACAAGTAAGCTCGTGCCTTTAGTAGTGTTACAGACTGACAATTTACACCAAACAAAACCAATCTTGTTTCAGAATGTTAGGTCACCTATGTACCTTCACATAGATGATGTGCGAGGTGATTACAACATTCAAAAAGCTGAGGTGAACATTTTTGTTGAATCAAAACTTTGCTTGTTAGATAGAGATGATACATGTACATACCAGCTATTAAAGTGAATTTACTCTTAACAGAAATGACTTTAATTAGTATAACATGAGAACTTGCTATGCAACCGCTGTGTAAATTAAGAATGATTTGAATTGTACTAAAATTCCATACAGAGATAACTTTAATAATTTGGAAATCACTGTTATGGTGTTAAGCCAACCAATTCAACCAAGTTACAATTTTACAGTTATTTCATGCTCTCACTCATCTTCACAATTCAGTATTAATAGAACCTACAATTCCAACTGTGCTGCTTGGCGACTTCAATATTGATCTAATACAGGGAAATTCAGAACAAAAGGCTCTAAAAAAATATCTTATAACAGACAAAGGATACACTCAGTTGATTAACCATTTCACTACTGACTACCGTACACAGATACTGTAGATCATGTTTATACCAATGTGTATAATTAGCAGCTGGAGTCTTACTGCAGTGATCATAAGCCTATTTATATTTCCATGAAAGCTGTTTAAATATTTCCCTATATGTATCATATGAGATCATTATTAATACACAATTTAGCCGAATATGGAAACTTTACATACCAAATAAATACATGTACATGTATCAAGCAACTATTTAAATCACATGGCAAAACAACCAGAAACTGTATTGGCAAAAACAAAGAATGGTGTGAATTTACTATGCCATTCATGACATGTCCCTAAATTTCTAGTCTTCATAGACATTCAAAATTACATGTAACTCTACCAATATGTACAGATGCTGTACATAACAATACATTTTTCCCAGGTTAAAATACGGTGGCCCACAACGGCAATACACAAATATATATTATATTACTACGCTGGCCCACAACGGCAATACACAAATATATATTATATTACTGCATTCTATATCTTAGCACACAAACATATTCATTGGCTGTGCAAGTATATTTACCAGTACAATAAAATATACACCAGTACAATAATATGTATCCCAGCACAGAAATGTTCATTTCAGTACAAAAATATATTAAAACTCCAGTACGGAAATATACTTCCACTTCTTATTACACAAATAACAGCTCCAGTACAAAAATGTTATCAATCTCTCAGTACAAAAACATAGGTTCCAGAACAAACATATTCATCGGTTGTGCCACTATATTCCTCGGTACAGCAAATTCATGTATACAACAGTACAACAATATGTATCCCAGTACAGAAATAGAAATCCCAGTACAAAAATAAAAGTTGCGGCACAAAAAAAATTTATGCTGCGTCCGCTGGACAAGGGTAACGCGGCCTTGGCCTGAATGATCCCATAATCCCTTTATTTACATCATTTTCGCGCCATTTTCACAAACCGTACCAAAGCATCAAACATGGCTTCACTGGGTCCATGTTCATTCTGCTCTAAATGCGGATTTTGTTTAGAAAACGAGTTCAAGTTTTGTCTCAAATGTGGTGTGAAAGTGAGAACATTTCCTACTGGCCGTTGTGAAACAACTACGACACCGTTTTCTCTTCCCAACTTTCATACATTCACGTCTCAAAAGGAGTCAGAGCGAAAGACATTCTTTGCTCGTAAAGCGCATGCCGGACACAAGAAGAGAAAAGTCGACGATGAAATGGTAACGATCAACGTGGGAGTGATGAAGGAGAAGGGTGTAATCAAACGAGGAGAAACCTTGCCCTTGAAGGTTCCATCAACAGCATCAGCCGAAGACATTCGCCTCGCTGCAGTAAAGAAACATACTCTGTTCAACAGCAGGTTTATTCATTCACAATCTGAGTACATTCTGGCCTTCAAGGACGGCAGTGAAGTTAAACACATCCCTGGCGTAGGTCCCGAGGAACCGTTTACTTTGAGGAGGTACAAGGAAGAGTCTGGATTTGGATATGCATGAATAACTCTATATCTCTTACCTGAAGGAGATATATTTGAAGATCTTTGACGATATGTTGATGAAGAAGACAATTTGTTGTGTGATGGTGCCTCCAAAGATTCCAGTGATGATGAAGATTTCATTAAGCCTGCATTAAAACTGTCATTGTACCCTGTTCCACTAAAAAGGCAGAGTTTTAGTTCAGGAAGGGGAAAAAGTACTGCAGCAGCCCCGTCAACATCTTCAGCTGGGGACGACTGCTTCCTGGTCAACTGCCTTACCTGTTGGGGCATGTTTCCCATCAGTGCAATTGAGGAACATGCAGATAGATGTGCTCAGTCTGTAGAAGAACTTCCAGATCCACAGCCAGTTAATTTGTCATGTTCCAGGCCAAAAGGTTTGTGATGCCTGTATGATGAGTTATATTGCATTTTTGGTACAATGTAGATGCACGATTTAGCTATAGAAGTTGTTTTCTCGATCTAGTAAGTTTTGATTTATGTGGGAGTCCAAGTTTTCAATGTGATTAAGTAATATACCGGTTTGCAGATCAAAGTTTATATGCAACTATACGAATGCTGTAATCTGGCAGCAAACGTACAGCAAGAGGAAATAAGGGTCACTGTCCGAAGAAATCACCTGTGGTCAGATTTTAGCAGAGCTCGCAGTGATTACTACTCTCCCTTGAACACCATCAAAATTACTTTTAGTGGCGAACCAGCAATTGATGATGGTGGACCAAAGCGCGAGTTCTTTTCAGGTGGGCAGGGTCAATTTCTAGGGATTGACTTGGGATTAATATTTATTTTGCTTTTTGTGTCTTCAGTAAGAGGGCTGATTTTCTGGATGATAATATCATTACAATGTCGGCCCCCACCACCGTTTTACTGAAAGATTTCAAGTTCTTCATGTAGGATTTTTTTTTATTTTATAGAAATGATTGAATACTGTAGAAACAGGCTATTTCCATGTTAGCTGTGACAAGAGATGACTTTGTCACCGCTGGGGAAGTGATGGCCATGTCAGTTGTCCAGGGCGGACCAAGTCCAAACTTCCTTGCTCAAGAAATTTACAATGTGGTCAGTAGATCATTTGCCACTGAGGAACTGAAAGATGAATCATTGAAGGAAACTTGTGTCAAGGTACAAATGATATATTTAAAATTCCAGGCAATATGAGAGACTTTATTTTTGTAGCTTGGGCCGAGTTTTTGAAAACCCAGTTAGCAGTATTCCTGGGTTAAGTATACAACAAAACATCTGGACTGTCATGTGTCATGGTAATTAACCCTGGCTTTGCACCAATCGTCTTTCAGACAACTTAGCCCTGATGGGAAACATGATAAGAAAAAGATGAACAGATTTTTTTTTTTAATTCACATAAAATTTTGTTAGGCAGAAGAACCTCCCTCAAATAAACACAGTGCTTTGTGACAGATGCTTTTGAAAGTCTTGTATTTAATAGACATGCACTTCAGAGAACACTTGCTAGTTATTAACCAAATAGAATGATTTTATAAATAGCAGCTGAATTGTGATAGCATGCATTTTAAAATGGCATGAAGTGTTCCTGAACAGCAAAGTAATAAATTACTCAGTAGCACTAACAAGAATTGACAGTTTCAGTGTTATGATATCTATATTTTTCAGCTCAGAAATGCATCAGAAGATCAACTTTCAGACATATTAATGGAAGACCAAGCTCTGGATACTCTTCAAGGCATTGGATATAATGGTGTACCCGCAAGAGAAGACAAAGAATCAATTGAAAAAATCATTGAGTAAGTACGGCATATGGTGCAGATCAATACAGTTATACAGCTGCCCTAACGTTTAGTGTGTTTGTACTTATGTATCAGTCAATTCCAACTGCACCCAGAACCCCCCCCCTCCCCAGGGCTACTGCAGCCCGGTAAAGGGGGGGGGGAAATGTGAATGTGGGGGCTGGGCACAGGTGGAGTTCACTGATGCATAAGATCCAAACACTTAATAGTTGGAAACTATTGTACCTTAACTCATGCTCATAGCTGAGCTGCATTTTTTTGTTCTGTTTTCTTTTTAAATGGTTTTCCTTTGTAGACATGTACATGCCCACGTCTTTATGTGACAGGGTAATATAAATCTGATGAAGTCAGCTGACTTCAAGGGAAAAATTTAATTTCTTTTGCAAAAGCAAAGCTTTCTTACCCCTTTATGGGGCAAGATAACAAGTTTTTTTGCTCTCAGCAAAGTTACAGTAAAATTATAATGCACTGTAAAGCTTCAGATGAATCATTCCACTAACCCCGAGTAGATCACACAACACTGCCTTGGTAAAATAATGGTTTGTATCCAGGAGTCAAGTGTGTTTGTGTTACTAATGCCTGGTAGCAATTAATTATATTAAATTATGTTAAATGGAATAACAGTAATAGCAGTTTTGTGGGCATTTTTTTAAATCCATATAAGGGACCTTTCGCTAAATGTCCCATTTTGCTAATTAAAAATTTATTGTTCCAATTAAGGAGTATTTGGCTGATTTTAATTTTGTTCTTGTTCTTTTACAGAGCAATCTGTATGCATGACCAATCTCCTACAATATTGTCTAGCATCTCCAAACTTGAAGAAGGATTGAAGACCTATGGCCTCTTAAAGTCAATAAGAGAGCAGCCACTGATATGGGAACCAGTGTTTGTCTCAGGAAGTGCCCCCAGTTTAACAGCTACAGCTTTTCTTAATGAGTTGCTTGTGGATTTCAGTTTGTCTGATGTTAAGAAACAAAAGGAGATAGATGTATTCTATCATTTTACCAACTACATACAATCACTCAATACAGATGGTTTGCAAAGAACCTTGAAGTGAGCAGTTGGATCCAGTACTATTCCACCACTGGGATTACCCAAGAAACTGTCTATACAGTTTCTGCATGGCTGTGTAGTTGGATGCCGATGTCGGCCAACCACATCCACATGTGCTCTTAAAATTACCCTGCCTGTGCATCTTTGCAATGCAAATGACATGAAGAGTATCATGGGTTCAGCTATAGCTGATTCAGAGGGCTTTGGTTTGGTTTAAAAATGAATGTTAATCTTGCCTTGAGATGAGAACTTATTGCCATTTAATATGTTGAAATTTGTTCAATTATTGCGGGCGACCAGCGGAGCCCGCAATCCTAATCTCAACATTGGTTTCAAACGCATGCGCGGCAGTTATATAGCCTTGCAGTGACTCGAATTTAGCAAAAAGAGTCGTCCTTCCAAATATTTGTCCTTAGAGACACTAAGAACCAATGAAATGAAAAGACGTAATTTTAGCACAGGCGCTTTGACCACGCGAGACAAACACGAAGCAGCAGTAATTTGAGCACAGGCATTCTGACCGCTAGAAACCAACACCAAGCAGAAGACAATTCTCACCAAAGCATAGCTGTTTCACCTTCCTTAGTCAATGATCTTTAATGTAGTTGAAGGGTCAAATAATATGTAAATTTCGCCTCCTTGAAGCTAAGAATGTCAAGAATCACGTGCAGTTCATGCAGAAGTGGCGGTCCATAAATTGGAATGCACACAACACAATTTTATCACGTGGACGACGTCTATTTCGTCGAAGAATCACGTGCAGCTCATGCATAGCTGGCGTGCCGTCCAATCAAAATCGAGCTTCTGAACTTGTGATCGGAACGTTTCCTGTCCGTGTCTGTTGTTGTCGGGTTACATCAAATGACCTTGACTAAATCAATATGTCCATTTTATAATCAACAGTGTTTTTATTTACAACGTGAAAAAATAACCATTTTGTCAAACCCAACACAAAATAGAACTAGTGTATAATCAAACTGGTGTTACTGTTTCACAAGGTCAGTAAAACCACTCTTAGGTCCCTTTGTCTCGTTTTAGGGAAAACAATCACCCACACTATGCAACCCTTTATTGCCCTGCAAATATAAATGCCCAAAATGGAAAAAGAACACAACGCCACTGTTTTACAATGAATTCGTTAACATCAGTGAAACAAATCATGCATAGCCCTTGCCCGCACTTCCTAACCTGTGGTTATTACTAGTTGTAAATTTATTATTCTTTGGACTTGAAGAATATACAAAAAGAATGTTCAGTAAGGCAACACACTGTAGGGCAAGTCATACCCATGACATACTCATGCTGCCTTTGACTCTTTTTAAATGACACCAATGACTATGTCGTTACTCTGCTGTTTGTTCTGGATACAATTAAGTGTTTATCTCATAAATGGATGAGAAAAAAATTCTTGCTTTGATTATTACAGTTACCCTTAAGTCAAGAATATTTTTTGGAATAGGAAGATACTGTATATTACCTTTGACCTTCCTTCCATGGAGTATTAATTTAAAAAAATATTGATATTGCTACATCTGAGTCATAGTTATCCACTTGTGCATTTGATGTTATTATTTACCAATGGCTGTCCCTCCATAAAGGTTGAGACATCATTTTTAGGCATATCGAAGATATAGAAATTTGTCAAATAATTGCTTGTAAAATAGATGTTCTTATCACCTCAGTCTCTTTAAGCTTCCCCTTGGGTTTACAGTATATGGTGCAGCTGGAAATCAGTGGAACTAAGAAGTTGGTCACATGACCAACCGTTACAAAAGGCCTATTATGATGTAACATGGAACAAGGGGTTCCACACAGGTGGGTTCAGGAGTAAATCTTCTAAAGTCACCACTACTAATGTAATTTAAAAACAACCTGACCAACAATATTTCTGGTTTGTCCAACTAAAATGGTGACCTGGTCAAAATTATTGCAGTTCTGCATTTCAATAACAATCACATGCAGCATTGAATCAATGTGCTACTACATGATTGACTGGTACCATTATACCTCAAGAATAAAAAGTGTTGTTCTTGCAAAACCACTGCGGTCTACAAAATGAAAAAAAGTTTACATTTGATAGGTCTCATTGTTAAAGGCAGTTGTTCATCATCTACTGGGTAGCAATACTAACAAATTGCAGATACAACCATTCTGCCTCTCTCCAGTTGCTTGGTAGATGAAAATTGCTGTTAGCCATAATGTAGTCAAAGTAATTCTGAAATTCGTTAATTTCATCTTCATGCTGTAACAAGTTGTCTGACACAAAACGTAGTTTCTCAGTAGAAACTGGAAGAAGTAGCCCATCAATTCCCCCATTACATTCTGGTAAACAAAATAATTCATCAGGTCTACCAGGCACAGTGTCATGCTTAGAGTCCCGGATGCGGTGACTGTTCCAGTGTTCTCTTACTAAGTCCAGGTCTTCTTGCAGAATTCTAGAAAAGCAATACCACAAAGCTTCTTCCTGTAACTGGTTTCCTGGGTGAAATTCACCTTTTTCAATCAAATCTTTGAAGTAGTTGATCCACCAAGTTGAACGATTCCTTCTATAGAATGACCACCACCCTTCAATCCTCTGATTAGAAGGAGACGATCCAAACACATGCGCATCAGCTGTACCTCTAAATTCGCACTGTATTGCTGCCAAGACACCATTTTCAGTGCCACAATTGCTACGCACTTTGACTGGACAACCGCCGTATTCAGTAACACACTCTAAGAAATTCTTCGCTGGAACTTCAGGATTATTGTTTGAACGCGCCACTTGTAACCACATAATCTTTCTGCTCCAGCCGTCAATACAGCCATGTATAGGAAAACCAAAAGGTTTTAATTTGTCATATCCATCAATGTGCCAGCAAAAGTTAGGACCTGGAGCAAAATATTTCCTTCTTTTCAGTCGTTTCCCTTTCCTCATCTCACAACCCAAGGGGTCGAGTTCCCTCACGACTGTTGCAACTACTTGTCGAGGAACTTGAATCCCGTCAAGTCGAGGTGTATGCCACACAGATCTGTATCCACCCATACAGCCAGGACCATCAAGTTGTTCAGCTACACGCTGTCGTACTTCAGCTAAATCATAAACAGGACACCGTCTACGCAAACCGTAACTCTGCAATCGATATCTCAGTGTTCGCTCCCCTATGTATATCCCCTCGAAAAGTAATACTCGATAATCGACCTTTCATCGTCATCGCTTGCTACCTCTGAATTCACCTCTGTTCCACAAGACGGGCAAAAATCGTAGTCGTTCAGGTGATTTTCTAAAAAAAATCCGCATTTAGAGCAGAATGAACATGGACCTAGTGAAGGCATGTTTGATGCTTTGGTACGGTTTGTGAAAATGGCGCGAAAATGATGTAAATAAAGGGATTATGGGATCATTCAGGCCAAGGCCGCGTTACCCTTGTCCAGCGGACGCAGCATAAATTTTTTTTGTGCCGCAACTTTTATTTTTGTACTGGGATTTCTATTTCTGTACTGGGATACATATTGTTGTACTGTTGTATACATGAATTTACTGTACCGAGGAATATAGTCGCACAACCGATGAATATGTTTGTTCTGGAACCTATGTTTTTGTACTGAGAGATTGATAACATTTTTGTACTGGAGCTGTTATTTGTGTAATAAGAAGTGTGTAACGGCGACAGGTTTATAAACTGAGTCGGATTTTGGAGAATTACGCAACACCACGAGTATAACATATCATGCCATGGCGATCTTTAATTCGGTATGATCCAACACGTAAAAACTGAAATAAGGATACAATACTATAACTAACTAAACTTAATACGAGCTTAACTAATCCGAAGTACAATTGAATGGAAATCACTAAACTAAATAATAAGAAACAATACAATAACAAAGGAATCGATCGTTCGTGAAATCAATACGCGACGAGCACTTTAAAGACACTTAAACGGATAGAAAACTATAAATACAATCTAAAATCAGTCACAAGTTCATGTGCATACCTCTATCCCGATCTTGGGGCGGACGACTGATGCGAAAGATACGAAAAAACACGGGAAACTATACGTAAGCTTGGGCGCTATCGAGAAGGTTGAGCACCATCGAAATCTGACCACGAGGTTTTTTACCTTTGCGCTACTGCGCATGACTCGTGACGTAAAAAGAGGAGTAACGCAATCGTCACGCTATAGAAATGTCACATGGCTCCTCTAAATTGACGAGACAATTTACAAATACGCTACAAAAAAAAAAAGGGAATTAAAATAAAAAACAACTAGGTAGTAATCACAATCAGCATTTAAATAACTAATCAGTGTTCAGTGTTCAGTGGCCTTCTCTTAGCCTGCATGTACTCGTCCTTTCTGGCTCCTTGGTGGGGATCCCGGTCTCCGTTTAGGTATCATCGCAGGGAACAAGGAGTACAAGCTTCTGCACCGGTCTGTCCAGATATGCAGGGGGCTTGGATCGCTTCCCATGTTTGTCGAGGGAGGAATCAGCAACTAACAATTTCACCTTTCTTACGAGGCCATCATCACTTGGATAAGCTTGCACCACACGTGCAAGGTGCCACTGGTTCCGGGATTGGTCTTCGTCCTTGATGATGACCACGTCGTCTTCCTTCATATTTCTTCTCGTTCGGGCCCACTTCTGTCTTGTTTGTAGTGACTGGAGAAAGTCAGCCTTCCATTTGACCCAGAATTCATTCACCAGGTATTGGACACGGCGCCATCTCTTCTTGGAATATAGGTCTGCTCGCTGGAATGAACCTAGGGGAGGGAGGACCACGTTGGATTTCATGGTGAGCAGGTGGTTGGGTGTCAATGGATCTAGGCAGTCTGGAGAATTCAGGTCGTTTACTGCTAGCGGGCGACAGTATACGATGGCTTCAGCCTCTGTCATGAAGGTGCGCAACGATTCATCATCAAGCTGTGATCCATGATGAAGGAGGATTGCTTCAATTGCGTCCCTGGCGGTTCGGATTTGGCGTTCCCATACGCCTCCCATATGGCTTGCATGTGGCACGTTCATCTTGTACATCACATAATCACAGTTTCTCTTTAGCAGGTCCTGTCTTATTTTGTCCTGATCCAGTTCTGCAAGGGCTTGCTGAAGCTCGTTCTTCGCACCGACGAAATTTGTTCCTTGGTCTGATCGAATTTGGGAGGCTGGGCCGCGGCGGGCAACAAAGCGACAGTAGGCACTGATGAATGAATCGGCTGTCAGAGAATTGGCAACTTCTATGTGGACTGCTCTCGAGGCCATACATGTGAAGAGGACCCCATATCTCTTAAGCTCACGACGTCCTTCCTTCATGTACCAAGGACCAAAGTAGTCGACAGCGCAATACGAGAAAGGTGGGGCAGGTTGGACTCGGTCTGCTGGGAGATCAGCCATCTTTTGTTCTTGAACTGGCCCCCTTAACCTTTGGCAATAGACACATTTCGCGATATGTGAGATACAGCTGAACTGCCTCCGATGATCCAAAGTCCTGATGACCTGATCCGATTAAGGGTCATCCCGCGTCCTTGATGTTCCACTGAATTGTGGTAATGGGAAATGATGAGGTCTGTCACATGCCCTTTCTTCGGAACAATTGCTGGATGCTTGGCTTCAGGGGTTAAATCAGCGCGTTTTAGGCGGCCACCAACTCTGAGTATGCCATCTTCGTCGAGAAAGGGGTCAAGCTTGTATAGAGGACTGTTCTTCTTCACGACTCTGGAGGAGTGGCAGTCTCGAGGTCCTGGTCGTGCATTGGCAGAACGAAGCAGGCTGATTTCGTCCGGAAATTCTTCTCCTTGCACAAACTTGATTATCTTTGTTTCCGCTGCTTGAAGCTCTTGGGTATTCACTGGAACATAATGACTTTGTGACTGTTCGGAGTGTGCGTTTGATATCTGTTCGGGAGCTTGGGTGGATGCTTCTTCCTGGCTTGTCCGTGTTCCTTTCTTTTTCCACCTAAGGCAAATAGCAACAGCTCGTTTAGCTACGTGCCAGCTGGAGAAGCGTTGAAGGCGTTCAACAAGGTTGGCGCGTTCTTGAATTTGTGTGGTCATGGTCGTGATCCCTTTCACCTCTGGATCGTCCGGCGAAATGTCCACTGTGCTGTTTGATCCTTGATCATCTAGTGGTTTCCAAAGGAAATCAGGGCCCTTCCACCAACGCAAGTTCTCAATAAGGTCTCGGGCATTTAGGCCACGTGATGCGTCATCTGCTGGGTTGAGATGCGTTTCCACGTGCCGCCACTGATTAGGTAAGGTGCGATCTCGAATCTGCTGGACTCTATTGGCGACAAATACGTGAAAACGTCTTGCATCGTTGGAGATGTAGCCAATGACCACCTTGCTGTCAGTCCAGAACACCTCTTTGACTTCTGTATTCAAGCTCTCTTTGCAGGATAGCGCTGGTCTTCACTGATATCAATGCAGCTGTGAGTTCGAGTCTTGGGATTGTCACAGTCTTTAGCGGCGCAACACGGGATTTCGCCATCACGAGGGAACAGTGTATTTGGTCGGATTGATTGATGAGCTTAAGATAGGAGCATTGTCCGTATGCATCCTTGCTGGCATCTGAAAAGTGGTGCAGCTCTACAGATTTGATTTTACCAAAACCTTCTGGCTTGTAGCATCTGGGAATCCTGAGGTTTGATAGCTGGGGTAGGTCTGTTCTCCACTTCTCCCATCTTGACCTTAGTGGTTCTGGAACCTGATCGTCCCAATCTGCTCCATCGCGACACAGCTCCTGAAGGATTCCCTTTCCTACCAGGACGAGAGGGGCGAGCAAACCGAGGGGATCAAACACAGAACTAACGGTAGACAGAATGCCTCTTCTTGTTAACGGTTGATCCTTCAGTTCGACTCTAAACTGTAGAGTGTCAGACTTGATACACCACTGTACTCCCAGAGCACGCTCGATGGGGAGAGTGTCTCTAGTAATATCTAGGCTCTGGATATCCTTTGATCGATCTTCGTGGGGTATGGCATCGATCACGGCCTTGTGATTTGAAACGAATTTGTGAAGATTGAAGCCACCCTTTGCACATAGCCTTTTTGTATTTTTGACCAGGCTAATGGCTGCATCAGGTGTGGGCACTGACTTCAATCCGTCGTCAACATAGAAGTCGTTCTTCACAAAGTGGGCTTCTTCGCTTCCGCATTCATCTTCGAAGTCACTTGCTGTCTTCTTCAAAGCAAAGTTTGCGCAACCAGGCGATGAAGTCGCACCAAACAGATGGACAGTCATTCTATATTCGATTGGATTGCTCCCAATGTCGCCATTTTCCCACCAAAGGAAACGGAGAAAATTTCGGTGCTCGGGGTTGACATGTACTTGGTGGAACATGCCCTCGATATCGCAGGTGACAGCCACTGGTTCCTCTCTGAATCTGCACAGCACACCGACAAGATTGTTTGTTAGGTCTGGTCCCTGTAGAAGGTGGCGGTTCAGCGATTCTCTGGCATACTCTACGCTGCAGTCGAATACCACTCGAATCTTGTCGGGCTTCTTGGGGTGGTACACCCCGTGGTGAGGGATGTACCACACTCGACCATTGTTGAGGGAGATTTCTTCAGCGGGTACTCGTTCAGCATAACCACGCTCAATGATTTCAGTCATGAATGTAAGGTAGTCCCTTTGGTAGCGGCTATCGTGTTGAAGTCTCCTTTTCAGTTTACTGAGCCGATTGAGTGCAACTTCCTTGTTGTTAGGCAACTTTGTCAGATCTCACTTTAATGGCAGGGGCAGGTCATAATGACCGTCCTTTCTTTGGTGCATTCCGTCTGTCATCTTTTTCATGAAGTTTCTATCTTCGAAGGAAAGTGATCTTTCTTCGGTCCTTGCTTCAGTGAAGTCTTGCTCAAACATCCTGTTAATCTGAAGTGGGGTAAGGATCTCCTTTGTGTGTGTCTTGAGAGCAAAGTGGCAAATCTTCCTTGGGCTGTAATGAACTTCATAGGCAATAATCTTGTTGACTCCGGCACAGTCGTCTTCATCTTCGTCCTCATGATCACCAGGTCTTACAATTCCAATAACGCCCCATCCTAAGGCTGTACGTTTGGCGTAAGGGTCGTTATCGCTCCCTGGAATGATTTCTCTTGGCTTAATTCCTGACGAGCAGTTGATGCCGAGAAGGAGGCCAACGTCTATGTCATCTCTGTAGGGCATGAGGGAATCAGCTATCCCTTTAAGATGTGGCCACTTACGAGCAGTTTCTGGTCTGGGTATCTGGCTGCGTCGTGCTGGAATAATGCTTCTGGTGTAGGTACGAGGTAGAGAGATGTCCATTTCTTCATTCACGCCACGGACAACGAGGCCAGTAATTTTCTTGCTAGTGATGTTTTCTTCGGCCAGGACTGTTGAAAGTTTGAGACCAATTTCCGGGCCATCGACTCCGAGTTTCTCCAATGTTCCTTCTTTAATAAAGCAAGCGTCGGACTGATCGTCAAGTAAGGCATACACCATTACTTTCTCATTAGGAGAATCTTGATGGTGAAGCCACACTGGTACAATGAGGGAATGCGAGATGCTTTCTGCGTGGCCCTTCATGTGACAGACTTCGATGCGATTGGCTATTGGGCATTGACTGTTTGGGAGTCTGGTTTTTTGTCTTCCACCGGGAACATTGCGGGCGTCGTCATGGAGGGAGGTGGGGTGTCTGCTGTTGCAGACTCTGCACAGTTTTCTCCCACGGCATTCCTTCTGTATGTGCCCCCACTTAAGGCATCCCCAGCACAGAGCTCTCAATTGGACAAACTGCCGTCTTTCAGGGAGAGAAAGTCTAGCAAACCTTGGGCAATTGTCTAGTTCGTGATCCAACTTACATAGGAGGCACATGTTTCTCTTTGGGTAACCCTTTTCCTTGTGTTCGTCTTCCTGAACCTTTGTCGCAAAGGTTCCTGCTTCTGGAAATCTCCTGGATTTGCTATGATCTTCCTTGTCGTTTCCTTTCAGTGCATTCAATGAAGTGACAGGGTTGCAGGATATTCTTGCCTCCTTCTTCACAAACTTGCAAAACTCTGCAAAGGGGGGGTATGCTGGCTTGCTTCGTTTCTTTGCTGATAAAGGAGCTTGATCAGTTGAGTCTTCTTCGGATATCCACTCATCCACTATTCTGCTCCATCTGGTAGTGAGGTGGTACGGGAGCTTCTTTAGCATCTTCTGATTCTCATCAGGATCATCGAGAACACGTAGATAGTGGACAGTGTTCATTGCAGTATTGCAGTATTGCAGTGTTCTAAGAAGTCAGAGAATCTTCTTAAGCCTTGGCCATCATTCGGCAAAATTCTGGGCCAATTGTTAATCTTCTTGCGAAATGCATCTGCTACCATGAACTGATTTCCAAATCGGTCGGTCAAGATTTTCTTAGCTTTCTGATAGGCTTCTGTACTTCCTAACGACAACAGACCACTAACTGCCTCCTTAGCTTCGCCTGCGGTGAATCGACCGAGGTAGTAGAGCCGCTCCGAAGGATCTTTCGTTTTCCTTTCAATGAAAGTCTCGAAGGATTTCACCCAAGTGGGATATTGGAGAGGATTTCCTCTGAACACCTCGGGCCCTGGGCGGGGAAGGCTCTCTCTATCTTGTCTTTGTGTCAAGAGTTCTGCTAGTTTTCCCATGAGTTCCTCGCCCGAAGAGTGGTTAGAGCTAGTACTGCTTGGGGCAGATGAGTTGAGACCCGTGTCAGGGCTAGGCCTTCGTGCAGGCTGATACTGCGAAAGGTGAGGTACGTGTGCAGCGAAAGGCGATTTACGAGGGTTCAGATCCTGATTCACATTTGCGGCTCCATTGCTCGGAGTAGGGACAGGGGGTTTCCGTTCGACGTTTTGAGGTACTGTTACAGGAGGTGCTCCATCGTTCGGAGTAGAAGTGGATGATTCTGTCTCTTGAATC
>OZ026601.1:21513929-21563929 GCA_964020085.1 Micromussa lordhowensis
TGTTTGACAACCATTTAAAGTATACTTCAAACATACTGAATTCCTGCAAGGGAAGCCAAGCAGGATGTTTTTTGTATTGATAAAGTCATTCGGAGGAACTATAAGAAGAAGCAAGCTTTGGTAAAGTGGAAGGGATATAGTGATGATTTCAATAGCTGGATTCTGATTCGCAGATCCTGGTCAATGCCTTTGTCACGAGTCGCTTGGACTATTGTAACAGTATACTATACGGTCTACCAGCCACTGAACTTTACAAACTCCAACGGGTACAAAATTCAGCAGCAAGACTTATTTGTAACGTAGGGCGTTTCGATCACATTTCCCCCTCCCTTAAAATGTTACATTGGTTACACATTAAATTTCGTATTCAGTTTAAGATACTGCTCATTACTTTTAAGGCAATCCAAGGTCTTGCACCAGTGTATTTAACTGAATTGATCACCCTAAGGACTCAGTGTACATACAATCTTAGATCTACTAATGAGCTTCTTCTTCAGCCTCCTCGAGTAAAAACTCTAAAGACATTAGGTGATCGTAGCTTTGTAGCGGCTGCACCAGCTTTATGGAATAAATTACCACGTGCAGTTCGCTATTCTCAAAATGTTCAAACATTCAAGAAAGCCCTCAAGACTCATTTATTTCGGAAAGCTTATAATCTACAGAACATCTGATCAAGTATGAATTTTATAGTAAATATTATGCAATTTTATAGTTGGAATATTAATTAGCTTTAGATTTTTTCATTTTTCATGTAACTGATTTGATTGTAAATAATAGAATTATAGTTTTTGTCATTGTAAAGCGCACGAGAGCATCTTCTCATGTATCGTGCGCTATAGAAGTAATAAAATTATTATTATTATTATTCCAATGAAGGATTTAAACACACTAAAAAATGTCAGAAGGAAATATTGTATAAACATATATTGTATAAATCAATACAGTATATGCTGTTTATCCGCTATCTATTGGTAGCCAAAAATATTATTGTTTCTGGCTATTTACATTTTTTACTGTGAACATACTTGTAGTTATTTTTGAAAGTTTTGTCACATTTTGAGCATTTATATTCCTTTTTTTGCCATTTTTTTTATGTAGTGCATTTTGTGTTTCTTTTTGTCTTCATTTGAGACTCTTTGTGGTCTTATATTGGAAGATTTATTGTAGTTATCCGGCAAGTCATCTTGTTTGATATACTCAAATCTATAAGAATGCCCATCCTTCTTCGATACTCCTGATTTACAGCTATTGAGACCCTCACATACCATTTTAACGATACCCACATTTATTTGAAGATTTTGTTGGACGGCATTCATGCTGTTAAAATACGATACTTCCTTAGTTGCAACGTCGGTCGCTTTTACACACTTCCTATTCTTATGATTATTGGCAACGAATGTATAATCCCTGTCCTTTGCTGATTTCTTGTTGTTGTCTTGATGTGTCATAAGCTGTAAATTGCATAAGCGATTATCTTCCCTGTTATTATTAAGGCATGGCTAGCACTTGGGCAAAGTTTTCAACTTTGCCAGCAAAAAAAAAAACAGAAAATTTGAAACCGCAACCGGAAAGCAAACTTTTGGTTTCAACCATCAGGGTTGCATTCGGGTCAAAACATATGTCAGCGATGACACTTTGATAAACCAGATACACGTTTTTATCCATGTGTTATCGGGAGAGAGCAATGAGCTGAAAAAGAAAAAGAAACGTTAAAATGCGTCCCGTTGAAGCACTGTTGATAACGATGACGGTGATACTTCTTCTTTATATTCAGTTAAATCACGCACACTGTTTTGTCTTTCGTATGATGTATGAAAGATGGGCTACCGAATGTTTAACTGTTTTGACTGCCACTATGATGAGAGCGAGAAATCAACGTCAGTGAAGATTACTTCGAGCACCATATGCCTGGTCAGTTCCTCGACCAGTCGAGTCGTGGTTTGACCTACACTACTACGATCCAACGATACCTGAAGAATTTTTTCGTTAACAACTTCGTGTGACGAGAAATACGTTTAACCAGATTTTGAACACATTGAACCACCGTTTGGTACGACAGCAATCGCGTTTCAGGAACCCATTACCACCGGAGAAAATACTTGCATTAGGGCTTTACCGCCTGGGTCAACTCTTATGTAAGCATTGAGCCATCGTTTAATGTCGGTAAAGGGACCGTTATTGAAGCGGTTCAAGACGTGGTGGAAGCGCTTTACGAAATACGTAATGAACACATAAAATTTCCGGAAAGTGAAGCAGAAACGAGGGCGGCCATAGAAACATTTCAAGATCTCTCAGATCTACCGAACATAGTTGGCGGGATTGATGGTTCTCACGTAAGGATTAAAGCACCCAAGGACAGTCCGGTTGACTATTTCAGTAGATATCAGCAGCATGACTTTATAATTCAAGCAGTCGTAAATGGCCAAAAACTTTTCACTTTTTAAAAAGTGTATTGATTAACATTTTCACCATTTCGTAAAAGGTAAAAAACTACAATTTCATACTCCTTCAAACTACAGTCCTACAGATGTAATCAGAAGCACACTGTGGAAACGGAACTTGAACTGAATAAACACAAGATAAAATGTCGAACAAAAATGTTCAATGAAATGTGCAATAAAACGTTCAATAACACATTCAATAAAATGCGCATCACATGTTCAGATATTTGCTGTTACTGTTTCTCTAAAAACTTGTTTAAAGCGCCTACCAAGGCATTCATGGTCGTCAGTTGTTGTTCTTGCATTCTGGAAAAATTGGTTACAAAAGAATTCATGTCTGAACGTTGACTTTCAAGTCCCGACAAGGCAGATTTAAACATTTTCCTGTCCTCATCGTCCTTTTCTTCCTCTCTTTCCCTCTTCTTCGTTTTCTTCCTTGCCGATCTTGCTTCCTCCTTGCTTGTTATTCCAGCATCATCGTGGCATTCAACGCTTGCATCGGTAGTGGTTTTGTTTCTATCGCTTTCTTGCAACACACTCCCAGCTTCTTGGACATTTTGAAGGGTGACGATGTCGCGGCATCCCAGAACTTCGTCAATTTCATCGTAATGAGCTGATTTCCTTCGATTTCCTCCAGATTGCTTGCTATTCCAGTCTTTGGCCTGCTTGTATCGATCGACAAGGTACTTCATTTTCTTCTGATACTTGTCTGTTGTTTTCTTGGTACCGAATTGGTCGTTCATTTTCTTCACAATATCATCCCATGCTTTTCGGGCTTCCCTGCTCTCAAGGCGGTCAAAATTTTCGGCCCATAACCTCAGCAACATTTTTTCTTCATCGTTTGACCAGCGAGCGTAAGCTCGTCTGTCCTCCGCAGCAGAAGAAGACAAAGAACTTGGTCCACTGAGTTCGACGAGCTCCGGAGATGACGATGAAGCAGAATTCGGGGCAGAATTCTGCGAAGGGCTCGCAATAGTTCAGGACCACAACCTTGGCCTTGGGAGTACATATATCGCGAATACTCTGCGGCGTTGCCACCGAAATAAGCGGGGAAATGTGATGAATTGTAATAATAAAATCCACGTCCGTCCATGGTAAAGAAAGAGCGCGAACTGAAGCGGATTTCGCGCGCTGTAATTTTATTGCATGATCTGCTTGTTGTTTACTGACAAGCGATGACAGTTACTGCTGTGAAGGCTATTGTTAAGCCCGATTTTTCAGAAATCTTCCTGCCCCACCATGTTTTTGCCGATTTTCAAAGTTTTTGCGAAAAGGAAAAGTTAGGGTCGCACTAGGCAAAGGCCTGCGATGACAGATCTCCACCGCAAAGTAAACAAATTCTGGCAAAGATTTCTCAGGTGCGACCTGTGCCTAATATGATCAATTACTTTTCCTTCTGGTATGATGCCGTTAAAACATTCCCAAACAAAACGATGGACTTGATACACTTTTTGTTGACCACCATATTTTCTTACACTACAATACATATAACCATTATGGTTTTTTGCACCTTTGATTGGTAATTTCTTGCTGATGTGAATCACATTTCCATTTTCATCTGAAGCATATAAATCATAAATTGGATGAACAGAATAAACGCACTTGTTCACTGAAGTGGCACTCATATATATAGTTTACATTATTAATATCTTTTTATATCGTTTTTACATCATTATTGACTTAAGGATTTGGTAAATTATATCTATATATATAATATAAAATGGAAAAAATTATTTCAACTAATAACATGGATAAGAACGCTCTCAAGAAACAAAGCAAATCCAAGTTAATCAACCTTTTGTTGCAGCAAAAGAAGCAAATGAAACTTTTGTTTCAGAAAATAAAACTTTTGTCGCAGCAAAATGTGAAACAGCATTTTAAAAATGACAATGACTACAAACCAAGGAAGCCAATCCCAACTCCTAGGAAAAGTGTAAAGCAGATGGCACAGGAGTATGAAGACAACATAATAGCCCAATTTCGATATATTAAAATTCAGCCTAAAACAATAGACCTCAGCACGAGGCTCGTGGGAATAAACCCCACAAACTCTGTAGTTATTCCAATGAGCCTCGTGCTGTCATTTTAAAAATGACAATGACTACATTGTCATTTTAAAAATGACAATGACTACAAATCAAGGAAGTCAATCCCAACTCCTAGGAAGAGTGTAAAGCAGATGGCGCAGGAGTATGAAGACAACATAATAGCCCAATTTCGATATATTAAAATTCAGCCTAAAACAATAGACCTCAGCATGAGGCTCGTGGGAATAAACCCCACAAACTCTGTAGTTATTCCCACGAGCCTCGTGCTGAGGTCTATTGTTTTAGGCTGAATTTTAATATATCGAAATTGGGCTATTCTTCCACCATTGGAATTTAGGGATGATTACAAACCTATCCCATTACCAAGAACTAAAAAACCAGTTCCACTGCCAAGAACTAAGATCGAGCAGACAGACAAAGCTCTGAAAGGCTACACAAAGTCTTATGAAATTAGTATTAAAAATAACAAAGACCCATTAGTGCAACTGCAAAACACCAGAAAGGATGTTGCATACCATATCATAAGTGGATTAACATCCATGAAAGGCCTGAAATTCGTTGAAACTCTATTTCAACTAATAACATGGATAAGAACACTCTCAAGAAACAAAGCAAATCCAAGTTAATCAACCTTTTGTTGCAGCTAAAGAAGCAAACAAAACTTTTGTTTCAGAAAATAAAACTTTTGTCGCAGCAAAATGTGAAACAGCATTTTAACCCTTTCACTACTAGAGCGGCCAAAAGCGGCCAACCGGAAATGGCCTTCAGTCACTAGAGTGGCCAAAAGCGGCCAAACAAACGTGCCTATTTTTAAACTACCCTCCCTTCCCTAAGCAACCTTTTGAGTCCGAAAACAATATTGCTATTGTTAAAATATGTATAGACCAATCAAATCCCATCCACTGCGCATATGATTTGTACTCCTATGTGGAGTGGTGAGCGGCCGAACTTGTACTGTTGTTTTCACACACGAGAAACATGGCCATGGCGGAACCTTCGATGATAACTCCGGAAGAATATCATGATATTTTCGGTAGTTCAGACGAAGAAAATGGCGATGTAGATGCCGAAGGCTCTGATATAGATGTCCCAGAAGTTGACAGCGACGAAGAAGCGGAAGAAGATGTTCAAGAAAGCGACAACGAAGACAACGCGGCTGATGCAATCGGCGAAGAAACCGCGTGGTCAAATGAACTTGCCGACTTTGTTATTTCTCAATTTAACGGCCAACCTGGAATAAAAGTCGAAGTTCCTGAAGAACCAAGGTCTGATTTCTTTTTCAATTTGATTTTTGGGGATGAAATGATCGATTTAATTGTCAGGGAAACAAACAGGTATGCACGGCAAAAGCTTGCTACCAACATTGCGCGACTCAACAAATGGCAAGACACGACTCGCCAAGAAGTAAAAGCCTATTTAGGCATATGCCTTATCATGGGAATAAATAACCTTCCCCGACTAGCAATGTACTGGTCTTCAGATCCATTTATTGGAAACACGGGGATTCAGAACGTTGTTACAAAAAATAGATTTGAGGAACTTAGCCAGTATTTACATTTTTCGAATTCGGCAACAGAGCCGCAGCGTGGCGAAGATAATTATGATCGTCTTTATAAGGTTCGCCCAGTTCTTTCGAAAGTTTTGGAGAATATCCAAAAAGCCTATGAGCCCTCTAAAAATCTCTCTGTTGATGAGGGAATGATTGCATTTAAAGGCAGGCTTTCCTTTAGGCAATACATGCCCGCAAAACCAACAAAATATGGCATCAAAGTCTGGATGGCAGCCGACTCTCAAAATGGCTATGTAAGCAACTTTTCTGTTTACCTCGGGAAAGAAGCAGATGTTCCTCGACTCAATGGCCTTGGCTATGATGTCGTAACAAAAATGGCAAGACCATTTCTCAAAATGCATAGGCATGTTTTTTTTGATAATTTTTTTACAGGTACCAAGCTTATGGAAGATCTGTTGGCACAAGACACCTACGCGTGTGGGACTGTTCGATCTAATCGCAAAGACTTGCCTCCCTGCGCAAAGAACAAACTCAAACAGGGAGAAAAGGTTTCTGCACAGCGTGGCAAATTAGTTTTTACAAAATGGCACGATAAAAGAGACATTTCATTTTTGTCTACAAATGTTTTGCCCAGCGAAGTCCCACATATTGTTCAACGCAGAAAGAATGGGCGAAATATCAACATTGAAAAGCCGCGTGTAGCCGACGTTTACACGGCAAACATGGGTGGCGTTGACCGCGCCGATCAACTTCGTTCGTTTTATTTTGCCGGTTATTCTTCGCGAAAATGGTACAGGTACATTTTCTGGTTTTTATTTAATCTTTCAGTGTGTAACGGGTTCATTCTCGAATCAACTTATCGTGCTGACCAAGGTAAACACAAGCGACCGATGATCAGCTTCAGACTTGATCTTGCGAAACACTTGATCGATGGTTTCAGCCAAAGAAAAAGAAAACGGAGATCTCAAGAAACTCCACATCATCCTGTGGCTCGAGAAGAACATGTCTCAGTTCATGTGGATGGAAGGAAGAGAAAATGTGTTCAGTGTATCAAAGTCGGGCGAAGAACACCCAAAGGATACAAGATCGAGACACGCTTTGAGTGTAGTCTGTGCAAGGTCGCGCTCTGCCGAACATGTCACAATGAATACCACACACAAGGATTGTGAATCTTTTATTTCTTTTCAATGAACAGACAATCAAATTTAACACATCAATTGTTTTTCGTTTTTACCTTAAATATTATCCCATATTGTAAAGTTGCTAGCGGAGTTGCTGTATATTGTAAGCTTTGGATATTAGGAGTCGTTTCGTGACATTGTAGAATGGCGGCAAATTTGAAATTTTTATTGTGTTGATACTTTCAAGGTAAATTGTATTCGTATCCACACAAAACTGTACGTTTTATTCATGGAAAACAGTAAAGCAACTATTTCTCTTTACTTTTGTGGTCTTAAATTTATATAACTTGTCTTTAAAATCTACTGAGCATGTATATTTTGATTCTTTGTCAAAATTAGCAGGGAAGCTCTAATTACATACAGGAACAGAGGGGTTTGACCTCATTAGCATATAGTAGTGAAAGGGTTAAAAATGACAATGACTACAAACCAAGGAAGCCAATCCCAACTCCTAGGAAGAGTGTAAAGCAGATGGCGCAGGAGTATGAAGACAACATAATTCTTCCACCATTGGAATTTAGGGATGATTACAAACCTATCCCATTACCAAGAACTAAAAAAACAGTTCCACTGCCAAGAACTAAGATTGAGCAGACAGACAAAGCTCTGAAAGGCTACACAAAGTCTTATGAAATTAGTATTAAAAATACCAAAGACCCATTAGTGCAACTGCAGAACACCAGAAAGGCTGTTGCATACAATACACTGTATCATTAACATCCATGAAAGGACTAAAATTCGTTGAAACTCTCAAAGTGACATTCAAAGAAATGTCAGACAGAGAAATAGTATAAGACCGCATATTTCAACAGTGTAGCTCAAACAATCATAAATAATCTTGAGATCACTAAATCACTAGAATTATCAAAACAGCAAATATTGAATAAGATAGCAGTTTGGATATCTGAAAGGTCTGGTTGGACAATCAAATCTGTTGATAGTCATTATCTTAATGTCGTGAAATATCAACCAATGAAAGGCTCCTCATATATTAAACTTCCACAAGAACTCAGAACAGTGCTAAGGGATTGATTAACATGAAAAATGAGGGTAATGAATGCTTTCGTTGGTGTCATATCAGACATTTGAATCCACAAGATAAAAACCCTCAACGAATTAAAAAATCTGATAATTGAGAAGCAAAATGAGATTAATATTAATGTTTCAAAAGAAAAGTAAGAAGACCATATGAATTTATTATTGATAACTGAAGATGAAAATAAACATTACGTGCTAATCAAAGATTTTAATACGTTTATGTTCAACAAAACAAAACACAAGGAAAGAAAGCACTTCTGCATGCATTGCCTTCAGTGTTTCAGCTCTGAAAGAGTCTTGCACAATCATAAAGATAATTGTATTCAAGTAAATGGAACACAAGCAGTAAAAATGCCTGATAAGGATAACAATATATTAAAATTTAACAACTTTCATAAACAACTGCCTGTGCCATTTGTGATCTATGCAGACTTTGAGGCCATAACAGAAAAGATATCTGGTTGTCAACCTAATAATTACAAATCGAATTGAATCAAAGCAACTGTCCTCCAACGTCAACCCTTGTCCCACGCCTCGACCCTCCATCAACACGAACCGCCTATTCTTTTCTTCTAGACAAAGTAATAAGTTCACCTACATCAGAGAACAGAATCCTAAATTTCGGTTTCACCAAAGAAAATATTCACAAAGTGTATACATTCCCATTCTCAATAACCAAAGATTCTTAATTAATTGCCTTTCAGTACAACATTACTCACCATATTTTACCAACTAAGTCAAGCCTTTTTCGAGCTGGAATCACTGAAAGCGACACCTGTACATTGTGCAAAACTGAAAAACAAACAATCATTCACTTGCTTTTCCATTGTACTGAATCTAGCGCTTTTTGGCTAGAATTCACCAGCTGGTGGCTCCTAAAATTTAACCAAACTATCACCTTGACGGAATGTGTCGTCCTCTATGGATATCATAACAACATCAAAAACAAGCAGGCACTGAATGTCACTCTCCTCCTAGCTAAATATCACATTTTCGCTACAAGTTCATGCGAAGGCAAGCTAGCTTTTGAAAGCTTTCTTCTCCGCCTCCAAAATCACTTAGAGATTCTAAAACAAAGTTTTACAGCCGCAAACAAATCACACCAGATTTTTTCTATATACGGCAATCTGTTTTAATTTTTCGCTCTTTTCTTATAAAGTCTCTTCCATCTTACTAAAATTCACGCAATTTGCCTCGTTTTGTACACAAAGTTAACTTAATGCCAAGATTATAAGAGTTTGTTAGTAATGTATGCAGTTTGTAAATATTTTAAATAAGCCAGCTGTAATGGAGATAATGTGTAACATTTGTATTGTAACATATGTATTGTAAGTAGTACAATTATAATTAATGTAAGTGTTATATTAGTGCTGTAAATAAAATTGCATCAAAAAACAAAAAACAAATACAAATCACATACAGAGGCATACCAGAAGCATACAGACTGTGGATACGGTTATAAGATTGTCTCTTGTTATGATGACAAATACAGTGAACCCACAACAATATACAGAGGTGAAAAGGCTGTGTATAAATTCATGGAAGCCATTTTAGAGGAAGTTAAATATTGTAAGAAGGTAATGAAAAAAGAATTCAATAAACCATTGAGAATGACGAAAGATGATGAGGAGGAATTTCAAAAAGCCCAAGAATGTCATATTTGCAATAAAAAATATACCAATGAAGATATTAAAGTTTGAGATCACTGTCATATTACTGGTAAATACAGAGGCTCCGCCCATCAAGAATGTAATCTAAAACTCAGAGTAAACCCAGAAAAAATAAAAATACCTGTTATATTCCATAATCTAAGAGGTTATGATAGTCATTTCATAATGCAAGAGATTGGAGCCATTGTTGAGAAAAATACATATAAAAATAAGAAAGGAGAAGAGAAACAGATGAATATTAATGCTATACCCAACAACATGGAAAAGTAGTAGTATAGTATATCAGGGTGCTAGCGCATTTTCTATTTTGGTCCCCGCTAATATTTTGCGCTCTGAGTTTTTCTAATATTTTGCACTCAGATTTTTCCAATACTAAAACCAAAATTTGAATCTTATACTTGACAATCAAATATAGGAACCTAAATTGAAACTAA
Organism: Micromussa lordhowensis; assembly: GCA_964020085.1. Taxonomy (NCBI): domain Eukaryota; kingdom Metazoa; phylum Cnidaria; class Anthozoa; order Scleractinia; family Lobophylliidae; genus Micromussa; species Micromussa lordhowensis. The sequence continues at coordinate 21,524,252 of OZ026601.1, forward strand.
AACTTATAACCAAATCTTTAACCAATACTGAAACCAAAACCTGAAACTAAAGAAATAAAATATTGAAACCAAATCTATAACCAAAACCTAAAACTAAAGATATAAAAATCAAATATGGAATCAGAGTTAGAACCAAAACCAAAACCCGGGATATTGGTCTGGAACTAAATATTAAAACAAATATAAAAATAAAATATATTATTATAATATAGAATGAGTTGCAATGATAATATTCGTGAAGAATTTTTTAATATGGGTGGGTTGATGAGAAAACAAAGAGATGGTGTAATAGGTGCACTGGAAGAAAAAATTGGAGAATTAATATTTGGGAAAAAAGAATTGATGAATTAATTAAAATTGTTAATGATTTGGTTCGTTTAAATGATGAAATATATGATATTGAAATGGATTCAGATTTGGATTGTGAAAAACCATATTCAGAAAAATATTCATCAGTTTTATGGTTGAGAAAACAAAGAGATGGTGTAATAGGTGCAGTTGAAAAACAAATTGGAGAATTAATATGTGGGAAAAAAAGAATTGATGGATTAATTAAGATTGTTAATGATTTGGTTCGTTTAAACAATGAAATATATGATATTGAAGCGGATTCAGATTTGCATTGTGAAAAACCATATTCAGAAAAATATTCATCAGTTTTATGGTTGAGAAAACAAAGAGATTGTGTAATAGGTGTACTTGAAGAACAAATTGGAGAATTGATATATAAGAAAAAAGAATTGATGGATTAATTAAGATTGTTAATGATTTAGTTTGTTTAAATGATGAAATACGTTCTCATATCCAAATTTAATATAAATGTACTTTTATAATATATATAAATGAAATTTTTTAAAACATTAATCAAAGAAATTTTTAGTAATTGGTAATTATTAATTCTGATTTTTTTTCTTATTGCTGTAATTGTTTAATACGAAAATGCCCATATGCATAACTTGTTTTTCCATCATCTAAGATATATCTTTTATCATCGAAACAGCTAAGTGATACTTTATTTATTTCATAACTTCCAAGCTCGTGATTCTCACTTCTAATTGTTTTCATTTTGTGATACATTTGCTCATTATTGAACAAAGTATTTTTATAATTATCATGTGTTATATCTTTATTGATTGTATTCTTTTTTATTCCTTTTGCAGTTTTTCCTCCTTTCTGATTATCTTTCATATAGCTGTACATCTTTGATCTCAAACCAACCAATTCAGTGATTGGTATTCCAGCTGCTTCATCTTTGAACTTCCCAATGACTTTTTTATTTTTATTATCAAAGTATGGCGAGTCTTCTGGATAATCACTATTGTCAAATTTATCTTTATCATTCCAAAAATCTTTATAAACGTCTTCAGCTTCAATTTCGTAAGTCAAGCTGTCTGTATCCGTAAATAGTAATTTGGCTTTCTCTCCATATTTCGGTTTAATATAATTATAATGAAAATCATACATCAAAGTCTTACTCAAATCCAAGATGCACAGGCCAACATATAACAGGTATTTTCACTTCTTCTGGTTTTACTTTGAGTTTTAGATTACATTCTTGATGGGCTGAGCCTCTGTATTTACCAGTAATATGACAATGATCTCGTACTCTAATATCTTCATCAGTATATTTTTTATTACAAATATGACATTCTTCAGCTTTTTTGAATTCTTTCTCATTCTCTTTTGTCATTTTCAATGGTTTATTGAATTTTTCTTTCATGACGTTTTTACAATATTTAACTTCTTTCAACATGAATTCCATGAATTTGTATACAGCATTCTTACCTTTGTACAATCTTACCTCTTTACTGTACTTATCATCATAACAACAAACTACTTTATAACCAAACCCGCAATCTGTATGTTTTTGATATGCTTCAGTATACGATTTGTCATTGTTGGGTTGACAGTTGGATATTTTTTCAATGATAGCCTCAAAATCAGCATATATCACAAATGGAACAGGTTGTTTTTTGTGGAAATTATTAAAACTCAAGATATTATTATTTTTATCGGGCATTTTTACTGCTTGTGTTCCATTTATTTCAATACAATTGTCTTGTCTCTCAGAAATGAAACATTAAAGACAATGCATGCAGAAGTGTTTTTTATTCTTATGTTTTGTTTGAGTAAACATAAAACGGTTGAAATCTTTCATCAAAACATAATGTTGATTTTTATTTTCAGTTATCACTAACAATTCCATATGATCTTCAAATTTTTCTTTTGATATATAAATGGGATATGGTTTTTTATTTTCATATCCGAATACATTTATATTGATTTTATTTTGTTTTTCAATTTTATTATACTGTTCGACTGTAACCGGAAATTTAATCCCATCATACTTTAATTTATTAATATATTCCTTGTCTGATTTTATAATTCTCTGTGGATCTTTATTCTGTGGATTCAAATGTCTGATATGACACCATCTAAAACATTCATTATCTTCATTTTGTGGATTAATTAATCCCTTCATGTTATTTCTAAGTTCTGTTGGGAGTTTGATATATGAAGAGGCTTTTATTGGCTCAAATTGAACAATATTGAGATGGTGATTATCAATGGATTCAATGGTCCAACCAGAACCTTCTGATATCCATTTAGCTATAAAGTTTAATATTTGTTCTTTTGATAATTGTAACGAATCATGAATCTCAGAATTATTGGTGATAATTTTAGATTTACTATTGAAGTATGGCATTTGATACTCAATTACCTGCTTATTCCCATCCATTCTTGTTTTTTTTAATGTGACTTGTAGTGTTTCAAGAAATTTAATACCTTTCATTTCTGGAAGTATATTCTTGATATGATCCTCAATAGCTCTTCTAGTGTTTTGTAGTTGTGATAATGGATCATTTTTATTTTGTATGCTAATTTCAAAAGACTGTGCGTAGCCTTTAAAAGCTTTATTAACTTTTTCTATTTTGGTTCTAGGTAATGGGATTGGTTTATAATCATCCCTCAATTCTAATGGAGGTTGTATGATATTGTCTTCATGAGACTTGATCATTTGTTCTGCATTCTGTTTTGGAGTTGGGATTGGTTTATAATCATCCCTGAATTCTAATGGAGGTTGTATTATATCGTCTTCATACTCCTGCACCATCTGCCTCACACTTTTCCGAGTAGTTGGGACTGGTCTTTTTTGTTCATTAATTGTTTTTTGTTCATTAATTATTTTGAATAACTTTTTTATTTTTGCATTTTGATTCAATACCAAGTCGATTAGCTGACATTTGGTAAGCTCATTTATATTATTATTTTTCATATTAGTTGCTATATTATTAGTCGAGATAATATTTTTCATTTTAATATAAATTAATTACCATCTCTTTAAGCCAAGAATTTGTTTCAAAAAAATATTCAATATATAAAGATTTTTTTTTATATAGACTATATATAAATGAGTAAAATTGAAATTAATCAGTGCGTTTATTCTGTTCATCCAGTTTATGACTTATATGCTTCAGATGAAAATGGAAACATCATTCACATCATCAAAAAGATACCAACTAAAGGCAATAAGAATCAAAATTGATATATGATTCATGGTATAAGAAAATATGGTGGCAGACAAAAAGCTTTCCAAATCCATCGGTTTGTTTGGGAATGTTTTAACGGCCTCACACCAGAAGGAAAAGTTATTGATCACATCAATAATAATAGGGAAGATAATCGCTTATGTAATTTACAGCTGGCCACACCACAAGAAAACAACAAGAAGGCAAAGGAAGGCAAAGGGTCGAGATTACTCATTCACTATCAACAATAATGAAAATTGAAAATGCATTAAAGCAATCAACAAAAACACCAATAAAGTTTCATACTATTATAGCATGTACGCAATAAATCAACATTTAGGTATTAATGCTGGTATTGTTAAAATGGTATGTGAGGGTCTCAATAATTGTAAATCAGGTGTATCAAAGAAGGATGGACATTCTTATACTTTCGAATATGTCAGAGAAGATGACTTGCCTAATGATTATAAGAAATCAGCAAATATAAAACCAAAAAGAATACCAAAAGAGGATAAGAAAAAACATAACGCGGAACGTGTGAAAAAATGGCAGAAAATGGAGTTTAAATGCCCAAACTGTGATAAAACTTTCAAAAATGGCTACAAGTATGTTCACAATAAAAAGTGTAAATAGCCAGAAACAATAATATTTTTGGCCATCATTAAAAAAGCAAATATACAACATATATTGTATTATGATGTAAGTATATATGAAATAATTCATATATTTGAACTGCGGTCATAGATGAAAGTGAAGAATGATCCTCGCAGTGAATTTTCCAATTTAAGCAACTGGAAAGAAGATTAATTTTATATTCTTCAAGGAAGGTAGGGCTTACTAAAATTTTCTAGCATCGTGATAAAAAAGTAGCAAAAACCACACATTTTCTGACGTCAGTTACAAGCAATTTACAAAGTGTTGACAGTTTCGCTGTCTTATCAGTAAAGTTTTTTTTAAAGAGCCTCTGAAGTCATGTGGGATGAGAACAGAAAAAATGCATTTTTGTGCAAGTTTTCCCCTTAAAATATACAAATATCCGACTCCATTAAAAAGAAGAAATTCACTCAAGTTTTTCCATAATAATGATTAATGCTTTATCGACTTCTCCCTTGAAACATTCGGCTTTAAATAATCAGTGATCAGTAATCAGTAATCAGTGCGTGATTCACGAAAAGTCTAGAATTCATGCGTATCATTTTCCGCTGTTGTTAAACAAGTTATACAAAATAGCTGCATATTAGGAGAAAAATCTGGAGATTTCGCGGCAATTAAACAAAAGAAACAAGCGAACAAACTTATAAATAATGTGCCCATCTCACTAGTGACCTTTGTTAAAATCTTTGGCTCATTGAACTATTATTCCGTTTCCGAGTCGGGTTGTAACCCATCGGTGCCAATTAGCGATGATGCCAAGAGTGCTGGTTCTCCAAATGGACTATCATAAGTGTCTTCCGACGCCAAAAGTTTCCTCTCAAGATTCCTTTTACTTGAAAAAATTAAGAACTAGCCTTTTCGGGATTTACGCAGCGAATGAAGATATTATGAACTGCTTTTTTTATGATGAATCCATCGGCGGAAGTGGTCCTAATGAGGTGTTATCGTTACTTAATTATGTATTGGAGACACTAATAGAAAAGTATGGGACATTTCATCATTTAATACTATGGGCAGACAACTCACCAGCACAGTTTAAACACTGCTTTTTATTTTTTATTTGCATACCCTTGTCCGAAATGGAAGATTTCTTCGAGTAGATCTGAAATTTCTGTTGGAAGGGCATTCCTATTCAATATGTGATAGAAGATTTGGGTGTATTCAGCAATTCTTTAACACACAGGAAAAAATCGAAATTCCACAAGAATGGGCCACTTCTCTACGAAATAGCCATTTACGCAACGTCAGAAGCCACTGGGTAAGCCTTCATCAGATAATGGACTATAAATCTTACTTAAAGAACAAATACACTGCCAGAAGCGAGGACATTAATGGAGAGAAGTTCGAGGTGAGAAAAATTGCGTTTATTAATTTTGGTTATGGTGAGATCCCAGACGAAGAAGGAAACTTGAGGCTTACCAAGCACAATGAAACCGCCTTCACCAGGTTTACAATGGATACAGTAGAAAAGCCAACAATTGTCTCTTTTGTAAAGAAGAGACAATGTGAAGAATTGAATCCAGCGGATCTAGTTCCTGTGAGACAAGATTGCAGACCGGTTCGCGATGATGTGCGACCAAATTGTATAAAACTTGCTCAGAAATATTTATCTGAAAGGGCTTTACGGTTCTACACTGGATTGGCAGCAGCTGAACAGGACATTGATGACGCTGACTAGTAATGAATACCCAATAACTTTGCGTAAATAGCGGTGATAATACTAATTACAGTGCTATACCCTAATTATGGTACCGTTGCTTTTATCAGATTGAAAGACAATAAATTAGGTTCATGAACATTTTATTCACCATCCGTTTAGTAGCGTACACAACACGATGTACTACAGTCCGAGTAAACACTTGTAACTGCATGTTAAGACCATTTTGAGAGGCAAACTTTGACCTAAAGGCAACTGATAATCGCACGCGTGAGCTCTCCCGTCCGGGTAAAGGGTAAAGCGTACCGCTCTTACTATCAGTTTGCCGTTTCTGTGTATTTGATTTATCTAGAAACGAATGAGAAACTATTGTGCTTATAAGTTCTCTATTAGGAACGACTTGTAAGGTATATAGACCAATATGCAGCCGTTATTTATGCACAACGGATGAAAGAAAAGATCATGATATGTTCCTAAGCTAAATTAGGTGTCTACTTTATGAAACCTATTCTCTTAGCCAAATAGCAGTCGGAATGAAACTAAGGGCAATCTTATACTTATGGGTAAATATCAAGCTATGGCAACGACGTCCGGCCAAGGCAGCGAGAAAGTCAAAAACGCCATACTAGGTTTATTAAGAAAAACAAGAACTCAGCATGTACATCTACTTCCTTACTGTTACTACCCCCATAATTAAGACACGTTTTATGGAGAGAATTAGAATTAACACCACAAGATTTGAAAAAAAAAAACCATTCGTTTAAAAATTGATGTTTTCGCTCGTTGATGCCAAAGCTCCCTAATCATGGACCTCCCATGAAAAGATAGACTTTTTAGACGTTAGTCATAAGCTTCAAAGTGAAGTAACACCTATCAGCCTAAATTAAATGTCCTGAGCCATAAACCTTTTCCCGCAATCTCTGTCAGTAGGGAGTTTTAGTAACGACGATGCCGGTGACGGCAACGAGAACCGTCAAAACAGTAAAGGCAATTGCCAGTTTGGTAATGCCGGTTAGCCAAGATTGACAAACAAGGTGGATGAAAAAACCCTGCATGTATTGTAATAACGTTATGATAAATTGTAAGTTTAATAATACGGTAATAAGTGGACTAAGTGGAATCCAATTCGGTCTGTGATGATACGAGTGATAAACAAAAACTGGAGGACGGCGCAGCGGGAGTGATAATAATTACAGACCGAATTGGGCTGCACAAACGTTTTAGCGGTGAAATCAGAACAGTTGATAGCCAATCAGATTTGCGAAGTTTGTTATTGTTATGATTTATTTAGTAATGGTAACAGGACAGAGTGGAGTCCAATATTCGGTCTGTAATCATACGAGTGATAACAAAATCGGACGGCCGCGCAGCGGGAGTCCGATTTGTTTTTTACGAGTATGATTACAGACCGAATTGGACGACACGAAGTCTTATTACCAATTAATCATAAAAATTACAATTTCTGAGAAAAGAAGAATAGCCAAGTTATGAAAGAAAGGAAAAAATTGCATTAAAATACTGAAAAAGGAGGGGTAAATTGTTGGTGATTGAAACCAAGGCTGTTATTGGTTAATTCAAACTACAACTTTGAATGTGATCGGCTTATTGAACTGTCCGATAAGAAACTGTACAATAAGAAACTTTCCGATAACAACTTGCCAGCTAATAAGTGGAAATAGGAGGTTTTTTTTAAAAAATTAATCGCAATCAGGGAAATAGTAATTCTTATGATTAACAAAATGGGAAAGAAAGAGAGAAAGGAAACGGTAAAAGCTAGGGTGGAAGAGTTTGACTGTTTGCATGATATTCCCAATCGGCGTCACCGTAATTCCAGAGGAATTCCACAGATTGTGGAATATCATGCAAAGCAACAAAAAACACTCTTGCTCGCGACGATCTATCATCCACATAGGGCTTTAAATTGGCGTTTTGCCTTGAGTGGTTTATAGTTGCCGCCAAGCTTAGCTGGGCATTAACATCACCATAGTAAGGATCAATTCTGCAAATAAATAATAATAAAAAAATAGTGTGCATAACTTAACACAAACATTAGGAATATCCCACACTTAAGAAAAAGAAAACATGTCGACCGTGTTTCTATCGAGTTTTAGTATAAACCTACTAGCGTTCTATCACGAACACCGTTCTCTGATTGCTTACGCTACTCACTATCTATTCTGTGATAGATAGTGAGTAGCGTAGCAGTGCACTCTTCTTAATATAATGACGCCACTTCTTTGATTTTCGAGGTTTATGTGAAGAGGATTTATATAAAGTTTTGAACGACTAGTAGCCGGATCTATACTAAAACAATTAGATTATTTGCTCTCGATTTCTATCGCGTGATAGCTGACTCGGGCTGCGCCCTCGTCAACTATCACGCGATAGAAATTGAGAGCAAATAATCTAATTGCTAAAAAGAAACACGAGTAGAAGTTTGGAAGAACGAGAAATGCTGTGGGAACACGCGTCGCAGGCGAGTGTTTCCACTGCTTTTTTGAGTTCTCCCAAACTTTCACAAGTGTTTCGATAACCTGATAGAAACATGGAGAACATGTTTTCTATTTCTTTTAGAAAACACCACGACAGAAAAGAGGAAAACAACTTATTTACTTTGATTATCAAAATAGAAGTTCTCTTTGCTCGCGCAATCATTACGTCAACAGCTTGTGCTAGTTCTGTATCAGTAGAAACATGATTTTTAACCAACCAGCGCGCGCATGTTCTAACTATTCCTAACACAGTACTGAGTAACTGTTGGCTCTCGAGAGTAAGTTGGAACAGAAATATAGTTCCAAGAAATAGAAAGGCGACAAGTCAAGTCAAGACAACCGTAACACATGATTATACAATGTCGTCTTGGAGGTAGGAAAGGTACTCGCAAAAATGCACTTCAGCCAGTAACTTACGCAAGGCTTTGGCCGCGGTGACGTATGACCATCAGGTACATGTTTTTCCCACTGTGGCATACTCTGCCTCGCGCTCAGTTGCCTCCATCATGGATATGAGCTCCCCCGTGTATTCCGCCACCACCTGTCCCCTTTCGACGTCTTCTTTGGCGAAAGCGCATTTTCCCACGCCTCGCCAGTCACTTGGAACTTCAAACACCTGTACACCAGAAGTGCGGAGACTGATCAGTTATTAACATGTCATTAAACCAGATGAAAACATATTCAACGAAAAGGAAAGGAAAAAAAGAGCCTCAAGTAAACACTCACCTCGACTGGAGGAACTGGTGGAGGATGCCTAGCCATGAATACGGAGATGTTCCTCAGCATCTGTTCACTTCCAAACTCATGGCCAGGCGTACGACGGGCACGGTGGAGTCTAACATTATAGTATCCTCTGCTGTTGTTTTGAACGCCGTAGGTGGTATTTAAAATCGGAAAGATCGAAATTGCCTTTTTTAGTTGCTGTTGACATAAAACGATTTTAGATCATTTCACCTTCAATGCCCTAAGATGTTACGTTTTTGAACTTTTGAAATAATAACAATATTAATAATAATAATAACTGTTTAATCGCAAATCCATAGGAAAGTGAAAAGGAGATAAAGGAGGTCATCTCTTTGAAGTTTATCTCCTGATAATAAAATAAATTGAGACATTAATTGTTTACAACTGTTTAAAATGCTAACTTTAGAAATATTTAGTACATCACAATAAAAGTACTTAGTGCTCACTGGAAAAATTTGCAAGATGACATCTCAGTCTGTTATTAAAAGTGTTTAAATTTTCTTCCTAGGTAATTTCCTTCGGCAGATTATCAATTATACGTATATAAAAAAAGAATGTTTAAAACTATTTAAAATTGCCGACACCAACTTAACTTTAAAAGGGTGATTAGCTCTTAAAATCTCCCAAGGGCTGAAAATCATGCACAGTAAACGTAAAAAAATACTTACTCGACTAAATGAACTTCTTTTCATCAGGAACTTTGTTTGGCCGTCAACACTATCATCATCGGTCCAAATTGAAACTGCTGTTTCATAGGCAGAAAAAAGGTCGGATGTGGAAACAAAGTTTCCTTCCTCTGAAGTAACACATTGGCTTAGAAATTTGGTCAAAAGAGGACATTTTGCCGCTCTCTTGTGCCGCAGCATCACCCGTCTAACATTCACATACGACATGTTGAATAACGTTGTGGCAACTGGATAAGGCTGTAAGAGCTATTTTCCCACAGGATAAAATCAGATATAGTATTAATAAGTGTGACAGAGTGTGGGAATGCTTGTGAAAAAGCTGCACTTCTAATTGTAGAATGTGACAATCTCGCTACCTTGAACTGACTGCTGATCTGGTGTTTGCAGGCAAGTTTTTAAAATATTTGTATGTGTTTTTGAGACGTACTTTTATTATTTCACTGGAAAAGAGAAATATGTGAGACAGACGTTTCAATAGACCATTTTAGCTCAATGTTTGCTTTTCAAACACCATGTGACTTGACATATGCGTAGATTTGCACATAATTATGCCCTCCATTGCAACTGGAATATGAGCCCGCATTTTCAAGCAGAGTACCACATTTGCAATGAACACCGTGGGTGTTCAATCCGCGAATCAAAACACGAGTAAAGGAAAACGCGAGGAGGCGCAAAGAGTAAAAGCGGTGCTTCGAGAGAACAATTACCCGTATGGCTTTATCAAGGAATGCGAAAGAGCGCTGGCAACAAAACCATCTCAGCCTACCACGAATAGTTATGTAGTACTTCCGTATGTTAAAGGCGTCTCCGAAAGAATTGGTTGCGTGCTAAAGCAACAAAGTTTGTGAGTTTCCAACCAGCCACAGAGAACCATCAACAGTGTTTTTCCTCGGCCCAAGCAGCAGGATAAAACCGACCGTCCCTCATCTGGAATAGTGTACAGAATCAATTGCAGTCAATGCGATTTTGTATACTATGGCCAGACCGAAAGAGCACTGAAGACGCGGGTTCCTGAGCACAAAAAGGCTGTTCTGATGTTCGACCATAACTCCAAACTTGCGTGCCATGTTCACGAGCATCATCATCATATGGATTTTGAAAACGTTGAAGTCGTCGGTCATGAGGAGCATTACCATCAGCGGCTTTTTCTGGAGGCTTGGATGTCCATAAAAGACCCGAACGCTGGGAATGATCACATGGTCATCCCAGAAGTCTACAAGTGCCTTGCACGTACTTAAATTCTCTCGAGTCACGCGCATACAGCACGCGCAACGTTTCAATTTAAAAGTTTTTAAATCGCGCGTAACATCAAGCGGTTTTTTCAACTGATGAAGGCTTAAGAGTCAGTGACAAAAAACAACACTTTTATCAACTATGTCATCTCCTGACTACAATTACTCCATTTTTAAACACATTCAGATAACGAATGGCGCGGATGTTATGAAGCTGGCCCGAGAATACGAGAGGAAAACCGTCGCTCTCGTCAGGTACCGACATCACTTGACATTTAATCATCTACCTAAAAGTAGTGACATTCTTCCTCCGAGCTTGATCTTTACTCCACCTGTTAGGACAAAAGTAGGCTATAAAATAGCTAGAAAGACGGGAATTAAGTACTTGCGACTGCGTATAACAGTGCCATCACAGTATCAGGCATTTAAGCACAAAGCTACAAGATCTAAAGGAACAACTCGAAAACAAACTAACTCCAGAGCATATGCGTGCTCTCGACGACGCTGTAGAGACAACATCTAAGGCTACTACAGTGGAGATATCAGCAACTCACACACGAAAATACAATCAATTGAAAGGAAACAACGAGGCTAGTTCCAGCAACTTAGTGAACAAAGATAAATGGGTTAATAACATTTCAAAACGAACATTGAGCCCCGTAGAAATTGCGGCCCTCATGAAAGGTTTTAATTTCGCCATCACTCCAAAGAAAGTTCCAGTCTCAAAAATATTGTCATCTATTGAAACTGGTATCTACAGTCTCAGCCAAACTGCTAAGGACACAATACGAGTTGGTGTCACCAACATATTAAGAACATATAAGACCCCCTTTATAACCAACATATCAAAGGAAGAAGAGAATGCACTTAAAAAACTGAGAAAGGATGAGACCATAGCTATTCTTCCGGCTGATAATGGTAAATCAGTGGTTGTGATGGACAGCAAAGAGTACAAAGAAAAAGTTTCTACTTTGCTAGATGACACCAAGACTTATTCGCAATTAACCGACAAGAGGTTAAATCCAACAACAAGGGTTGAAAAAGACCTAAACAAACTCTTGCTCAACATCAAAGTCGATAACACTGGAACGACACCACAAATTGGTCCAAACCTTTATAAAAAACTTCACTGCAATAATTCTACACCGGCATCTTTCTATGGCCTCCCCAAAATTCACAAACCTGAGAGACCTCTCAGGCCGATTACAAGCAGCATAGGCAGTCCAACGTATGCTGTATCTAAACATCTTGTTTCAATCTTGGCTCCACTACGAAAGAATTCCTACACAGTCAAAAACAGTTCTGAATTTGTCCACGAACTCAAACAATATTCTATTGCCGATGATGAAATTATGGTGTCATTTGATGTGAAATCATTATTCACCTCCATTCCGGTGGATTTAGCACTTACCATCACCAAAGAGAGGCTTCAACAGGATCAAAACCTAGCAGAACGTACGAACATGTCTGTTTCCAACGTGATGAAGCTTCTGGAATTTGTGCTAACTAACAACTATTTCAAACATGATGGCCACCATTACAAGCAGATTTTTGGGTGTGCAATGGGTTCCCCAATCAGTCCTGTGTTGGCCGACCTCGTAATGGAAGTAATAGAAGAGACAGCCATCACCACAGCTCTTCATCCTCCCAAATGGTGGTTTCGTTATGTTGACGACAGCCATTCTTGCCTAAAAAGGGATCAAGTCGACGCTTTTCACCAACACCTGAACTCAATCAATGCTAACATTCAGTTCACTTTGGAACTTGAAGACTTTAACGGGTATGGCTTACCTTTCCTTGACACCATCACGTCCAGACACGGAACGGCAATTCAAGTGGAGGTTTACAGAAAACCAACCCATACAGACCGTTTCCTTGATTTTCTCTCCCACCACACCTCGTGCCACAAAAGATCAGTGGTTAACACGTTACTCCTTCGCGCAAGAAACATTCCCTCCACGAGTAAAGGAAAATGCGAGGAGGCGCAAAGAGTAAAAGCGGTGCTTCGAGAGAACAATTACCTGTATGGCTTCATCAAGGAATGCGAAAGAGTGCTGGCAACAAAACCATCTCAGCCTACCACGAATGGTTATGTAGTACTTCCGTATGTTAAGGGCGTCTCCGAAAGAATTGGTCGCGTGCTAAAGCAACAAAGTTTGCGAGTTTCCTACCAGCCACAGAGAACCATCAACAGTTTTTTTCCTCGGCCCAAGCAGCAGGATGAAACCGACCGTCCGTCATCTGGAATAGTGTACAGAATCAATTGCAGTCAATGCGATTTTGTATACTATGGCCAGACCGAAAGAGCACTGAAGACGCGGGTTTCTGAGCACAAAAAGGCTGTTCTGATGTTCGACCATAACTCCAAACTTGCGTGCCATGTTCACGAGCATCATCATCATATGGATTTTGAAAACGTTGAAGTCGTCGGTCATGAGGAGCATTACCATCAGCGGCTTTTTCTGGAGGCTTGGATGTCCGTAAAAGACCCGAACGCTGGGAATGATCACATGGTCATCCCAGAAGTCTACAAGTGCCTTGCACGTACTTAAATTCTCTCGAGTCACGTGCATACAGCACGCGCAATGTTTCAACTTAAAAGTTTTTAAATCGCGCGTAACATCAAGCGGTTTTTTCAACTGATGAAGGCTTAAGAGTTAGCCGAAACGTCTTACCGTAATATACAAGTCAGTGACAAAAAACAACACTTTTATCAACTACACTTCAGATCTCTTTTCAGCCTTTAATTCTTTCATAACAAGATAAGAGCCTGAGACCACAGGAGCCAGGAACAAATGAACTTAAAATGTTATCCAGGCTATCGATTGAAAGGAGTCAAGGTGAAGCTAGGGTGACTTAAGTGTGCATTTTATAAACGAAGGATATTAATTAATTTCTGGATTTCTGGGTTCAGGTAGGAAAGATAAACTTTAAAGATATTGGAGCCGCTCTGTGGCTCGGTAAATATCCACCATTATTCACCTCCACTTCGCTGAATAATTGTTAAATATTCTTGGTTTACAACCGCGTGACAAGGTGGCCAGGCTGGATGACAATACAATAGACGAAAATGAAAATAGAGTTGAGTTCCCACATGCACAGGAGAGAAAGGTTTTTGTCATCTAAGATTGGCCGCTGTGCAAACTAGTAATAGGACTGTTTGGTAATCTTGATCGCACAAACTGCTTAACCTTGTTTGCTGACCTAAGGTTCACAAAAAGAGTAAACTGTTTCGGTTGTACATGTAGCACAGACACAGGACTATCATGTGGTGTGCATTTGGGGGAGCTAGATGGAATTCCAGGAGGGGTGGGGCTGGTTTTAAGTTTGAGGTGTTTTAATTTGCACTGTTGTGCAGTTTTACTGCACTGTTTGCAAGCATGCAAACAATGACCCCACTCTAGCCTCAGTAGATAGTATTCCTGAAGTAGATAGTATTCCTTCTAACTCTGGTAATTTTTTTCAAGTTCTTCTTCTAGAAGAGCCTCCTCGAAAACTTTTAATTTAGCGTTTGCCATCGCGGCCTTTTTGTCCGCTCCCAGAATCACGATCTTCTTATCGAATTGTGCTATTTCCTGTTGTCGAATTTTCTGTGCTTCAGCTTCGGGTGTCCTGCGCTCAAGTTCTTTTTGCACTATCAGGCGCGCGTACTGACCTTCTTCTCTTGCCGCTTTAGCTTCGGCTAGCGCTTGCAATCTAGCGGTTGTGCTGCTAGTTTTGGAGGCTGATGAATGGCGCGAGGAACGACGAGAAAACACAGATCTTGTCTCCAACAATTTGTTGGATTGTCTACTAATTCTATTCTTTAGACTGTCTAAAAGTAAGAGGGTCGGTTAAGGGTCTCGTTCTCTTCACTAAGTTGAGCCTCTTCTAAGTAATCGCCGTGTGAATCTTGTTCGTACAATCCAATTAGCTCCTGTAACAATCCTCCAAATTCCTCCGAGGCGAGCGTAAGGTCACACGCTACAGTATCAATATGGCTTTCGTCACTTAGCCCTTCTACTGATTGCATAACACTAAGGAGCCTTTTACGTGATTTAAGAATTTGCTTCCGTTTAAGTTCTACAGCGCTTTGTAGAGCCTTTTGTGTGGGTATCGTCTGCCTTTTGCTCCTGGCTCCGCTCTCCTTGGCTCCTTCTACATTCAAGCATTCTTTTCCTGGACTCGTCATTCTCGATGGCTCCGGGTTTAATGTATAATACCGCTTACCTCCATTCGCTGATTTTAGCCTCAGACTTTTCACTGTCGCGTACCCAGTGCAGCAGACACGGGGTGTTGTGCACCGGAGATCGGGAAGTGTCAACCACAGTGTAGAATGCAACAATGAGCACAAGTTAACTCAACAGTGTTTAATACGATCGCCAACTCGTCTGGATTATTGTACACATGCGGTGAAAACTAAAAGGGGAAATTACAATGTACGAGATCAAAAAAAGGGACTAAGACTAATTACAAAGCAAACAAAATTAAAGGAAAACGAAAACTGAATACAATAAGCTGAAACTTACGTCTGATCCTGTCTTAAGGGCTAGAGAAGCTCCAACGCTATGTAACTCCGAAAACTCCGACGTTACTCCATAGATCTCCTAACTCCAACTAACAAAAGCTTAAAGGGGGTTCTCTGATAAGGGCACAATTCACGTGTAGAGTTGCAAAACCGGTTAGAAAACAGGAACGGCTAGCTACGTAATTGATTCAGACTGAACAATAGCACATGAAAATAGGGGCGTAAAAACTCGATAAATGAAACAGAACAGAAACGTATCTTATCTAAGTCAAAAACAAGCTAAGCTTAATTATGTAATCAAGTTCTCTTGGGTTGAATGTTCATTGTTCATCACACATATCTTTGTACATATTTAGCTGATCTGAACATTATATAATTATATTACATAATTTTTACTCAACGCCTTCTTTTCACACCTGATCCTGATATCAATCTGCTTATGATCGCATCAGTACTCTCTTCTTGCTGTCTCCGTTCAATTTGTGGGGTGACTACTTTTTGTCTTGTATTCCCTATTCTCATATTTCCAAGCTTTTTCATTATCAAGTCTCCTGACTTCTCAGCTATCTTTTTTCCTGCCCTCTCACCTGCATGTGAAATACCTGATTTCAGCGCCTTCTTACCCAATGGTTTGACAAGCTTATTTACGCCAACTGACAAAAGTTTTCTCATTGGTTTGAAAATATTATCAACAATAATCCCTGACCCTTTATGCTTGTATACAAATTTACCGAAATTGGGATGATAAATCCTCTTGAATTCATATGGTATCATTAATATATAATATGTTATATTATTCCATCCTTTTCAGTAGTAATGAAAAAGATGTGTCCGCTCCATTCAGATCAATCAATCTTCTTTTTCCGTCAGTAATATACACTCTGATGCTACTTATATTATTACTATTGATGGGATTAAATGTGACTCTACGTGGTTCCATGATAAAAGAGTAACTGGGTCGAAGTACACTAGTTGAGAAGGAATAAAGGATGTCTGAATCTTTACCATCCACAAGGGAATAATTAATCAAGTCACAGTGAATTGTGAGTATGTCAGTGTCTTGACTAAGATTGGGCACTCTCGGTCCTACATTACTTTGGCTTTTCAATATTTCCTTATCGAACCCAATCAATTCATTAAAATTGCTTGATGTTAAATCAAGTTGGTAATTCTGGGCTAATGTTATCGTAACCCTGAATGTTGTATTATCGAATTCAAGAGTGATAGGATACTCATTATGTTCAGCACCATCTTTAACAATCTTCGTTATGTACCTAATATGTGTATTGAAGTCTGTATAATTCCAAACTCCTGCTGGGAAAGTGATTTCCTTGAACGTTGAACCGTTGTCAGAACTGTACTTGATCAATTGATTCTTATACAAGGAATTTACATTGAACCATGTGAACGACATATTGATGATTCGATTCAGTCCCACTGCGTATTGGTAATTATTGTCCAATGTGATGGGAATATTGAATTTAGTTGTAAAATCCTAAGGAGTGTTGTTTCCTTGACCTTTGACACTGTATGATGATAATACTATCTCGCGTTCCATCTATATAATACGTTTACATGAATTTTACTTTGAAGTACTGATTATACAATTTATTATATTGCGGTCTATTGATTGTTGACATTCTCAATAATGTGTCCAATATATTGACTCCCATATTTCTCATTGTAATTATTTCCTGCAAGAACTTCACCAATAATCAATTCTAATTTCTTAAGAAGCTGATTCACATCGTTGAAAAACATGACATTTCCACCTCTCTGTTTTCTTCCTCGGCCTCTGATCTCGGAACCTGTCTTTAATTCATTTATTACTGCTTCATTGAATTTAATGTAATCTGCCAATATGGCTCTATCATTGTCTATCTTTTTGTTTCTTAATTGCCTTGTGGCTTCATTTATTTCCCCTTTATTGTATTTTTTTTGTGATATTTGCTTTGGAACCTTTTAATTTGTTCCTCTCTTTTTCCGCTTTTTTTCTTGCCATTTGAAAATAAATTAATTTTTTTTTGGTTGCCATTTCCGGATCATTGTACACTTCTTCAAGATCTTGATATTTTGATAGACTTAATTCATTCAACCTTTCCATCACCAGATCTTCATCAAGTATTTCATAATCAACTTCTTCATCATAATCATATTCGGGTGCCGGCTCTTCCGAAATGTCCTCCAACATTGGTTCAAATGGTGGTGGTTCTGGTGCTACTTGTTTCTCTTGCTTTGGTGGTACATAATCACCAAACAGATCATCAAGACCTATGTCTTCAACTTCATCCTCCATATCAACGCCGTAATTCGGAACTTCCGCTTTCCTTAGTGGTCTTTTTCTCCTTTGAGGTATCGTTAAATTCAAATTACTGTCAATTAATTCATCTAATTTACTTGTCACTGGTTTGAATACCTTCGAAAATGACTCTTGGCTTGTCTGCTGACCGATTTTATGTTGCGTGATTAAATCATGGACATGATTGATTTTATTCCCTGATTCAATTTTTCTCCGTGCGAGTTCTTTCCATTTAGGTACATTCATTTATTGTTATATTATTATGTTACATAAAACACACACAAATCATATATGAAAAACAACGTTTAACACCGTGTTGAACACCGTGTTGAACACCGTGTTGAACACCGTGTTGAACACCATGTTGAACACGGTGTTATATTAATATACCAATATAATATAATGAGAATACCAAATTATGATGCTGAAGACGATACTGTCTCAAACTTCAAACAACTATATGATTTCATGCCTAATCAATGTTTCCGGATGCTGATTTGTGGCCCAAGCGGTTCAGGGAAAACAAACACATTGATGCATATGATCTACAATATGCTGTATTTTGATAAAGTTTATCTCTACGCAAAAAACTTAGAGCAGTCCAAGTACCAGAATCTTATGGAGAATTTCCAGCCGATAGGTGATGAATGAAGTTGGTTATGATGTTATTGAAGCAAGAAATGATGAAATTATTCCTGTTGAAGACCTTGAATCCGACTCACAAAAAATTGTTATATTCGACGATTATGTTTGTGATAAAAAAAAAACAAAAACCGTCGACTATTTTATCAGAGGGAGACACAAGAATTGTAGTGTGATTTTTTTTTCTTTATTACCACTACATCTCTTGCAACACTTTCACTACAAAATTTAAAGTTACAAAAAAAAATTACAATTAAGAATTAAGATTTCAAACAATTAACACA
Organism: Micromussa lordhowensis; assembly: GCA_964020085.1. NCBI lineage: Eukaryota > Metazoa > Cnidaria > Anthozoa > Scleractinia > Lobophylliidae > Micromussa > Micromussa lordhowensis. The sequence continues at coordinate 21,542,979 of OZ026601.1, forward strand.
ATATACACTGCAACCAGGCTTGCTTCACGCATACGTAGATTAGATCATAATTATTTACAGTAAGGAAAGGAGAGGCTTCCATTGTGAAAGAAATTTTGCTTTTTGTCCTTTGGAATAAAAAATCGATCTTTGTACAATTAACCTGTCTTTAACGAATTCAAGAAAGTGATCAAAGCTTGGGGGTTTGATTTCGCTCCTTTGCAGGAAGATATGTCTCTTGCCAAGAAGGATATAATAGTTAAAGATTTGCCTTTTAGGATCTTCAGGATTATAGCCATACATTATACTTTAGTCATCAAATAGCAAAATTTCACCACTGTGATTCTTCCACCAGCTAATTACTTCAAACCAAAACTTTTGAATTACTATACAGTTAACTAGCATATGGGAGAGCGTTTCTAGAGAATCACAATGTATGCAGAGAGGAGAGTTTACGATTTTCATTCTGTGTAACAGAACCCCATGTGGAAGAATATTATGAATAATCTTATATTGAAATATGCTTAATTTTGTTTCTTTGGTTATTTTAAATGGGAGCATATAAATGGAACTAAGTTTGGAACTGTCTAATCCTTGCCTGCATAGTCGAAGGCTAGCCAACGGTTCTACAAATTTCCTTTGAATGAGTATATTGCGAACTTTCTTGCTAGTAACCACGTTAATTTCCTTAGTTGCATTTTGTTCCATATCTTGATTGTTCATGATAAATCCCGGTCTCAAAGAGCACTTCCATCTATAAGGTATAGCTGATATTAAGCCAAATAACTTAGTAAAAGGCGCCTTGAGACCAGTTTTTAAAAGAAACTTATTAAGTGTGAGAAATCTGTTTTTTTCATCTAGTAGGTCTTTAATTCTAAGTATACCAGCTTCATGCCATTCTTTCCAATAAACTGATTTACCGTCTATTAAAATATGCTTATTATTCCATAAGATTACATTCTCAACGCAGATTTCCTTGTCCGAAGTTTGCTCTCGGACTTCCGCCCAAGTGTTAAGAACATCAGCGTAAAATATTGGCAAGTTGTTTAGGCCTAGAAATTTTACATCATAGTCACAGTCAAAAATGAATGGCCCTCCAACATTTTTCAAATAAAATAAAGGAATTAACATCCATTGATCATCTACACCATTCTTCATTCTTTGAACCCAAGCACCTTGTAACGACTTGGATATAGTCTCAAATTCTGGTAAATCCAGCCCTCCTCTTTCTTTTGGACCTATAAGAGTATCCCTTTTTATCTTTGGTTTCTTATTATTCCAAACAAAATCTGTAATCAATTTATTAGTGATATCTATATAATGAGGCGGTGTATGTATGCACGAACTTACAAAGATAAGTTTCGATAGCCCTAATGTTTTGGCGATTGTTATCTTGCCATAAAGTGAGAGATCTCTTTGAGACCATATATTAAAAAGCTTTTGAATTTTACATATCTTTTGTGAATAATTTTCCTGTTCGCAAAGTTTTAGATTGTAAGAGAATGATATCCCTAAGACGGAGATAGGCCTTTGTGGCCACTGAACTCCAAATAGTGTATCATTCCTATTTGCGTTTTTTCCAAGCCACATTGCTTCAGATTTACTTTGGTTAAGCTTTAAACCGCTGCAATCTTTAAATAGGTCTAATAACTCTAACAGTTTCCCAAGTGACTCTTTATCTTTGCAAAAGGAGGTGGTGTCATCGGCATATTGAGATAATTTTATTTCTTTGTTTAGGACTCTAATTCCTTTTATATGTTCATCAGCTCTTATTGAGCAAGACAGTAATTCTGCAGCTAAAATGAACAACAAGCCAGACAAAGGGCAGCCTTGTCTTACTCCTCTTTTTAGAGTAAATGACTCGGAGGCGAAGCCGTTGTTTATTATGCAGCTAGAAATGTTTGTGTACAGAGTTTTCACCCAAGTCTTAAAGTCGGGACCAAATTGAAAAGTATCTAAAGCTTTAAATAGGTACTCCATTCTAAACTATCAAATGCTTTTTCGAAGTCGATAAATAAAGCAATTCCTTCTATGTCCTGGTCAACGGTGAAATCGAGGATGTCGCTTATAAGTCTGATGTTTTCACCGATAAATCTTCCCTCTACGTAACCAGTTTGTGTGTTATTTATAACTGCCGATAGAACCTTTTTTAGTCTGAGAGCTAAAGCTTTAGAGGCAATCTTATAATCCACATTTAAAAGTGAAATAGGTCTCCAATTTTTAAGATACAATAAATTTTTGTTCTTTTTTGGAATAAGACGTATGATGCTTTGTCTTTGAGAAATTGACAGCTCACCTTTATGGAATCCATAATTAAAACTGTTTACCATTATCTTGCCTAATTGACTCCAGAAAAAGCTGTAAAATTCGGCAGTAAAACCGTCATTGCCAGGGGATTTGTTTTTTTGGAAACATTTTAAAGCATTCCAGCACTCATTCTCCGTCAGCAAGCCTTCGCAGTTCTTTCTTTGTTCATCATTCAGCTTTTCTACCTTGTCATTATCGAAGAACACGTCAAATTTAGGATCGTTTACTTGAGGATTTTGCGAGGAATATAAAGATTGATAAAATCTTTTTTGTTCTTTTAGAATTTCCTTTGAGTCCGTGATACTGCTTCCGTTTTCTTGTGTAAGGCTGGTAATGCATTTATTTTCATAATTTCGTTTCTCAAGATTAAGAAAATATTTCGAACTTCGTTCGCCGAACTCATGCCAACGGGCTTTGGAGCGCACACATGCTCCTCTTGCCCGGTCGTAGGAAATCTTATCCAATTCGTTCTTAACTTTAATGTATTTCTGGACAGCTTCTGGTGATGGGCAGTTTTCACCCATATTTTCCAGTCTTGTAGCTTCCTGTACGAGATTTTTTTCACAATCTTTTTTCATTTTAGCTTTTTGTTTTGAATAACTAATTGTAAACACCCTTATTTCCATTTTAATCAATTCCCATAAGAGTCCGCGATCTTCAAGATCCTGATACTTGTTTTTAAAGTGCGGAATTTTAAACATTAATTTTTCTGCATATTCATCATCTTCTAAGAGGGAGGAATTGAATTTCCACAATCCGGGTCCTCTTGGGTATTTCTCATTGATTGACAATTCCAACGTCACTAAAGAGTGATCGCAATGTGCAGCGTGTTTGATTTCACATTTTTGCACAGGGGAATTTTGTAATAGTTGACGGGCTATTAGCCAATAATCTAATCTGCATTTTATTTTCAAGTCGGATGTTCGCCAAGTAAATTGTTTTTCTTCTGGATGTAGCGTTCTCCATACGTCGTCTAAATCTAAAATACACATCAATTGCTCGATCTCACTGGCGACATTCCTTCTTGACGAAACATCACGTCCTCCTTCTTTATCGGTTTTGGAAAGAGGGCAATTAAAATCGCCACCTACTATAATATTGTCGCTGGGAAACTGTTCAAGTAGAGATCTGAGTTGTTTAAAAAATATAATTTGCACGGTATCATTATTGGATGCGTAAATATTGGCACAAGTAAATTTCTGATCATCTATAGAAAACTGCAGGATAAGAATCCTGCCGTTTTCACAACAAATTTCATTTTCTACTAGCACTTTGAGTCGAGGATTAAACAGAATTGCTACTCCTTTGCTGTGTTTACTTCCATGACAGAAGTACACTTTACTACCCCACTCGTTACTTCATAATTTTTCTTGGTCAGTAGAGCTATACACATGTATGTCTCTTGCAAGAAAATTATCGAGTACTTGTTAACGTGCAGTTGCCGAAAAATAGCTCTTCGTTTTCTTGAACTTTTTAAACCCCTAACATTTAATGTAATAAAAGTTAACTTATTCATATTAACAGACAAGTATCGATGTCTTAATAGTTTCACAACACAGAAGCCTTCTTAAGCTAAAGCCTGGAGAAAACATTGCATCACTCACAACATAAAAACGAAAATTACCTCTTATAAAACAAATTAAAGGCATTGCCTGTGAAGTTCTTTTAACTCCAACAATGGGTAGAATGTGAGATTAAACTTGTTGTTGATCAGTATCACTCCGACGGCGTTGCTAGTTTAACTCTTTGCCTCTTCCATTTCATGGCGTAGTTTTGCTAGTTCTTCTGTTCCTACGATTCTGTGCCGGCCATTAGTATCGACATATTTGAGTATTGCAGGATATGCGATGTAGACTTTCTGGTCGTCTCCTAGTTTCTTCTTTAGAAACTTTCTGTAAGGCACTAGCTCTTGCCTCCGCCGTTGGGTTTTTTTGGCGAAATCCTCGCTTATACCGATGGCATTTCCGTTTAACGGGTTATCCTTTAGGCGAGCGGCGGCATTTCTTAGTACCTTCATCTTATCTGTGTATCGAAGAAAAGCGACATGCATTGGTCTGGGGCTCTTTTCACCAGCAGAAGGCATTTTTCTTGGCGTGCGGTGTGCCCTCTCCAGCTCAACATGGCCACATATCGTTTCAAGGCCCATATGCTGCGTAATAAAATCCTGTACAAAGGAGATGCAATCTCCTTTTTCGGCTTTCTCTGGTATATTGTAGAAGACTAAGTTGTTCTTTCTTGACCTGTTTTGTAATTCTTCGATTTCATCCTTCAGCGCATCGACGCGTTATCTGCTTTTGAGTCTAAATCCGTTTTTACCTTCCGCAGTTCAGCTGTCATAGAGTTAAGTCCTCTTTCCATGTCACCTACGGTATTTTCAATCTTCAGCAGTCTTCCGTTTATTTGTTCAAGCACGTCTAGCTTCTTTAACTTTTCGTGTATGCTTTCCAAGATGGCGGCGCCGGCCTCATGTTTATGTGGTGGCGTTCTTTCATCTTCACTGCTTAAGCATGCCTGTTGTCTCGCTCGCTTTTCATTGGGCATAGCGGAAGGGAAAAGCAAAGATTCTCTAAATAGTTTGAGGCTGATTTGGCTAATTTCCTGAAACTGATATGGTGTAATAGCAAGGCAGCGTCGGAGCGACAAAAAACACGACTACTCCATTTGGCGCCCAGTCCCAGTCTTGTAGTGTGATTTATTTGAGTCAAAGCTACTATAAGACGCCGAAAGACATAAGATTGAACTGTTCACATTTCTCTATTTACGATTTCCCAAGTGCTAATGAAAAGAGTTTAATTTGCCGTGAAAACAGTATTCCAAAAGAATCATATGAGAAAGCAACCAAAGAGCCATTCAGCTTCGTATACATCGACAAGCCACGAAAATTCGCAACCAAGAATTTCAATGAAAAAATATAACCTTATTGTATAATGAGTTATTCAAATGGACTTTTACCAACATCATCATCAACTATGAGTCAACAACGTGGGTTACCTGGTGTTGGATTCAAGTTAACAGATGATGGTAATTATGATATTGATGGAAAACGATTGACTAATGTTGGAGAACCAACTGGAGAGAATGACGCTACAACAAAAGCTTATTTTGAATCTGAAAACTCTATAAAAGCTGATAAAAATTATGTTGATTCAGAAATTTCTAAAGTAAAAGTTCATTCATCTCCAAATTATCATTTACAACAAAGTTTCACTTTTTATAAAAATTATGGTGATGAAGCAGAATTAACTAAATCAAATATTTCAATCACCAACCATACAAATCATTTGGATTTATTAGAAATATCTCGACAAGGTGTTCATGATGGTTTTGCTTATTCCAATGTGAAATTGACAAACAATATTAATCCAGGTACTTATTCCATTCTTTTTTTTAATTGTTGGTTATAATGGTTCCAATATCGTAACTGATGGTCATAATGATCGTCTTTTATTTTATAATGTTGAAGGTGATCCAATAATTAATGATTTCAATCATGATTGGTTTTCAAATTATGTTAAAGCGTATATAATTTTCAACAATTCTAAAAGAGATGTTGGCATCACTCTTCAATTTCGTTATTATGGCTCCAGCAACTTAAATTTCAAGTTTCTCTTTTTCAGCAGATGTGTTAAAGGAGTACAAAAGACTGGTTTTAATCACATCGTTTTTAATGTTCCTGATGTCCAAGATAATCATAAGATTCTCTATTTTGAGAATTTAAATCTCAATGGTAATCTTATTGATGGTTTAGGTGATCCTAAATATCTCGATAGTGCCACTAATAAAAAATATGTTGACACTGAAAATATTCGACAAGATATTGCCATTGCTGATAAAGCTGATAAATCATACGTGGATGGGGAAATAGGAAAGGTAAGTATAGATACCACACCATTGTTTCCAAGAGATGGTAGTAGAAGTATGACTGGTGATTTAAACATGGATAACAATCATATTCTCTCTGTGAAAAATTTAAATGATTATAAGGTTGATGATGCTTATGGGGTTAGAGTCAGAGATTTGGGAAGCGTTGTCAACAAAGAATATCTGAATGAAAAATTTCTTAAAGTAGACAAAGATGGTAATTATTTTGATCTAAAACAAAATACTATCAAAAACTGTGAACCTTACTATGATGGATAACAGTCTGGTCAGTAAAGCTTTTGTAGATGCTGAAATTAGTAAATTACCAAAACCTGCTACTGATGTCTTAAAATTAGATGGAAGTAAATCCATGACTGGTGCTCTTGACATGGGTTGATTCGGTATAAAAAAATATCAAGCCTTTTGTTGAAGATGACTCAAGTCAAGCTGCTCAAAATGCTCAATTAAATGATGTTATTAACTTTGGGTATTTCCATGCTCAAAGAGGGGAACTCACAAGAGAAATAAATGATGTTGCTTTTGAAGCATTAAACAGAAAAAATCCAGATCCAATGGAAGATGATATTGATATGGCCAATCACAGTATCATTAATCTTAAAGATCCACAACCATCAGATGTCAGTCACGCAGCTTCTGTTAATTTCGTCATGACTGGTATTAACCATAGTAATACAATCATGGATGGTATAATCGATAGTAAGATAAAAGAGTGTGAGAGACTTTCAATTGAGTCAAACGACATAGAAAATGTGTTCAAAAAAGTCATGGATGATGATTTATTCAAAGAAGATGATGATGATATTCATAAAGTAGGAGTCCAGAATAAAAAATTTCATTCAGTAAACAAAAAGACTTCTGAATTCAAGATTGACTATGATTCAAGTATTGGTTATTACAGTACCCGACTATCGATTGATTTAATCTATTTACCTATTGGATCTTATACTATGGTTTATGAAATGTATGTAGATGATGGCATCACCATTGATGAAATAGATGCAGTGAGTGGAACTCTCTCAGTTGGAAAAATTAATTCCAGAATAGATGGAACGAACACACGGAGTATTATCCATTTTGCCAAACATACTATCCATCATGGTTTTGATGATTTAGATATTGACATCAAATTAAAAAGTAAAACTGATCCTCAGACCACTATTCATGTTGTTGTATATGGTGTTAAAGGCTATGTCAATAATGTCTCAGTAAATCTTTGGGATCGATTATACTATTATGACAATGATTCCATAGCATATGAGGTTCAAATAAATGATGTAAATAAAATAACTACAAAATATTTAGACGTGAATGATAATATTGATATGAAAAATAGACAGATAAAAAATGTTGGAGATGGAAATGAAAATGCTGATGCCGTCAATGTCAAACAATTAAATGAAGTTGAAACCAATATTACAAATTTTGTAACATCTGAAATTTCAAAAGAGAATTCCAATATCAATGATAATAAGAGGGTCATCAGACTAATAATGGATTATATATTTGATAACAATGAAAAAATCAAAATAATAAAAGAGTTGTATTTCTCTGATAATAATGAAACTAATAATGGAGATCAACATGTATTTTACACTACTGGTGATAATGAAGGTGATACAAGTACTAATGGTGAAATGATTATAGAAATATTTTATTTGGGTCTTACTAGTCCTATAAAAATCTTTGTTAATAAAACTAGATTACTAATTGGACAAGCTTCAAATCAAAATAAATCATTTAATATTCCAAATAATTCTTTAGGAAAGCAAGTTTGGTTTTGGATTTGGACGGAAGACAGAAAGATGCAAATAATATTCAGTGCACTTTCTCCAATTAAGTTTCCTGTCATTCTTGATAATCCAGATGATGAGCTAAGCGCAATACGTGTAGATTTTACTCCTTTCACAAAAAAGAGAGGATTGATTACTACAAATATTTATGATAATAACAGTGAAGCTTATCAGAAAATAAAAGTATTTGAAGAGAGTGAAGGAACTATTACATAAGATATCAATACATGGGTCCTTAAATTGTGTGATGTATTATATATGATAAAAGAAACAATCAAATACGTCAACTGCTTATTTGAAATAACCAAACCAAAATACGAAAAGGTGAATGATGTTATACTAAAGTCAGCTTTAGTATATCAATATCTTTACCTCAATAATTTCGATATACTCATATCAATAGATGACGTCCTCGAACTAAATAACAACGAAATCGGTCTGATTGGCCCTGGGAATGGATGCCTCACACAGTTCCTCGAAAGAATATTCAGTCAGTCTGACATATTACACTCACATAGCATTCTACATGATGCTTTTGGTCGATTCTATGCCCATCATCAATTAGACCGGGGGTACACATATGTCATACCCAAGAACCGAACACCAAAATGTATCAAAAGATCTCCACTATGTGGTCAGATTTCTAGCCTGCGTAGCTTGGCGGTTTAAGCAGCTCGAACGGGCTAAAACGAGAGGCGAAGCCGCGAGGAGCCTGGGGGAGAGACAACTGAGAAACCGCCTGCAAGGATGACCGGTATTTTTTGTTAGGCCAGTACGCTGGCGTACTGGCCATTCCCATTGGATCAGAAGACTAATACGTCAATCAAAATTTTCGGTAATCTCCCAGTGGACCGCTCCAACAAACAACACCGATATTTGGAGCGTATTAACAAGAAAATGGCAGAGAAAGCTCTCTGAAAAGCGTTATCGCGCCTAAATATTCTTCGTGAAGATCGCGAAATTGTTCTCAAACCTGAGCAAGAAATAGCTGTAAGCGAGTTACTTCATGGGAGAGATGTGACGGCCGTTTTGCCAACAGGCTTTGGCAAAAGCATGACTTTTACCGTGTTCGCACTCGCCAGAGAAGAATTGTCAACTACGTGTACGAGAACCTCCATCATTGTTATTTCGCCTTTGAAATGGGTCATCCACGACCAGATTTCAGAAATGTTATCACGGCAATGGAATTGTCGTCTGACAAAGTCAATTTGGTGCGAAATAATCCACCGCAATTTCTTTACTGCTCTGCTCGATCAGGTATATGCAAGCAACATAAGAATGTCTCTAGACAAACGTATAGCTTTCTCGAAGTAAAGTCAGTAAAGCTACGGCTTCTCCGAAGAAAAACGTACGAGGACAAATATGATATCCGTGATAAGAATCTACATACTGTGCTTGCATGCAGTTTTAATTAATCAAACAGCCGGGCCCGGCGTCACAATATATGATGCAAGTAAGCAACATGTTCACGGTAAATTTCATATTTTGTCCCTCGAAAGCAAATTCTTGGAGACATTTCTTGCATTAGAAATGAGCCTAAACAATGCATAACATGGCAAATTACAGAGGTGTCAAACTCTGCAAAGCGACATGCCGATAACAGCGGAAACTATGCAGACCAATGACCTCTAATTTTACTATAGCACAGTCTAACGGCTCAGCTCTACTAAAAATTCCTCTTTATAACACAACATGAAGTGCCCTTCATAAACACGAGTGAAGCAACAAAAAGGTCAAAAAACCGAACAGAGAACGGCAAATGTACAAATGTCACGAACCGTAGGAGTCGTGTAGGTTAGTCAACCTCATTTTACACAGAAAGCTATTTCGCTAGGTGTGATTTCCTGAATTTCATCTAGCGCTTTCGAAGTGATGTTGTTCATAGTCGAGCTTGGTGGAGGTAACTCACCAAATTTCAGTGATTTCTTTGATGCTGAGTTTTCTCTGGATGCCTTATGTCCTTTTCTTGTTTGAGGACTTCGATCTGACAACGAAACGGTAGTTGGCAAAAGACGCTTGCATCTGCTTGAATCGCCAGAAACCTCGATCGCCTTCTCTTTCTGCAGGCTCGAGTAGATGAATCGTAAAGTTCAAAAGCGTTTCTAATTTTCCGAGCACAGGCATGGCACACACGATAAGATGAAGTGTCGGACTTTTTTATCTCCAAACCGATTTTCGAGCAGATTTCGGACAAAGTACCATCTTGAAATCCATCAGGTTTAGAAACCTTGAAAAGATTCTGCAATGAAATGTAAGAGGTCTTCTTAAATTCTCCGAATTTGATTTTAAGCAGACAACAACAAAGTCGACAATTATCTTTTCCATTTCTATCGATTCTACCTTTGACTGGCTTTTTCTGCGTATCGCCCTTCGCCGCCATCGAGCAAACACCGCATCGGATAGTACTGTTTTGATGCGTTTCACCGTGGCTTTTCCCTGCGAACCATTTCGCGGCAAATTGGAAGTTTCATATTACGACCTGCGCTGTGATTGGCTGGGATAAAACGATCCACAAACCTGTCATCAGGTTGACAAAATATGTAATTGGGGGCGGCAATAAAAAATGTAGGTCATCCGGGCAGGCGGTTCCTCGCGGCTTCGCCGCTCGTTTTAGGGCGCTTGAATATTGCTAATCGCCGCTCGTTTTAGCGCGCTCGAATATTGCTAACCGCCAAGCTATGCAGGCTATCAGATTTCTGGATTAATATATTGCGTATCCAAAAAAATAAAAATAAAAAAAAAATATAAACAATGTATATGAAAGAGCCGCGAAACAGCATATTCAACTGAACTAACAGAAGAACAGATTGAAGAATTAAAATCTTACTACCACACATATCATAAAAAGTGTTGGGCTCACAAACAAGCATTAAAAAAACTTCAAAAAATGGAAACTATTAGGAAACTCACTGTCCATCATATTTGCATCTGGAGGTTTCGCTAGCAGTCTAGCAACTGGTGGCATTAGTTTCATTACCATAAGTACAGTAGCACTGTTGATTCATGGTTGGATGAAGCATAAAGACCTTGATCTTAAGATCCAAAATTGTACATATGCTCACCAAAGCTATCAACATTTACTAAATGAAATAAAAGACATGATGAGAAGTGGAAATTTCAATTCATCTCATATTTACAACACAATGAAAAACATTGATGATTACATGACAGACAACAGTCCAATTGTTGACAAGTATTTGATAAAATACTATGAAAAATTCATACGTTAACTATCGACTGAATTCTATCGCCTATCAATGATTTAACCTTTTCCCAACATTGTTCATAAGATTTTAATGTCTCCTTCGACTTCGTTACACCGATATCTTTATAAGGAAGCCCGAACATCTTGAATAATTGCTTGATAATATATTTAATACTCATCATCCGTTTGCATCCATCATCAACCTTGTGCAAAACGCCGTCGATCTCAACAAATAATTTGTGTATCTGCTCTCTTTGTTTATAAGTTAAACAGACATTATTCTCAAAAGATATACTATCCAACACATTCTGAAGATGGTATTTCAGATTATAAACTGATTTCCGTCTTATCCTATGCATATTATCATAGAAGTTAAAATATTCCAAAACATAATCACAACCGTGAACTAAACCACAATTCACACATATATTCATACCATTCACGGTTTCAATATCCTGTTCACTACAACACGGCTCAACCACTTTGTGAAATTCTACTAATAGTTGATCACAAAATGGACATGTCGATTCCCCCATATTCTTCAATTCATCATGAATTTGAAAATTACAATCCATCATATATTATACAATATTTTATTTTTATGTCATGCCACAGTCTACAATGCAGGTGTTATGCAAATATCTACTAATCAAAATTTGTCTGACGCGTCAGGATAGTTTCATACGCGTATGTGATAAATTGATTGGTTGATATTTGCATGGCAGCTGTGGGTTTTATACATAATTTATCACAACTGTTGCTGCTTTTTTCTCCTGCAGGAGAAAAAAATTCACTCGATTTTCATCATACTTTATAGGCTCAGTATTGGGACCAATACTGATAGAAGGTTTTAGTTTCAGACCAATATCCCGGGTTTTGGTTTTGGTTCTAACTCCAATTCCATATTTGATTTTTATATCTTTAGTTTTAGGTTTTGGTTATAGATTTGGTTAAAGATTTGGTTATAAGTTTTGGTTATAGATTTGGTTTCAATATTTCATTTCTTTAGTTTCAGGTTTTGGTTTCAGTATTGGTTAAAGATTTGGTTATAACTTTTGGTCTCAGTATTGGTTAAAGATTTGGTTATAAGTTTTGGTTTCAATTTAGGATCCTATATTTGATTGTCAAGTATAAGATTCAAGTTTTGGTTTTAGTATTGGAAAAATCTGAGCGCAAAATATTAGAAAAAATCAGAGCGCAAAATATTAGCGGGGACCAAAATAGAAAATGCGCTAGCACCCTCATATACAGTACCGCTCAGAAATAAGCGAACTTCGCATACGCAGTCTATACGCGCATACGCGTATGACAATACGCGTATACGCGTATGACTATACGCGTATACGCGTATGACTATACGCGTATACGTATTTCTTTGTTATTCACCTCTAACTGTTTCTTTTGTGAAGTATTGTTGGACGAAACAATAAATAGCTTTGTTAGGAAAACTTAAAAGCGAGAGCCGTTCGATTACAGCCAAATTTGCATATTGTAAAAACATCTTCAACGAAGCTATCGTATTTCCAATCTAGTTCGCTTTGAAGATTTACCAATTAGCCACCGGTCGAGTAATTATCACTGCCTACTTGCAACGACTGCTTGGTTTTCTCCCTGTTTAGGAAAAGAGTATAATCCGCTAAGCATACATTTCATTTTACCGCGAAGTTCACGGGAGACACTCCGATAAAGTCTATCAATGCCGTGTAAATAGTGTCACAGCGGAAAAGCCGCGTCACGGTCTTTTTATTGCTTTAAGAGCGAGCAATATATCGATGCAAAATGTTGTGTTTGGACAATAAGCTTTCTCCCAACCCAAGCAGTTTTGGTTCAGAAGGAAATGGTTCGTTCGCGAAACACTTTCACGACACATTTCTCCGGCTACTATTCCTGCTCGGCAGCACTTTTCCACGGGTGGCGGGTAGCGGGTGACGGGTAGCGGGTGGCGGGTAGCGGGTGACGGGTAGCGGGTGACTGGTGGCGGGTAGCGGGTGACGGGTAGCGGGTGACTGGTGGCGGGTAGCAGGCGACGGGTTGTCGTGTCTTAGGCCGAAGACACAAGCGAAGCCGCGGGAAAAACCTCTGGCGCAGAGCTATTTGACTTAATGTGCAAGATGGAACTTGACCTCGTCTCAAATCTGTCAATCAAACCGGAATTGAAACGAATTGAGACGAATTGAGCGATATGAAGCAACTCCTTCATGTGCGATTCAATAAGCGCGTTCAGCAGGCAAATAATTAACTAAAATAATGGCTTTTTTCGGGCAAGTCGTATATCCCATCGTACTGAGCGCACGATGTAAATCTTGAAGGAATCATGAACATTGATCGAACAAACACTGTGTTCGAAGTTTTATTGCATTACTTACAGTATGCGTTAGAAGTTTTGCGGGTATTGCGATGAAGAAGTTTTGATCATTTTATGACACGTTTCGTAAATTAAGGACGAGTCATGAACAGCGGCATTCCATTAGTTACTTTGTGTTCGAAGTTTTATTGCATTACTTACAGTATGCGTTAGCAGTTTTGCGGGTATTGCGATGAAGAAGTTTTGATCATTTTATGACACGTTTCGTAAATTAAGAAGGAGTCATGAACAGCATTACATTAGCTACTTTGTGTTCGAAGTTTTACTGCATTACTTACAGTATGCGTTATTGCAATGAAGACGTTTTGATCATTCTATGACACGTTTCGTAAATTAAGAAGGCGACATGAATGGCATTCCATTATTTACTTTGTAAATTTTAGAAAAATGGGTAGAAAAATTTTGTATTAAACTTTTTTTTTATAAATGATACAACCCGTCACCCGCTACCCGTCACCCGCTACCCGTCACCCGCTACCCGTCACCCGTCACCCGCTACCCGTCACCCGCTACCCGCCACCCGTGGAAAAGTGCTGCCGATTCCTGCTAAATATAGCGTGAGTTTGTAAACAACACGTCACTTGCTTTCAGTTAAAAAGCGTTGTTTTCACATCTAAGTTCGTAGCTTTAACAAGAGTATCACCAAGTATTGTGAAGCAAATTGACTGAAGTTTTCATTCACGGTAAACAGAAATAATGAGCCGAGATTCTCGATAACTTGGTGCCCTTGTTGATGCGTTCTACTGAGCCGCTGTTGCGCAACCGGAGAGGAAGTCAAATAAAATATATCGGTTGTATTTGGCGTAAATCAGTGATTTTAAACGGTGGAACGATCTTTATCCATAGAAACGATGTATTATCGGAGTTTCTACCATACACCGTGAACATTTATTTACTATTTAATTTTGCACGATAAAGTTTTTGCTTTCGGTACGTGTCTGTGAATCGCTTGCCGAGTGATTACTGTTTTTTAAAGCGTCACATTAGTACATGTAGTGAAAATATATCTCTGGGTCTGTTCGGCGTAAATTGGTGATTAAAACAGTGAAACGGTCTCCATCTATAGAAACGATGCTTTGTCGAAGTTTTTTATGATGCACCGTGAAAATTTATCAACTATCTACGAGACAGAAGTTTGTCTGTCGGCACGCGCCGGCGAGGCACATGGAAACGATGCTCATCAAAGATTTTATGATGCATCGCTTATTCCGCTGGACCTCAATCTTCGGGAGAGTTGGGCTAACAACAACGAGGGGTACTGTTTTTAATACCGACCGAAATGACCCAAAATGTTGAAAAACTGAATTCCGCAGGTTATGAGAATACCGAAATTTTAGATTCGAATTACCGAAATACTGCATGGAAAGTTCCCTAATACTGCAAACCCCAATGCCCCCCTCAACAAAGACAGTAGACAGCTTTAAACTCGTAAAATGTACTATTCAATTGAAACATTCCTACTTACACACTGATTTCGATAAATAAAAAATTGTCATTTTCATATCTGTCGAGAATACAACAGAAGACTCAAACAATGCCAAGAAGATTTAACCAAACAAGTCGTTTTTCTTATAAAGTAACTAAAAACACCTAAATTCTTATTGCAAAATTCTTATAAAGTAACTAAAAACACCTAAATTCTAATTTATAATTCTTATAAAGTAACTAAAAACACCTAAATTTTAATTGCCACGCACTACATCTACAGGTTTTCTGTTTCGTAAAAAAGCATCGATTGCTTTGCGGCAATCGCGCCACAAAATGTCTTGCTGACTTGCAGCCACTGGAAAAAACTTGAAAACAGTGTCCTTGACTTTGGCAATTTTATCCGCATCAAGGGGAAGTTTGTTCATCACTCCCCTGACATTCCTTCCTTCCAACTCATGCGGCATGAAGAAGAACCGGACAAGTTGAACGGCAAAGTTTTTTGAAGAAGTCGATCTCGAACGCAGTTTAAAGATCACAGATTCTTCATCGTCTGCCTGGGTAGCTGGCGTAATAAACGGCTGAACCAGTAATTCAGTAGGCGTTGTATTTATCGGCTGAACGGGAGGTGTATTTAATGGCTGAATCGGTGGTTCTGTCGGTGTAGTTAATGGCTGAACTGGAAGTGTATATAACGGCTGAATCGATGGTTCTGTCAGTGTATTTAAAGGCTGAACTGGAGGTGCTGGCGAAGTAAACGGCTGGACTGGCGGTGCTGTTGGCTCTGAGGGGCTGCTGAGGACAGCGATTAGTGTGTCAAGGCGTTCCAGCGTTAGCTTATGGTACTCGATGCACTGTTTCTGCTGCTCGGATATTTGTGTAAGCAGCCCCAGGACCTCCGGTTGGTTGTCTGCCAGACTCCCGAATAGACTGCGCGGTACAGTATGCCGAACTGGAGAAAAAATACTGGCAAGCTGAGGCGAGCCGACGCTTAAACGACGTCTGACTGGTGTAGCTGTTGGTGGTTGCTGAGGAGCTGTTTGGACAACTGACAGATGCTGAGGAGTTGTGTGGACAAGTAACGGTTGCTGAGGGACTGTTTGGACAACTGACGGATGCTGAGGAGTTGTTTGGACAAGTAACGGTTGCTGAGGCGTTGCTTGGACAACTATCGGTTGCTGAGGAGCTGGTGATGGTGGCGAGTACAGGGCGACAACTGTGGCCTTTAAAGATTTATAAAAAAAAAATTACATTAAAACCCAGAAACGACACAATTCATTTGAAAACAGACAAATTCTCTCTTTCATTTCGGCAGCGGAAAATGACTTCATTTGAAAACAGACAAATTCTCTCTTTCATTTCGGCAGCGGTAAAACGCCGAACGCCGAAATGCGCTGTTTGCATGCGGTTAGATTCACTCGTGTTTGCTTGCGGTTAGCTTTTATTTGTTAAGGACAGCACAAATGGCGCTTAACACAAATGAAAGCTAACCGCAAGCAAACATGAGTGAAACTAACTGCAAGCAAACAGTGCGTTCGGCGTTCTGCGTATTACCTCTGCCGCTTTCATTTCGTGTGATGAAGATGGCGGAATTGAACCCATATTGCACATGACTTCATTTGAAAACAGACATATTCTCTCTTTCATTTTCGGCAGTGGTAAAACGCCGAACGCCGAAATGCGCTGTTTGCATGCGGTTAGATTCACTTGTGTTTGCTTGCGGTTAGCTTTTATTTGTTAAGGACAGCACAAATGACGCTTAACAAATAAATTAAAGCTAACCGCAAGCAAACAGTGCATTCGGCGTTTGGCGTTTTACCCTCGCCGCTTTCATTTCGTGTGATGAAGATGGAGGTCGAAAGATCCTATTAGCTTCTAAAGAAGCTGTTGACAACGTTACAAACTTACTAAGGCTCTCTTTCAACGGTAGCCGGTCGTTTCGCTAACGAGTCGTTTCGCTAACTAGTCAGTTCGCTAACGTACTGAGACGATTCGCTAACGTCTAGTCTGAGACTCAATGCATATTTTGATTATTCTTCGTTCTTTCATCCACTGCCAAGCTAAACAATAAATTTAACAGATTTGATAAATAGTAAGTTTTTTACACTTAAGCAACTTGACAACGCCAGCGAATTGACTGAACACGTTAGTGAATCGTCTCAGTACGTTAGCGAACTGCAGCTGGGCCGGGTTGTTCAAAGCCCGATTAAGCTAACCCAGGATTAGCGAGAGTTTTGATTTCAGTTTTGTAACTTTTCAGTGAAGTTTTCTGTTTATATTGTTTGTCTTTCTGTTTTTAGTTTGAGTAATCTCAAACTACACAAAACGTTAGCAGTTGAAAACATTTTTATTCAAGAAAAATCAATGCTACGATTAACTTTTAATCCTAGGTTAGCGTTAACCGGCTTTCGAACAACCTGGCCCAGCGAAACGACTCGTTAGCAAAACGACCGACATTCCTTTCAACTTGCGCATAAGAAAATAATTTCTTTGTACATACCAACTCTGGCTCTTTCTTCTTCTTTTTCTTTTGTCCGCTCGGATCTTTAACTTGCCTCTTCTTGTTAGCCTCCGGCGTTTTCTTTTGCTTTTGCCTTTTCTTTTGTTGTTGCGGTCTGGTATTGTCTACATCTTCAGGGAACAAACTCGAGTTCTTGGGATCGTTCAGGAAATCCAATGCGACTTTGCGTAAAACAGAAGTATCATCTGAAAAGCAAGACATTAGATCAGAAACTTGTAATGAGAAATAACGATGCAGAAAATCAAGCACGAGATCATTCACAAGCTGAATTATTACGTACCATTCACACCAATAATCTCGGCTTCCACGGTCAAGTTTTCATACTTGATCTCGACCATACTTCCTTTCGTCACATTAGTTCCAGTTATAACTTTCGATACGTTTTTTAAAGGAACAGTACTAACGGTACGATCCGATGGGAAGTAGAATAACCCGTACTTCGGAACTTTCAGAGCTGCTCGTAACGACATGATTAAGCTTGTGTCTACTTGTCAAAATGGTATCGAAGTGGTAAACGAGTCCCTACAGTATTTATTATCTCGCTAGGATCCAAATTACCCAATCACAGCGAGCGATTATTTGATTAGTCGCTTTTTTTGGCCAATCGCTGGATGGTCATTATATTACCACGCTACATGTAGGATCGAAATTAGCCAATCACAGTGAACGATAATTTGATCATTTGCATTTTTGGCAAATCACTAGAAGGTCGAGTTGTGTCTGTTCTATAACGTTGATTTGATTTGATTTGAGAAACATGGCACGAACACCACCATACATTAAATTGAGAATTATCTCGCTTTCTTCGATGTCTAAAAGCATAAATGCGATAGTCCGCCAACTTCAAGAGGAAGGATTTAAAATTAGACGGCAAACTGTAGCCAGGATTATTAAACAATTTAAAGACTGCGGAAGTCTAACCGACAAACCACCACCAGGCCGAGAGTCCGTCATAACAAGAGAACATTTGGATTTCATTGATGCAAAGCTTGAGGAAAACGATGAGCTTACCGCTCCTGGTAAGAAGTGCCTTTCAGTTACAGCAATGCTTTGATTCTACAAGGTTCCAAGAAAGCGTTTAGCGTTTTTCTTAGCATCTATTGATTTTTCCCTTTAGGTCTGCAGAGGTTGCTGGACAGTGAAATGGATGTACACCTGTCAGTCGCCACCATTAAAAGAACCAGAAAGAAGCTTGGTTGGAAACGATGCAGCCCGAAGTACTGCCAGGTTGTCAGAGAAACCAACCGTGTCGCCCGTCTCACGTTCGCTAGAGAATGCCAGGAAACCGAAGAGACTTTCGACGATGTCATATTCACGGACGAGAGTACCATCTGGCTCGAGCAGCATGGCAAGATCTGTTTCACAAGGGCTGGTCAGCCACCAAAACTGAAGCCGAAAGCCAAACATCCTTTCAAAGTACACATTTGGGCAGGGATTTCTAAGCGAGGTGCCACCCCAGTACTGATTTTTACAGGTATCATGCGAAAGGAATTCTACGTGACTGAAATAATGCAGAACGTCCTTGTGCCATTTACTCAGCGTGCTTTTCCCGATGGGTATCGCTTTCAGCAGGACAACGATCCTAAGCACACAAGTTATTTTGATTGTCAGCAGAGGAAAGACAAAATAAGAAGCGATTGGAGGCGATATGTGTATATTATCTCTAATAAAATTTTAATGTTTTCCCGTAGGTAAACACTCCTTGCAGTTCATCCAAGATCATGACATTAACTATTGGCCGACTCCCGCTGAAAGCCCGGACATGAATCCGATAGAAAACCTTTGGCACGAATTGAAGCACTTCCTCCGAACGACGGTAAAACCAAGAAATAAAGAAGAACTGGTGGCTGGAATCCAACGCTTCTGGGATTCGGTCACCCCTGAGAAATGCCAACGATACATCGGCCACTTACGGAAGGTGATTCCCGCAGTAATTGAACGCGAAGGCAGAGCTTCCGGATACTAGAAATCGCCTAACCATATCAAACGGCTCCTTTAGGAGCCACCCAATTTACAAAAGTCATGATCAACATTTTGCCTCGTAGAACACAGTATTTTTTCCAATAAATCGAATAAATGTCTCTTCTTTGATATTGATTATATGAAAAGAGAGCACGGGGAAAGCGCCGATAGTAAACTGGATGTAAAAAAAATAATTCTGCTTGTATTTGGTGTGTAAACTGGTGATTTGAACGATGAGATGATCTTTATTTTTTACGATGCGCTGTGAACATTGACTAACTATTACTTTTTTGCAAGATAAATTCATTTTTTGGCACGCGTCGGCGAGTCGCTTGCTAATAGGCAGGTACTAAAAAGTCGGACCGGATCAACTTGGATCGCTGATTTGAATTGCTGTATGCCTCGTTCTTGAAAAGGTGCTATTCTTATTCAAATCAGCGATTCAAGTTGATCCGGTCCGACTATTGTACCTGCCTCTTGATTTAAGCGTCTTGGCGAGTAGTGAAAATAGTGATATCTTCAGTTCTATTCGGCATAAATCGGCGATTTAAATGGTGAAATGTTCTCTATCAGCAGAAACGATGTTTTATTGAAGTTGTAATGATGCGCATATAGGTATTAACTAGTTTTGCAATATGGAAAGTTTTCAACATTTATCTTCGGCACGCGTCGGCGAGTCGCTTTGTCTATTGATTTTTATTAAGCATCACGACAAGTACTGAAAATAATATCTTCAGTTCTATTCGGCATAAATCGGCGATTTAAACGGTGAAATGATCTCTATCGGCAGAAACGATGTTTCATTGAAGTTTTTATGATGCGCCGCAAACAGGTATTAACTTTTTTGCAATATAAAGTTTTCATCTTTCAGCACTCGTCGGCAAGTCGCTTACTATAATTGTCTATCGATTTTAAGCGTCACGGCAAGCAGTGAAAATAATGATATCTTCAGTTCTATTCGGCATAAATCGGCGATTTAAACGGTGAAATGATCTCTATCGGCAGAAACGATGTTTCATTGAAGTTTTTATGATGCGCCGCGAACAGGTATTAACTTTTTTGCAATATAAAGTTTTCATCTTTCAGCACTCGTCGGCGAGTCGCTTGCTAATTGTCTATCAATTGTCTTCAACATTTATCTTCGGCACGCGAGTCGCTTTGTCTATTGATTTAAGCCTGGTTCACTCTTGTGCGATAAGCATAACACAAGCGACATAATAAGCACAAGCATAAGCACAAGAAAAAAGGAACATGTTCCTTTTTTCTTGTGCTTATGCTTATAGCTTATGTCGCTTGTGTTATGCTTATTGCACAAGTGTGAACCAGGCTTTAAGCATCACGACAAGTACTGAAAATAATGATATCTTCAGTTCTATTCGGCATAAATCGGCGATTTAAACGGTGAAATGATCTCTATTGGCAGAAACAATGTTTCATTGAAGTTTTTATGATGCGCCGCGAACAGGTATTAACTTTTTTGTAATATAAAGTTTTCATCTTTCAGCACCCGTCGAG
>OZ026601.1:21568929-21571429 GCA_964020085.1 Micromussa lordhowensis
TCCGTATTTGACCTTGACCTTGGATTCTGTATTTGATTCCGTATTTCACCTTGACCTTGGATTCTGTATTTGATTCCGTATTTGACCTTGACCTTGGATTCTGTATTTGATTCCGTATTTGGAGAAAGAGTAGAGAAATCCAGCGCAAATAATAAAATCAGGGGCAGCAAATGGAAAAATCTGCTTGGACCCCCAACTACTATACTACTCAAGTCTTGAAGCTTTTATGTAAAAATTATCTGAAGTAGAAGAATGTGTGTTGTAAGAATGGACTCTGGACGTTTTTGTAAATAGATTACATATGTTAATAGGGGCAGAGGCAGTGTTATTGTCGTGCATCAATTCAGATAAAGTTTTGTAATATAAAAAGTTCAAAGGCAAAAGCTTAGCTTTAATAAAAAGCAGTATGGTATGCTCATTCTTTTTTGCAAAGTACATGAAACGTAATGCACGTTTTTGTAATATTAAGATTTTATTTAAGTAAGACTTGCAAGCCTGTCCCCAAACGGATAATCCATAAGTGATATAAGGAGAGATTAAAGACTAATAAATACTTAATAGGGTATGGAGAGGTACAAAGTGTCTTAATTTTGCAATAAGACCTACGATTTTACTAATTTTTAAAGCGATATACTCGTTGTGAGTAATCGTGAACTTTGTGTTTTTTTAATTTTGTAGGCTTTTCCCTAACTGATTTCATAATGCAAAACTGAGCAAAATGATCACTTAAGTCAGTAATCAAATTTCCACTGAGTTGCACTTGTTCAGGATTGTTTACAAAAATATTATTGATTAAGGTGGCCGAATTATTGCGAACATGTGTTGGTTTATCAATGGTAGGAATGACATAACAGCTTTGGAGAGCATTTCCAGAACGAATGGCTTTCACTTTGAGTACATTTTTATAATGCATTCTTTTCTTTAGCTGAGGTGTGATCCAGGGTGATTTAGGTGTCCGAAGGCGTTTTGTACGCAGTGGGGCGTGCTTATCAATGCATTGGGAAAATAATTTTTTCCAATTGTCCCACATAACGTTGGGGTCATCATAATTGTTTATTCGGTCCCCATCTTGTGTTGAAATATCATAGCGAAAACTGGCAGTGTCGACATTGTTGAATGACCTTTAGATGAGTTAATGGAAATCTTACGGAATGCATAGACGAGACTATGGTCACTTAGGCTTACATGGGACACACCAGCGGAAACAATATTATTTTGACAACTTGTAAAAATAACATCAATTAGAGTAGAAGATGTGTTAGTAATGCGAGTTGGACTATCTATTAGTTGGTAAATATTATAACTATCAACAATATTTGACAACAGCACTGTGTTGCTATCAGGTTGGGGAGAAGCCAAATTACAGTGAAAGTCACCCATTAAATAAAACTCAACGTTCTCTGCATCAAGCTTGCCAACAAGGGATTCAAAATGAGAAAGTATCTCAGTTGATGAATTAGGAGGCCTATACCAGGTAGCAATTTAAGAAAGGGTTTAGATCGAGGTTTACGAATTTCGATGCATAAGTTTTCGAGGTGTATATCACTTAGACCAGGGTATAAAGAGAAGTTTATGTTAGATCGAACATAGGTGCAAACTCCCCCACCAAATCTACCGTTGTGTTCTCGATCGCGGCGAATGATATCATAACCAGGAATGTAAACTTCGTCGTCGCTGACAGAATCATCGAGCCTCTTCTCATTAATGGATAATATATCAAGAGGGTTATCGGAGAGCAAAACTCTCAACTTGTCAATGTGTTTAGGCAAGCTTGCAATATTTAAGGAGGCTAATTTAAAGCACGCATTGAAGGTAAAAAGGCAGAAAACTCGCAAGACGGATTCAAATTCTCTTCCGCTACACTATTTTTTTCGGCTGCAGGGGTTTGATCATCACTCGCGGAAATAGGAATTCAGTGCATTGAGCTATTAAATAGCTCTATAGCTAAGTACATCTGCCTAGTCAGAAGACTGGAAATGGGCACAACCGCCAACACAACCGAAATAATGGAACTGGCAATCCTGGCTAATTCACGATAGGAAGATGACTTGTTTTGAATGGCAGAATTCAAAAGCCGCTAAGCTTACAGACCTTCTTTTCGTCGTAGTGTTGATCACGAAACCAAGCCACTCGCCAACTTGCATCTGGACCCAGTGAGACTTCTCCTCGTTAACAAGGAGACCTGAAGAGTCAAGATCCTCTTGCTGAATAAAAGCTGCTGCGACGGCGGACGTCCTCTCTGGCTGACTACCAAAACTGTCATCAAGATAAACAAAAGAGTTATGACCCATAGATCACCAGCGTTTAACCAACGGGCGCAACAATTTGGTAAAACAAAAACACAAGCTACTGAGACCAAAGGGTAAAACTGCGAAAGTGAGATACCTAAGTACGCCGTTAAAGGGCCAAGCAAAACCTAGGTACTTTTGGTGGTCTGGAGAAATATCAACATGCACACAGGAAACTTTTGGTAATTCCCAAGTTGGTAAAAAATGGGATA
>OZ026601.1:21576429-21586429 GCA_964020085.1 Micromussa lordhowensis
CTCCGCGGTCCAAACCAATTCTTCATTGCCAGTTTCAGCGTTAATTTGGAGCTTAACATCATCACCCCACTTCAGCTTTCTACTCTCATCACGTGCTCGGAACCCGAAGTGGAGTGGCAAGAGCCACCAGACGGTTCTTTGCAGGACTTCAGGATCTTGATCGCCAAATTCGCCTTGCTCAAACATCAAGTCTTCTTCTGCATCTGTCAAGTGAGGAGCGGCTTGTGGGCGATTTCCCTTGCCAAAATCAGGTAATAACTGCCTTTTTCTTGCGGAAAGAGCCTCTCGGGACAAGGAAAACTGCTGGTCTTTCAGGATATTGAGAGTTGAGCTATGGTCGTTCAGATACCGTTGTAGACTTCGATGAAATGAAGTCAGTGTTGTGGGCTCGTACTGCTCACCATCTTTTTTCATCTCCATGAAGAAACAACACATATGAAGGTTGAGGTCTTTTGCAGGTATGTCTTCAATATTTCTCTCGTCGCCAGCTGAAGTAAGGTATTGTTTCCATACATTTATGTCATACAGAGTTTTTTTTTTGGTGTTTTCAGGCCTTTGCTCTTCGATAAAATCATGCACTTCAGCCAAGAAATGTTGCTGTTTGTCGGTCTTTTCTTTGACTTGTTCTTGTTTGTCAGTGTTTCCAGTGTTTACGTTCTCATCTATTTCATCAGGATAATAAAATTCACTCTCACTATGCCATTCAGGGCTGTTTGACTCCATAAACAAGCAAGTTTTGAACTTTAAAAGCTTAAATTTGAGTACGGAAAATTTTTCAACTTTTGCAAATTCACGGGAAAAAACTCACGCAAGCGTTACTGTGACCGTGGTCAGAGATAGGAAAATCCGGACCGCGCTAAGAACCAATCAGGTTGCAGAATTCATTACCGTGATGGCTTGGAAAAAAACAATAACAAATATCGTATACAGTTACCAGCGCTTGCTACAGCTACAGTACCAGGTTTGAGAGCAAGGCCACAAATGGCTTTTTCCTTTTGATTGTAATTTCTGATATGTCAAGACCAAAAGATTCACAGATACCCCGCAACATTGATACAGAAAAGGAACCAAGCTTGGAGTTTAACACTAACTCACAGATGTTGTAGGAGTCATATGTGATTGGATGTGAATGCTGAATGCTGACTTCAGACAAAACCTTGTCACTAAGTACACTTTGAAAGTCTTCTCTTGGAGTCTCGTCCTCACTATCAGGCTGATCTACCTCGACACTTCGCTTAGAGCAAGGCGAGAGAAGTAACTGCTAATTTGCTGGCTTGTGAGA
Source organism: Micromussa lordhowensis (assembly GCA_964020085.1). Classification (NCBI taxonomy): domain Eukaryota; kingdom Metazoa; phylum Cnidaria; class Anthozoa; order Scleractinia; family Lobophylliidae; genus Micromussa; species Micromussa lordhowensis. The sequence continues at coordinate 21,577,712 of OZ026601.1, forward strand.
AAATCCTCATAGCTAAATAGTCTCTCCCCGTTGCTGTGTTTTGCTGTCCTCATGGCTTTAGAGACTTCAGTCGGGTCGGTTTTCTTCCTTGTTCTCTCTCCAATTTGAAACTTCGCATTATGGTACTGCTTTTGGTTTTCAGTAAACTTTGTGCGACGGGACTGTGTCGATTTTAGAGCCCATCCCATCGGAAGAGTTGTGGGCACAGTTTGTAGTGATGGTCTACTTTCTTCCAGGACCGTTGGGCATTTACTCACGCCAAATTCCAGATTAGAGGCGTATTCTATCGTAGCCTTGTCATAGAAAGTTTCGTGCTCTACAGCACGCTTGTGCTTTCTGCAGTCCAAATGTTTAACAAGTGATGAATGCCATACAAACATCTTGACACATCCCTCTTCTGGGCATGTAAATAATCGATGATTGTTAGCAGCATCAACATCAACGCTTGACTCATGTGATGACTCATCTACACGGCAGTCAGAGTTGCCTTCTACCTCAGTAACAGGTGTTCGGCTACCTGTTCGTCTGGGTCTTACTGGAATGAAGCTTGTGATAGTCTCGCTGGAAGAGGGTCTGATCTCCATTGTCGGAAGTTCCGATTGTTCAGGGACTTCGAACTTTGTCCAGGGAATACTCTTCCCAGGGCCAATGTCATAGGCTCTCCACGTTCTTATCCCTTCCTGGCTGTAGTAAAGGTTGTTGACAAAGCTCACTTTCTCCCACTTGAAACTCTTGTTGCATGGAACATTGGGAGGGCTGCACACCTTCACACTTACGCCGCGCACACCCCTGGAAGAGTCGATAGCTTCTTTCATCTGTGCAGCCGTCTCAATGTCGTGTCCAGAATTTAGATATTCCGCCATGTGCGACTTTATAGTGGCTGCCTTGCGATCGCAAGCGCCCTTTCCTCCTTGTGGCTCTGAAAAGTCAATCCGAGAGATCTGAAGGCCATGACGTTTGGCAATCTGATGAGCTATAATCAGGGTCTGCGTGCAGTGATAACATCCAGCGTTGTCGTTTCAAATATATACGGTCTGCAGTTCTGGCATAATAGTCTTGAGCTGAATGAAGACGTCACTAAGTATGGCTAACACCGAGCTACTGTCTTGGGCTGCAGCACTCTCAAAAATATTAACGAATGTCATCATCTCCATTTCACCACTGTTGGTTTTAATTGCCACTGCTACATGCCACGATATACCTTTTTTTCCAAACCAATCAGACTGGCTTTCCCAGTACTTACGTGGAAGATATTTCATTGCCCAGTCAAGCACTAAAAGAATGGACGAGGCGTTGAGACTGCTCAACATGTCAAGTCTGCATTCATCCTGATTTACACACCGCAATAAATGGGCCTTCCAGCATTCAATACTCTGCTAGGCCTGGGAAATAACAAAAGCCAATTCTTCTTGTTCATTGTCTGAGCATTTAGCCGTTGCTAATCCTTCTTCAATATCTCTCACTACAGACGAAACAAGCAAGCAGCGGTCACAGCTGTCACAGTGGACGTGGTCACAAGTCCCGGAATAGTTTGGGTCGTCAGGATCACTTAGAGCGTATGCTCTACAGTGGTCAGGGACAGCAGAGCTTTTGGAAACATAAACCTGAGAATGAATACAAAAGAAGCCAATATTTTATTTTTTTGTTGAAAGTGTTCTTTACTACTAACGGTAACTACAGCATAAGCCCTCTTTTTGATACATAGCCTTTATTTCTGATGTCCAATCTTTCATTGTATTCATTGTAGCTATTTTAATTTGAGTATGATACAATTACTATTGCCATGCTTACTAGTTATTAACTGAACATTCGAGGTTAATCAGTAGTTTATTATATGGCTTGTAAAAACAAAAACAAACAAACAAAGGCTCGTCAGGGTAGTAGAATTTACTCTAAGAGTGTCCATGCATCATTTTCAATTCAGCCGCTACAGGTTTTAGAAAAAAAGCAATAGTTTTTAATTTTTAACTTCTGTTGCTTTATTTTGCAGGCCCATAATCGGTCCGTGGCCAATACGCAGAATATTGTCGTAAAATTAGCCAATCACAGCACGCATTATATCGAATATAGAAGCAGGCCATATGATGAAGTAAAATCAAATGTAAAATTAGGTAACATCGAAGCAATCTTCTATCGTATGTTGAAATTCGTTATTAATATAAATCGGTTCGATTCTTGGAACATTGACTTTAATTGTCTATGTCCAGTTTCTCTACATATCTATGCAACATCTTACAATTACAATAACAACACAAGGTTACCATGAAATCCCCTTTGAGATACCGCTTAGCTACTTTGAGCTTCTCATTTTTATCTTTAGCCCAAGACAGACCCAGGCCACAATCATCACCAAGTTTCTCAGCAGCTAGCTCAAGTTCCTCGAATGCCTTGGCCCCCTGTGCACCAACATAGTCTAATCCCTGTAATGATTTTCTCACAGAGGCAGAGCAGACAAGCAGGACTCTGTAGAGAGTACTGCGTCCCATTGGTTTGAAACCCTCTTCACTGCATAGCTCCTCGTATTGCAAAATGATCTGTGCCGGAATGACACTTCATATGACATTCGGTATCGTCAGTTCCTCATTAGATGATAGTTTCAGCTTTTTCTCACCAAAAGGAAGGTCCTGGATGATGTGAGTACTTGTAATGAAGTTCAGGAAGTAGCTTAGCTGCCCTGGCGCTAGATACATCCGAGTATGCTGTGTAGTCGGCACCACGGCTCCACGACCATGGAGAAGTTGGTGATGTCTGGCAATGTCGAACCTATAGCGTGTCAGATCAGGAATCCATTTCTTCAGCATTTTGAAGCTAATTTTGTCAGAAAAATAGAAAGGATTTGTCGGCAAGTGCTCCAGTGTCGAGCATTGTTGTAGCAGTCAGTGAGGGCCTCAATAAGTGTCACATCAGCATGGTCTTTAGTGTCCAGTGGGAACTCGCATGCTTTTGATGACAACAAGGCCTCCCATAGACTCCCTGTATCCTCTGGTGCAATTTCCTCGATTACGGCGTGGACGGCCTGGCGCGCTTTCCTGACGTAATGATGCTTAGTCCGTTCTTTGGTCAACTGCCATGTCGTTTTTAGCTTAGACCTGATGGGACTGATATCTCTGCATGATAAGAATTCATTTAGCTTGTCCTTACTGCTCTCTGAGCGTATCGTCTCGTTATTAGAATCGCCCGAGCTGTCCGATGGCTTGTACGCACTGCGTGGTGTCTCTACTTCAAAATGATGTGTAGGTGTTGAATAAGGCAGTTTGTTATCTGAGTCCTCCTAATACAAAAAAATATGTTGATAAGATTATGGACGACATGCTGTTCCATAACGCTAACGAAAATAAGATAATAACAACAACAACGACACAATAAAAATGACGGTGTCAACGTACGAAGAAACAGTTCAAATCCAAATACAGTGGAACCCCGTTAATACGGACACCAAGGGAACATGTCAAAGTGTCCGTATTATCGAAGGTGTCCGCATTAAACGGGCTCTTGGATACAAATTTAATGGCATGTGTTCGTGATAAAAAGACTAAGGCAGACATTTTTACGGGAACAAAATGTTTACTAAATTTTACTTTAGCCTTAATAAATTTAAACTACAGAAACCTAATAGTCATTTATCATACTCTTGGGAAATTTTGCACAAGCAATCAAGCGTAAATTTTTATCAGCACTAAACCACCCCGTAGGGTACTCCCATATATGGGCTATATAGGTATGTGCTGCGGAATAGGGTATGGTTTTTGAGATTCTCGGTCCTTAAATAGGGTATCGTTTTTAATCCTTTTGTTACTGTGTTCCCGATGTGGTCCTTAGATAGGGTAGCTAAATTGTTGTAATACTGGAGTGTGAAAATGCCATCCTAAACGAATGTTTGTTCTTAAATTTGATTATCTGTTTATATATTAACAAAATGATTTTGCAACAGTAGTTTAATAGCCTTGAATGGCGTGCCACTTTGCGGGTTTGGGCCTTAAAAAGGTATCAGTTTTCGCCTTCTTAATCCTTAAATAGGGTTAGGGTTCAAGAACCTTCGCGGCACACCCCTATCCAAAATTCGCGGTAGTGGCCCCCCCAGTAAACCACTGTTTAGTTCCTTTAGTTTTTTCTCAGTTTAATTGTAACTGAAACTGCGACAAGTTTAAACTATGGAAACCGTACGCACATCTACCCACTCAGTACTCTCGGACTAAAACTACTTTACTGTTAACGTTTTTTTTTTTTTAATATTGTTCTAAAAGCGGGGTTGACGAGTTTGTCACTGGGACTCGGAAACGTATCCATTTCCCGCAATAACGAGTGTCCGTGATAAGCGGGTCAATTTTATTTTTTCTTTGTGACAAAAGAAATCGTCCATAATATCGGGGTGTTCGTATTTTGCGAGTGTTCGTATTTTGCGAGTGCAAATTACTAGATAACTATAGTTACGCTAACAGTGTATTATAAGATTATCGTCCATACCAAAGTAACATGGCCAAGTGTGCGTGAAAGCGACTCTATATCTGCCAAGGGCGTGGCACGTGCTGCTCCTTCCTCCATATCAGTACTTGTGATAGCAGCAACACTGGAAACTGAGCTTTCCAAAACACTTTTTCTGCAGTCTCTGCAAATGCCTGGCGGTACAAACAAAACAATTGACACCTTCAAACTAAATTTGGCCCGAAATGTGTAAACTAACCGCTCATGTTTGAATAGAAATGTTTTATGCAAATGATCAAAAAAGGTGACCCATATCAAATGGTTCTTAGAAGGACTCAACAAGAGGCATTTCTTTAAAAAATTCTAGAATTTTAAGGCAAGAAATAATATCGTTGAAAAAATATCAAATGACGATAATTGAACTGTTGAGTGGAGGGAGGGCGGAATTTCCAAGTTGAGGGATTTTTGTAGGAAGGGGGCTGGGTATAGTTACCACTGTAATTCTTGAAAGACCTTATTCAAACCCTAAACAGTTCTGACTAAGGACCTCTCTACACAAACCCATGTTGGCTTACCAAGAGTGAAAAAAATAGCCTCTACATGAACCCGGGATCCCTGTTCGTATTACAGTTTCGTTTACAAGAAAGCAGAGCCGAATCAGCTTTGTGATCACCAAGCCCTAAACAATAAAAGCCGATAAACAAAGAAGCACACATCTTTTTGTCGAAATGTAAACCCAGGTTATCATTTTGTACTTTTTAATGGATTATGTAACTATAGAAATGGTGTACTTTTCACGTGTGAAAACAGCATGAATAAGGAGATCAAATACGCGTAAAAAGGGGCTAAACTAAAGAAAAAAACTTCCGGTCAACCAAGAGCAAGCTTTCGTGAAAATTCATAACACATAATGAATAAAGCTAGCTCCTTTTACTCTGTTATATATGGATACTATTTAGCAGAAACAAAAAAGTAAGACACATATAGTCAAGTCCTGAAACTGCACTGTCAAAAATCAAGGTCGTTTGAAGTAAACGACTAGTTTCAGTTCCAGCGTAATTTTAATTAACCTAGCATGTATTGCATGCCAATTTACGTGTTACTTTTTACTTCTACAATTTTTCCAAAACAGTATTCAGTTCTGTAAACGGTTATCTCTAATCTGGAACGGCATAGCTCACCTGATCCAACTGGAAAAAACTTCGCTGTCGTCTTAAAGATGTGTTCAGATACACTTTTCGAAATTCTGTGACCCGCTTTTCTATTTTCTCCATGTTGGGATATGCTGGATAAGATTTGCGGCACACAGCACTTGGAAGAGTTTCGCCGCCAGCCAAGTCCGACTTCACGCCTGTGGTGTGGGCAGATTGTGTCTAATTTCTGCATCTCTTCCTTGCGAAAAATACCCACTCTAGCAAGTATAAGTTCACGTTCCGTTGTCACTCCAGAAAATGACCAGTTAGAACAATGATTCGAAATGTCTTTTGAACAATTGCTTAAAGCAACAATTTCCAGACTCTTGCTTTTATCTAACCTATCAAACGAGCAGTCTGTTCCAGTTATTCTCTGAAAAGAACACGAAAACGCCATATTGCTGAGCTGCGTAGCATGAGACAGGCTGTGGGAAATTTTCCTATAACTGGGATAACAACTTGTTTATAATTGAAGGGGTGAGTGCAAAACCATGCTAAGTGACTATTTGGCTGAAAAAAAAAAATGTTCACGAAAGGGCCTGAATTTTGGCATGTGGGTTTCGTTTTACCTGAGAAACATTGCTCTGAATTTTTTTTCGCTGGGTTGCTCTTCGTTGTCAAGATATTACGTATGCAAACAACCCTCAGTTTTCCAAGCGGTATCTTTTGGAGATCTATTGTTAAACGAAAAACAAAAGAAACCTTTTGTTTCGCTAAAGGATGAAGTCACTATAACGCAATCACTTCTCACCTCTGCTTCGTTAGCTCAAGTGGATAACGCGCCGAACGGAGATGATTCGAATTTGTTTTGTCGTGACACTCGAGGGTTCAATTCGAGGTCAGTGAAATCTTTTCTTTTTTGTTCTGTTTTTGTTCTTCTTTCAAAAACCTTCTTCGTGTCTTTGTAATTGAAGACTTCGGTGGAAAAAGGGCGGAAGGTGTTTTACTCAAAATTTAACTTTGTCAGAAACGCTCCAAATTACGCATGTAGTTTTGATTAGGTGCGTTAAAGAATGTTCTGCATGTTTTCTTGCTGAAGTTTGCTTAGTTTTCGAAATGTTACGTATGCAAAAAACTGTAGTTTGTAGTCACGTCAGCACGTGACCGCAAAGACGGTAATTTCACTTAACATCAAGCAAAATATTGATCTTTTACAACGCGCAACCTTAAAAAGTTTTCATTTCAGGTAGAAAAAGCGTTAAAACTTTGATTTCTTGTTAACGTGCGGCCGCAAAGACGTTAATTTCACTCAAATTACCGCTTGAAACTAGGGTTAACGTTGAAGGTTAGCGTTTGGGGTCCGCAGATTATGGGTTGAGCGTAGAGTTAACATTCAGGCCTAGGGTTATTGCTTAGGGTTAGGGCTAGTGCTCAGGATTAGGGTTGTTGCTTAGGGTTAGCGCTAGCGCTTCGGTTTAGGCGAGAGTTAAGGTCAGGACACGTTAGAGTTAGCGGTGTTAGGCCGCGGGAAACAATCTCGACTTGCACGAATCGATACCTAAATAAAGTCAATGAAAAGTGGCTAGAGAGAGAGGTTGAACGTTTTGCAAATTGGTTGGATCAGTGATTGAAATGTTTCTACGTGAAATTACTTTTTTGGTACAAAACTAATGCAGTGAAAATGGAATAAATAAATAAATAAAGAAATAAATAAAATAAAAACTCAGCTCGTTCCGGGAAATGATTATATCTGACAACACAGAAAGAGCAAGCCTTAAGCTAACACGCTGCTCATGCAGAAAAAAAGCCCATGAAACATAAAATTTATCAGCAAAGGAAGGCTGAAATACAAAGCAAAACTCACATTTGAGCTGAAGTTTTCTTCTTGCTATAGTTAAACCTGCGATCAGGCGTTGTCTGTCTTTTTTCTTCGCGGCGGGATCGATTCTATTGCAATTCAAAGTACATCTGCTTGGAAAACCACAATACACACTCACGGAACACTTGCTTGCGAATTTAACCGACCTGCGATTTCTCTTTGGCCCGTAAAAATGGCTTAGATCGAAGGTCTTCGACTTTGCTGCCTAGCCTCTCTCGCCAGTTCCCTCCCGGCCGTGTCTGAGTCACGCATCACGCTAGCACACACGATACGTATACGTATGAAAGATTATTATGGGATATCCCAGGAATTTTTGCAGCGGAGGATGTTAAGGCCGCCCATTTCAAGAAAATATTAAGAGTCTAGAAAGCAGTTCTAATTTCCAATACTGACACATGCTGAAGTTTAGCAAATGAGCTTTAAGTCCGCGACGGATGCTTTGTTTTGGAAGAAGAATCCTTTCTAGACTCTACCACCTGGCTCACTTGTTCTTCAGTGGCTAAGTTAACGGCGGACTTTAGCCATCTCGGAACAAAAACACGCCTCGGTTCTTTGAGGCATGCTGGTGACTTTCATCGAGGATCAAAGGCTTAATGATGCCAAATCTCCTACCAGGCGGTCGCAAATATTCCTCAAATAAGCTTTGAATATCGGTGGAAATAACCAGCAAACACTGCTTAATTAACAGGTAAGCTCTGAATTTGTGTGATCAAAGTAATCGATGCTTTGTGCACCAAAAGCCAACGTCACAATGGCAGCTAAAAAAAAACATATCCAGATCCTTACCGGTCAAAACGGCAATTCAATTACAAAGACACGAAGAAGGGTTTTGAAAGAAGAAGAAAAACAGAACAAAAAAGAGAACATTTCACCGACCTCGAATTGAACCCTCGAGTGTCACGACAAAACAAATTCGAATCAGCTCCGTTCAGCGCGCTATCCACTTGAGCTAACGAAGCAGCAGTGAAAAACGATTGTGTTATAGTCACTTGATCCGTTAGCGAAACAAAAGGTTTCTTTTGTTTTTCCTTTAACAATAGATCTCCAAAAGATGCCGCTTGGAAAACTGAGGGTTGTTTGCATACGTAATATCTCAACAACGAAGAGCAACCCAGCGAAAAAAAATTCAGAGCAATGTTTCTCAGGTGAAACGGAACCCACATGCCAAAATTCAGGCCCTTTCGCGAACATTTTTTTTTTCAGCCAAATAGTCACTTAGCATGGTTTTGCACTCACCCCTTCAATTAGCAACCATAACAACAATGACAAATGGTTCATTTCAAG
>OZ026601.1:21591429-21618929 GCA_964020085.1 Micromussa lordhowensis
ATGCCTTGCTTTGAAGTACCAAGTCTACCCGAGTCACTAGATCCTTTCTTGGAACCTTTTATGAGTGATTTGTGCAATGGGTTTATTGAAGGGTTTCACGTAAACTACCCCAAAGGAAGTTCAATTTCTGGATACGAACCTTCCAGGGAAGAAAGTGTACGAGTGTTGTTACTGTGCTGAACAGCTGACCACCCTGGTCAATGTGAAACAGGAAAGTTTTTGAACCAAGGGAAGTGTGCATGTCGTAGGTGCAGGCTGGTTGGCCAGCATCCCGAGAATAGCTCAAATACACACTATTATTATGGCCAAAACCGCTTCCATTACAGGCATCCATGGGAAAAGAGAACCATTGAATCTGAACTGAGAAATATTTTTGACATTGAACGTGAATCCAGATCAAGTGTTGGAAAAAAGATGTCTTCAGAGGAAGGATTTATTGGCTTGTCCATTTTTCATAAATACCTTTATCATCTCTATGGATTTGACATTTTGAATCATCTTGTTTATGATGTGTATCATACTATACCCCTCAATGTTGTCAAGAATCAGGTTGTCAGAGCTTTGGATCTAGAAATGCTGGACAAAGCCAAGCTTGATAAGCAAATTGAAAACTTTCCCTGGACTGGTGAATTCAAGGATGGCAGGCTTCCAAGACAACTTGGAAAAGATTGCAAAGATATTGGATATTGGAAAGCTGAAAGCTTCCAAAAGTTCTCTTTTCCAATGGCAGAATGTATCATGGAAAGTCAAGTTACCAATCCCCTGGAATATGAAATTGTATCACTTGTGTCAAGGTTAACTGAGCTGCACTTCCATGATGGAAGAAATGGGTGGACTCTTGATATGATTAAGTTGCACAAGAACTTGGAGTGGAGACTAAATATACATGCAGAAGAATTGCAAGGTTTGGAGATGTCTACCATCTCAATGCACAACTTGCTTCATATTCATTAGGACATTTTTCTCATCAGCAGATAATGTTTGGTGTGTTGTGTTTGAAAGGGCTGTTAAAGAGTGTGTAAAGAAATCACATGATGGGAAAGGCATTGAAACTACATTTGCCCTTGTTGAGGCAATAAGAGAATACTTGAAATCAGTTGAAGAGAAAACTGAAACTATTCCAGGAAGGCATGATGTTTCACTGGTGAGTCCAACAAAGCTTAAGCACAATAAATACGAGTTAATATTATATTATACAGCGTAGTGGAATTGTATTGTTCCTTAAAGTGGTATAAAACTTGTACATGTGTGTGGAAATCATTGATAGTTAAAAATTATTCCCCAAAGTGAAGGTGGCTAGTGGTGGATATTTACCAAGCTCTAAAGTGGCGAATTACATTTACATGTATCCACCTCTAGCTAGTGACACTGGTATAAACCAAACCAGTAGGATAAAATATGCAAATTAACTCAAAGATGCAAAAAGTCTTTCAGAAAGTACACTTGTGCATGAAATGTGCAAAAGGGAATGGAAAGTCAAACAGGGAAAGGAAGGGTTGATTTATTGGTCTATTGAAAAACATATTTCTTGGTTTTGACTTAACTAAAACATAAAAGAGAGTCCACTAAAACAATAAAAACTCTGACTGAGCCAGAGCTTTTGCTCGTAGAAAACTTGGAATATTAATCTACTAATTAGATTTCAAGTATTGTACAGTATTACAGTAATTGTCTATTTCTGATGTCTTTCTTATATTTCATTACATTTTCACATTCCTTTTAGGGAATAGCCTGCTCTTATGATACAGCCAAGGTACTTTCACAAATGGAGTCTCCACCAAGAAGAACCTTTCTGATAGGTTCAATGTCAAAAATCAAGCCAATTGAGGGTGAAGACCGTCACAGAATAGCTGAACTGTTGTCAATTTCCCGCTGTGGCTGCATTTCCAACCAAGAGATGTTTCAAACAAGGCACTGCTTTTGATGGAACTGCCTTTGCATGTGGAGATAATGTGATTGTATTAGTCAATGGTCAAGACGCTGTTGTCCAGCTACAGGGATTTCTGTCTGTCTGCAATCAAGATGATTTTTGTAGTTTATTAGGCCAAGGAGTTTGTTATCCCTTTCACCTAAGAGCTAATGGTGTGGCTGAAAGAAACTTTTGGAGTGGTTTTGTAAAAGTTGAATGCCAACCTCTTGCCAACTCCATGGTCTTTTTAGTCGAAGACATTTGCAGAAAAGTTATTCTATATCCAAGTGATGACAATTTAATGACTGTAGTTGATTACGTGCAACAGTTCAAGAATCTTCCCTATACAGTCATTGTACCTGTATTTCCTGAGGTAGGAGACATGATGCTTATTCAAGGTGAATCCATTGAAGACATTTGGCATGGACACATTCAAAATGTTGATTTTATTAACAAGACTGTAGATGTTTACTTTTATGTTCCAAGTGTAAGATTTCCTAATGGTAATGTCTATGTGAGAGAAAGCCCCGGTAGAGGTGCAAGAAATACAGTGGCCTGGGGATCAATTATCTCAATTGCTGAAGGCCATTGGCCTAATGCTTCAACCTGGATGAAGGAAACTTAAATTTTAGGGAGAGTATTTTCTCTGGTTGTAGACACATCTACGAGTATTTGACTTTTTAGATAAAAGTAGTAACATATATATACAGGGTCCTAAATTTAAAGGTGACCACATTGTCAGCAAGTGCATTGGTCAACAAATCAGGAATAAATATATCTGATTAGATGGTTTAGTGTGTATCGCTGGATATTTTTCAGTCAAATTGATGATCCTATATGTCACACACAACATACCGGGTACATTATTACAATTGCACAATCATGTTTTTCACAGATTGGAAATTGCATGTAGAAATGCCCCTATGTTATTCACAAGACTGGGAATATCATGCGGGACTGTTTCCATGTTATTCACAAGATTGGGAATTACATGTGGTAATATCTCCATGTTATTCACAAGACTGGGAATATCATGGGGAAATGTTTCCAGGTTATTCACAAGACTGCGAATAACATAGGAAGTACAGGAAAAAATCCCCAGTTCCCAAGTTTGGTAATAAAATGTTTTTTTCTTGGTAAATGGCTTTATTCCCAACAAATTCCCAAACTTGGTAAAATCGAGCATTCCCAATTTCATTTATTGTTGGGAATTCTACATTACCAAGGTTTTTCCCAAGTAAGACAGACATTGGTAAGCTTACCAACTTTGGTATTTTCTTGGTAGAAATTAACTTACCAATCTGTAAATTGAACGTTGGTATTTTCTTGATAGAAATTAACTTACCAATTTCAGAATTGATTGTTGGTATTTTCTTGGTAGAAGTTAACTTACCAATGTCTGTGTTACTTGGGAAAAACCTTAATTGGTAATGCAGAATTCCCAAGAATAAAGGATATTGGGAATGCTCGATTTTACCAAGTTTGAAAATTTTTTGGAAAGAAAACCATTTACCAAGAACAAAAAATCCCCAATTCTCAAACTTGGTAAATATTTGTTTGCAACAAATCCCAAAATTGGTAAAATTGAGAATTCCCAATTTTATTTTATTCTTGGGTTAATATTTTCAAGCTTTAATCATCTCAAGAAACAAAGACAATCACAAGTTACTCTGTGATTACATGCATATACCAAGAAAATACTGGGAATTCGTTAGCATACCAATCTTAATAGTTTGTGATGTTTACTTGCAAGCTCTGCTTTTTAACTGCAAGAATTTAAACATGTGGCTATTATTATTCAGTCTTACAGTTTGCAGGTGTAACAGGGAAAGAAATCAAGCATGATTTCTCAGTTAAATGAAGGACCTCCAATAAAACAGTGAAACTGGAAGATGACTTTAATTTCTTTTCGACCCTTAACACAACAGTATTGCAGTTTCAACATGGTCATTGCAACATCAGCAAATTGTCACATTCATCTTTCTACTTACGTCATTGGAAGTTTCAGTACTTTTTAACAACTTAGTTTGATTCATCATAGCAGTGAATTATGAAGTTAGGTAAGAAGTATCTAGAAATCCTTAAGCGTGGCCAAGATGTACCAACATTTTGTCTGACTGCAATGGTACCAATTAGGACCTACATATAGGCCATGCATGTATTTCTCAGCTTAGAAACTGAAGAACCACAAAGCAGTTCTCTTCTCCTAACTCAATACTTGCAAAATTAACTTATGACTTACTCTGGATATCTTGCTGTGGTTAAAACTACATGTAACTAGCAAAACAACTGAGAGGCAACAAAGTAGCCACTGAGTACTCTACTACAATACCTGACCTTAACTAATTTCAAGTTTACAGTAATACTGTCTCTATGTAGACAATAAAAATCTGCATTTGGTTGCAAAACTACTGTTTTGTTAAGTAGCAGTTGTTTAGCCACAGCCATAATAAGATCGTTCTTGTCCTTGGATTTGAAGTGCTTTATTTTCAAGTCACGGCACAATGGAAGAAGATGCTTGTCCCTTTTGATTTCTTTAGTGTAACCTGTTTTGAAATAAACCAAGAAAATGGTTTCAGCTGTAGTAAGAGGAACATTTCCTGCACCTCCTGCAAGTGACAAGAACATGGATTTTATTAACAGAAGTTTGTAGAGATATGAGTTGAAACCCATCCCAAGCTAATTAGTAACATACATATGAAAAGCAATACATACTAATGCCATAATATTTTCAGTAATGCTTACAAATTACCTGGTAACTTCAGTTCATCCTCAGAGACATCATCAGAATTACTGTCATCTGTACCTTGGTTGTTGGAATGGCTAGTGTCCCCTTCATGCTCAGACGAACCACTCTTTCCCTCTCCTCGAGTATCCTTTCTTTCTTTTTGTGAACCAGAAATGGCTTGCTTACTGTCTACTTCAGAGACATCCTCATTTTCTCTACAAATTTTCTTGTTTTCATCATCAGTGGAACTGGTTTCCTGTGCACACACCAAATAATATTTTAAACAGTGTTTAAAATTAACTGTCACCCATTTGCTAATTAACATCACTAAAAATCCTTAATTTTGGTGAATACATATTTCATATCACTTAATGAGTTATTATAAGTCATTCACCTGGCAACATGTGCTTTGAAAATTCAAAATTGAAACACAGTTATACAAACATCCCACTTCCCCTTAAAATCTCTTTTAGAATACAAAATTGATTAATTTATTCACAAACATTTTGGAACTTCCAAATGTCAATCACAAAAGCTTAGAAATTTTGGAGTTTTTAAGGACCTACAATTCTGTACACATGTACAGAAATGTATGGTGGCAAACTCTTTTAAAGGGGCAGTCTCACCGAGATTTAGTGCTACTTGAAAATCCCATGGCGTTGATATAAATTGGAAATTCTCTAGTAGTAGCTTAACCTTGCTAAAATGCACTATACTTGTCACAAAAGTTGTTTACAACCGTTGCGGCTACGGATAAGTAGGAAAGGAATGATTTAATGTTGAAAAGGTCAGGCCAAGCAACGTTTTCCAGTTTCACAATGTTATTTGGAGGATAATCACCAAAAATCATTGATCTCTTAGAGATTGAATTTAAGACGTTTTGTCATTTAAAGGTTATTTTGTTGATCAGTGAGTGTAATTATCGTGAGTCAGTGAGTGTAATTATGTGAACACCGTATGTAGCACTTCGTCGTCGCACTATTCTCTTGCCGAGAATAGCCTTTAGGCTTCTCTTGACAGTTCATACTAGCCTCTCCCATACCCCTGACATATGAGATGCACCGGGGGGTGAAAAACCCAGTTGCATCCTCGCTGACTCAACTCTCTCTCCAGCTTACTATGCTTCATCGCCGTTACGAGCTCCCAAATCTCTCTTTCCGCGCCAACAAAATTTGTTCCGTTATCTGACCGAATCTCCTTCACGTGCCCCCGGCGGTTAAGGAATCGCATCAGCACTAACATGAAATCGTCGGTCTCAAGGGACCTTGCCAGCTCGAGGTGAACAGCTCTAGAATTCATGCAAACAAAGATTGCTCCCCATTGCTTCAATTACTCGCCCTCTTCCTCGCTTCACCAGAAACGGTCCGAAATAATCCACCCCGCAGTAAGTAAACGGAGGTTCATAAGGGGTTAATCGTACTTTAGGCAACTGTCCCATCAGCTGGCACATCTTCGGGGCCATCTGTCTTTGACAATGGACACACCTCCTTAGGATTTTCTTGATTGTGGCTCTAGCTTTTACTATCCAGAACTGCTCCCTTGAAATGGATAACACCTGTTTCACACCACAATGTCCATTGACTTCATGAATATTTCGTATCAAGATCGTAGTAACGTGGTGATCGTTTGGGAGTATGATCGGATTCTTGGCGTCAGTGGTTACAGGAGCTAATGAAATCCTTCTACCTACTCGCATGGCTCCATCTTCTTTCATGATTGGCTTAAGCTTAATAAGTCAGCTGGAGGCTCTCATGGGCTTTCCTTCCTTCAAACTCTTCATCTCCATTGGATAATTGCTCTTCTGGGCCAATATCGCAATTTTTCTTTTGGCAACCTTGAGATCTTCTTGACTGATTCCTTTACGCACGTCAGCCGTATGCCGTGGATTCTTTTTCCTCTCTACGTGACACTTTATCCAATCGAGGAACTTGAGTAACCAGGCCACTCTACGCAATGTGTGCACCCAGTTGGAAGATCTGCTGACCAGGTCTTCTATCGTTGTGGCAGGCTCAATGCTGGTGGTGTATACCTCCTTCTTCAGCTCAAGATTATCTGAAGGGACAATGTTGAACTTGCTTTCTGGCCATTCCTCTTCCCTCTCGTGCAGAAAGGATGGCCCCTTCAACCAGTGATCATTTCTGAAGAAGTCCGACATCTCTAATCCGCGGCTTGCATCATCTGTGGGGTTGATTGCGCCAGCACAATGTCTCCACTGGTATGGGTCTGTCAAATCTCTGATTTCTGTTACTCGATTCGCCACGTAGGTTTGAAAACGTCGGGACTCGTTCCTGATATAATTCAACACGATCATCGAGTCTGTCCAAAAAATGACCTTCTCAAACTTGAAGTCTAGCTCTCTCCTAATAGTAGAGTCCATCTTTGCAGCTAGTAGTGCTCCCTGAAGCTCAAGTCGAGGAATACTTACAGTCTTTATGGGTGCGTTGCGTGACTTCCGGATCACAAAGGCACATTCAGTGAAGCTGTCTGCGTACTCAATGCGTAGGTAGTGTAACATACTGAAGCCATGTTGTTTATTACACACCTCTCATGAGCATGTGATACAGAGTATACCGCTGGCCAGTATCGGCCGAATACATTACATCTCTCTTCTCATACATGCAACAAACGAAACAAAACCTAGCTAGGGCAAACTCTAAATGTTCTAGAGTAATAAATCAATGTCCTAGAATAAAGAGTGCAAAACTCAACAATGTCCAATGTCCTCAAATCAATAACAATAATAAGTGATTCCACCTAATGGCAGAGAGGTCAGTACTCTTAAAACTACAAGGCACTGTACACATGTACTTGTACAAATGTTAGTTAGTGACTCTATAAGTCAAGTCTTTGTGGGCAGCGAACTGCGCGACCACTCCTGGTTGTGTACTGCTCCTCTGGTTGGGAAGCTGTTGGGCAGCAGGTTCCTGTTGTTGGCTTGAGGGGCCGTCGCAGGGTTCCGTGGGTGGTGAGGGAGACTGATCGTTGTTCAGATGGGGTTTACCGTCATCTGCTGAGAGATCTGAGCAGTGTTCAGTACAGTGGAACCTCGATTTAGCGAACCTCTATTTAACGAAGTCCTCGATATAACGAACGATATCATATGTCCCGGCCAAAGTTACAGTAAAATGTATGGAATAGAACCTCGATATAACGAACCTCGATATAACGAATTCCTCGATATAGCGAACATAATCCGGAAGCCCAAACGTAAAATCTACCTCGATATAACGAATTACATTGTCAACACGCGACAGAAGATAAACGCAGAACAGATCAACAGTCAACAACTGAAATCCTTTATTTATCCTTATGTTAAAGAGACAGCAACCTTTCAGTCAACGGCTTATTATGACATATACATTGGCGCGATAGTATTTCGACATCAACTAACCTCTGCTTTATCTTCTTTGTCTCTTATTAGTTCTCTTAACGTCTTCACTTTCAAAGGCTTCTTGTGATAAAACGAATATGTAGCCGGGATTTCAAGTCCAATGCCCTTGTTTCTCCGTTTACCAGTCACTTCTACTGAGATTTGTCCTCCGTGTTTTAAAAACAAGTGAAATACCCGTGACAGCGTCAATGGCACATGACCTACGACCATCTCAAAACACAGCACTTCTGAGTGACGAAAAATGCATTGAATTGCGTGAGAGAAGTCATCTGTGTTCCAAATCAGTCATTAACTGTGACCTCGATATAACGAACTTTTTGGTCATTTCCCCTCAAATTCGTTATATCGAGGTTTTCGATATAACGAACCCTCGATTTAACGAACAAATTTGGCCGGTCCCCAGCGACTTCGTTAAATCGAGGTTCCACTGTAGTATTGGCAGCTTCGGTTGATTGATGCAAGTGTCTTCGGTTGCGGCGGTACTCGTGCCCACCTGATTCCACAATGTAAGAGCGTGGGCTGACGTGTCGTTTGACAACAATGGCAGGTTTCCACCTTTTGGATCCTGGGTTGGGTGCCATTCTCACTTGGTCACCTGGGAGCAGGGGCAGAAGGTCACTTGCTGATTTGCTGTCATGGTAGAATTTCTGATTTGCTTTCTGCTGGTTCAAACATTGGATGACGTCTTGGCGGTTGTATGCTGTGGGTGTGAGTAGCTCACGAAGGGAGGGTAGTTTGTTTCTCGGGCGTCTGCCCATCAGTAGCTGTGCTGGTGACAGGTTGACTCCTTCTAGCGGGGTTGTCCTGTAATCCAGGAGGGCAAGTTGCTTATCAGTGGCTTTCCTCCAGAGATGCTTTACTGTCTGCACTGCTCTTTCGACCTCACCATTCGCACTGGGAAAGTGGGGGCTCAAAGTTTTATGGGCAATGCCATATTCTTTGCAAAATCTTGCAAAATCCTTAGAGGCGAACTGTGGACCCCCGTCACTTCGAATCACTTCAGGTATGCCATGTCGGCAGAATTGCGCCTTCAGTACTTCTATGGTTGCTTTACTTCCCAGGTCTTGAAGCCTGTCCACTTCAATAAACTTTGAGTAGTAGTCGACTGTAAGCAAGTAGGTGTTGGACTCAAAATTGAAGAGGTCAGTCTCCACCATAATAAAGGGTAATCCGGGAGTTTCTGTTGGTATGAGCAGCTCGGAGGGTTGTTTTCTTTGAAAGTCGGCGTACTTGGTACAGTTCTTAATAGTTTCCTCAATGTCAGAGTTCATAGCTGGCCAATATAACACTTCGTGAGCATGTTGTTTGCATTTAATTATACCCAGGTGTGACTCGTGGACTAGGTTCAGCATTTGTCGACGCAGACTGGGGGGCACTACGATCCGCATTCCTTTGTAAATGATTCCATTGCATACAGATAGTTTACTTCTGGAGTCCCAATACGGGCGCAGTGATGCAGGTACTTCCTGTTGAATGTTTGGCCAGCCATTCAAGATTGTAGTTTGTAGCTGGTTTAGTTCACGCTGAGTGTGCTCTTGCAATTCAGTATACTTGTCTTTGGTGATGGATAGGAAGTCCAGAGTGCTCACTGGTTCCAGGTCAGTGATCTCGGGATGGGGTGTATCAGGCAGATATGCTCTCGATAGAGTGTCGGGTAGATACATTTCTTTGCCTTTGTGGTACTTTACGATGACATCATACCACTGAAGGTTTAGTATCATTCTCTGTAGCCACATTGGTGCTGCCAGAAGGGGTTTCTTCAGAATCTGTTCGAGGGGCTTGTGATCGTTGTACACGGTAACTTCCTTGCCAAAGATGTAAGGATGGAACTTCTTGCAGGCATGCACAATAGACAGCATTTCTATTTCGATCGTCAGTTAAGGAACGCGAGGAATAAGCAATAAGCTGACCGTCTTGAATGAGTACCACACCGAGGCCATGCTGGCTTGCGTCACACTGTATTTCCACAGGCTTTTTGACGTCGAAGTATTTCAATACTGGTTGACTGCAGCATTGCTCTTTCAGTTTAATGAAAGCTTCTTCTTGAGCTGGTTGCCAGTCAAACACGGCGTCTATCTTCAGTAGCTCTCTGAGTGGGGCATCCAATTCACTGAGGTTGGGAATGAACTTTGCAAGGTAGGTGACGAATCCTAGGAATCGTTTGATATCATCTTTGTTCTTTGGGGTGGGCATGGCCCAGACAGCTGCTACCTTCAAAGGGTCTGGCTTCAATCCTTCAGATGTCAGGAGGTGTCCTATGTATGGGACGGCGGGTTGTCTGATTAAGCACTTCTGAAGATTCAGCTTTAAGTTGTAGGTGGTTGCTCTTTCGATGACCTTGTGAAGCACTGCGTCATGCTGTTCAGTATTTGATCCTACGATCAGAATGTCATCCATAATAGCTGTGGCTCCCTCTATTCCTTCCAGCATCTGATCCATGATTCGCTGAAAAATTTCGGGCGCACACTTGATTCCAAACGAAAGTCTTAGCCACCTATATCTGCCGAGTGGAGTATTGAATGTTGTGAGCAGTGAAGAGGCTTTGTCAAGCTTGATTTGGAGGAATCCGCTTTTCACGTCCAGCTTAGAGAATACTTTGGCGTCAGGTATGGCGCTGATGACTTCTTCTATGGTTCTCATAGGATAATGCTCGCGCGTGATGACTTTGTTCAAGTCACTGGGATCAATACAGATGCAGACTTTGTCGCCTTGAATTGAAACTACCATGGAGCTGACCCACTCGGTTGGCTCTGTTACCTTGACTATATAGCCATTGGTTTCCATTTCATGGAGTTTGTTGATGACCCTTTCCTTTAATGCTACTGGGAGGTGGTAGGCAGCATGGACCACACCTTTCGCATTAGGTTCCAATTTGATTGTGTAGGTTCCAGGCAGTGTACCGGTTGTTTGAGTAAGGTCTGGGAACTCGCGAAGTCCTTCGGGAACTTGGTCTCCCTCGGTGGCAGGGGGCGTGCCAATGGATGCTAGTCTCAAGATTAACTGTAGTGCTTCAGCAGTGTTTCCTGATAGCACGTTTTCTTGGTCGATATCAACAATCTGAAATGTCGTGGTGGCTAAGTTGCTGTTGTGTTCCAAAGACAGTTTGCCACTGCTACAGGCTTTATCTGATGATTGGAGTAAGTACGAAGCAGTTTTGTAGATCTTTTGAGTTCGCCCTCGTGTTGGATCTTCTGGTAGTCAGACAGGGTAAGTGTGTTGCAGCGGGCACCTGTGTCAATTTTGAACTTGATTTGTTTGTTTTCCACTCTGCATCTTATGGTCCACTTGTCATCTGGCACAGCATCGGCAGGCTGGGTCATGTGGATGTGCAACACCTCTGTTTCTGATTCATCATCTGAGTTGGTGTCAATCTTGTGTACACGAAGGCGGCGGTTGCACACTGCTGACCAATGGTTAGGCTTCTTACAGTAGGAGCATGTTGATCCCAGGGCAGGACATTTTCCTTGGTTCTAGTCATGCTGCGGTCTTTGCCACACCTGGGGCAGTGCTTCCCTTTCCGAGGGTCAGGTTTCTTCAGATTCTTCGGATTTATCGTTTTTTCGGATCCAGTGTTAAGATGGGAGGCTCTTCATCACGAACCATGCGTACTTGCTTCTGGGACATTTCGTATTGTTGCTCTATTTCGATGGCTTTGGCTAGAGTTAGTTCTTCTCCACGATCAAGCAGTCTCTCTTGAAGCTTCTTTGCATGTACTCCATCAATGATCAAATCAATCAGAATGTCATCAGGGTCGGTATATTCACAGTCCATGAGAATGAGAGGAAGATCTTTCACAAAATTATCAAACAACTCGCCTGTACTTTGTTTGCGTAATTTTAGCTTGTGCCTTGTGATGCGCTTGTTTTTTTTTTTGCGGTTGTACGTAAGCTTCGAGTTTGTCAAGAACTTTTACTGGGTTTGCTTTTTCTCCCTCTTCCCAGTGGAACGTCTTGTAGATTTCTCGGCCTTGTGGACCTATCCATGTTCTGAGCCAACCGGCTTTTTCTTCTGCTTTGAGTTTGCTGAGCGGCCCGTCGAACACGAAGCTAACATGATTGCGAAAGCGGCTAAACTTCTGGTACAAATCTTGGCTGTCCCAATCAATTTGCGGGTGATCGAACAGTATCTGAGACATCATCTGGGATGAAATTCGGTTTCGGATGGCTTCTTTAACGCGAGGATTTATTAGATTTTGTGGTCCATTCTGACACCATGTAACATACTGAAGCCATGTTGTTTATTACACACCTCATGAGCATGTGATACAGAGTATACTGCTGGCCAGTATCGGCCGAATACATTACAGGTAGGACACAGTTCCATAGCCAACCTCGGAGGCGTCACAAAAATGATGCAGCTGAAGTTTAACACCTTCAGTGTCTAGATGATTGAAATAGCAACGAGGAACATTTATTTCCTTCAAGAGATGCAGATTGTTCTTCCATTTCTCCCATTTCGTCAAAATCTCTCCACTGATTTGTTGGTCCCATGGGATTCTGCTACACCACAGATCTTGCATTATCTGTTTGGCCGGCAACATTACCGGGGTTGCGAAATTCAAGGGATCAAAAACTGAAGCAATAGTAGACAGCACCCCTCTCATAGTATTCGGTTTACTTAGGTCCATCATTTTGAATCCAAACATATCAATTTCAATGTTCCATCTTATTCCAAGCGCCCTGTTAACTGGGAGTTTGTCTAAGTCGAGGTCCAGGGACGGGGTTGCCCTTTTCTCAACCGGTATCTCAGCCAAAACTCTTCGATCATTGCTCAAAAACTTGGTTAAGTTGAAACCCCCTCTAGCACAAAGTTTGGTTAACTGATTCAATAGTTTGATTGCTGCTTCAGGCGTGGGTACTGCTCGCAAGACGTCATCTATATAAAAATTGTGCCTCAATGTCTCCAACGTGGTGGGATCAAAATCATGCTCGTTGTCATCTGCAGTTCTTTTCAACATCGAATTTGCCATGCAGGGGGAGTCGGTCGCTCCGAATATATGAACAATCATCACATACTCTTTCGGGTGTTCGTCAGTGCCTCCATCCCACCAGAGAAATCTTAAGGAATCCTGGTCTTGTTCCCTAACCTTGACTTGGTGGAACATACTTTCGATATTGGCTACAATCGCAGTATGGTCCTGCCGGAACCTCAGTAGAACTCCAAGGAGATTGTTGGTACAATTGGGTCCCTGCAAAAGGTTGCTGTTGAGAGAAGTTCCTCCATACTCTGCAGCTGCGTCAAATACGATTCGTACCTTTCCTGGCTTGTTAGGATTGAGTTCCGGGAAATGTGGCAAGTACCATGTTCTAGGACTGGTGACTGCGGCCTCTTCTGGTGTAAGCTTACGTGCATACCCCTTGGCAACTTATTTTTCCATTACTGTTCGATACCTTTCTTCAAGTTCTGGGTCTCGAGAGAATCTCCGTCTCAGGCTGGAAAGCCTTCTTACCGCCTCGGATCTGTTGTTTGGTAATTCAACATTCTCGTCACGCCAAAGCAGACCCGTCTCATAATGACCTTCAGACATCCTGGTCGTGTTCTGTAGCATTTCGACCGCACAAATATCTTCTCTTGATAGGTTGTGAGTAGCAGACATATTGCTAACGCTAGTTTCGAGTCTGCCTTTATCATCAGCACGCATACCAAAGGACTCCAAGTTCCAGAATTAGTCAACCTGTTCATAAAGCTTCTTGTTGTGGCTGGTAAAATGAACGCTCGTCTCACTGGCTCCCAGAACAGTTCCCGTGATAACCCTACCCAGTGGGCCTCTTACCCCCTTCAACTGACTTCTACACGTAACCAGGCTTACGTTCCTCGAGTACATCGTGAGCATAGTCTACATCTTTCCCTATAAGCACTGAAACCTTTTTGACTTCTACTTCAGGAATCTCTATGTCCCTCAAGTGTTGGTGGCAGGTTGTGTCTATGTCTTTGGGTAGGCACTTCTCTGATATATTGAATCTTTCTGACACTAGTCCTTCCTCCACATCAATAATCTCTCTGACTCCTTTGGCGGACTGGAGCTGGAAACGAACGAATTCAAATTCCTCTTCTGTCTTCTCCATTATGGTGTTCACTGAAACAAGTTCCTTTTGCCCCTCTAAGCACAGAATATTGGCAATGTCCTTGCTAATAATAGTTCCTCGGGATGCATTGTCTAATAATCCATAGGTAGTTATTGAATTACCCTGCGGGGCTATAACTCTGACGGGTACGACATGCAGCAGAATAGTTCTTGAAGACGCGGTGGTCTTGGTAGCGGTGGCATACTGATCAACGGTTCGCGATCCTTCCGGCTGTTGAGATCCCTCAACCATTTCCCGGGTGTCAGACAAGACTGCTTTCACAGAAGAATGGGGCTCTTGCTCGATTGAATATTCGACCAGACCTCCGAACCTTCTAGGAGGGTTGTGCAACAGCTTATGATGTCTTCTGTCGGCCCCACATTGGCAAAAGATTCTTGACTGACAGTGACTTCTCATATGACCAGGTTTCAAGCAAACATGACACAATTTGTGCTGCTTAACGATGTTCCATCGAGCTTGGATCTCATCGGCCTGGAATTTTCCACACTCAGTTAGCTCGTGTTTTCCAGAACAGCGGAAACATTGGTCGAGGCTGAGCTTGGGTGTGTTTTGAAAAACATCAGTTACACCAAGAGCAGTCATATCCGTCCCGTAGTTGGATGTTTGCCTGTCTGTAGGTGCTCCAGACACCTTGGCAATTAGATCACTTCTTTGGATCCGTCTTTCCACAACAAAGCCTGGATCATTTTTGATGGCTGCCTGACGCTTGACAAACTTCGCTAGGTCTGCTAATCATGGGTTTCCTCCATTTTCGCGGATGCTGTAGGAAACATCTCCCCATTTATTGATTAGATAACTTGGCAATTGTCTGACGATTTGTTTCAGATTTGCCACGATGCTTGCTTCTTGCTCATAGCAGCTGCAGAGTTTCTTTGCAGCTGCCTCCAGTTGCTCGGCAAAGTTTCGCAAGCCAGTGTAGTCATTATTAGACAGTTTTGGACCATTTATCAAATTCTTTATACACACAGCTGCGACCGCAGCCGGGTTTCCATAACGTTCATGTAAGATCTCCATGATAGCTTTATATGAACATCCTGCGACCCTCTCAATTACTTCATAAACCTCTCCAGTAACAAACTTTGGCAGAAATTCCACCTTTGACTGTCACTCAAAACTTCATCTTCTAGATTGTCACGTAGTCTATCTCGAAAGGCAGGATAATCACTAGGATTGCCTGAAAACTTCACTGGTTGCATTGCTTGCAGCATTGTAAGCTTCAACAGGACCACTGTGCTATCTACATCACGAGTTGACAATTCGTTAGCACTGTACTTCTCAGCGATTTTCGCTTTCGCAGTTGCTCCAGGAAATGCAGTGAAAGCTGTTGGAGAATTCCGTTCTGGTACAAAATCTGCAGCTTCAGGATTTAAAGGCTTCGAGTCAAGGCCTGCGGACCATCGATCGATTTTTTCTTTTCCGGACATTTGTGGCCAAGGAGGAATTCCTGACTTGTCTTCCAAACCATGACTGCTACCAGCTTTGCTTCCATACTGCTCTAACAACTCCGCCTCTCTCTCTGCCATTTCAATCTTAAATTTCATCTCACACGCCTTGATTTTATTTTTAAATTCCAATTCAATTATTTGTCGTTCCATTTCCAGTTCGTATTGTGCACGTTCCTGTTCCTGCTTGAGCATTAATTTTCGCATTTCGATGTCCATTT
This sequence comes from Micromussa lordhowensis, assembly GCA_964020085.1. NCBI lineage: Eukaryota > Metazoa > Cnidaria > Anthozoa > Scleractinia > Lobophylliidae > Micromussa > Micromussa lordhowensis. The sequence goes on from OZ026601.1 coordinate 21,607,207, forward strand.
TGAGTTCCTTTAGCCTGCTTTGCGTGGAAGAAGGTACTGACTTAGATTTAGACTTAACTGCCGGCGGGTTGATTGGGTTCTCCAGTTGAAGCAGACGGACTTCAAGTGCAGATGAGCATTTACGGTATTCGGCACTTGCTTCCAAGTATCTTTCCATGGCTCGATCAAACTCTTTGTCACCCAAACTTTTAGTGATGTAAGCCTTGTCATTCTCATAATATCTATCCCAGGCTAAGTTTAAACTCTCCAAGGCCTCACGCAGAATTTCTCGGTGACTCGACTCGGTAATGCAGATGGTCTTTGCATTCTTTAATGTTGAGTTAAAATGTCCCAGGAAGCCAGGCAGGGATTTCTTGTGTTGTTCTAATTCGTCCCCAACGGCTTCAACTCCAGGCGATCATACTGACTTGGTCCCGGATTCTTCAGGATCCAAATGTCAAATGATGTAATTATCGTCTTCGTTCGGGTTCTCTGATATAGCTCAAGACCACTGATTCAAAGGTTTAAATAGGTTTATTTAACTTTAACACACGGATCCACACGTCGAGATCGCCCACTCCAATGCGATTCGCTAGAATACAAACGAAATGTAAACAATCAATATTCACTTTGTCGATAAATCTGGCGGCATAAAGTCGACAGACACACACATTTGTGGATCCTCCAGGGTAAATAAAAAAACTTTTTCGTACAATTTCTCTATCTCTTTCTTCTTCACTACTCTTCTACTTCGCTTCTCGATCTAATCTTGCAGCTACGATTTTCAAAATGTCGGTTGTCTTTTTCCTGCCAAAACCCCCGCCAAGTACAATGGGTAACTGACAAGACCCAGGTCCCCAATGTGTCGTCTTAGTTCATCTGCAAAAGAATAGAGGTAATAAAGCTTGAAATGAAACAATATGAAGTCTTTTAGCAACCATGATGGTGACAGCAAGGAGAAGGTCAAATAACAAAAAGGTCTTATTTGTAAGAAAAGGAGCTGTACACATGCTTTACACCCTGGTACATTTCCTTGCCATTCTCTACATTAATCAAATGTGAACAAATGAGGGGACAGTTAACTTTCAAAATCAAAACTTAAACACCACCCTAAGAGATTCTATGCATGGATAGATTGGGCACATTACACACAATTAAACAAATTAGGATAATAGCAAAGTAGTTATAACATGTATGGAAAGTGAGTTTTGAGAGCAAAATTTTAGTTGGCATTGCCATTGAATTGGCTTGTGGATACTTAGATTCCTCATTGCCTACAAGACTCTTACACTGTACTTGACATTATGGCAAAATGCATACCTTCATCATAGCCAATGTCTGGATTAATGAGGTCCCTACAGTCACTAACAAGTTCTTCTAATTTCCTTTTCGCAGACATGTTCCCTCTAATTATTGGTATATTGTTTCCTGGAAACATGGAAACTGTTTTTGTTTTATGAACATTCCTCCTTCTGCAAATAAGGAAGTGGTATGACATCTTATCAGCCAGCTTTTGCTACGTAGTACAAACATCACTTATTAGAACTAACTGCAGCTCACTCATGGAATGTAAATCACTATTGTGGTATATTATTTGATTTTGAGTCTACTACACTGTAGTCAACTGCCATACTAAGTTATATCCTTTTGTTAAGCCAAGGCTACAAAAGCAATTGTTTTGCTTTCACTGGTCACTGAGTCTAGCCACTCTTGCACAGGAGATGCGATAACCCTATAGATGGTCACAAAAAAACTCAAATTGGTTTAATTTTAATGTGTGAAATTTTTAGGTGATTTTTTTCCTAGCTATATAGTCAGCCCTTAGATAAAGGTATTTATTCCATGTACACTTTTACATGTACACTGGCCGCAGAGATGCAAGTCAAGAAAAATAAACAGGCTTTAGACAGTACCTGCGAAGAAGGTCATTTTTTTCTTGTGGTGACAAGCCGAGGGCTTTCTTTGATTTGCCTTTAGTGACTCTGGGGACTTTCATTTGCTTACAGTTGCCTTCAAGACAAAAACTCATCATTTTACTCTTGCTTCTTCTTTTCTTACTTGGGCTTACTGACCCTACTGATCCCCAAAAAGCTTAAGTCGTGGGTTTACATGAGAAAGTCCTTATTTGATCTTTGAAATGAGATTGATTAACTATGGTTGTGATCAAACTAGCTAGATTTGAAAAGAAATCATCCTGAATAATGAATAACTGAATAATCATCAAACTTCCGAGAGAAGGTGTCCCACACAACATGAACAAAGATGATATTCAACATTTACAACGTGAACTTTTATTCGTTTACAATTCCAGTGGTGACTCACCGACCAAATCTGCAATCTTCCTTTTCAATAATTTCTGATCTCCAACCGTTCGCACATCACATGCATTGAGTTCGCTCTCTGATAAACCCTCTTTAAGGCACATGCCATCTATTTTCTGCTCTAAAAGGAACGTAAGTAAAATAAATTTAAATTTTGTTGTATTCATTTAAAGCACCATTTATAAGCTTAAGGTCAACCTTACTTCAAGCCTGAAAACTTGTAGCGCAGATACGTACCGTTGAAACCATGTGTGAACGCTTCTAGCCCTTCGGTTTCCAACCAATTCAGTACATCCTCTGTATTCCATTCTAAGAGTGAAAGGGTTAACAAAGTTAACAAAATCAAGCATAATACTGTTTTAAGTTAAACTGTTTTGTCTAAGCAATACCACAAACAGAGAACATGTGTTCACTCACAATCGAGCTACGGCTGTTTGAGAAACTTAAACTTGAGAAACTTAAACGCGGCCGGATGCTGTTAAAACAAATCATTTAACAAGATCATACCTTCGACACCTTTTTCAGAACTTGTGCTACTGGAACTTTTAAGTGATAAGCTCCGGGGGGGGGGGGGTGTTACTTGGGTCAATTATCGCTGGGTATGTGACGCTGGCCACTCAGAACCCCTACCCCATTATAGTCTTTTCTGTGGGCCAATTATCTTTCGATACGCTCCACATTATGGGATAATTATGCGTACTTCCTAGGTAACTTAAAGTTCAGCGGTCACACTTCAAAGCCATTCAAATGCAAATCAAGGACACATATATAACCCCAGGAGAGGATCGGACAAACACTTCTTCCTTTCGTGCTACAACAGGTCTGTGAGTCGGTTTGATTTTTAGTTCGACTATTTTACACGTGTTCTTACTCATTCTTTTTTCTGTTCTTCAGGGCCGAATGAGTTTTTGATAGCAGAGACGGCACAACAGAAGGACACACAGCCGCTATAATCTCGGCGACAATGAATAATGACGCGGCGTTGAATTCAATACCGCTCGAACCGAGCGTTCATATTACCAACCAGGGGTCAGTTAACCCGATAAGCAACACTGAAGAAACCGTACAAGGGGATGAGTTTCAGTATGAAGATGTGGAATTTGACATTGACAGCCTCAAAGACCAGCTGGGCATTCGCTTGCCCAACTCGGGTTTTGATCCTACGGCTACTATTTTAGCGGAGGGAAGCCCTGCCGCTCAGAGCAACGGTTCTCAAACGCTGGAATCCAGCGAGACACTCTTACCTTCGATATTCGAGGAGACAGAAAGTTTTGGTCCGAAGGTTGTTGACATTATAGCTGAACGCATAAATGATTCATGTTCGAAAAAGCCTTTGGATACTAAATTGAAGGAGTTGCAAGATAAATATAAAACTCCAGAGAATTGCAAGGTTTTGTGCTTTCCAAAAGTAAATTTAGAGCTCTGGCATGATTTGCCACGTGCAACCAAGACTAGAGATCTTGGTTTGCAAGAAGTGCAGAAAAATATAATTAAGTCTGCGCAGCCAATGTTGCTGTTGTTCGACACGGTTGTTAAAGCAAAGGCAGAGAAGAAAGCAATTCAGCCCATGGAAATTTTACCGATGTTAGCTGATGCTGTCACCCTAATTGGGCATGCATCTTATTTGGCTTCTCTGAAGAGAAGGGAATTTCTTAAACCTGATATTTCTTCTGCATATCAGTCTGTTTGTAGTAAATCTAATCCAATCACTACATTTCTGTTCGGTGATGAATTGCCTAAACATATCAAGGATATTGGCGAAGTGAATAAGATTTCAAGGAAGACCCTGGCTAGGGTTAGTACAACTAGGCGTTATGTACCTGAATATAAGAGCAATTACAGCCAGCAGTTTGGACAACGTAGAAGGAGAGGTCCTTTTTTAGGATCAAGAGGTTACAGCAGACAGCAGTACCAGGATGGGAAGGGAAACAATGCAGCAACTTCAGTCAAGACTTTCAAGGTTCAAACAGACAGGACCTGAATCAGGTACCTAAAGCTTATGCAGGCAACCTGCAATATCATATTGAAAACTGGCGTAAACTCACCAGTGATCCTTGGGTACTGGAAACCGTAACGGGCTATCATTTGGAATTTGATAGTACGCCTAAGCAAACAAGAGTTCCAAAACCCCCTCCTTTCGGTGGTTTTGAGAAACAATTAATTGATGATGAAATTGTTACACTGGAAAGCAAGGGTGCTATCGAAGAGGTTTCGTCTTGTTCAAACGAGTTTCTTTCAAACATATTTTTAGTACCCAAGAAAACTGGTGATATGCGTCCAGTTATCAACTTGAAACCTTTGAATGTTTTTGTTCAGAAAATTCATTTCAAAATGGAAAACATCAACACGGCTTTGCATACCATTGCCAATGGGGACTATTTGGTTTCACTTGACCTTAAGAGCAGCTCCGCCTAAATATCGACTAAACCGGGAAATAGCCAAAAAATGGAATTTCTTCAAACTCGCCCAGAATGAAGTTCTTAGGGCACTAATTGCAAAAATATTACTTTAAGTTCCTTAAATCGTTCGGTGTTTTTTTTAACAAATTTTTTCTTCCCGATGGCCAAAATCGGCCAAAATCGTTCGAAAATAAGCGGCATATTCGGAGACTCGTAACCTGGAAAGTAAAGGTTATTATTAAAAACTAATTACATGTCGCATTAGTACTTTCTTTCTTGTATATTTAGAGCTATTTGGATTGCGATTTGATTAGAAATCAAATATTTTTACGAAATCTTGAAACCTTATGGCTCAAGACAGCTGAAAAACAAGTGAATATTTAGCCCATTTTCAGCTGCCAAAAAGGCATTCTGGTACATGGATTTCCCCAAAACGGTTTATATAGTCTGAAAGAGCATGATTTCTTCTTCAAATTAGTGAAATAAAATTTTTGGGTAATAAAAATCGTGAGCGCTGAGAACCTGAAGTAAATGCAGTTCTACTTCCTGAAAACGTGACCTTTGACCCAGGAGTCACGAACCGGATAATAACCATAGACAGCAGATGTTTCGTTAGTTTTAAACATTTCCTCATAGAATCGGTCCGAAACAGTTACTGAAAGAAACTGGTAGAAGTACGGAATCTTATGGTGTCTGACACAATAACTTCGTCCGTTAATAACATTAGCGAGCTTCCGGTCAATAACATTTTGCAAAGTTGCGATACATTGTATCTAGCCGATACCCACCTGAATGTTTATACTTATAGCAGGCGTCAACTCGTTTTCTTGGAAAAACGTTCAGAAGGAACTGAATTCAGATTTCTCAATCTTTGCAAGTAATTTTAATTTCCCACCTGCAGCTGCCGAGCGCTAATAATCGTTCAACAGAGAAAAACAACCAAACTGCACAGTTGTCATTAGCAACCCCAAAATAACATTCTCTCAAAATGTAAAGTGAAATAATGCTGGATTATTATTGACTGCCTTTCAGTACTAAATTAGAAAGTAGATTCCAGCTTCATTACCTTTCGAAAATGCTCACGTCTATTCGTTTGCGCCGACTTTATTCATTTATTTGATACACTAAATGAAAGTGAGTTCACGTTCGAATATTGACAGGTGTCGCAAATTTTGGGATAAATGTCGGTTTCAGCATTGAAACAAGTTGCGACGCGGTAATGCAATAGAATGTATTGACGGTTTTTCGATTTGCTATACTTGCCATTTACTTAAGAGAGAAGGAAATGAGGTTCACGTCTAAGGGATATTTTGGAAACAGTTTCGTGACTTACCTGGTGTGAGAATTGAACCTTGCGATGCGTTTTATCTAGCCGATACTCACCTGAATGCTTGTATTTATAGCAGACTCGTTTTCTTGGAAAGACGTTCAGAAGGAACCAAATCCAGATTTCGCAACCTTTGCAAGAATTAATGTTTAAATTCCCAGCCGCCCGTGGTTCATCGGCATTTAATGCCAATCCCCCCAGATATAATATGTCCGGGGGGATTGGTGTTTTTGGATGGGCTCGAGGGAGGAGTAAAATTTTAACAAGTTTCATTTTGAGGGCTCAAATTGCTCAAATAATAAGTTAAATGTTGTAGCCTATAAAATTAGTGTTCAAGAAGAGGGGATACCAAAGGGATGCATTTTATTATTCCGCGTGAGAGAGGTTGGCGGGGGGAGGGGGGGTATAATTTCGAAACACTGCACGGCCGCGTTATCTTTTAAGCCTGTTTCTCTGATGCCGTCGACAAACCCGATACGGGGCATAAGAACTGCAGACAGTGTAAGACGTAACAACTCGATTTTTCCCACAATTCCTTACTTACAAAATGGCGGATGAAGTCACACGTGAGGATGTACCAAGCAACCGTATGTTAGTGGACGAAGTAACAGCGTTCCGGGCTATCATGTGACAAACTCCTGTCATGAATATAAAGACCAAAGAGTAACGAAGAATGCTTAGCAATCACTCGCTAATACACTAAAGACTGATGTTGCTTCCGCTCAGCGAAGATACAACAACATCTGAACAAACTAAAGAAAACTCTAGTTTTGGAAGAGATGATGTGGTAATATGACCAGATTATCAGTAATTTCGTTGGCTGTGTTCACATGTCAAGCACCGTCAGACCCGTACTATCCATATTTACAGATGGAATGGTTGGAAATTGCGCCAATTCGATTTGCATTTTGCGGTAATTTGAGTATGTCGGCGATCCATCGCAGATGCGTCAGGGACTCACTTGAACAGATCGCCGAAAAGTGGTATCTGTTGGAACCGGCGACTACGTCACAGGTAGGTCGGCGGGATTTGAGAGCCAGGCTGTATTCCTTTGTTGGCAATCTGCAAAATAGCTAATTGAAGCAATAATAACTTTTTTTTTATAGTCAGCCAGAAGCAGGCCAGAACTGAGCAGCCGCCGATGTATGCCCCTAACAATTGGATTAGGTAAGAGTACGACACAACCAACATATGGACGAAGTCAAAGGCTGACAGTGGCATTTAAACTAAACTACAACCAACCGGGACAACGATGTCGGTGGCCTTGAAGAGACGACGAGACTGTCCAAGGGTTATTCCATGTTCACCCTTCACATGAGTAGTCTTGTGCGCTGCCCAGGAATTTGGAATTGAACACGTTTTTCGGTTGCTTCGCCACCTTAGCCCAAGTATATCGCGGTGTCTTGGGCAAATGATGACATTCAAGGAGATCTCGTTCTCATCAAAGATGCCTATCATTGACAATAATGAAAAAAATCGTCTTATAAGTGAAATTTAATTCTGCAGGTTACACAGTTGACTAGTTTTGCACTTTACCTGCCCGGGCCAGCAGAAGCCTTGCTTCCAAATTCAAAGCAGATTCTGAAACGCCGCATGTTTTGAGGTGGCCCTTGATATCCTTGCTGCAGTCACCAATTCTTACTACCTGGTCAGTAGCCGGACGTTCTGGGCTTCCACCGCAATCTCCCCTACATATGGAGGCTGAAATCGCTAGAAAAATAAGAACAATTTAAGAACAGTCTGAGGCTGAAATTTTTTTTCAACAAACAAACATCAGTCCGCGACGACAGTGTAAAGCTAATGATTCTTTTCAAAATTCAGGGTCTTTACTATACAGTCTTTCAGATATATATATCACTCTTACCCTTCATTCTCACACTTTTCGTCTGTAAACAGTAACAGATTACATCTATGAGTATGAACAATGAAGTCATGTACTGTATACATATACTAATAAGCACAGGTTCTTTGTCCGTCGCTATATGATGCATGTGAAAGGTAATTCCAGTACAGTGTATAGTACAGTATATTGGTACAGTATAATATGATCCACGTTCTGTAAGCTTCGCCCATTTTTTACAATCATTAAATCCAACTGTTTAATGTTTATGTATGGTTTAGGCACCCTGTAGGTCAGGGTCCCTACATTGAAGTACTGTAAAGTACGGTATAACCACATTTGGGGCCATTAGAGAACACAGAATTTTAAGAACAAAATAAGAACATTTTGTGGCTGAAATGGCCGAAAAAATAAGAACATCGAGTCTGAGCTAAATTTTGCTGGTTCTTATTAAAAAAAAAAGAGGGTATCCGCAGAAGGCCATGGCGCTTAACAAGCCCATACCATGTAAATCACCAAATTCTTTAGACTTGGACCTCTTTTCCTTTTCTCTTCAGACAAAAAAGGCAAGTATAGTAAATCCAGAAACCACGAATGCGTTTTGTCGTTAACTTGTCGCGACTTCTTTCGATGCTGAAACCGACATTTATCCCAAAATTTGAGACACCTGTCACGTGAACGTGATACGAATGAAGCTTGAATCTACCTTCTAATTTAGTCCTGAAAGGCAGTCAATAATAATCCAGCATTATTTCACTTTACATTTTGAGAGAATGTCATTTTGGGGTTACTAATCACAACTGTGCAGTTTGGTTGTTTTTCTCTGTTGAACGATTATTAGCGCTCGGCAGCTGCAGGTGGGAAATTAAGCATTGGTACTTGCAAAGATTGAGAAATCTGAATTCAGTTCCTTCTGAACGTTTTTCCAAGAAAACGAGTTGACGCCTGCTATAAATATAAACATTCAGGTGGGTATCGGCTAGATACAATGTATCGCAACTTCCCAAATGTTATTGACCGGAAGCTCGTTAACGAACGAAGTTATTTTGTGATAAATGCGACTTTGAACTCCTTCGTAGACACCATAGGATTCCTTACTTCTTCTTGCAGTAACTGTTTCAGACCGATTTTATTAGAAAATGATTAAAACTAACGAACATCTGCTGTCTATTGTGGTTACCTGGTTCGTGACACTTGGGTCAAAGGTCATGTTTTCAGGAAGTAGAACTGCATTTACTTCGCGTTCTCAGTGCTCACGATTTTAATTACCCAAAAATTTTATTTCACCAATTTGAAGAAGAATTCATGCTCTTTCAGGCTACAAAAACCGTTTTGGGGAAATCCATGTACCAGAATGCCTTTTCAGCAGCTGAAAATGGGCAAAATATTCACTTGTCATTCAGCTGTCTCGAGCCATAAGGTTTCGAGATTTCGTGAAATATTTAGTTTCTAATCAAATCGCAATCCAAATAGCTCTAAATATACAAGAAAGAAAGTACAAATGCGACGTATAATTAGTTTTTAATAATAATCTTTACTTTCCAGGTTACGAGTCTTCGAATATGCCGCTTATTTTCGATCTATTTTGGCCGATTTTGGCCATCGGGAAGAAAAAAATTAGTTAAAAAAACACTGAGCGATTTAACGAACTTAAAGTCATATTTTGCAACTAGTGCCCTAAGAACTTCATTCTGGGCGAGTTTGAAGAAATTCCATTTTTTGGCTATTTCCTGGTTTAGTCGATATTTAGGCGGAGCTGCTCTTAAGGATGCTTATTGTAGCATTCCCATGTTTAAACCTCATCACAAATTTTTGCGATTCAAGTGGTCAGATCAGACATATGAGTTTACTTGTTTGCCTTTTGGCTATAGTCTTGCTCCTCGAGTTTTCACCAAGGTCTTGAAACCTGTTATTTCATATTTACGGGCAAATGGATATAGGATAGTCATATTTCTAGATGATATCCTTTTGATTGTCAGTTCAGTGGAAGAGTGTTTGTCTCAACTCTCTTCCGTTACAGATTTACTGCAAAGCTTGGGATTTGTCATAAATGCCAATAAATCCCAGCTTATTCCAGTCACGCGAATTTCTTATCTGGGATTCATCATTGATACGATTTCTATGACACTTTTATTGCCTGATGAGAAAGTTGACAAGATTTTATGCACTTGCCAGAATCTCTTAACCTGTGTTAATCCCTCTGTCAGGGAGGTTACACATGTCATTGGTTTATTAGTGTCAGCTTTCCCAGCTGTGAATTTTTTGAAACTTCATTACAGGTCCATCGAGCTTTGTAAATCCCAAGCTTTGTCTGTGAATCCTTATTTTGATCAAAAGATTCAACTTGATCCTCTTGCAAGGTCAGATTTATGATGGGTAATCGAGAATATTTCTCAGCTGAATGGCTTTATGTTTGGAAACCGTCCAGCTGGTGTTTATATTGAATGTGACGCAAGCCTTGCAGGTTGGGGTGCAGTCTGCAATGGTCAGTCAGCAAACGGGAGATGGTCATTATTAGAATCTCAACATCATATTAATTACTTGGAACTACTTGCTGCTTTTCATGCACTACAGGTTTTTGTGGCAGATAAATTTAATATCCATGTTAGACTAAAGATGGATAATTCCACGGCAGTTTCCTACATTAATAACATGGGAGGGATAAGATCTCCCTTCCTTAATGAGCTTGCAGTTTCTATATGGGAATGGTACATTTCCAGGAACATTTTTCTTTCCGCTCAGCATATTCCTGGCAAATCAAATTGTGTGGCAGACTCTTTGTCCAGGCAATTTGCTTCTAACTTGGAGTGGTCTCTTGATCAAGACGTTTTTAACCGTCTTGTTGCCATTACGTTTTTGCCAGATATCGATTTATTTGCTTCTAGGTTGAATGCTAAATTAGATCAGTTTGTTTCATGGCATCCAGAGTCAGGAGCGTTAGCTGTTGATGCTTTTAGCATCAGCTGGTCAAATCAGAAATTTTATGCATTTCCTCCTTTTAGCCTGCTAACTCGGGTGCTGGCAAAGATTCAAAATGATGTTGCACTGGTGCTTCTTATAGCCCCGACATGGTCAACACAACCATGGTATCCCATGCTTTTACAACTTGCCATAGCTCGTCCAGTTTTGCTTCCACGTGTTGACCATCTCTTAACTCTTCCTCCTAGCAACCAAGTTCACCCGATGTTGGACAGTCTTCACCTGGCAGGATGGACGTTATCCGACAATCCCTCTCTGCAAAGGGATTTTCTGATGAAGCAATCAGTATCATCAATGCATCTTGGTCTACAGGGACCGACAAGCAATACAATACAGTTTGGAAGAGATGGTGTAGCTGGTGTAAAGATAGGCAAATTGATATTATTCAGGCATCTATAAATGAAGTAGTCAATTTTCTTGCTGATTGCTTTGCTGATGGAAAAAGTTATAGTACCATTAATACTTATCGATCAGCTTTGTCTTCTACCTTATGTAATATAAATAATGTTGCTGTTGGCTCCCATCCTCTGGTTATCAGACTGCTAAACGGAGTGTATAATCTTCGTACTCCAAGTCCACTTTATTCATCTACTTGGGATGTTACTAAGGTAACCAGCTACCTAAAGACTCTGTTCCCTTTGGATCAGCTTAGTCTTAAGTCATTGACTCTCAAAACTGTAATGCTTTGTGCATTGTCGTCAGCTCTAAGAGAACAGACTTTAGGTGCGTTAGATATCAAGTTTTTGAACAGTCAGGTAATTCCTTAAGTTTTACTGTATCTGAGCGTTTAAAAACGTCGAGGCCTGGGAAATCCACTCGGAAAGTGGAGTTTCTCTCTTTGCCAGAAGATAATTCTTTATGTCCCGTGGCTACGTTAA
>OZ026601.1:21626429-21636429 GCA_964020085.1 Micromussa lordhowensis
CACCCAAACACAGGAAAATGTCGTCATCTGCTTGTACCATGTCTACATTTTTCATGTAAAACATTTGAAATTTCACTGATGTCGCCTCGTAATTTGTACAGTTCATCCACGATAAATATACAACTTGATTCTTTGTAGTGTTGCAAAGCTCTATCTATAATAGTGTCTAAATTGCGATGATGAAATTGGTCAAGTATTGAAGGTGACTTGCCAACTGTCAAAATGAATGCAAAGGAGTTCCAACCTTACCCACACTTGCATTTTCAACGGTCAATAAAACTGTGTCACAATGTCCAGACTCCTCATGGTTATGTGTATGATGAAAATGCCAGGCGTGCCTTTTGGCGGGGATTTTTTTAGCATGAGAAATGCGGCCCAGTAAAGAACTCACAGACAGCCTTGCAGACTGCACTTCGATGAGTTGAATGGAATTTCTGCCGTTAAATATATATGCCTTCAACGTCCTCATGTCGGTGTGATGCAAGAGGTTATCTACATGCGCACTGCTATTGCTTCCTCTGTAATGGTAAAGCCGTTTCTCGTTCCACCTACCAACATCATCAGAAGGCAGCCGAAGAATTGCAAATTTTAAATAGCAGTGATTTACATGAACCAACATGTTCAGATGACAATGAACATAATGAAGGGGCACCTAGTAGATCAGAATGTAATTCAAACCCAGGTAGGAAATTTATTTGTAATTATTCATAATAACCGCAAATTTGAGCTTCAGTTCAGGTGTAATGAAAACAGGTTCTGTCTTTGTATACCGGTTCACAAGAGCCGTAAAAATGACCAAACAATACACAACAGTTAACCAATGACTCCTAAGCAAAGAAAGAACAATGGTTATTCCCTTGTGAACCGGTTACACCAGGACAGAACCAGTAAACACAGGCTTGGATGATGTAGGACCAAATACATGAATACTTGTACCTAACTGGAAAAAACGTTGATGTCAATTTGGCATGTGAAGCCATGCATTGGGAACGATTAACAATATGACCCATTGTAATTCTGGGTAGACAGCACCAGTTTGTACGTTACTCCAAACCCTTTCTTAGGAAACAAGTAAAAACTTAATTGTAACAGATATTTTCCGCTCAAATTCAGCACCATGCAAACTATAGCACAAATTGGTCACCTGTGCAGTAATTAACAGGGACCAACTGGCAATTTTCTCCCTTATAAAGGTGTCAGCCTTTCACGCGTTTGTTAAGAGAGAGTTAAAAATACCATATTTTCTCAATTATATGTTCTTGTAATTGGATGTTCATAACTTAGAACCTGAAGTTTATCAATAAAATATGTGTATGTTTTTCTGCCCTAAAAACCATTGGGTCGCATTCTACTTAGCTCAAGGCAAGGTGCTATCAGTTAGATGCAAGTATTTTTGTTTTTCCCAGATGGTTTTAAGTTGTTAGCCTTTGAGTAGATTGTGCTTGGGTGATTGTATTTGACTAATCATGGTTTCAATAATACCTTCCCATCGCTTTTTTCCTTGAGTACCATGTATATATTCAAAAAAATCACATAACAATATTCACTGTCCCCACCTAAATTAATTTGACATACTTGTATATGTAGGTTACGAGGATGAGGATGAAGTGAATTTTGAGGAGGCAGAATCTGATAATGGTGATGACAACTTCCCTAGCCCAATTCAAGAAGATTCTCCAAACACTTGTGAGCGAGGGGTACAAACATATGAAGAAGAATGGGATCAAAAAATTGCTGATGCAATTATAAATGCCCTGCCACTAAAGCACCAGCAAGGAGATTCTATTAAATCCTTTGAGGACTGGCTAAAATGGGCCAAAGAATTTGTTATTACTGACCAAAAAATGAAAGATACGTGGCCTACCTGTTGGGCGGAGACTGAAGACATTTTAAAAAAGGTTGGATACGAATCTCCAAAGCATTATTACATTTGCATGAGTGAGCAACATTCAAGAGAGTGGGACATTATTGGAGTCCTCTTCCGTGAAGTGCCGTCATTGTGGAGAACATGGTGATATTGACTACTATTACATGGGGCTTTCTCTTAAGGACGTTTGCGCCCATTGCTACTGCGCATCTCTAGTGCGCACGCTATTCATTGGTCACGCGCGTGCTACGTCATTTTCAAGCGCGCGCACCGAGTCGAAAACTTAACAAAATATAGAGCTGATGACCTTTGCGTTAACTTGGTGTGCGAATATTTTTGTTTGAAGCTCGGTGACCCCCACTTTTTTTTCGGCAGATCATTTCCTTTTTTAACTCTCTACATTATACTAAAAAACCAAAAAAATCTGTGTGTGGGAAGTTGTAATTATTTGTCATATACTATTAAAAAAGGGTCGAATTGGTACATGGAGACAGGTGTGCGTGACTTAGAAGTTGTCTTTTTTAAGGCTAATTCTAGCAGATTTAATGACATATGTAGCAAAGATCTATCAATTAGGCCTATATAAGCCGTGTTAAACACTCATAGCTTAGAGATGATTCTTCAACTTAAATATATGCCGATAGTAATGAATCCGGCCAGAATCGCCTCGAATGACTGAAAATCGTAGAAATGCTATGGTCTGAGCTACGCTTTATCTTGAAAACGAGTTCGGTGACCCCCGATTTTTTTTACGTTTTTATCTAATCTTATCATTTTCTACCGTCAGTCAAAGTTTTAAAAAAATCTCTGTGTGGGAAGGTTTTGGGCGCGAACGTCCTTAAAATTAAGAGCTCCTGCCTGAGAGCATTGAGAATCTTGCGACAGCGACTATTTTGGCGCATTGCTCATATTTTGCCTCAAGATACCCTTTGGTGAACTGTTTTCAAAAATCATAATTTTAAGTTCCAGCGCTTTTTTGTTTTTGAAAAAAAAAATCGAAAGTTTGAAAGTGCGGTCAAAGTGCGTTCTCCGCCCAATGGAATGCCCCAAATAACACGGAAAGACGAAGCGTTCATACAGTCTTGAAATTTAATCAATTATCGTCATATTTTACTCAGGTATGGAATAGCTATTCCTCTTTAAGTCTAACGTAATAAATATGTCATATGCACCAATATTCCGAATTTTCAAGCCATCCTAAAAACGCGTGCGACAACCGCTTAACGGAAGGCAAAATATTGGCTAATTTTGAATGGATAAAACTCTTCCTGGTATGTTGTTTTTTTCAAAATTTAACTCTATGGCCTAAAGGTTTTGTTTTTTAGCTGTTATCCTTCCAAATCTCAAGCTCGAACTCAACGCGCTTCCGTCTCTGCAAAACGAACTTGCTTGTCGTGTACAACTCACAGATGACTAGATAATTTGAACACGAAATGGACGCTGGACTTCGCGGTTGAGGAAAAAGAATATAAGCTCTTGTATTTTCTGGCTTGACCTTACAACTAATTTATCCCAAAAGTTAGATAAATCATTTAGAGATCATTAAAAGTCCTTCGAGTGAAAAAAATGAAAACAATGATAAAATTTGAAAACCAGTTGTCAACAGATAATCTGTCGATTTCACATGGGAACAAACACTAGTCGCAAACGTTCCCGAACTGAGTTGCAACGAAAACAACAGCATTATATCCCTATTAGCGCATATAATTTATGATTTTAAAATACAATTTTCAGGAGCTCAACAGGTTAATTTTGCTTGTGACTCTTGTAGTTTTATGCTCAATATCATTGCTAATATTAATTACGCCGTCGCTAGCTCTTAAGTTTGAAAACAACTCGGCTCATCGTGCAGAGCTTATATTCAAATGCAAAGTAAACGCAATACATACCAAGAACTCGCAGCCTCTGAAGCCATATTTTTCTCGAATCAAGCACCTGTACTATCAAGGATAACTGACATCTTACGACGGCGGCTTTGCTGTTGAAACGCAAGAGACCCGGAGTAACGCAACTCTCATTTGAGTCACGCATGCTGAGACGGGGTACTATATCTGGTGTCAATGTAAAATGTCGAGTTAGCAGACAAGTGAGTTTAAGTAAGCAGTATTCTCAAGTACTGTAAAATCGAGATACAACCCCGCTTATTTCCTGGTGCCATGGTTATCTTGGTATTTTACAAGCAAAATATAAATTGAGGCCAAACTTTTGCTGCGTATTTTTCACACATTGTTTTTGGCGGGAAGTGAGGGGGGAGTAGTCGGCGTCGTAAGGGTCTGTTAAGACCTGTTAAGAGTTAGAGTTATCCTTACAATAAGACGTTTCTAGCACTCGAAAGTTTGTTGCTTTGTATCGGCGTGCTTATGAGGCAGCCAGAATACACTAAGATGACAAACCCTAGCTGAGCATGAATATTTTTTTTTTATTTAGACACTTTCTTTCAATTACAAACTACTTACTTACAAAACAAAAAGCTTACAGTACTTATTTACAATGTGCGGCACTTACAATACATATACAAACACTACTATACTCTACCACTCTACCTACAACACAATGCATACTTACAATGTAAGATACGCTACTAACAATATTATACTCTAATTACAATACAACACTTTTTTTTTTTACATTACATCATTTATCTGCAAAATTACTGGTCTAAACCTACATCACAAGAAAGGAATTAAAAGAAACAAAATAAACTACGAACGAAAGAGGCCGCCAGTCATGGTATAAGGTTTTGAAAGAATAGAGAATAAAATTTGAAAGTAATGTAAATGGTAAAAGGGGGAGCTGCTAAAAAAAAAGGTAGATTAAAGTGACAGTTCATTTGAAAAGATTCCATTTCGATTTAAATTTCTTAACAGTGTGTGTCTTATAAGCGTAACACTTTTCGATTTCTTGGCACTTAAGGACAGTTTGTTCAAAAACTCGTAAATTCGGGAGAGTTTTCTTTAATTTTGATGAATAAATGTGATATCTGCCAATTAGAAGTACATGATGTAGAAGTATGTCCTCTGTACTATCAACTAGCCCCAGGCAGGTTGGTAAGGTCAAAGAAAAGTCCTGTGGCTTTATCTGTCGCTGTATCAACCAATGTTGGATTTTTTGCCAAAAAGTTTGGACGAGTTCACAGCCCCAGAAAAGATGGATCAGGCTCTCTGCGTTTTGTTCACAGAAAGTACATTTGTCTGTTAAGGAGATGCCGATTTTATGGAGATAATCATTCGTTGCAATTTTTCTGTGAAGAAGTTTAAATTGGAAAGTCTGAAGTTTAGTTTCTTTCGTGCAATAGAAAGGCAACATATATGACTTATCCCATTTTATTAGATTTTCGTAATTTTCGCAGTCGGTTATCCACTTACTCTGGCTTTTATCGGGTACTGAAGTGATTCCTTTGACAATTAACTTATAGGCCTCCTTGCAAAAGCTGGAGGACGATAGTAACATTTGACTACGAGAAAGTTGGTCTTCGGAGTTCATCATAGCCTGGACCGAAAACGACCTTTTTAGTTTCGCCAGGGCGGCAACCACGCCAAAGTATCTTAAGAAAGAGGTATTAACATTATAACGAGTTTTAAAATCCTCATACCTCAAAAAGTCAAACTTTTGATCTAACAGGTCTTTGACCTGATTAACTCCTGCACGAGCCCAATCCGAATAAAAGATTGGCCGGTTTCCAATTTTGATAAGGGAGTTGTACCAAATTGGCGCGTTGCCGAAGTGTGTTGGGTTATCTTCATGTGTTAAATTTGACCAGATTTCCATTACTTCCTTGGTAAAAGAATCCTGAATGTGTAAACCAGCTACATCAGCCTGCTTTAAGTTACCAGTCAGAAGTAGTTTACTGTCATGTTGTTTAGAAAAAAAGTCAAAAACGAGTTTCCATTTTGCTTGATTGTTGTCATCAAGATACTTTTTTACCCATTTTGATTTCAGAGCATAATTGAAGGATCGAATATCTAACATTTTTAGTCCACCATCTTTATATTCATTTAACATCACACTTCTTTTAATTTTATCTCCTTTCCCATCCCAAAGAAAATTGTACAAAAGTTGATGTATTTCTTTCAGATAAGATTGCGAAGATGGCAAAGATGACATGATGTAAACAAGCTGAGATGCAGCTAAGCTTTTAATAACAGTAATCTTTCCTAGCAGAGTTAATCTTCTAAGCTGCCAACAACTTAAGATTTTAGAGATTTTCTCCTTCTTTTCCTGGTAATTTATCAAGACAGCTTCTTCCTCGCTAATTGAAAACCATACTCCGAGGGATTTAACCTTCCGAATACTCCACTTGATGTTTTGATTTATTGCTAGCTTATCCGTTCGGTTTTTAAAAGATCCAATCCAGAGAGCCTCGGTCTTCTCGTAGTTGACTTTTAGGCCCGACAATTTGGCGAAGATGTTAAGTAACACAAAGGATCTTTCTAATGAGGCCCTTGTACCGTCCAGTATTAACGTGGTATCATCAGCATATTGACTTATTTTGCATTCATTGTCTGAAATTTTAATGCCACGAATTATTGTCTCGTCTTACAGCTGCCCCTAGAATTTCAACACATAAAATGAAAAGGTAGGGGGACAGGGGGCAGCCTTGACGGACACCTCTACTTAAGTTAAAAAAATCTGATGACCAGCCATTGTTTTGTATACTGCTGCTGATGTCGGTGTAAAAGAGTTTTATCCAGAGTATAAGAGAATCTCCAAAGTTATAATATCTCAGAGTTTTTTCAATAAAAGGCCATTCAAGAGTGTCAAATGCTTTTTCAAAATCGATGAATAGGAGAAGTCCTGGAATTTTTTCGATGTCTGTATAACCTAAGATACTATTTAACAACAGTATATTTTCCCCAATAAACCTGTTTTTTTGGAAGCCTGTTTGATCGTTATTTATCACCGAAGGCAAGGTTCTTTTTATTCTGTTAGCGATGGATTTTGCAGCAATTTTATAATCACAATTCAGAAGCGAGATGGGTCTCCAGTTTTTTATGTAACATAATGATTTATCTTTCTTTGGAATCAGCGTTAATAATCCTCTCCTCTGTGATACGGAGAGAAGGCCTTTAGCATGGGAAGCGTTTATAGAGGCAAGAAAAAAGGGCTTAATGTCATTCCAGAAAACTTTATAAAATTCAACTGGAATTCCGTCCGTTCCAGGAGTCTTGTTTGATTCCATATTTTTTAAACTTTCCAGACATTCTCTAGCCGTTAGCAGACCTTCGCAAAGATTTCTTTCGTCGTCACTTATTGTACATTGATTCCCTTGTTGAAAAAAGAGGTCTTCACCAGAAACGTTTTGACAGAAGCTATTGTTTGACGTGTACAGTGCCTGATAAAAGCGTTTGGCTTCATTAAGGATTTCTTCATCTGTGTTTAGTGTGGTGTTGTCATCGATTTTCAGATTTCTTATTGTTTTACTATTAAAATGCCTTTTTTCCAACTCAAAAAAATACCTTGTATTTTTCTCCCCCTCATTATACCAACGTGTTCTGGACCGGATAATCGAACCTTGAGTTTTGTAGTTAATCCATTGCTCTAGGCTTTGTTTCTTAATCTCCAGTTCCGTACGAATTTCACGCTTCTCAATTTCAGAAATGTTATTTTCAAGTTTGCGCTCCAGCATTGAAATCTCGGTCTCCAGGGTCTTCTCAGTTCGTTTTTGTTTTGCTTTCTGTTGTTTTGCATATTTAATTGAACTTGCTCTTATCTGCATTTTCATCACATCCCATAAAAGTATCGCGTCTACTGACTCGTCCTCTTTGTAATCATTTGACACTTTATTTATGGTTTCTTTGATAAAGTTTATATATTCAAGATCCTTTAGAAAATGACTGTTCAACTTCCAGAAACCTGGTCCTCTGGGGTTTGTCTTAGTGCCAAGAGTCAAAGTAATAATAGAGTGATCGGTTTTAAAGCCCGGTAGAATGTCCGCCTCAAGTGCATCGGTAGATAAGCTTGAACTGATCAAGAAAAAGTCTAATCTACAATGAATTTCAGGTTTATTTCTTCTCCACGTGAAACGCAGAATATCCGGATGAAGATCACGCCATATGTCCGTCAGATTCATATTTTCTTTGAATTTTTCAATTTCCTCTAAAGATTTAAAATGAGTGGTATTGTTTCCTCCTTTCTTATCTTTTTGGATATTTTGTACTAGGTTAAAGTCTCCTCCTAAGACCAAATGTTCACATTCGAAAGTGGATAGGTTATCAAAGATACTTTTAAAGAAATTTGGATCATCATTATTTGGTGCGTAGATATTTTGTAGGGTTAAAATTTTGTGTTCGGTTTTGATATCAACTGTGATAAATCTTCCCTCGGGATCTGACAAGTATTTTTGAACCTCAAACGAGAAATTGTTGTTAAATAAGATGGAAACACCTGCTCTGGCGCTCGAAAGACTGCTGAACAAACCTCTGTACCCCCATTCAGCTAACCATAATTCTTCTATTTCTTTCGAGCTGTGCACTTCTTGCAAAAAGTAAACAGAATATTTTTTGTTCCTTAGCCAGTTAAAAGTTTCTCTTCTCTTGATCTCGTTCGATAGTCCTCTAACATTCAAGGAGCATATCACTAAATTATCAATTTTGGAAATATTTGACGTAATTCAACTGAAAGCCTGAAGGTGAACCTGGAGTGCCGACCTCGTAAGGTAGAAAAACAAAACACAACAGTACAAACAAAGACAAAGATCGCAGGGAGAAAAATCACATAACAAAAAATCACAATAATTTAGCGACATGAACTGTAAACAAAAATACATGACAATTAAAATAACATACTTAGAGCACATTAGATGTTACTATCAGCAATAGGTTTTCAACGGTAATAGGTTGGCTACATTTAATAAAGCATAAATAACTAATTTGTAATGTTCATGGGTAGCAGTTTACTTTAAGTGCAAAGGATATTTACTCGTCTATTGTAACAGCTTCATCATTCTGAAAACACTCCGGAATTTTGTCCGCTGAATAAGAATTTCCTTGAATGAAGATCCGTCCGTTCTTGATATATGCCGGAGCAAGGTTCATCCTTCTGGCGTTTCGCAGAGCAGTTGCCAGATTCTTTTGCTCCTTCGCTGTCTCATGCGCGTAGTCCGGTACCAGGATGACATGTCGGTGATTTGGAGAGTTGGCAAGCTCCTTTCGTCGATACCAAAGATCATTTCTCCTTTCGCGATTGACAAACCGTGCGATAATTGGGCGAGGCTTTCCGTCGTCTCTTTGTTTTCCAATTCGGTGAACTGCTTGAAATTCAACGTTGTTCGCACCCTCCATTTTGACCGCGGCCATCACCCCACGTAGAATTTCTTTGCAGTCTTCGTCTAGGCTTTCGGGGACATTAAGAAGACGGATATTTTCTCTTCTGGAGTAATTATCTAACTTTATCGCTCTTGCTTTGGTAGCTGAAACTTCAGCTTGGAGTGGAGCATTCTCCTTCGCAAGTTCGGCTAAGCCTGTTTTGTTCATCCAGTTGTTTAAACGCTTCTATTTCCACCCAAGCAGCATCCAACGATGTCCTTAAATCGTCTGTGGCGTTCTTCAAGATCGAAAGGCGGGCATTTACATCTACACGTAAATT
Organism: Micromussa lordhowensis; assembly: GCA_964020085.1. Lineage (NCBI taxonomy): Eukaryota > Metazoa > Cnidaria > Anthozoa > Scleractinia > Lobophylliidae > Micromussa > Micromussa lordhowensis. The sequence goes on from OZ026601.1 coordinate 21,635,881, forward strand.
ATTAATTTCACTCATAGCTTCGGCAAAATTTGAATCTAGAGACCCTTGAATACACTCCAATTTCTCCATTATAGACTTTAACGTAATGTCGGAGTGTTTCTCATCTGGTGTTTTAGAGCCAGAACTACCTTCTCTTGCTCGTTTGTTGGCGTTATTGGGCATTTTCGATGGAAAAGGCCAAAACCTTACCGGTGCAGATTCTTACGTGTCTGTCGCCATTGCGTGAACGACCTCCGCATCGAGCTTTCGGCCTGTTGTTTGGCCGATACGAAATTTAGCCAAAAGGTAGGACTTTTGTTTGTCGCTGAACTGATAAGCTTTTTTGACAGCTTTTAGAGCCCATCCCTCCTTGGCAGCTGCAATAGGGTAATCCTGGGAAAGCGTTGAGGTCGGTAATACGCCAACGCCCTCCTCTAGGGTGGACTTGTAACCCATTTTGGCTAGATCTATCACGGTATGTCTCTCAGGTGACCGTGTGCATTTCTCAAGGGACAAGTGCTTTTCAAGCGCCGATACCCGTTGAAAGCTGCGCACGCACCCATCCTGGGG
>OZ026601.1:21641429-21708929 GCA_964020085.1 Micromussa lordhowensis
TGCTTGATCACTGGAGAGAAAAGGACCACTGGTTCTACAACTATGAAAGGGGAGAAACCCAGGGCTGGCCCATAAAAAGAGAACTGTGGGACGGTGCACGTTTCTCTCAGTACTCTTGGTTTTTTGACAAGGAAGTAGAATGCTTATTGCCAACCACTTGCCCACATTGCAAAGCTTTCTGCAAAACTACTGTAATTTCAGCTACACATATGGCATCCCTTGATGTTCTTGAAAGTGATACAGTTAACATTGTCTGTCCTAGCTGTAGAAATGTGGTCAGCCATGCACCTAAAAATGCTAGTGGAGATCCCAGGAACATTGTTTACATTGCACACTGGGATGGTTTAAGTCCCTTTGGTACATCTGGTGGTCATTGTACAGGTGTTATTGATGTCAAAATAGGAAACATCTGCAAAAACAAACGGAATCATTCTGATCAAGTTTATGTGGTGGGATTTTTACCCGGCTTCAAAACACCAGATGAAACCCCAGAGTTTCTGGATCCTTTCCTGACCCATTTGATTAATGAGATTGTAGATGGCTTCATTGATGGAATTGAAGTTAATTACTGTTCAGACTTTCCTGAATTTGATATACAGCGTGGACCAGCAATTATACGCCACATTGTCATTCTTTGGACGGGGGACCACCCTGGTCAGTGTGAAGTTACAAAAGTGAAACGTACAGGAAAGAAAGCATGACGCCGTTGTCATATTTGTGGTATGCCATTGGAGGCGGGTCACCTCATTATTATTAAGGGAATTGCAGATACCAAGCAAGAAACAAGTGTCTTGCTAGAACTATGGAAGAATCAATTCCACTTATGAAGATAGCAGATGAAGAAGTAGGGACTGCATACACCAGGGCCTCAAGGGACAGTGGATTTACTGGCCTTAGCCAACTTGCTATTCTTTATGACCTTTATGGATTTGATGTACTTTTTGACTCTCCCATTGACTTGATGCATAACTTACCAAGGAATCCAGTCAAAAAGCATCTGCACCGCTTACTTGACAGTGGAAATGTAAACAGAGACCTCATTGAATCAAGGCTTTCAAACTTTCCATGGACTCCAGAAATGAGGGCCTCCCGCTGTCCAAATGGAATAACATCGCGACTTGGATACTGGAAAGCAGAAGACTATCAAAAATTCTGCTTTCCAGCCTCTGAAGTTATTTTGTATGACCAAATGCCTGCTGATGAATTTCAGTGTTGGAAGTTGTTGGTGCAGATGGTTGCGATGGTTTTTAACTGTTGTCGAACTCATGGCTGGACCAACAAGGACTTTAAACTGTTTAGTAAACTAGCGTGGCGTCATAACATTATGGCAGAGAAGACATTTGGCTTGGATGCTTGTGTCATTACAGAACACAACTTGATTCATACCGTTTTTCATCTCCAGATAATTACTGGGTGTTTGACTTAGAAAGAGCTGTTAAACGGTATGTTAAGCAGGCAACAAATCATCGAAACATTGAGAAGACATACAGTGAAAATGAAACAAGGAGAGAAGTTCTTCAGAATTTAGAAATCTGAAGTAGCAGAAAGAATGCACCTGCTTTAACACAGATGGAATTTGATTCAGCCATCAAGTTAAAACAAGTTTTCTCATTGGATAAAGGCAATTACCTGATTGTACATGCATGCAACACTTTGAATGATGTTCCAGATGGAATACTCATTGGTAGCCAAAACAAAAGATTTCAATTGATCACTGAAACTCAACAGTCAGTTCACATGGAACAGAAATTGAATATTGCACTTTCCCCTCTGTCTCTAAAAGATGCAAAAGCCTTCTAAAGCCTGGCACAAGAACCAGGTATTCCTAATGTGCTGTACAGAAAAGGAGAAAATGCAATGTTGTGGGTGAACAATAAAGAAAGGACAGGCAGAATAACTGATATTCATTCTGTCACAATTAAGAATGGAGATGCAACAGAAAGTGTTCATTTCTTTGTGGAAGCTCAGTTCTATCAAAATGTAACAGATGAAAATTGTAACACAAAATATCATCCTGGAAGTCAAAGCCAGTGTCTTTGTCTGGCCCAAACTATGCAGATGATCCACAGTACTGATATTTTAAGAAAGGTGATACTGTATCCAGACCAATCAATTCCTAATCAATTTGTCTTGATAGACTTTGACCTGCCTTGCCACCTCAAAAACAAATCGTGCTTGTACCATTTTTTCCAATGAGACATGATATGGTACAAATTTTAGGTGACAATGATGTTCAGTGGGTGGCCAAAATCGTTTCTGTCCAAGAGGATGATAAAATGGTTGGTGTTTACTTCTTGAAGCAGCATCCAAGGTGGCCTGGAGGACGAAAATTTTATCAAAGAAAGTTCCACACTCCATAATGTTCATTGGGACTGTATAATAAAAGAACTTGAGGGAAGCTGGATGTCAAATGGAATATGGGAATCAAAAACCTCTCTATAAATTATGATTACCACTCAATTTTAAATAGCTGTCTGTCAAAGTTCTGTGAAATTCAAGACCACTCTGAAGCTTGGTAATTAAAATTGGTCGATATATTTTCAGCAAAATGTAAAGTGAGACGAAACTATTTATATATTCCAGTTTCTATCTAAACAACTGCACACCAGCTTGGTACTAAATATATTTTATTTTTATTTCACCAAACCTGAGATTACACTGTATGATATTTATAAGCAAATGTTTAAAGGTTAATTATTTCATTGAAATTATTTCTTCCATCGAATGTCCTACACTGGTTGATTGGCAAGACATTCAAAGTTTTTTTACGTAAACTATACATATTTTAAATATAATTCAATGTTGCACTGTTTCAATGCATAATGTAAGTAGAAATAAACTGCCATTTTTGTAAAATTGGTGACATGCATGTACCTTAATGACTCAAATGTTGAATTTCAGGACCCAAACTCTAAGTATTACAGGAATGATTCCCAATTAATTAAGTTCTGCTGAATTGATAGCAACGTGACCATGCAAGACTTCCCCAGGTTCAAACTGTGCAAATTGGGATTTTATTTACTGTTTGTGACATTATGCATTGTTCACCAATTGGATTTACATGTACCAAGATATTCCCAATTGAATAAGTTGCATCCCAAGTTTAATTAAACTGGGAATTCTGACATCTTTTCAATACCAACATGACCACATTTTTCCCAATTCAAACTTTGCATACCAAGCACATCCCAAATTTGGGATTTTGAATTTTTTTAGGCGGCTTTTTTTTTTACCGTGGATTTACCAAGATAATCCAAACTGAATTTGGTACATCCCAAGTTCATTTAAACTGGGAATTCTGACATATATTTTCAATGCCAACAAGACCAAGTTTTTCCTAATTCCAACTTTGCATACCAAAAATATCCCAAATACGGGACTTTCAGTGTTTGACTACGTGTTTTTCCTGTGGATTTACCAAGATTTTTCCAGCTGAATTTGTTACATTCCAAGTTCAGTTAAACCGGGAATTCTGACATACTTTCAATACCAACATGACCAAGATGTTCCCAAGTCCAAACTTTGCATACCAAGCAAGTCCTAAGTTTGGGATTTTCCTCATTTTTGCTTAATACTATTTACCAATGCACTAACCAAGAAAATAACAAATTTGGGACTTTGCTTTTTCACTTGATACCTATTTACCAAGATTTAACCAATTTTAAAGACTATTAAAAACGGGAATTTACTTTTACCAAGATTTCTTTGTGAATTTTTACCAGATAATATTTCCCAAAATTGGTAAATTCCTGGGATTTTATTGGTAATGTTAAGAAACCATGTATTTACCAAGATTGGGAATTGGGGATTTTTTCCTGTGTTGGTGGATCAACTTCTTCAAGGACTTGCTGGAACATCAAGTTTTCACTACTGGTAATGAACTACAGATGGAATACTTGTGGTTCTGTTTTGCCAGACTGATTCAGGAAGATTTGGATAGGTTGAAAGAACACTGGAACAGCCACTACATCAGAGAGTCGCGTCATGATACTGTAAAAGGAAGACCCAATGAGTTGTTTTACTTACCTGAACTGCACGATACTGAGGATTTCTACTCTCTCTTGAAAATGAAATGTAATGTGCTTTGTTGATGGGGAATGATCTGGTACATGGTCAATTTATGGTTACATGTACTTTATGGGTAAATTGTTACATCACATGCAGTTTCAGTTTTATTGGCAAATTCTAACATGACATCCATTTTTAGATAAAGAAGACATGGCTACAAACTACCTTATTACATGAAATTTTTGCAACACGTTAATTTCGCGATTTAAAAAAGATCGCTTATTTTAAGTGACGCGAGAATTAAATGTCACAAAAATAACATGACGCAAAAATTAAGTGACTCCTGATATGCAGGAAGGAACATTTAATGTACACGGATAATGAGGTCAATTGACCACTAAAAACGTGACTTGAATTCAAGCATGAACTTCAAACTGTGCCTTGTAGACACTGTGAGAACATCTTTCTTGTTACTGTTTACATATACTCAGTTGCATTTCTGTTTATTTGGACATTGTTCATTAAGCTTAATCAAATCCAGGGACATGTCAAATAACATTGACAAAGGACAAAGTGTGGCTCACTCAAAAATGCAAAATTAAAGTGAGTCAAAATGCAAACTTTTCACAAAATCGCAAAATTAAGGTGTCGCGAAGTATGCGAACCTCAAATTCGCGAAATTAACGTGTCGCGAAAATTTCATGTAATAATTAATTTGAATTATTATTACTTTATATGACAGAACATGCTTGTCTTGATGTATTTTGCAACTTTGCTGGGTTTTGTCTTCTACTCTTTTACTACTAATGCAGGTGTATCAGTTTAAATGTCATCAGCAAATATGACTAGCTTTTTTTTGGAAGATGCAAGAAAAGGAAATTGGATTACTGCTTCTGATTGTGCCCCAATACATGTAACAACAAAACCTTGTAGCTAAACTGTAACTTTATAACTGAACTGTAACATGAAACCCTTTGAATGTTTCTGAAATTTTTGTTTGTTTTTTATCTACTCTTTTACTACTAAGGGCCTGCTCACATGGAAGTGGGGGACCTTGGGCAGGCTAGGTCCCCCGCCCTGGTGGGGTAACCAATATATCAATACAACTAGTTATACTTGTCAGTAGAAGTGCCAACGAGTACAACGGGAGAGAAGGGTGTGAAAATTGGGCTGAAAGTATGCTTCATGTTGTCGGTGCTATCGATGTACATGGCGCGCGTTACATAAAAACATTTAATTTTTCGGGAATAGAAGGGTAAATGAGAAAGGAATTGCTAAATAAAAACAAAGTAGTGAAGATTTGGTGTGAAATGTTGTAAAATTGATGTTATTTTAGAGATCCAAGCAATTCTTGTTTGATGTTGCTATTTTGGAAAGGTTTCCGCTTTTGTTTATGTGTTGCTTAGGGAGGTAGTCTCCCCAGTCTTTAGGTTTCTGAAGTCTTTATTTCTGAGGAATGGGGATGAGTCTCAAATCAAATATGGTGTCCATCAAGACGACCATTGTCTGAATAATCAAAACAGCCTGGGAAAGCAGCTAATCACTGACAAAAACGGATGAATGGATGATGCCCTTAACTTCCGGTAAATGCATCAATTTTTGAGCCAGCATTCTAATGTCTTCATGTGTATTTTGTTGCAAAATTGATATTCCTGTAAAACAGGAGCACTGTCAGACGTGATAAAAGAAACAAGCCTGTTAAAACAACAATTTTAAAAAAACAGTTTAATGTGTTCATTTGGTGATTAATTAACAAGTTAATTAAAATCTTTTAAAACAAAGTGTAATCTTGACACGGAAAATTCAACAAACGTTAGTGTTGATTTGGGAATCAACAGAATGAATAACAGTGATAAGGAGTTAACGTTTTTTACATTTTTGCTAGCATCATAACTGATGAAATAGTGGCAAGGTACAGAGTATGAAATGTTTAAAAACAATGTTTTAATAAACTGTAGTGTTGATTTGGTAATTCACAAATTAGAGTATTCAAATTACAGACCAAGATAAATTATAGAGTTGAGTGATCAATTGAGACAAATAGAAAAGCATCAAATCTTCAAAAACTAGGTCTATTCTTCATGTGGAAAACTCAAACAAACGTCACTGTTGATTTGGCAATCAACAAGTCTTATATCAATGGTACTAGGAGGTGACGATAACATTTGTGATTGCATAAGTGATGAAATAATATTAAAATACAGGAGTATGAAATCTTTTGAAGTAACGTTTAATTACCGGATGTGGAAATTCAAGAAACTGTAGTGTTCATTTGGTAATCCACAAGTTAGTGTACTGAAATTACAGAGATACAGAGCTGCCTTCTTTGATCACTTTTTTGCTTGCATCATAGATGAATTCAATGTTTTTGACTTGTAAAAGATGGTCCTCAATTTCATCAGAGTTACTGTCAAGAGTCAGTTTGGGGTCTTTACTGCAAGCAAAGCCTGGTTCACTTCAGTGAATGCAGTAAGCCATCCAATTTCGGGATCATCAACTGAGAGTTGAACAGTTGCATCTTTTTTGCAAGCTTCTTTTCTTTGGCGTACTCCACAGTATTTGCACTTGATTGAGTTTTGGGAAATGTCATGGATTTTTCTTTTACATGCTTGACAAGCAACAAAGATGCTTATTTGCTTAACAAGTTTGAATTGTTCAACTTTCAGATCTTTGTCAGGGTTTTCAAGAAGACCTTGTGGCTAAAGATGTAGACAGAAAGGTGGTTCCTTTAAAGTGTTTGATAGTTAGGTTTTGAAAGTTGTATGAAGTGCCATTAATTACATCTTTTGATTAAGGGATTCCAGATATGAAGGATTGCAGTACCTGTGTCATCTTCTAACACACAATCTTCTTTACTGCAGACATTTTTTGAGTGCTCTTTATTTGAACGGGTTTGGGTTTGTCTTTTCCCAATAAAATAGTGCCAATGACATTCACTTTTTGATTAGGTTGAAGTTCGGAGAGCTGTTTCAAAGTTATTGTTAACGTAGGTTCAGATGAAGAGGCAGTGGTGTCCAATACTTTGGTAGGTGAATAATCAAAATCGATGTCAAATGATTATGCAACTCTCACACTCGATTGCTGGTTGAATAGGATGTGATTTTCTGAGTTGGTTTGCGTGTTTTTTAACACCACTGGAGTTTTAGATTTTTCATGTTCTTGCAATGTGTGATGACATCGACTGTTGAAACTAACGACTCTTTTAATTTTCGATGGGCTGGTCTGAAGGTTGAATTCATACCACTAGTTGTCACTGCGTGAGCGTTTTACAAGACTTAAGTCATGGATAAAACCACGATGGATATGTGAAGAAATTGAAAATATTATGAAAATTAGTTGTTGAGTAGTGTCGAGGGTTTGGTAGTAGAGAAGACATACTTAACAATCAACTTGTAAATGTAATTCAACAGGGTGTGTGATTGCTCGTAGATATTTGTGTGATGGTGTCGGTTTCCAAACTCAGGTTTTTTAATGCGTAGTTGCTTTTTTGTATAGTTTGAATAGTAGAGTAATTTTAATTTAGGATGTTTGTGAGCATGTATCTGATGTTTTATTGTAGGTGAGCAATCAAATATTAACTTGAATGGCTTTATTATAGTAAATGAAAACAAGTAACAACTGTTGGTTACTTACCAGTCTTCTGATCTTTTTGTTGTGACATGTCTTTGAGGAAAGAAAAAAAAAGATAAAAGAAAAAGAAACATAAATCATCTGGAATAAAATAAGAAAAATATATGATGTTGAAAATATTATACTGTTTTAGTTTAATTGCTTGTGTTTATGTAGTTGGGGTGCATAGTACACTATTTTGAAGAGGTTTTTTTTTTTCATTTAGAATATCTATGTGATGTTTGGTTTGCTAACAAATTAAGTCTTCCTTCTTCTTTGATTCTGAATTGTAAATTAGGGAGTTTACGAGCAGCCTGTAATCTCTCTAGAGTCATAGGTTCTATAACAAGGCCTGCCAGCTTCTTTACTCTACTTAGAGCAACATATGTCAATCCAGCAACTTTCTCTGATGCCCCAAGGTCTATCCAAGCCTTTGGTAATGTGAGACCTTGGCATCTGTGAATTGTTATTGCCCATGCTAATCTTAGTGGTAACTGTTGCCTCTCAAAAGTGTTTCCTAACCTATCTAAAATTAGAGTAACAGGGCAAATTGGCACTAAATTTGGAATTGTAGAGGAAACTGAAGGGCCTGTGTACTCTTGATCAAATTGAACAAGTACACATATTGGAAGACAAGGAGGTTGTTGTTCTTCAGAATAAATAAAATCAATAACAGTTCCTAGTGCTCCATTGCAAAGGCCTACATCAGTCCAAAGATTCATTGTAAGCATTACTTTAGCCCCCTTTGCTAAGTAAACTACAGCTTCCAGTCCTCCCATATTATCAGAACTGATTGCATGTGCACCACGAGAATGTCGAGCCTTGATAACAGCTATTGGTTTATTCAAATGTTTCAATCTTTCCAAGTTCAACTCAGCTACTTTTTTCTTATGGTAGCAAAGTCTTACTGAAAAATTTTCAAAGTCAGCAAGATTATGTACTTTGTTAGGGGTTCTGGAAAGCAGTGTTTCCCAGTCAGATTTTGTTGAATCACCATTACGAGCACGTGTGAGCAATTCTCTAAAGTTTGTTTGTTCAGCATTGTTGCCTTTCACTCTTTGGTTCTCTGTTAATGATACAACTGTTGTGAATTGATGATACATTAGAAGTCCCTGAACTTGTTTATCTGTTTTTGGCATGGAATGAAAAAGTGGTTTGTCACCAACAGGAGGCAACTGTGCTATGTCTCCAACAAGAATGATAGAAATACCACCAAACAATTTGTTTTCTTTCCCAGTAGCTTGTTGACCTCAACTATCAATCCATGCGAACAAACTTTGACCAACAAATGAGTATTCATCTATAATGAGATATCTGACACCTTTAAGACTGGTTTGAAGCTGTTGAAGAGCTATTCCTTTTAGATCACAGAGTTGTTTAAGTGATGCTATTGACATTGCAAGCTGCTTTACCAGTGTAGGCCAGTACCCGGCACTTGTTTAGAAGTAAATTTCTTAATGCATCGATTACATAACTTTTGCCACAGCCTGAAAGGCCCTTTAAAAGAAAGAATAATGGTTCATCATCAGAGCTATTGCAATGGTCTTGAACAATTTCATAGGCTAGTTGTTGTACTTTTGTGAAAGTTGTCGTATCACTAGTTCTAACTGAGATATGTCATTGTGTATTATGTACTTTTCTTGTTCGACCTAAATGTCAAGCATTGATGGGCTTGTGCATGACTGATGACCATTTTGGATTGTGATTCTTCTTGATCCATCAAGTGATACAGTAACAACCTCATGTGTTGCACTAACAAACTTTAATGAGAGCAAATGATGCATTACTTCTTTTATGGAGTAGTCTCTTTGTCCAACAGTCTTGAGCATTAGTTGTTTAATTGTGGAATCTACATCACTTGTATCAGTCAATTTGTTGACAACATTAGTAACAGCAGTTTTAACGATGGAAGACATTTTCTCCGCTTTTGATGTATACTTTACCAGATACCCTTACCAAAGAAAAAGTATGGTTATGGTATGGGAAAGGCTGGGCCATATCTGACCCATATTTGGAAATGCTATGGGAAGGTTGGATGATGATATGGAACTAATATGGGTCACAATTTTGCCAAATTTCAAGCTGTGGAAAATGTATGGGAAAAAAACTTGATGGTATCTGTTATACGGGAGAGCTATGGGAAAAAATACCCATAGCTGTTTCATAGATATGAGACATCTGGTAACTAAATCTCATCTATGGATATGATATGGAATATCCACATTAAGTATTCCATAGACTATCCATACCAGCTGACAGAAAATTAATTTAATTCAGGTCCCATAGCTTTCTCATAATTATGAAGATTATATGGGACCTCTATGGGTCTGAATACACTTTGTAAGAAATATGGCCATTTTTATGTCAAATTTACAATGTTTCTCTCATGAAGAGATAATATTGACTACTAAATTTGTTCACAAAATATTTTCTTTAATAAATATTTGTTTCAACATGTAATTTTTACTACCTATTGTGCTGGGTGCACCACAAAATAATCTACAAAACCACCATACATATAAATTTATGATCTACTGGAAACTGCTGCTTATAAGCCCTCAGGGGCCCGTTTCTCGAAAGCCCTGGAAAGTTTTTGGGCCCGTAAAGCCATTTTTAGATCATCTGTATCTAAAAAAGTGGAAGTGTATATGCTCGAAACTTCTTGTATGAAGGGAACCTCCCTTCATCTTTAATATATGTAAATAAACCAGCTCTGTACTCGCAAGGTTCGAGATTATGCAATGGCTTTACAGGCCTGCAAAGTTTCCGGGGCTTTCGAGAAACGGCCCCCAGGGCTTTTACAACTTGTTAGGGGCTTGGAGAAAAGGCTTATAAATAGAGGAGCATGTATCCAAGGGTACTTATATCTGGAAAAACAAAAACTGGTTCAAAACGAGCTATAGCTGTGGAGATTAAAAAAGGTGTTTCATTTACTGTTTTCAATTAAGTTTTAAAACATTGCTATAGTAAAACAAATTCAAAACTGCTTTATAAGTAGATGAGTCTACTTGGCAAAAATGTAAATTACTGCAATTCACAAATTAGCTCAGCTCATCCACAAGCAAAGTGTTCACAGAAATTACATACTTTATCAGTCTTTTTCAAAATGATTTGGAAAATGTGCTGCATATCCAATGTCACTATCTGAAAACTTCATGTACAGACATACGTCAATGATGTGTTCAAGTAGAACTATATCAAATCTGTTCTTGCTTGGATTTTGAAGTGAAACAATATGCTGTACTGTGTTACCTAACACTTCATGGCATTCACAGACATGTTGGGCAGACTTTGACATTGGGGCAATGACAGCCCCACATGTTGCCACTGGATCCTGTGAGACTACAAAAAATACTTCAATTTGCCCATATCTTGTGTCTCCTTCCTGCTGGTAAGCAATAGTGTAGCTGTTTCGTCTAGAAACTCTCTTGTACATGCGAGAATGAAACACCGCATCTCCAAACTGCACTCGATTGAAAAGTCTGACATCAGAAATGGATTCCATTCCCAGGAACAAAAGAAGATCATCTTCGAAAGGCATATCCAGACTTCCTTTCCTCAATGCACCAATTGCATAAAACTCTCCCTTGAGATATGTTCTGTTGGTTCTGAAAGGCAATAGTTGAAGAAAACTGCATAGTTTAATATATATCTTGAGCCTTGAATTCCTAATTTTAAACAGTTTATTAAGTTGGATATTTCTATTGACATGCATTTTTTAGCCACCTGAAAGTACACATACTCCAATAGTCACATCTACAAAAAGGTGGTTAACTATTGAGCAGAAAGAGTTGGGGCATTGTGATATGATTCATGAATAGGTGTACCTGACTGAATGCCCACATAGTCGCAACACCATATCTTTGGCTTCTCCTTTAGGCATGTCATCTATCAGGTCAGGGAGGCACTGCTGACTTGTTACAGCAGTCATTATCTTCAAGTAATGCAAAACAAAGCAACCTTTAAGTTAACAGACACAACATTCCCACTTATTTAAAATACAAAATGACACAGTATCAATAGTCATCCAGCATGTTACTCTCTTCACTATTTGTGCGCAATTACTAGTAATGTTCAATGGCATTCACATTTACCTTTCGGATTTTGAACAAAAATATTGGCGGATTGACGGATTTGGCAAAAAAAAAAGGCATGGATTGGCGGATTTGCAGACCCCTATTCACCCCCCTCTTATAGAGGGTAACATAACAGTTAAAAACTGACAAACCAGTGGCCGTCTATCCTAAACTAATGATTCAATTGCTAATAATTTACACTTATGAGATAGTAAAAATTTACGAAATAGAATACAGCTAAAAAAATTTAACAGGATTAAAAAGAGCCAATGGAATCTTACTTACGAATGTCTAACACGATGCTGGTCCACAGTTTTGCCCCATTGGCTTGGAAAGTTTGCTTCCTTCCATTTCTCTGTTACTACCATAAGCTCCTTTATATGCAACAATATATATTTGTATGCAAATATATAAATGCAATGTATTTACCTGGTTTGCAATGTTCTGTGTTCCATGGAAATAATTACTGATATCACCATTCCAGTCTTCGAAAATGAATAGGGAACTACACCAGAGGGGTCCATGATCAGACACATTTTTTTTTCTTCAAGTGAAGGAGCATATGTTGATTCATCAACAAATATCTTGAACCTGTGGAGTTTAAACAGAAAAAAGAACGAGTAGACTGAGTATTCTGATTCATATCATAGATCCCAAAAGGTATACGGTTCAGATACAAGGTCTCTTTTTTTGTTAAATGAAGTTACTAACCATAATATGCGTCAAACATCTCAACAAAGTGCATCAAAAACGTTCCAGCCATTTCTAGTTGTTCAGGTGAGATTGATCTGCCTGAGAGCAACATGATACCACCAACCAGCAAGGAGTAATGCTGAAAATACTCCTCATCAAGAACACCTTTCATACAGGGAAGGGAATAGTAAAATAACCAGTTGCGGTACTCTGTTGCTGCAATGATAAATTATTGAAAAAAATATACATATTAATTACATTGTATTTATTTGATAAATATATATTATTAGACATTTTGTTGTGTAGTATTGCCGAGTATTTTTATGAGTTGTACTCGTTTTAGGCGTTATTTGTACTCTACAAAGTGCAATTGGATAATAATGAAGAAATAATTATTCTGAAGTTGTTTTCTGGTTTTTGATGCTACATGTACAAGTATCAACAAACAAGGATACTACAACCTCATTACATGAGATCTTGGATTGCACTTTAGCTATACACATACTATTATAAATAAATACTATTAGAAACAATTACATTGTGTATGTGTTTAAGTCTACTATCACTTTCAAATATTTTCTTAAGAAATGATCATCATGTAAACTGCATTTCTTTAAGATAATCCAAGATTGGATTCTTAAATCTGAAAGAATGCAATTGTGTTTCTTTATTTGACAGATCAATCCAGGATCTCTCAGATCAATTGGTGCATCAAAAGAACCGAGGAATCCACTCAGTTCCTTTGACACACCATGAAGTTGGCAAAATCCATTTTCGGTTTCTTTCATATTCTCAATCTCCGATGTTCTTAAAGAAACGTACCCTTACTTAACATTCAAAACTTAGAGTACCATTTTATTACCTTTCCAAAATTTCACATGATGTTGAATACTTCTAGGGATTCTAGTGATTACACCTGGAGGCTTGATCTCCAGCAAGCGTTTGTCTACTCTTTCAACACTGTTTCCACAGTACCATCTCTGCCCACTATGCTTTGAATTGAACCACAGGCCAACCAGCTGTTTCACCACTCCTAGAAACACACAGTGCATTGCATCGATAGCAATACCCCTGACAATATCAAAGCTTGGTAATTTTAGCAAAGGGCTTGGTGCTTTGAAGCCACACACCTGAAAAATAAATGTGAAGTTTGGGACTTTTTACTGTCAAACTCAAAGAGCATGTCTGGAATGTTTGTGCTATAACCAATCACAAGTGAGATCTTCAACAACCACAGAAATGGACCTTTAAAAATGACTGCTTGTATCAGGGTATGTACAGGTCCTGGAAAACTTGGAAAGTTCTGAAAGGGTTAATTAATGTTAATTTTACAGTCCTGGAAAAATCAATCTGAGTCCTGGAAAAGTCCTGGAAATTTGTTTCTGAGAAAGGGTATATTACAGAATGTGGTCATGTGATGTGCACTTTATTCCTTTACTGTTCTAAAACATGCAACATAGTAACTTACAGTTTTATTCATCTCAAGGGCATTAAAAGAGTTGGTTTTAACTTCTTCTGCGGTACGTGGTCTTGCGTGTCCAGACACCGTATTGCGGAAGGGAAATGTCATCACGTGACCTCTTGGACCAGTCTTGATTACCTCACCATGCTCATTACAATAACAGCAGCCATCATGACCAATGTATGTCACTTGCTCAGTAACACCAGCACGGGCAGGAAGATCAAAATGACCTGATAATGCCATGATTTTTGACCTTTTCTGTGCTCCATCAGGAAGCACAACTTCAATACCTGTTATTTGAAAACAGACATGTAAACATTAATCTTGCGAATTCTAACTATGGTGTCTTTATAAATATTATTGTTATTTACATAAGGACATCCGTCATGCCATCATCATGATAACAGTTATGCCGTTGACTCTGTTTTGATTAAGACTAAAATTCATAGATTTTATCTTAGACAAGGATCATCCTCTCCCACCAGTCTGATGGGGAAATTCCAAAAATTCTACTTTGAAAAACTTTTCAACTAAGCAGCAATTATTTTTACTTCATATTCACTTTAATAAAATTTGTTTCATACCATTGACTTCAGTTTCTTGCAGGGTGTCAACAAATGGCTTAAAGAAAGTTGAAAAGAAAGGTTTTTCTTCTCCAAACCATAGGCCAGCAAATAAGCGGTACTTGTTTTTCCTCCTGAAAACATGATAAACAACATGCTAAAACAACTATCAAAATTTACTTGATCTCTAAAACACATGAAAAATAGCAGAGTGGAAGTTCACCTTTACTGACTTACCTTAATGATGGGGGCAACTCATTGATAAGGAGAAACAAAGGCCAAACTCCAAACTGTGAGGATCTAAATATAGCTACTCCGTCTGTGTTAAGCTTCACAGAGAGGTTGTATTTCTCTGATAGGAAACCACCCAGTCCAAATTTGCTTTGATAACGAGAGCCATCATACACATCTTCAATGTTTTTGTCAGCCCTTTTTACTCGTTGAAACCGGTACTGTATGCTGTCAACAAATTCTGGCTCTGAAAAAAAAGGTCTAAAAATTAGAGAAATGTTTGGACTAGAGAATACCAGTACAAGTAAAAGTCACACCAGTAAGGATGTTTGAAATCCAATTTGTATCATACTTTCTGTAGATAGCAGTGTACAATTAGTGTAGTAAGGCATTTACAGTCAAAATCAACTATAAAAATCAGCTGGGAAAATACCAGGCCAACAATGACATGTTCAGCCAACAATGACTAGTTTGATATTAAAGTACCCCTGTGACCAAAAAACAAATTCCAATTCTTCTTTGATTTTCAAAACTATGTTAACTATACCCATACAAAAGCGCTAGGTCCAATTTAGTCTTGAATAGGTCTAGCGAAAGACTTTTAGACATTTTTCAGGCCTTTCTTAGACAATTTGAATATAAACAATAAGTGACCCAAGTTTTAAGCCTTTATTTAAAAAAGACACCTGTTTATTTTAACTGGAACTTTCCTATTAAATGGTCCGCCATTACCAACTTTAAGTTCTTGAGATAGTTGGATCGAAAACTTACATGCAAAGTAAACGGCCTTGGGATACAAATCAAAGCTCAAAATTTTGCCAGTCAAGTGTTACGCAAACCACTTTAAAAATCTGAAGAAAAAAGGAAGTGATTTTTTTGGTCACAGGGGCACTTTCACTTTGGAACCTTGCAAAAAAAGCTATTTTATAGGGTTTCCATAGTAACAACAATTCGAACATTGCATTGCAATTTTTGTTCTCGGGCAGAAATAAAAGACGGGAATAAAGGACATACTTAGTTTACTTTTTTTAAGGTCTCGTCATTTCAAACACAAAAGAGTTGAAAACAATTTCAACTTTCATACATAATTTCCTAACGAGTTTCTTTTGTCTTTCACTGCACCAGCATCACCACATTAGCGTACATATACGTTTTACATCGACCACATGAAATCAAACCACTTAAAAAAACACTACACTTACCACTGAAAAACTTTCGTAGCTGTTTGACAATAGGTACTTCAATAAAGAATCTACCGTCTTTCGGAATCTCTTTACCACAAATGCTGCAAGTTCTGTTCACTTCGGTACAAGCGTCACTTCTGCTGTAATACGCGTTGCAGTAACCACAATATAGGTGCTTGACAACACTACAAAAATCAGTTACTTAGTTTAAGAGAAAACACTACTTAAATTTGCGTCAGATAGGTAAGGACCACCTTCCTTAAAACAAGGTGAACCAGATCACCTTATTTTAAAGAACTGCTGTCTTGAATTAAGGAACTGCTGTCTTGAATTAAGGAACTGTTTGTTAATAATTTAAGTACCTGCTTTTTTCAAAACAAGGTACACTAATTCCTTATAATAGGAAAATACAATCTAAACTCAAGAACTTGTTCTTCAACTTTTAAGGAGCTATATGTCTTAAATCACAACATTATCATGTCCCTATTTTAGGATCACACTCTTTAATTAAGAAATTGTCCCTTACTTTTTAAGGAACCACCACCCATAAAGAAAGAGCCAACTTGTCAACTTTTAAGGAGCTACCTTCCTTAAAACAAGACAATTTGAACAGATATGCTTGTTGTAAGGTATCACATTCTTCCCTCGAGAGTTTGTTTTTCAACATTTTGAAAAAGTGAAAGCCTTTCTTTATGTTCTATTCTTCCAGGTTATAAGCCAATTTAAAGAAATACATATGTAACAACAACTTCTTATGCTGATGGAAGCATCAAAAAAGATTTAAAACATTAATTTTGCTCTTCTTCTGAAATTGTCATCCAATCTAAAACTGGGGAATTTAAGACTAATTGTTTATTAACTCTTAAGTATGTATGTATGCATGCATGCATGCATGCATGTGTGTGTGTATGTGCGTGCGTGTACGTGTGTGTGTATGTATGTATCTATGTAACTCTAAGAATACAAACAGAACATTCCTCAAACAATAATGCCTTTAATTGAGAATATTACATTTCCTTTGGCTTAACACCAATAGTTGAATTATATTATTATTGAGAGCAAAAGTTTGAAACCCAACATTTGTAAAACTTTAACACATTTCAATGCTTTCACTTTCTTAGAGATAATTCAACCTTACAAAGGTAAATTAAAATCAACAGGTACGATTAAAGTTATTTAAATACCTCCAAAAACAGGACATTCCTAGTTAAATGGTAACAGGAACAGAGTTGCAATTACAGCACCCCAGGAACCAAAAATATTTCAAAGACACATTCAAGTCCAACATTTCATTTAATATATTATTATTATTTTTTTTTTTGGGGGGGGGAGGAGGGGGGGTTCTATGTAATTTCAGACCCTAGTTAAGTATACCAATCCCAGAATAGGAACCCTTTATTCCCTTTAATTTGCTAGTTCACTGTACTGAGCAAAAATTTCATAAAAAGTATCCTGTAATATTTTCTCAAGATGTACTAGCCAATGACAATGCAAAAAACTCTCACTAAAACATTCAATGAGGTGAGAAGAAGTCCTCACACTAACATCTGTTTTCCTAGCCACACCAACAGAAATGTGACAAAAAATTTAAACCTTTTCTCAAAATCCTTGAAAACAACAGACATGTTTACATCAAACAAACTTGAATCTTTCAAATAGTAACTATGCACAGCAGTAGCTGCAAGCTCTTGATATAGGCAGATTTTTTACACTCTAGGAAGCTCTAACTCCGCTAGGCGAGCAGCATACCTAAGAGGCCTTTTAGACAAAAAATGGTGAAAAATATGCTCCTGTAAAAAGAGGAAAACTCCCTTTGCAGGGCCCGGATAATCTAGGTGGAAAACATAGTAAATGCCTACTAAACAAATCACAGCCCTAGCCAAGCCATCATCATCCAACACTTCCATAAACTCATCCTTGTTGTTTTCCATCAAAAGGACCTGATGTCCAGGAGAAACCATAAGAAATGGTGATGCAGATGGTGCTCTCTCTTTTGATGTCTCATGAGATTCATCCTGTAAAAAAGACATAACAAAACAACAATTGGTGTTGAGATGGAAAAAGGGCTCATGCAATGTGTATACCAGCAATAGCAATGTTGACAATGAAGATCTGGAAATTTTGTTCATGGCACTTGGTGTGATCTATCTGACTTGTTACTCTCACAGTTTATCTTTACTTACTGTACATAGGAAAGTGCAAATCAATACACAACAAACTAACAAAACTGTTACTCCAGACCAATATCCTTTACTTCACTTTCAAAATTGAGCCCCCTGGTCTCAATGGGGTACCAAAGCAGGAAAACCTTATTAATAACAAAATGCAGTTACACAAGAAATACAAACACTTATAACAATTTCATAGTAAAAAAGGAAGAGCACTTATCTCAGCAAACACAATAAAATATTTCTCTGCATCCGCAGTGGCTATATTCTGTAACTTGAACAGTTTTGGAAGGCATTTTAAGGCCACAATTTCCTTCTTATCGGGATCTAAAAGAATCAAGAAAAAATAAGTTACTTGTTATACCAAATAATTAGACAATACTGATACCCCCCATTAAAAGATATCCTGTGAGTACAGCAGCCTGATTGCATAATTAGTTGACGTTATTGCAGCTGGTCCTTTAGGCCAACAGTCACTATCACAGTTGTACTAATATTACATCTTTTCTGGAAGGCTGAGTTGCAATATATGTCTAGAATCACATGTTAGCTAGATCATCCTCCCTCCCTCCCTCACTTTCTTTTTTTATGAAGTTACCTTCTTCCAGAGTTGTCAAAATCTTCATTTTTTTGGCCATGTTTAATATTGGATCAATAAGCCTTCGCCAGGATGATACCATGTCTTCAACGGACAGGTTAATGTCATAAACTTGCTGCAAGCAATTCAACAGTTCTGCTTCAAACTGTAAAAATTGAAGAAGGGTGTTCATGAGTACACTGCACATACACACATAGCTCAAAAAAAAAAAAAAATCACAAACTTTCAATATGGACACGCCAACAATAAGAAATATTTTTTGGCAGAGTTCACCAGAATCCATCTGTATTACTTTCATGAACAATATTATTAAGAACTATCAAAAGTTAAGAGTGCTAATTCAAAGGCCAAAACACAAACCGATAATTTGAGGTTGCATACACATGGCACATGTGTTCATATGTAAAAGGATAACCTCTGAACCCCAATCATAAAAGGATCAAAGACATACCTCTACTTGATGACTTAAGCATCTATACTCATCCAATGCTCGTCGGACCCTAATTCGTGCATCATTCTTCAACATTGCTTTTCGACGCTCAACAAAGGTCACTTTAAGGAGCTCCAGGGCAGTTTTAGTGTTCCACTTTCTTTTTGTAATCTCTGCTTTAAGTTTGTTTATGTTTCTCTCAATGGTGACTGCATCATCCACTTCGACTCCAAGTCCTACAAGTGACAAAAGTGATAGCAATTGGCCAAATGAAAATATAAACTCACTGACACTAAATTTGTTTGGAACGTCTCCCTCAAAGTGATAAGGGAGGTCTGCAATTTTTTTAAAATTTCCTTTCATGCTATGTAATTCACTGAACCATGTTTTCCACTTTACATCCCACTTCAACTTGTCCTTGGTATGAATGGTTTTTGTGAAATATTTGTACTTGCAATGTCAGTCACAGAGAATAGACAAATGTGATCAAGAATTACCTTACCAACAGCATATTGTATAGATTTTTTAATCGTTAGTCACATATGACTTAAAGTGCTAAATATACATTAAGTTACATGTACCATTGCTTTCTTCATTAGAGCTCACACTTGACATGTCCTCAGAATTAACTTCTGACTGCCCACTGTTCATGTTGTCAAACTTGCGCTGCAGCTGCCTTTTTAGTATCAACTGTTAAATGATATGTTAATAGTATGTTGAAAATTTGGAAAATAGTAAAAATCAATTATTCTTGAAATGTAGGAAGAAACATGAACTAGTCCAAACAATAACACCAATATTAATATACATGTACTATCGTAATTAACATGACATTCATTGACTGAATCAATAAATCAAGCACACTGTAACGCCAAAAGGAGGGACAACACTATTCAGAACTTGCTTGTAATTTTCAGGTTTTCAAAGTACATGTAACATAACCATCAAATTATTTTTAACAGTAGTCCTTACCCAATTCCTTAATGGCTTCCCTTTATCTGACACTTTGACTCCAGCTGCCTTTAAATATTCACGGGGGTCTTTTTCCCTCAGGCAAGGATGTTGCTGAATTAATTTCTTGGCCAAAAACTCACAGATAGCAGGAGTTGGCTTGTCCACGACTGCACGGACACATGTTGCCACAGTTCGAACAACGCCATTTCTTATTTTGTTGTCTGCCTCACCAGCTCTCAGTGCCTTATCGATTTTCTGACCAAAATGACGTGGAAGCTGAAAGGTACGTGGAAGTCCCTCTGGTATAGGTAGGTCCTCAGATGGTATGGAATAATTTGCTCGTTTAGCAGGGTGAGCGTAAGGCTCTGCGTCACTCAGCTCACTCTCCAAGTCAATGGAGAGGGTTGAAGCAGATGAAGAACTTAAGCTGCCTGTGGAAGACCGGGATGATTTACGGTCCTTGCTACCACGACTCTCTTTAGTAACTAGTGTACTTGGAGGAAAATGTACAGTAGGCCTTGGAGTCTGTAGAACTTGCACTTTGTCTTTGTCTTTCAAAGGATCACTGCATTCATCCAAATCTATATACTCGTGAAAGTCCTCATCCCATTTCTGAAAAATGAGTTCCTTTTCATTTGGCCCCACAATTTCATTGAACTCTTCCAAAACTGTTTTCTTTAGTTCATCAACCTGTGCACTTGACACATTCACAATTTTTCTTCTATTTTCTACCTGGACCATAATTCGAACCATGATGCTTACTCTAAAAAAGAGGCAATGAATAAAATATTTTGGGTTTAATATAACAACCCATTTTTATAAGCTTGGCATGATTTGATCATTGCAAGCCATTAAATTTTGGAAAACTCCTGTGGGACCTGCAGGCACTTAGATGCTCCTAGAAAAAATGGGCAGGAGTGTGTGACCCACTTTCCAAAACCCTCACCCTATTTATGACCAAAATCTGTGATATTCTCTACCCTATTTATGACCTGACCATAAATTTGAAACCCTGATTGACCCTGTATGAAAACCCTGTCTCAGACCTGCATTACATTTAGTTCCCAGCTTGCTCGGACCAATGCTAAATCGCTGTTAACATAATTTGTGAAGGGCTTTTGTTGATTTTCTTTTCGATAATGACAAAAAGTGGTTTCTTCTTTAAGAAACGGTAACCCTGTCAAGGCCAGAGTGCAAAAACCATACCCTATTTAAGACCAAAATGGCTAAAATCACCTAAAATCTATACCCTATATTTTATGACCAAAACGCCTGAAAAACTATGCAAAATTTCCTTCGTTCCCCCTATTTCATTTGGCTTTTATTCAGCGAACTTTTTACCCATTTCAAGTTCTAAACAAAGACTACGAAAACTTCAAAATTAACCTTGCTAGATAGTTTGCAAAAACAGGTTACGATAAACGAGAACTTAAGTGCAGTTCACCCAACAGACGATTTGATTCATTTGATCGACACAAGCGCCATCGAGGCGGCCTCGCATACTAAAAGTAAACTAATAAGTACTTCGTTGTTCACAACAAAATTAAAGCTGTTGCAAAGATTAACTTAAAGCTAATTAACTTTAAGAAAAGGGTGGGAACACTCACCGCTCAATTAACGCAAATTACCGCCGGCAACGAAGCCAAAAACATCCACCTTCGCAGCTTCTTCGCACCTTCGCACCAATTCTGGCGGGAAAACCAGCGCCACGTGATATACGCGTCACATGATATTATTATTGTTTCCAGGGCTTCTCGTCTTGTTCATCTGCCATGATGTCGCGTTTTTGGAAGTGTGGGCTGTGTTCTGGCGCTTTTATTTGCCTATTGTTAAGTGAATTACTCACTCATTTCTATTTACAGCATAAAAATGAAGAAAGTTTTCGCATTAAATGTGGAATTCAGGGTTGTAAAAATGAATACAGGCTCTACAACAGTCTGTACAAGCACGTTCGGAACAAGCACCTGGCGTTTCTGAGCATACCTGCGAACGAATTAACAGAGGAAACAGGTGTAGATTTCGATTTGGTCTTTGAACCAGTAGCAGACCCACCAGGACCTCATATCACCAACGAGGTAGGGGATTTGTTTTGGTTGTCTGCGCGTACATCTGGGATAAGATATCGAGGGGCGCCGAATTAGTTTTTGGGTGGGTCCCTCACAAACGAGCGCGCATGTCCTCACGGGAACCAATTTAGCGCGCGTGAGCTTTTTTTTTGCCAGAATTACTGCCACAACGTGAGACTACTCGCAGCCTTTTCGTTGTGCTACGGGTCACACTAAACTCTTTCAATTGCTTGTGTTTACTGTTATGTCATCATGCGCAGAAGGTAAAAATTTCAAATGTCATCAAAAAAATGAATAAAATTAATCAGAAATAATTTCTCTAGGTGTCAGGTCCATACGGTTTGTAAGCCGAAACATTCCTTACAAATTTATAGGGCTTAGTATTAATTTAGCGTATGAAGCCGCTATTTGTTGTTTCTTTGAATCGCCCGTGGGTAAGGGAGAAGAGATGGCTGAAATTCAGAATGATTGCCTTTCCCTTTTAATATTAAGCAAGTACACATACATATAAGGGTTGTTGGGGGGAGGGGCATCCAGAACTTGTGTTACGGCCGTGTCCAGTCTCTAAAAAACATCTTTCTTGTGTCCTCTAGCCCCTCACCCTAATGTTGGTAATTTAAAGCTTGATTAGCGGTTCGAATTTGTGATAATCTATAATAATTATGAATGTCTCACATTATTTGCTCATCTTTACAGACAAGTTCGTCTTCAAACATAGTGTCTTGTGATGGTACAGGAGAAACATTTCATGAACCCACTGGGGTTGGCAGTGAATACAGTCCACCTGACTTGAGTAACAGCCCACATGAAAATAGACAGAGTGGTGGTAGCCTTGCATCTGAGGATAGCGACTCAGAAGATGCTTCACAGTACATTAAGAAGAGGAAATTAGGTGCTGCATTATATTCAATCCATTTACAAGAGAGACATATGTTAACTAGGAGGGCAGTAGAATTTGTGGAAGAGAGAACAACATCATTGATACGATGGAGCCTTTTACATGTGCGGGGACAGGTTTTGGACACCCTACGAGGCAGTGGGTTAGACATAGATGATCAGGTACCCATAATAGAAGAAATATTTGATAAAGAGATGAATCCATTTGAAGGAATTGATTCCAATTGGCCAGAAAGAGCAGTTCATAAAGCAACATTTTGCCTATGTGGTGAGTAATATTACTTCATACCTTTCTGTAAGGCAGAACATTGCTTGTGCAGGTCACATTTTACCCTTTAAATGTGAAATTGAGCATTAGATAAGGGGGTATGTACATGATATGCACTCCCTCTTGAGGCTCTGCATTCAATTAGCTGATAAAGGTTGCACTAACAGGTGTCAGTTTATAACTCCAGTCATTGAACAAGGTCAAGATTTTCATTTTGGTTCAATCGAACAATTTCATTGCTAAGTAAAACTCATACTGCTGTAAAAAAAAACAGCATACGAAAACATGGTTTTAGTTTTCATCTTATACCTGAAACAAATGCACACCAATTAACACAAGTAATTCAACATCTAAATCTACATCAGTTGACTGACACAATCAAGATTTTTAGTTGTCTGAAGTCTCTTTAATTTTGAAAACGGTATATTATTGCCCAAGATAGTCTTTAATAATTACTCTGAGTATGCTCTACATGTATATTGCCTGCTATTGAACCCCCTAGGGATTGTTCTTAATTTTTAGAATCCTTGTGAGAAAATCATTGGTGAGAAATGGATATTCAAAGGACGAGGAAGAAATAGAAGACTGCACAAAGTAACAAGAAAATTCTACTATATCCCACTTCTGGATACCATCCGAGAACTCCTCAGAAACAATGAACTACGCAGAGAAATGTTCAAAGTCAAAGTGTTGTATGGTGATGATGGAGTTTACTCTTCTTTCTTAAATGGAGCTTTGGCTGAGACGCATCCAATTTTTTCTGAAGATCCAAATGCATTGCAAATTGTACTTTATTATGATGATATCAGCTTGACTACCTCCAGTGCTAAAAGAATTAAGCTTGGCATGTTTTATTTTACTTTAGGAAACTTTAATGCCACCTTTAAGTCTAGGGTTGACACTATATCTTTGTTGGCCATAGCTCATTATGAAGATATACGTAGTCATGGAGTTGACAGAGTGCTAGCACCACTATGTGAAGAACTTAAACAGCTCTCTCAACCAGCAGGCTTCGCCTTCAGTCTAGATCAATTTTACCTTCCTTTGAGGGGAGCAGTCATTGCCGTAGCTGCAGACACCCCTGCAAGTAATTACTTAAGTGGATTTAAAGAGGGTGTTGGAGGTGCCCTAAGAAAATGTCGACACTGTAACACCGACTATGAAACAATGCAGAACCACTTTGATGAAGAGGATTTTCTTCCAAGGACCTTGCAACAACACCTTCTCCAATGTCAGGTCATGGAAAAGTCTGAAACGTTACGAGATCACCACAGTACAAACTATGGTATTACCAGGAGAAGTGCTCTCTGTGACTTTCCATTTTTTAATGTTACACAACAAATGCCTCAAGACATAATGCACATCCTTTTTGAAGGAGCAATACCTTATGTCATTGGACACATACTTAGATATTACATAAACACCGAAAAGGCATTTACCCTTGCACAGTTCAACAGGCATTTGTGTGATTTTAACTACAGTTACTCCCAAATGGCGGACAGACTGCAGACAATTTCTAAAGATATGCTTCAAGCTGATTGGGGTGATGAAAAGGGTTTATCAGGATTTGGACAGCACGCAGCAAAAAATTGGTTATTTCTGCGAGTTCTTCCCTTCATTATTGGAGACTGGGTTAACTTGGAAAGTGAGCATTGGGGAGTGTTAGAAAAACTACTAACAATATGTAGCATACTTGTTTCTCCAGTTATTCTTGTTGAAACTGTTGCACACTTAAAGACATTAATCAGAGAATTTCTATCTGGATTCAAGCAAACTCTTGAAGGAGTTATTATCCCAAAGTTACATTATTTAGTTCATTGTCCCAGACTGATATTAACATTAGGCCCTCTCATAAACTTCTGGTGCATGCGCTTTGAAAGTAAGCACCAATACTTTAAGAAGAAAAGCAGGAAATGTAGTTATAAAAACATTTGTCTTTCATTGGCAAAAGGCCACCAGAGAAGATTTTCCTCATTCCTAATTTCAACAGAGGAGTGCAATTTGCTATTCAAGAACTCAAATGGGAGGACAGAACATTTAACGGGAAGGGATTTTGAAAGTGCTAAGAGGGAAATAATTAATTTCCTAGGGTGGGAGGCTTCTCTTATAACCAATGTGTACCTCACATCGTGGATAGGTGTCCATGGTACCAAGTACATTCCAAATGAATGCGTTCTTTTAATTAGATCTGAAAATGAAACACCCGTGTTTGGGATGCTAAGAATAATTTGGGTAGTTAATTTTCAGGCTGTTCTTTTTCGAGTTTTCATGCTTGAAACAGTGGATTTCAATGTTCATATTAATGCATACAGAGTACAAGAACCAGCCTTGGCAGCTGGTTTGGAACTTGTTTTGCAAGACCAGTTACTGTCACATGAGGTTTTGCACATTTACAACTTTAATGGTGATCAATACATATCACCCAAAACTTACCTAAGTGATATTTTAAAATGATACTGTTGAAACTCTAACTTAGTGAATGAGTATTAGTCTCTACCATATACTGGCATTAAGTTTCAAATAAAGCTGTATCAACACCCGTACCAACTTAAAATCAACCAAAATAAGCCAACAAATATATATATATGTGTTGAATTATACTGAACCCTTCATGTTAAAGCCTCTATCACGGCTTAAAGGCTGTTGTTGTTTTCTGTTTTGTTGTCTGTCAGACATGTTGCAGTACTGTAGTTGCCAGCATAAAGCTGTTTTATATTCCTGCATTTATTATTGTTTTTCTTAATTATTAAAGATGTTTGATGAAAAGAGTTATTTTCATTTGACTGGAAAGAAGAGTCCTGTATAATAAATAAGATATAATTCTGTACTCCTTACTTTGAGGAATTATATCTAAAAACAAGTATGATATTCTTTATTTAAGAGTAGAAGTATGAAACATGTCCTTCAATCAAGTTTAGCCTTTAGCAGCTCCCCTAACTTAAGTTTGCTGCTCTCAAACTGAGAAAAAGGCTCTTGAATTAAACCAGTTATGTGAAACTTAAGGGACCGATGTTTTAAAATAAGAAATGCCTTCTTAATTCAAGAGTTTACAACAAGGATACATGTACTTGAAATAAGTTCACTTTTTCTGAACTACCTTAAATTGGAATTGTTTTCCTTAAATCAAGTACTATGTCTTAATATAAGAATTAATGTTTTGAAGTAAGAAACGCATTCTTAAATCAAGGGTAGCCATACTACTTGATTTAAGAGTTAATTACTAAAACTAAGTGACTGCATTTTGTAGTGAATGTCTCCCTTGGCTTGGCTTACAAATTCAAACAGTTTTTTGACCGTTGTTCTACAGTTGTTTGGTCGGGGACAGTGTGCTTCAACTAAAGCAAGTAAATCGCTAAACGCTTCGCGAGTAAGCTTGTGCTTCAATACAAACGATAACAACAACACGACGCTTGAGCTGCTTGTGATAGGAGCCCCCGAAAAAAGGATTTCATCCTGTTCTCCTATGAATTCTCCTGAAGTATATTCACAGTCTGACTCTATGTTTTCGCAGTCGCTAAAAATGTCAGATCCTGCCTCATCATCAATAACAAATCGATCATACATGTTCCCATCTGTGCTTGTGAAATCCAACAGCTCATCCTCACTCAGCCTGCCATCGCGCGTTTCTGCAAATTCATACTGAAATATTTCATCACTGTCTTGCAGTTCATCAAAGTCACAGAATTCACCAGGCGAAGTCCTGATCGTTGTATGATCTCGTTGAGGACTGCTTTCATGACGTATGAAACTGGAAGACTCTTCGCATACATTTGTAACATCGAAATCGGACTCCATCGTTTTCGAACTTTTCTTGAAAACACATCGCGATCGGCCTACTCTGCGGATGCTATTCTTACCAGTTTTTTTTTCTTCTTGCTGCCGAAAACTTATAAGGATTGGAATGGCGCAAAAACTCTTTGTAGCGTCCTCTTCGTTTCGGCGTGCTATTATCCGCCATGTTTGCTTGCTGCCATGTGTTACACGTGATACTTGTTGCATGTGCCTCGTGTCAACAAAAGAAGTCACGTGGTCCTTTGTTAACCAATAATATGAGTGCTACAAAAGCGTCGTTTTCAAAATCTTCGCACATTTCGACAGTGCTCATCGATTTCGGTGGTATTTGGCTGTATCTTTTTGCTTCTTTTAGAGGAACCAGACTTTTGATCACTAATTTCACCCGCTCAACAAACATCCAACGATGTCTGGACGAGTTTCAAGAAAAAGAAACATCCCAGCACGTCTCAGAGAAGGTAAGTTCTTTAGCTTTAGTGACGAAAAGCGCTGGCAAAGTCGGGGCCGACCAGTGGCCCAAACCTTGATCTTTCCACTGCTATTCTGTTAACAACTTATGCGATCATTTTCAGTAATCGGCAGATTGAAGATATTAAGCCACTCATGTATTGAATTTTATAAAACCAACTGTCAAAAGCCGTGTGGACATTTTTTAAGCCCAATCCACAGGACAAAAGTTAGTCACATGTGCTTTTGAATTCTCATCTCTCGTGACACGCAAGTTTATCACATATAAGCCTTCTTTGCAGCTGTTTTTAGCTATAACCCTAAATGAGATGCCTACTGAAGAACAACTTTAAACTTATAATATATTGGCATCAGTGAAAACCTGGAACTACGATAGGCCCTCAAGAAAGAATTCCCAAAATACCAGCTGTAATGCTGGTCAATGCATGCTTGGAATGCTTTGAACCGACCGCCATTTTGGTTCATGGTAATAAAGGGAATAAGGGTCTATCGTCATTATTAGACAAAATGTCTTAACATGGAAAATGAACTGGTAGAGATGCTGGATGCCAAAAGCTAAAAAAGCTTTATTTTAGCATATCATAGTGTAAGGTAGTAAACACAGTTTACAAGTGGGTGAATCTACTGGTTACCTCAAAGATTGGAAGATTGTATCCAAGTCTTCGTTTCCTCCATGCCCTGCTTGTTTAAAGGATGGATAATGCTAGCCTTCATATATATATATAACTAAGCATAGGAAGTCTGTGATTCGATTTTTCTGTAGTACAGTGCTCAATACAATAAAGTAGAGGGCAATATATACAGAAATAGAAAAGTGTAGTTTTTTCTATTTTCAATATATAACTAAACATATATTTATTTTTAACAGAGATGTGGTATCTTGTATGCTATGAGGATGACAACAATTTGAGGGTTCTTGGAAGTGATGAAATATGTCACATCTTCCCTGAGGATGATGCTAATGATGGTAACGATGACTTCGAAATTGACGACATTGTCAGTGCTATTTGGCTCCCAAATGGCAAGTTCTACGATGCCAAAATACTACAAAAAGGAGGTATGTTTGCACATTGTATGTGTGTTTGTTATTAAGGTGGACAAACACAAATTTTCAAGTTTAACCACAGAAGGGTTTATTCTCACATTTTGGCTAAGGTGTGTGCTGTTGCCATGGCAATGAGGCTGGTTAAAAAGAAGGCTTAAAAAATAGTTTTGATTAGATTTTGTTATCATTTGCCCACTCCGAATGGACATTAAATCCCTTCTGTCAACAAAGTTCTAATAAAATTTTGAAGTAGGCTATTTTCGTAATTTGCCGTAAATTGGTTCCTCTGATAGATGATTCACATGGCTTCTGAACTATTTTTATGCCAAATTTCTTGAAATTCTAACAAGATCGTTAGAAATCAGCAAGTTTCAGCCAAAGCAATCGGTCTCAATTTTTCGAGCAACGACGCATGTGCTGCATTAAACATCTGGTAAAGAAAGTTTTTGTAACCTTGCATAGTGCTTTGATTTTCTGTAATGCTGTTCCAAAACATCTTTCAGCTGACAGGAATGAACTTATGAGAGAACGAGTGCGTCTGGAAAAGGCACAGAAAAGCAGTGCAAAAGAAGTGGAGAACTCTAAAGATTCTAGATCCCAACAGAAAAGAAAGAACCCTGAAGATGCTTCAGATGGACAGAACAAAAAGAAGAAGCAATCAGAGGGCAGTAAAGAGAAAGAACAAAAGGCAAAAGAAGATGGCCAAAAGAAAAAGAAACAAACAGAGGGTAATAAGGAGAAAGAACAAAAGGCAAAAGAAAGGGAAGAGAAAAGAAAGAAGAAAGAAGAAGATCAAGAGAGGCAGAAACTTATATTGGAAGCAAGAAAAGCCCAGGCAGCATCCCGATTGGTGACTTCTTCAAACAGTCAAAGAGAGCCTACCGTCACCTTATTTACACCTGAACCAGTTCTTCGAACCAATACCATTCTCTCAATTCAATCATCTGCACAAGTCACTCCTCCAGCACAGGTGATCCTGCATGATCCTGATAGTAGCCAGCAAACCAATGATGAAAATAATCCACAAGCACACAACGTAAACCAAACCAGTCGCAGATTAAGCTTCCATTCCTCGAAGCAGCTGACTACACCAGCCCCACCAACCTTTCCTTCTACTGAGAGTCACCAGAATGCCAGCATTAGACACAAAGCACCACAAAGCACAGACAAAACTCCTTTAAGGCCTAGCAAGTCAATGACACCCTCTGAGCCAAGAAGAGGCCTGCATTTTCAGAGTGCTGTTGGAGATAGTAGTGACGATGATGATGAAATCAGTGAGGAAGGTGAAGAAAACCTGGAGGGGAGTGTCGACATCCCTGATGGTTCTAATTGCTCTCAAGACCACAAGCTGGAGGTTGAGGCTTTGAGAAAACGTTTGGACAAAGTTCACAAGAGGCTGAACATAGCATGTAAGTTTTTGTTCCACATCACCTTAATACAAATGTGTACTTTGGGATGACATTCTTTAGTGTTAAGGTTCTGTCTCGTTGAAAATTCACTCAATGATATTGTAGCAGCGAGCAAAAAAGGAATACCAGCCGCAAATCTCAATTTCTTTCTCCAACAAGACGGCGTTTCCTTCCTGCAAATAGGCTTTACAGGGCAAAAGCAAACTCGGAACTGAAACACGAGACTAATCAAAATGAGCTTCTGTAGCAAAGACCATTGTTACAAAATCCTATGAAAAATTCCTATGTCATGTGATTATATTGTCACACAATTCTTAGTCACACACGTCTGTGTGCTTTGCTTCAATATCAGTATGCATTGTATCCACTTGGTCTTCTCTGATGCCTTGTGGCATATACTTGTACATGTGTTAGTTGCCCAAGCATAATATGTCACAGCCTATCGCTTTCATGTAACGTAAATTCTCATTGATTATCTTTGACTTGAAGTTTATTTTGTCCCTCAATGTACTATGTATATGAGGATTATTGGAGAATTTGATTACATTACATGTAAGTGAGCTAGTGAATGAGTTTTGAAAGACAATACAAATTCGTGCTCTTTTAAAATGAAAACATTTTTAAAACTGTTAAGGTAATATTAAAACTAAGGCCCTTCTTGATCAATGTTTTTGTATACATGTCTGTTTACAGTAAAGGCAAAGACATCTGGGGAGGTGTTAAACAACAGACCGGGGGCTGGAGTACTCGACAAAACACTGGCAACAGAATACAAGGTAACATCTTCTCTAGGAAATATCTTATGTAAAAGTCCATACTTGACTTGCTCAGTGTAAAATCTGTTTTAATTACCGGTAGTTAATAATTTAACAGTCAAGCCAATGCAGTGTTGTCGTTTCATGGTAGTTTTGTGGCATACTTGGTGTTACAAATGTTACACCTGTAACACCTGTAACATTAACTATTTGAGCAATATAGAGCACTTTTTCTGTTTCTACATAGCCTTATCTAAACACAAGGAGAGTTAGGAGAATTCAAGATGTGCTCTATTACTTCTATAAAATATTTCTCAAAAGTATGCATGAATCTTATCTAAAACATCACAACCGTGTGTGGTAGCTTAGGTTTTTTTTTATAAATCTTCATTGTCCATACAATAATGTTTCTAGTGCTTTCTTTGGCTGAACACTTTCATCACCTGCATCAAGTCAGTATATCACATGTATAATGTGTTACATCACTTTTGACAGCTCAATGAAATTATGGGTCCTATTGACTGCAAAATCAGTTATAATTATAATTTTGTGTTCAGTGTGTAAGGAACATAAAAACAAAAAATGTTATCTTCATCCTGGTAACATACATGTACATGTAGCTCTTGTAAATAACTTCTAATTTTAGTGTCTTGCTATCTCATTCAACAGATGGTAGAAGTCATGGAGGGGTCTGGAGTGTACTGGTATCCCCACCAGCGGGCTTACTGCTTGGCATTTAAAACCTGGGCTGGGTACATCAATGCAGCTATTGACATTTTCTTCACAAAGGAGACACTTGCAGTGTCTTGTGCAAAGGGAAATGTAAAAAAAGCCAAAGATGGGCACCAACCTTTGGATCCCCTTGTCACTGAGGCCCTTATTGGTAAGTTGTGCTACTTCATTCCTATTTTAACTGGATTATCTCTAAGCAAATAAATGATTGATCACCGTGTTAAAGTGTCAGTATGTTGGTGGCCCAGTTGTTCAAAACATTGAGATACAACAAAACAATCTTTAGCATTTGCTATATCGTCAACACTGTCAAGAAATTATACAGTACAGTGCTAGAGACTGGTTTAATTAGAGCATAATTATTTTAACTTAAAATTTCTTAATCTTTTCAGGCAAAGTTTGTTCAAAGTTTACAAAGGACTCTCCAGTGCCAAGCCAAGTGGTGCAGAAGATTAATATGAAATGTGTGGAGGCAAGAAGACCACAAAGAATTCGAGTTTTATGTAACCATTCCAAGTAAACTGTGCCCAGTTGTGGCATAGTTGTGCCAAAGAACTTAATAGTTAAATTTTAGGCCGGTTGAGCTCATGTTCAAGTTTTCTATAATGCATTGTGCCTTTCAATAAGTTAACTGTTTTTGCATTTGCTATATAACTGTTTTGTCATTGTCACTTTTGAAGATGTATATTATTTTGATTTGTACATGTATATAAAATGTTCAGGCAGTCTTTTTATCCGCATGCCTGTTTCAACATGGTCATTTTAATATTAAAGATGTCTGAAGAATATCAAACAGCAGCGTGGTTGCATAACTTATTAGTAACATTGGGTCTGATGGGCTGGCCTTAATAATTCAAAATAGACATTTTGGGTAAAGAGGGTAGCAGCAGGCTAATCCCCTCCCATATATTGCTTATATAAAAAGTGCTGAGCTTGTTCATAAGCTATATGGGAATCGTATGGGTTTCTCTGTCCCATAGATTTCCCATAGTTTTGCAGTAATTCCTGGAACCTATGGTTGTAATATGGGGCTTGAATAAGAGATCCCATAGCAATTCCATAACAGATGTTGGCATATCCAACTACTATGGGAATTGTATGGAACTTTGCGAAATACGTAGCAGTCCCATAGAACAAGGTCAGGAACATATGGTATTAGTATGGGGCACACCCATACCATTCCCAAACCACATGCTATGGATAATGTATGGAACTTTGCGAGATACGTAGCCACCCCATAGCAACAGACAATAGATTGAACAAAGTGGCTCCATATGGGTTTGATATGTAGGGCAACAGCCCATATTTAATCCATATGTTAAACACATATGGGCCATAGCTTCTCCCATATCATCTCCAAACTTGGACCATATATGTCCCGTACCATTTGATTCTGTAAGGGTATTCTAAACATGCATGGTAGTCCAATATGATTTGAATATCATAATTTGCTCTCCAACCTTGAAGTTGTACTCCGTAAAAACTAAAATCTTTAATTAAGATGTTTTTTCATCTTAGAGACTGGTCCCGAGGTAAGATGATAATTCTTTCTTAATTTAAGAGGCATCATGTTACTTTAAGACTAAAATTATCTTAAAATAACATGGTTGCATCTTGGTATGAGGTTGGGGAAAGGGACCAGTTTCCTTCTCAATTTTAGAAACAAATCGTCTTAATTTAAGCTTTTCCAGTCGTAAAATTAGTTGCCAAACATCTTAACCATGAGGTGCCCAGGTAAGACTACTTTTCATCTTAATTTAATACCCAAACATATCTCAATTAATCCGAGATGTTAATAGATCGTCTTATTTTAAGAATCAAAAGATCTATAAATAACAAACGAAACTTAAGATTATTTTCTTCCTTCAAAGGCTGTATGTCTCGATCGACGGCGAACTGTATTGTAGTATATCTGATTAATTCAAGATTTACATGAGTGTAATAGTGCATTTATATGAAGTAAACAAGAACAAGTACAATAACTTTGTTACAATCAAACAGTTTAATTGTCATATTTATACAGAAGGGGATTGACCTGAAAATAAAAATCTATCCCCCGCTGTTACATGTAATTTTTAGGACAATTGAGGACAATTGTTTGGGGGTAGTTCTTTAATTAATATCCTCTCTCATTTCTCGATTCCATGTGCTTTCACAGTCAACATTTTCAACATACTTAAGCCGGTAATAATTAAGGGCAGTTGCATGGGCAATTGTTCAGTTGTATTACTATAAGTCTTAAGAAAATCCAGAGACCAGATAACATAAATGTGTAAAACTAAACAATTTTGCGGGTAATCGTAGATCCTGTAGATCAGTTGTTACCGCAAGATCACATTTTATGTAAACATGAAGCCTGTTGTTCACCTAACAACTTCGTTTGTAGTTCTTTATTGGAAAGAATTCCAATGCATGAATTTTGGTATGTGGCATATTTACATGCACTTCTCACTGGCATTTGTGCTACAAACTTTTGGATGAAGTAATAAATGCCAGCACTTTCACTTGGAAATGTCAGGTCAAATATGAAGTGAGACCCAATAAGTGCCACAATGGCTGCTGGAGACTCCTTGAAAGTCATCAGAGGAATCTTGTCGATTACCAAGGTGATCGTCTCCACACATCCATTGGTGTTGAATGTTACCAGGAGGAATGGTTGTCGTCCTTTTCTATCTTTACATATTTTGTCCAGATTCTGAGGAGCCTGCGAGGATTTAATGAAGGTTAAACAAAGCTTTAGATAATTCATAGGTAAAATACACATCAAAATGTTATTGTTTATGTTTCAGTTTATGCAAATGTATATTATTCATGTCAGTGCAAGGCAGTATTATTTCAGGTTTGGTAGAAGTGGATTAATTATAAAATTAAATGCACTGAAGATAATTCAAAGTGTAAAAAGATTGTAAAGCAAGTGAGCCGAATGATATGACACTGCAAAGTTGCAGGAAATATCCATACTATAACCCAAAATCTTTAATGGGGTTGTGTGGATATTTTTGGAATTACTAGTACAGCTAAGAAAATATTATGAGAATTAATAGGGTGCATAAACATGCACTTATTCAAGTGGATAGGTTAATTTTTCCTCAGCTGGCAAGTTACAGTGTTATTTTTTTTTAATTGAAACTTTAACCTACAACTGTAGGCTTTATCGATCATACTTACTTTCTTAATTTCCACCACATTGCCTGGTTGTTTTACTCCTTTTTTTTTTGGACATCATTATTTCCAATGCTCCCAAGCAAGCCAACTGTTTTAAATCTATAAAGTGAAAGTAAAGGGTATATTGTGAACATGATGTTAGTCTTAATATATAGCATTGTTTTTTAATCACAGCACTCCTTAATTGCTGGTAAAGTCAATGTTACAATGTCAATGTTGGTTAAAGGAAAAAATTTCTCTATCCCAATCCCCTTAGGATAGTCAAAACGATGCACCTCTTGGCAAACACATTTAAAAGTCAGAATAATGTTCCCCTGCCCAGTCCCTTTTGTGTTGTGGAGATTAAATTCAGTTTTTCTCAATGTTAACAACTTTTGCCTCCCTACTACCCTTTTTATAACAACAAGCGCTTCAGCTTCCTGTATGTTCATACCTCTGGTGGATCATTTGGTTGCTTAATGGGTATTCCTTAATAATCATGGCCATCTTCCTCCTTCCCTCACTGGTCAGTGTTTGTGTATGCTGCCAAACAGCATTACAATTATCAGGAACAGCTGTTTTTCTAACAGAGGAATCTATCCTCTTGACCACTTGCCTAAGGGGCAAGACCTTGAAGGTAACTGGTAAGCTGCCATTTCCACTGCTGCTACTGTTACCAGTAGGAGTGGGGCTGATGCTGCTGCTACTGCTTGCAGTCTCCAGTGTTGGACTGGCACCACTACCAGGAAGAGTGTGGCTGGAATTGCCAGTAGGGGAAATGCTGGCACTGCTGCCAAGAGGAGGGTTGCTGACACAAGTACTACTATTAGGAGAGCGAGAGGTAGAAATTCCTTGGCTACCAGGCAGAGTGGGACTGGCCCTGCCATCAGGAATAGTGCTGGCATTGCTGTTAGACTGGATGACATCATTTTCATTGATAGTGATTGGCATTATTCTCTCAGAGGAACATACAGGAGACAGTAACTCAAGGCCTATCTGTTGTGCAGCTGTTTCCTGTGGTTTGAATGAAAAGAATTAGAATATTTCTGTTAACACCTTCTTTGGATAAGTGCTGTATTAACAATATTTGCATTTCCCAGTCACTTTCATGAAGTTTTGTTTTAAAAAAGAGACGGGAAAGCTTGTTGGATTATTTTATTTAAAAATCCACGCAAAATTACCTTATTAACAAAGTGTAAGGATTTGTATGGAAAACTAGTCTGTATTGGAATGTGTTAACTTGAGGCAGATTTAGATTAGATTTATAAACTTTCAAGTACCCAAATTTTTCACACTTTTTGAAGTCAGTAATGAATTTGCTGTGCCTTTACTTTTAATTGTATTGTGTTTAACTTTAATTGAAAATTTGTAACTTTTTTGGTAATGTAATAATAATGATCATTTTGATCAACACTGCTGTAGTTCACTTTGAAACGTATTTTCGTAGTTGTATAAGCCCAGGGTTTAAAAGCAGCTTTGAGATGTTGGAATCACCTCCCTATTAAGTTACCCACTTATCAATCTGTAAATATTTTGAAGAATGCTTTGTATAAACATTTTGAAGTAAGTCAGCTTAGGGATAAACGTTTTGCTCCTTTTTTAGATAATTTATTTTTAGATCGTATGATATAAGCATAACATTTTACCTTTTACTTTTAGTTCTTGATCTGTTGTACATTGTAATTTTTAATTCATTTCTTAATTAATTTTTTTAAGTATAATGGGTATCTTAATATAGAATTGTAACAATGTTTATGGAGGGCCACAAGTTTACTAGTTATCAACTATTAAGTGTCACCCTCGTTAAATAAAGTTTGATTCATTGATTGATAAGTGGCACTTTACAGCATACCTCAAATCAGTGTTCATAATAAAGACTTTTGTCCTGAAAGCATTTCACATCAGTCTCCACCAGAACTTGTCTAACCTGTCCCTTTACAGTGGCTAAACCCAGTGTAGCATCCCAGGGCCCTCCCTTTTCCCCAGGACATAACCTATACATATTTTCAAGGGATCAAGCTACTCCCATGGAAGGCTTTCACAAGTGACAGAAAATATCAAATGTGAAAAAACTCCAAGCACACAAGAACCACCCCACAGAAATACTTAGACACCCTAAAAAAGTCCATCAATCCTCGTCTTTGCTTTTAAACCCTATTACATGCTTCGTTTGTTCTGTTATTGATAAACCTTTCAAAAGTTTAAATTACAACTGACACATAATCAATTTGTTCTATTGCATTGTTGCAAAATAACCCCCTTCGTTTGTTTGATACCTGAGATGTTAATCATTGTCATTAAGCATACCCAGTATTAATCAAGAAAGATTGATGTTCAAAACCATTTCTTGGACCATTTTATTCTTCTGGAGGAGGGATTTGTTTTGAAAAAATAGTGTCAGTACAAAAAGTAGCCATTAAAAAGTGCTGCCCTGTCTGGATCTATCATTATCCAATTATGGGCCTGTTTAATTGATAAATTCAAAATAATTTGAGAGCTATATCGGAAACTAAGATGTTTTGGTCTCAGAAATGTTTTTTTGTATTGACCTAGCCCTAAAGCGGGCTCGTCTTCTGGCACCATAAGAGCCAGGTGCAGGTTGTTTCCGTTTTGTTTCTGGAATGACATAATCGTCTGGGAAGTGCACATCCCAGAACCCAGGTGGAGTGATACTTCCCCTTTCTTTTGGCTTGGACATTTTTTTTTCGATAGAAAATTTTTTTCCCATCTTTCCAGCCGTTTGGGTATTGCTTTGATGTTTCTGGCCCTATCCAGGTTGCTATGTAATTAGACCCTGCATTCAAGGAGTATTGTCTCCTCTTCTCTTTTGAAATTTTCCTTCTTTGTTTTCCAGGTCTTTTACCTTTGGACTGTAGCAAAAAGAAAGGCCTTAATTAATCAGTTCTTGGCAATTGGTTTTTTAGTTACATTTTTATGTTGCCTTGCAGAAGATTAGACAAGAACAATATTGAATAGATATATTTCAACAAGAAATATGTATTAAGGTAAGTGTCTTTGATGCAGTGGCAATTACAGTCTTGTAATCTGATTCAGAATTTCTTCCCCAAGTCCTAGAAGGGGCTTGGTTATACTGAAATGCACAAAATAGCTGTTAGTTACCTTAATAGTCAGTAACTCCTTGATGATTCAGAATTTTGCCAGATCCCCTCTTGCATTTATAGTTTCCGCAACATCTTCAGTGGGAAGCTCAACTAGAGCAAAGCCATCAATTTTATGATCTACAAGAACAAATGTTATATTATTTCCACTTCGAGTAATAGCTTGATAATTCTTGAGAGTAGTTGAATAAGTCATGACTAATACTTAAAAATGTACCATGTGCACTTGTCATGGAAACCACATGCTGTATTAAAGAGTACATTGTATTAAATTATATGCACTGAAAGTTTATTATAAAATTTATAAATAATAAGGTGATAATACAAAAGACGACCATTAACAGGTACACCTATGCTCAAGCTTTTAGCTAGGATTTGAATAGACCCTATTCCAAAATGGCTGCCAAATATAAATTATTTTGTAGGTCTTAAACTTAGCCCAACTAGCCCTATTTTTGAGTTGATAATTCAAAAGAATTTTTACTCTCAAATGGGTTTAGTGAGGTGCATTTAAATGCATACAAAAGAATTTTAAATTGGCAGCCATTTATGAATAGGGTCTATAGTGGGTGTCCAAATTGTGCTATTAGTGTCTGCTAAAGTGAACAATTTATAAGGCAGCATATGAAAAATAAAACAATTTTCTATAAAAAAAAAAGGTTTCTGTAGGATGCCTGCACAGATACCCATCTGGCTAAAAGCCTACCTATGCTGTAACACTGATTGATATATAATTCCAATATGAATGCTAATAAACTTCCTTGCAATTGTTCATATAAGTAGAAATTTAAGGTAGCTCTGAATGCCATGTTCAGAAAACTTCGCCAAAAATTGCAGGTTATCCTGCTGATCATAATTTAATAATAAAAAGTAGGGCTCACAGAGCTTGTTTTCAAGTTATTATAACTTACATGTAAAGCTGAAATTAAGGGTTGTACTGTTGTACTGTTGCTATGGTGACCTCAAGTGCTACAAAAACCATGACAACATGCATGTTAACCAATGACTGGATACCATGATTGTAGCATTGACTGATAAAGAGTGGATATAATGACCCCTGAAAATCTTGGAAAGTGCTGGAAACTGCTAGCCACCTTAAATAAGAATCAAATAAAGTGTCTTTGCTTACTGGCCAGAGTTGTCCCAAGTGATGGACATGCAAGGGCAATCAGCTCTTTCAATTCCATTACAGTCATTTCGCTGACATCTTTGCCTTTATCAATCTAAAGTGAAATAATATTTAGTGACTGTTATACCTGACGGGACTGGCATATGAAGTATTTCTAAACTTGCACGAGTTATCCTCTGTTTTATTTTTCAGTTATGCTTACCTCTGAAAAAAATGAGAACTCTGGCATTCTCAACTTATTGAACCAGGATTGAAATTTACAGCGCTGTCCAATCAGCGGAAAAAGTTTGTCCACTTCATCTTTTGTAAGGCAACAAAAGGCTTCTCCATCTATGTTCTCAACTAAGAGGCAAAAACCGGCAAAAGGTAAGTTAACTGTCATGAGAATTTCGGGGTTATACATGTAAAGGCTGAACATTCTTATTTTTTCCCGCGATTTGAACCTGAGAAGAAGTATCAAACTGTTGTCACTTTTTCTGTAAAACTTTTGCACATTGTAAAGTATTGTCGATAATCTCATGCCATTTTATAACAATTTCACCTGCAAAAAGAGTCTCGAAGA
This sequence comes from Micromussa lordhowensis, assembly GCA_964020085.1. Taxonomy (NCBI): domain Eukaryota; kingdom Metazoa; phylum Cnidaria; class Anthozoa; order Scleractinia; family Lobophylliidae; genus Micromussa; species Micromussa lordhowensis. The sequence goes on from OZ026601.1 coordinate 21,680,792, forward strand.
TAAATTCGTCCATGGACACCCAGCTCGCTACCCACCCTTACCAAAAATGCACATGTGCTCACGTGTGTTACACATGTATTACACCTGTGCACATTTGGTGTAATTCACCCAGAACTATGTAACACATGTGTCACACATGTGAGCAGTATTTTGCTGATTCTATGGTGCTTACTTACACACATGTACACGTGTGCTCAACATGTGTATTTATACATAGGTAAAATATTACGCATGTGTTACACATGTGTTTTTTTTTACAGAAGGCAATTTAACATTACACATGTGTTACACCTGTGTAGAAATATAACACAAACTTCAACTGAAATTAATCAAGTTTTACACTTTTTCTTTAATTGCAAATTGCTGTTTTGTGACGGCAATTTATTACCGTTAATTCAAAGCCTGTTGTCGCAAACAGTCTTTCTTCCCATGCATAATGTGCAAGGCAGCACCTATTGAACAACTTATAAGCTTCAACATTTACCTGAGCATAAACTTGATAGAGAATGCTACATTATTATAATACAAGTACATTTCTCAATCACAGAGTGCCCAGCTAGCATTATACAAGTAGTCATGTTCACATCATTCGGTTGCTCATTCCATATACTAAGCACAGTTAATCTTTTTCATTGAGATTAGGAAATTGACTTAAGTACACCCATTCACGCTTTGGCATGATGTCCATAAAGACAACTTTGTTGACGACATGTTGCAGGGGAACTGCAACAAGAATTCCATCACTGAAATCAAGAAAACAGACATAACAAAGTTTGTCAGTGAAACAACCTGACATTCTCTATCTAATATAATTTAGGAAATAACGATTCTCCAGTAATTCTTGTACTGCATGCGGGCAGGTTTTTCCACTTTGTCTGGTACAGATAACGGTACAAGTACTGTAACTGTAACTGTAACTCGGGGCTTATATACAGCCTCCTTCATAAGAGGTATTGAATGGCTTATGTAGGGATGAAGGGCTTACCCTGTACATGTATAATCTGATGTATTTTTTTGGCAACAGACAGATGGGCCTATATATAACCAGGTGGACTTATGAGGAAGGGGTCTTATAAGTGGAATATTTTACAGCTTGCCTGACAGGCATCTCTACAAAATTATATATGACTGTATGATTTCCAGTTGACTGGAACTAAAGTCACAATCACGGTGGCAAATGTCTGAAGTGATTTATAACCAATATAAATGTATTAAACTATAGTGAATGTAGATTGCATACATTTACATGCAGATGCCATGACATTAAATTTATTACACTTACACTGCAGGATAGGCTTTAATTATGTGCTGCATTGTCACCTTCACTGCTCCATCACTGGCTTCTACATGGTCAGGTGTTGGTGAGAGCCTGTTGATAACAGCCAAATACATCCACTGGCTACATGAGCAGCTGCCTGTCACATTGCAATGGCAATGGATGTGTCTAACCTTGGCAAAACATTCAATGTGACCATAGCAGGCACAGTTTTCACCTTCCTCTTTGAACATGACTGTGTAGCTGTTGCGCTGTTTCACTTTCTCATAATGTTTTGAGTGGAAAACTCGTCCATGGATAAGTGCTCTTGCAAAGAACAAGCCACTTGTAACTGGAGCACCAACAGCCGCTCTCAAGGTTACAGCCATTTGCCCAGTGACTATTTGGTGTTTTGCTGCTCCAATCAAGTAGCATCCACTGCTGACAAATTCCCAGCTCCTCCTGGAAAAGAAAAACAAGCAAAGAAACAAATTCAATTATAAGAACACCTTAATTGAGTCAAACACATAAGGACAGTGGACACTTAAGACTTCTAATATTAAGTACATTATTCATGTAAATTTACGTAAGACAAGTACTTACAGGTAATAGGGATAGGTGACAGATTAAAAAATAAGAACAACATGTAAATGTATGCATTTACAATGTCAATGTTTAGGGTCTAACCCATTATACCTACATTGATAATGGATGAGTGTTTGTCAGTTTTCTGTACACTGATTCTGCTCGTGAATTCTCTGGAATCCTGCTTGTTAGCATAGGTAGCTTGGTGGCAAGCGAGAAAGCTGCAACAATCTTAAAGAAACAACCAAACAGGGAACACTACATTAAAAGGTCTGATTATTGAGTGATAACGATACCAGACACTTTCATACTGTAAATAATATTCCATTACCTGTAGGTGTCTGTAGTCAGTTAAACTGTTCTCAAATATTGCCATAATTTACCTGCATCTCAACATGTTGGGTTCCATGGAATAATTTCCTCAGCCTCCCATTCGCATCTTCATATGAGAAACAGGAAAATGACCAAAGAGGTCCATTCCAAATGACACACTGGGGCAAGTGAAGCAAGTAATGGACGTTTGCAGTGCAGGCTGGTGTGCCTGGTAAAACAAGAACAGGACAATATCTTTTCTTCAAGCAAGTCTTCATCTTCCTTCCCAATTTATCTTCTCACCAAACTTTCATTTAGCACATGTACTAAGTAAGTTAAGGGTCAAAGGCATAATGATCAGCCTATGTCAAATTTTATTTGTTGCTATGACAATACCATATTATCATTCCAATAGGACTTGTGTCACTCATCATACATCTTGTCCATGTAGTAAACAAAGGTCTTCAACAGTACAGTTGACTCTGTGATGTCTTCTGGAGAAATTGAATCCTTGCAGAGGTTGTAAACCCCCTTTACCAACAACATGTAGTGGTGGAGGTAACAAGGTTTGAGGAAATAAGTCATGATTGGAACCGAGGAATGGAACAGCCATGATCGCAGTTCAGAGGCTGTATCATTAAACAAGAAACAGGTACTTACTAGACAGTTAAGCTATTTAAATTATGTAATGAAGCTATATCAGTGGGTAAATCCCCATGTGTGGTGGCGTCTATGGCATTCGCTCTACTGGTCCTTTATACACAGGTATTCGACTCGTTTGACTACGTACTGCTCGCTTTCGCTCCACATGTCCGTACAAATATGCGAACTGAATAAGCTTGTACAACGGTGAAAAACTACAGTAAAGAGTAAACAAAACTACTATAAGAAAAGGGCTAAAGAAACAACTAAAGTCTGGCAAAAAATAATGGCAAAGAACAAGACTTACAATCTGTGCTCCTAGCGAACGACCATGTGCGGACTAATCACGTGACATGATAAAACAAGTGTCATGTAAGTGTCATGAAAAGCGACGGGCAAATAAAGGCCCAACAAACAAATCCTAACATGAACAGCAGTATAAACATTCCGCCCCCCTTGGGACGCTCCGATAGGACGACCCAACATTTCTGGGCAGTTGGCAGTCTATAAGGTATTAGTTCATATCGTTTTCCAACAGGCAGAGCTTCTGGATGGGCCTCATGTACACTGCATTTTTAGTTTTGACCTTTACCACACGAACTAGACCATCGGGACCAGGGTAGATCTCAAGAACGCGACCAAGATTCCAGCATCCTCGTGGGGAGTTGTCATCGACCAACAGGACCAGAGAGTTTGGCTTTAAGTTGGTTAGTACTTTGCGCCATTTGCCTCTGGTCTGCAAGGTGGGCAAGTATTCCCTCAGCCACCTCTTCCAGAAGAGTTCTGCCAGCAGCTGGACCTGTCTCCACTTCTTTCTGTGGTACGCATCTGCTCTCTCGAAGACGCCAGGTGGGAGACAAATGGTACGTCGTTGCATCAGGAAATGTGCCGGTGTTAATGGTTGAAGATCGTTTGGATCATCTGAATTGGCTGTAAGAGCTCTCCCATTCAGCATTCGTTCAACCTCGGTCAACAGCGTTTGCAAAACTGTGTCGGTGACTATTTGAGATCCGAGGATCGCCTTCAGTGCCGTCTTAGCGCTCCGAACCATTCGCTCCCAGATTCCGGACATGCTGGATGCCGTAGGCGGCTGGAAGACCCACTTGCACCCACGTTGTAACAGCTCACGTTCAATTTTCTGGGCATTCCACTCATTAATGGCCTCTCTTAATTCCCGCTCAGCACCGACAAAATTCGATCCTCTGTCACATCGGAGCTCCAAAACTTCACCACGACGATTAAGGAATCTTCGAAGGCACATGATAAAGTCGTCGGTTTCCATGGAGTTAACCATCTCCAAATGTACACTGCGTGTATTCAAGCAGGTGAAAAGGCAGCACCAGCGCTTAGCTGTTCCCCTTTCATGCTTAACGTACAAGGGACCAGACAAGTCCATGCCCGTGTACGAGAATGGAGGTTCGTAGGCCATCATAGGGCTGGTTGGTAAAGGAGCCATTTGCTGGTTCATCGGTTTTGCGTTCAACTTCTTACAGGTGATGCATCGGCTGAGGACTGAGCGAACCAGTACTCTGATCTGAGGAATCCAGAATCTTTCTCGTACCTTGGCTATGACATGTTCACGTCCTAGGTGCCCGATCATTTTGTGAGTATGACGGACTATCAGGGTAGTAGCTGAGTGTTGCCTTGGTTGGATTATCTGTTGTCTGGCTGCATCAGTTATTGGAGGCCTTTGTACGCGGCCTTTGACTCTCAGTACTCCATTGCTGTCGAGAGCTGGATTTAGATTGGCTATGTGGCTTGTTGACTTGACTGTGCGTTTGGTCTCCAGGTCTTTGATTTCTTGCTTGTATGCGGAGTGTTGGATGATTCTTGCAAGAGATAAAGTTGAAGCCTCATAGTCTTCGACAGTAAGATGGCCAACACGCACTTTCTTCGGGTCGCGAACATAACAGGAAAAACGGATGAGCCAGGCAACTTTACGTCTTAAGCTATCCCAATCTGAGGAGTTGTTGATCATCCATTGTAGTGTGCGCTCGCCAGCAGGACTTTCAGGCTGTGGCTTTGCTTGGAAGGTTTTAAGTGCGACTTCTACGTCAGTAAAGTTAATGCTGGTTTCTTTCTTTAACTCCAACCTTTCATCAGGGATTTCTTCGATTCGTACATTTGGCCACAAAGGCTCGGGTTGCCACAAGAATTCAGGGCCTCGGAGCCAGCGGTGGTCAAGGGTCAGTTCGGCTGGTTTTATACCCCGTGATGCGTCATCTGCTGGATTCAACGCTCCTGGCACGTGATGCCACTCCTCCGGGCGTGAATTTTCTCTGATTTCTTCAACTCGATTAGCGACAAATGTTTGGAAACGACGCGTTTCATTCTTTAAATAGTGTAGCGCTATCTCGCTATCGGTCCAATACGTGGTACTCTGGATGCTTAAGTCCAATTCTTCTCTCAATGTCTTGTTGATGCGGGTCGAGAGAACGGCTGCTTGCAACTCGAGTCTGGGAATGCTTGTAAACTTGACAGGAGCATTTCTGACCTTGCCCATGACAAAGGAGCAATGTATGGTGCCATCTGGGTATTTCACCCTGAGGTAGGATGACGCGCCATAGCCAATCTCAGATGCGTCGGAGAAGATGTGAAGCTGCATTTGGCATTTGGAGAACTCTGTTTTTGGCAGGAAGTAGTTTCGTGGGATACGCAGCTCTGAAAGAGATGGCAGCTGGGCATTCCATGATTTCCATCTGTCCAGAAAATGGTTATCCAAAGGTTGGTCCCAGTCTACCTTGGCCTTCCACAAATCTTGTATTAGTGATCTTGCAGCTAGGGTTACCGGTGCTGCAAACCCCAAGGGGTCGTACAACAAGCAGATGGTAGATAAGATTCCCCGTTTTGTTTCTGGGCGGTGCAGCTGTTTGATTTCAAAGCCTAGTTCATCTGATTCCACAAACCAGCGGACACCCAAGGCTCTCTCCACCGGTAATTCATCAAGGTCGAGGTTCAGCTCTGGTGCGGCCCTTCTCTCTGCTGGGATTGTGGCAAGGACATTCTTGCTATTCGACATGAATTTCGTGAGGTGAAAACCACCACGATCAAGTATGTTGACCAAGTCTGCGGCTAAGCTGGCTGCAGAGGGCTCATCACTGAAGGAAGGCAGGGCGTCATCCACGTAGAAACTCCTCTTGATAGCCTCGACAACATTTGGGCTGAAATCATCGCAATTGTCGTCTGCAGTTCGTCTTAGGGCTGAGTTGGTGATGCAAGGGGATGAAGCTGCCCCGAATATGTGTACATCCATGACATAAACATCGGGAGGGTTGTCATAACTGTCAGTCCACCAGAGGAATCTTAGCGCGTCTTGGTCTTGTTTGCGCACGCGCACCTGATGGAACATGGATTGAATGTCGGCAGCGAGACCAATGTTGCCTTGTCGAAAGTGAAGGAGTACACCAATAAGACTATTTGTCATGTCTGGACCTTGCACAAGGTTTTTGTTCAGTGAAGTTCCCTCGAATTCAGCTGCAGCGTCAAAGACAATGCGGAGCTTTCCGGGCTTGTTAGGACTGCTCACAGGATGATGAGGTAGGTACCAAGTAATGGGACTCTCTTGAGGTGCTTCTTTTAGGGATAAGCGGTGTGCGTACCCCTTCGTGATGTAATCGTTCATGACTTCGCGATATTTGGCTGCCAGCTCCTCATTTCCTTGCTTTGTCAGGCGTCGCCTAAGCGATTCTGTTCGTTTGTCAGCCAGAGGACGATTGTTGGGCAGCTGTGGATTGTCGCATTTCCATAACAAGCCAACCTCGTAATGACCATCCACAAGAGTTGTGGTGTCCTTTATGGTCTGCAGAGCTCTTCTATCTTCAACTGAAAGGGGCTTCCTTCCTGGTTTTGATGTTCCATAATCTTCTATCTGCCAGAACCTTTCTACCAAATCATCCGGCTGGTGGCCAACCGAGATGAAGTTCACTGAGGTTCCTCTGTGTCTCTTATCAGTTAGCGGGCCTGCGATGGTCCAGCCGAGGGGGTATCGATATCCTTTTGGGTTGTTCTTCTCTACAGGTGCTCTAACTTCCCTTTGCAAATGTGCTTTAGGAGCGTTACTTCCAACCAAAATGGATACACGCTTTACATCTACTTCAGGGAACTTTAGATCTTGCAGGTGCGGGTACTTTGATATGTCCACACTCTTGGGCAGGACCTGTTCTGACTGGTTTAATTGTGGAAGTACATAGGCCTCGTCGATGTCTATATCGTCGCCATAACCATCGGCAGGGCTGAGCGTGAAGGAGACACGTTAAGAGTTCACCACCTGATCAGTATTTGTGATTGTGCTGATCCCTAGTTGCTCTGGAGCTCCGTTTAAACAAAGCTGATCAGCCAGTTCACGATCAATAAGCGTATCCGTGCATCCATTGTCCAGGAAGGCGTAAGTGGAGGTTGTAGAGCCATTCGCTGCAGTAATAATTACTGGCACAATGTTTAATGAGACTTGGGTTTTTGTGGTGTTGGCTCCAGCTGAAGTTATCGTTGTTGGTGGTTTGTTCCCCGATGAGGGTTCAGTGACTTGGGCTTGGACTCCCGTGTTGGCGGCAAGTACATTTCCATTGCTGCTATTATTAGTGTTCTTGTCTTTGGTGTTCCTGGGGTAACGTCGGCGTCCATTTATGTTAACATCCCTATGCAAGAGGCTCAGGTGGTGGCTAGGGCAGTATGCGCAACTCGGTGGTTCAGGACAGGATGTTGCAGTATGGTCAGGCTTAACACAGCCGCAATTGAAGCAGAATCCATATGACGCAGCAAATTGTCTTCGTACTGCCACACGATCACATTGCTTAACAATGGGGCAATGTTGAAGTCTGTGGCTAGCATTCTTACAGATTGGACAGATGCTGGAGTGCCTTTTTTCGGCTACGTTTTCAACTGATGTGGCTGAGATTGTGGCATTTTTGGTTGACGGGCCCGGGTTCTGATCCTTTGTGGTTCTGGAATGATTCTTACTTTCTTTGGCATCTCTCCTTTGCTGTTGAGTTCCAAATACTGGGTCATTTTTTATCAGGGCTTGTCTCTTCACGAAGCTGGCAACATCTTGAAGTTTAGCGCTTTGACCGAGGCGCACGATATCATCATTCACGCTTTGCCACTTAACGATCAAGTCATGTGGGAGCCGGTTCATGATCCGCTTCAAATTGGTGGCTACATTGGCTTCGTGTTCGAATTCTCCTTTAAGAATCCTTGTAGCGGTGATTAGTTTTTCAGCGAAGTTGAGGAGGCTCACAGTGTCACCACTATCGAGCTTAGCGCCAGCAACCAGCTCTTCTATGCAGGCCTGCGTCACCTGGATCGGTTGTCCAAAACGCTCCTCTAGGGTTTTTAAAAGTTCTTCATAAGAACAGCCTCTGTTTCTATTAAGAACATCAAGTGCTTCACCAGTTAGAAACTTGGGAAGGTACATAACACGTTGAGCATCTGTTAGTAAATCACTTTCTAGGTGGGTGCGAACTTGATCTCTAAAGAAGGGGAAATCTGCAGGATGGCCGCTGAACTGAGTAGGAGTAATTCCATTCAATAGCTGGACTTTCCACATTGCAGCAACATGGTCCTTAGGGGTGTGACAACCATTGTCATTATCCCCTTTAGGCTTAGCGCGTTGAACACTGGTCTGAAGGCATTTGGGCAAAGGGGTTTGGTGCCCAGTAATGCTGGCATGATGAGTACTTGTTACGTCAGTTGCACAGCGTTCCGGTTCAATGAGAGTGTGTCCGTTTAGCGGAGCAATGCGAGTAGGGAATGTCGCTGAGCTAAATGGACCTGTGATCTTCGGGGATGGTTGAGGGGGCCCTGTTTTCCTAGGCTCTGTATCTCCCACTGATAGGACAAACGGTGTGCTGTGTTTCTGCTTGTCGGCCTTTGAGTTCCTTGAAATCTGGAGGTCATCTAGGTTGGGTAGGCTGTCCTCCTCGTTGTATTCTGTTTCGATCTTCCAATCCAATTCTGCCAATGCAGTTTCATCCTCTAACTGTCTCAGTTCCTTTTTTGTATTCTGTTCCTGTAATAATAGAGCTGATTCTGCATCTTCTTGAGCTCTTGTCCTTGCCAACTCGAGTTTCTTGCGGGCTATTAATACAGCTCTTAGTCTTTCCTTTCGTGATGATGAAGAAGAGGCCCTTGATGATGCAGAGTGTCGTGAGCGCTGGGATTCATCGCTCTTGATAGAAGACTGGTCATCATGTAGGAGTCTTTCTGATTCTCGGTCAATTTCCATTTGTTTTTGGCATTCAGTGACGGTGTTTGTCATTTCCTCCTTGAGTACATCAAATCTAGATTTGACTTCCGTGAGACGCTTTGTTTCTTTTATGCCAAATACGTAATGTGAATGGATGGATTCAAAGGATTTCCATAGGACTTCTAGATTGTTAACTAACTCTAGGGCAGACGAGGGATCCCATGTGGTATACAGACAGGTTCGTAACCGTTGGGTTTCAGACTCAACCTCCTTGAAGGTTTTAGACCAAGATGCTGCAAGCTTATGCTGCTCACTCACTCTTTGTTGACGCATTATTTCACCAAAATCGATCTGTGTATTTGGTAAGGGTTTCTCACGTAGCGAATATCCAACAGTTTGCTGAGAAAACGGTGGTCTTGTGGTTGCAGGGAACATTGGCTGGGGTATGGCAGTGACTACGTTGTCAGCTGCGGGGTTTAACAGAAAACCAGGGTTAGAATTAACAAGGATTGACTCACTTGTTCTATGTTCCGGGCTTCCACCCACTGACAAGTCCATTCCAGATTCCACCACGTTACGTCCCGTTGCGGCACTTGAACCGATTCCACTCGATAAATCCATAGTTCTGTACAGCAGACCTGAATAGATGTTCGGCGAGAATTCCCCCAGGCTACAGGTAGATTTTTTTCACTATGTGGTGGCGTCTATGGCGTTCGCTCTACTGGTCCTTTATACACAGGTATTCGACTCGTTTGACTACGTACTGCTCGCTTTATTTGCTCCACATGTCCGTACAAATATGCGAACTGAATAAGCTTGTACAACGGTGAAAAACTACAGTAAAGAGTAAACAAAACTACTATAAGAAAAGGGCTAAAGAAACAACTAAAGTCTAGCAAAAAATGATGGCAAAGAACAAGACTTACAATCTGTGCTCCTAGCGAACGACCATGTGCGGACTAATCACGTGACATGATAAAACAAGTGTCATGTAAGTGTCATGAAAAGCGACGGGCAAATAAAGGCCCAACAAACAAATCCTAACATGAACAGCAGTATAAACACCATGTGTTGCATAAATTTTACTTAGCTAGAACTGAATTTGCAAAAATTGCAAATTGGGTAGGAGTATTCTAAGCCCTTTCCTCAGAGCTCTCAAGTTGACTTGTTGGCAAAGAGTGAGATCTGCAACGGCTCAGGCGTCACCCTGCTAGGAGGGTCTGGGGGCATGCTACCCCAGAAAATTTTGAAAAAATGGAAGTAGCTGAGACATGTTTTCCTTCATTCTGAGCAGAAATGTCATGATTTAAAAGTAATAAGATCCAAGAATTTTCTTTTTGCTGCCTCTGCACAAAAATAAAACGCATACAAGCGAGTACAAACCAAACAATGACTAAAAATTATATCATAAAACACAGTTTATTATGAAGGAACTTCACTAAAGGAGCAAGGAATCTCAAATGCGTGATAAATAATAGTTTCCGTGCGAGAGCATAAGATCGAAATTGTTTGCATGAGTCTCACACTCAATGCGTGAGACTTGAGAGCTCTGTTTCCTTGACTAGAACTGGGCTAAGAAAAGAATTTCCCACTTATTTCAACTCACAGCTGCATTCTGGATTGCAGACCCACAAAGTATTAACACATAAATTAAACCTGCAGGTTTCAATAGTAAGAACAATTTTGATTGCGTAAATATGCATGCTTATGTTGCAGTCTCCCCTAGAAAATGGTTTTTGGTTTGACTCTGTTAGTAAGGGTAACATAGCAAAGTCAATCAACTTCCTTCAGTAAGAAACTTGGAATGGACCCACTCAGACCACCTTTCAGGATCAGGAAATGTGCCGGTGTTAATGGTTGAAGATCGTTTGGATCATCTGAATTGGCTGTAAGAGCTCTCCCATTCAGCATTCGTTCAACCTCGGTCAACAGCGTTTGCAAAACTGTGTCGGTGACTATTTGAGATCCGAGGATCGCCTTCAGTGCCGTCTTAGCGCTCCGAACCATTCGCTCCCAGATTCCGGACATGCTGGATGCCGTAGGCGGCTGGAAGACCCACTTGCACCCACGTTGTAACAGCTCACGTTCAATTTTCTGGGCATTCCACTCATTAATGGCCTCTCTTAATTCCCGCTCAGCACCGACAAAATTCGATCCTCTGTCACATCGGAGCTCCAAAACTTCACCACGACGATTAAGGAATCTTCGAAGGCACATGATAAAGTCGTCGGTTTCCATGGAGTTAACCATCTCCAAATGTACACTGCGTGTATTCAAGCAGGTGAAAAGGCAGCACCAGCGCTTAGCTGTTCCCCTTTCATGCTTAACGTACAAGGGACCAGACAAGTCCATGCCCGTGTACGAGAATGGAGGTTCGTAGGCCATCATAGGGCTGGTTGGTAAAGGAGCCATTTGCTGGTTCATCGGTTTTGCGTTCAACTTCTTACAGGTGATGCATCGGCTGAGGACTGAGCGAACCAGTACTCTGATCTGAGGAATCCAGAATCTTTCTCGTACCTTGGCTATGACATGTTCACGTCCTAGGTGCCCGATCATTTTGTGAGTATGACGGACTATCAGGGTAGTAGCTGAGTGTTGCCTTGGTTGGATTATCTGTTGTCTGGCTGCATCAGTTATTGGAGGCCTTTGTACGCGGCCTTTGACTCTCAGTACTCCATTGCTGTCGAGAGCTGGATTTAGATTGGCTATGTGGCTTGTTGACTTGACTGTGCGTTTGGTCTCCAGGTCTTTGATTTCTTGCTTGTATGCGGAGTGTTGGATGATTCTTGCAAGAGATAAAGTTGAAGCCTCATAGTCTTCGACAGTAAGATGGCCAACACGCACTTTCTTCGGGTCGCGAACATAACAGGAAAAACGGATGAGCCAGGCAACTTTACGTCTTAAGCTATCCCAATCTGAGGAGTTGTTGATCATCCATTGTAGTGTGCGCTCGCCAGCAGGACTTTCAGGCTGTGGCTTTGCTTGGAAGGTTTTAAGTGCGACTTCTACGTCAGTAAAGTTAATGCTGGTTTCTTTCTTTAACTCCAACCTTTCATCAGGGATTTCTTCGATTCGTACATTTGGCCACAAAGGCTCGGGTTGCCACAAGAATTCAGGGCCTCGGAGCCAGCGGTGGTCAAGGGTCAGTTCGGCTGGTTTTATACCCCGTGATGCGTCATCTGCTGGATTCAACGCTCCTGGCACGTGATGCCACTCCTCCGGGCGTGAATTTTCTCTGATTTCTTCAACTCGATTAGCGACAAATGTTTGGAAACGACGCGTTTCATTCTTTAAATAGTGTAGCGCTATCTCGCTATCGGTCCAATACGTGGTACTCTGGATGCTTAAGTCCAATTCTTCTCTCAATGTCTTGTTGATGCGGGTCGAGAGAACGGCTGCTTGCAACTCGAGTCTGGGAATGCTTGTAAACTTGACAGGAGCATTTCTGACCTTGCCCATGACAAAGGAGCAATGTATGGTGCCATCTGGGTATTTCACCCTGAGGTAGGATGACGCGCCATAGCCAATCTCAGATGCGTCGGAGAAGATGTGAAGCTGCATTTGGCATTTGGAGAACTCTGTTTTTGGCAGGAAGTAGTTTCGTGGGATACGCAGCTCTGAAAGAGATGGCAGCTGGGCATTCCATGATTTCCATCTGTCCAGAAAATGGTTATCCAAAGGTTGGTCCCAGTCTACCTTGGCCTTCCACAAATCTTGTATTAGTGATCTTGCAGCTAGGGTTACCGGTGCTGCAAACCCCAAGGGGTCGTACAACAAGCAGATGGTAGATAAGATTCCCCGTTTTGTTTCTGGGCGGTGCAGCTGTTTGATTTCAAAGCCTAGTTCATCTGATTCCACAAACCAGCGGACACCCAAGGCTCTCTCCACCGGTAATTCATCAAGGTCGAGGTTCAGCTCTGGTGCGGCCCTTCTCTCTGCTGGGATTGTGGCAAGGACATTCTTGCTATTCGACATGAATTTCGTGAGGTGAAAACCACCACGATCAAGTATGTTGACCAAGTCTGCGGCTAAGCTGGCTGCAGAGGGCTCATCACTGAAGGAAGGCAGGGCGTCATCCACGTAGAAACTCCTCTTGATAGCCTCGACAACATTTGGGCTGAAATCATCGCAATTGTCGTCTGCAGTTCGTCTTAGGGCTGAGTTGGTGATGCAAGGGGATGAAGCTGCCCCGAATATGTGTACATCCATGACATAAACATCGGGAGGGTTGTCATAACTGTCAGTCCACCAGAGGAATCTTAGCGCGTCTTGGTCTTGTTTGCGCACGCGCACCTGATGGAACATGGATTGAATGTCGGCAGCGAGACCAATGTTGCCTTGTCGAAAGTGAAGGAGTACACCAATAAGACTATTTGTCATGTCTGGACCTTGCACAAGGTTTTTGTTCAGTGAAGTTCCCTCGAATTCAGCTGCAGCGTCAAAGACAATGCGGAGCTTTCCGGGCTTGTTAGGACTGCTCACAGGATGATGAGGTAGGTACCAAGTAATGGGACTCTCTTGAGGTGCTTCTTTTAGGGATAAGCGGTGTGCGTACCCCTTCGTGATGTAATCGTTCATGACTTCGCGATATTTGGCTGCCAGCTCCTCATTTCCTTGCTTTGTCAGGCGTCGCCTAAGCGATTCTGTTCGTTTGTCAGCCAGAGGACGATTGTTGGGCAGCTGTGGATTGTCGCATTTCCATAACAAGCCAACCTCGTAATGACCATCCACAAGAGTTGTGGTGTCCTTTATGGTCTGCAGAGCTCTTCTATCTTCAACTGAAAGGGGCTTCCTTCCTGGTTTTGATGTTCCATAATCTTCTATCTGCCAGAACCTTTCTACCAAATCATCCGGCTGGTGGCCAACCGAGATGAAGTTCACTGAGGTTCCTCTGTGTCTCTTATCAGTTAGCGGGCCTGCGATGGTCCAGCCGAGGGGGTATCGATATCCTTTTGGGTTGTTCTTCTCTACAGGTGCTCTAACTTCCCTTTGCAAATGTGCTTTAGGAGCGTTACTTCCAACCAAAATGGATACACGCTTTACATCTACTTCAGGGAACTTTAGATCTTGCAGGTGCGGGTACTTTGATATGTCCACACTCTCGGGCAGGACCTGTTCTGACTGGTTTAATTGTGGAAGTACATAGGCCTCGTCGATGTCTATATCGTCGCCATAACCATCGGCAGGGCTGAGCGTGAAGGAGACACGTTAAGAGTTCACCACCTGATCAGTATTTGTGATTGTGCTGATCCCTAGTTGCTCTGGAGCTCCGTTTAAACAAAGCTGATCAGCCAGTTCACGATCAATAAGCGTATCCGTGCATCCATTGTCCAGGAAGGCGTAAGTGGAGGTTGTAGAGCCATTCGCTGCAGTAATAATTACTGGCACAATGTTTAATGAGACTTGGGTTTTTGTGGTGTTGGCTCCAGCTGAAGTTATCGTTGTTGGTGGTTTGTTCCCCGATGAGGGTTCAGTGACTTGGGCTTGGACTCCCGTGTTGGCGGCAAGTACATTTCCATTGCTGCTATTATTAGTGTTCTTGTCTTTGGTGTTCCTGGGGTAACGTCGGCGTCCATTTATGTTAACATCCCTATGCAAGAGGCTCAGGTGGTGGCTAGGGCAGTATGCGCAACTCGGTGGTTCAGGACAGGATGTTGCAGTATGGTCAGGCTTAACACAGCCGCAATTGAAGCAGAATCCATATGACGCAGCAAATTGTCTTCGTACTGCCACACGATCACATTGCTTAACAATGGGGCAATGTTGAAGTCTGTGGCTAGCATTCTTACAGATTGGACAGATGCTGGAGTGCCTTTTTTCGGCTACGTTTTCAACTGATGTGGCTGAGATTGTGGCATTTTTGGTTGACGGGCCCGGGTTCTGATCCTTTGTGGTTCTGGAATGATTCTTACTTTCTTTGGCATCTCTCCTTTGCTGTTGAGTTCCAAATACTGGGTCATTTTTTATCAGGGCTTGTCTCTTCACGAAGCTGGCAACATCTTGAAGTTTAGCGCTTTGACCGAGGCGCACGATATCATCATTCACGCTTTGCCACTTAACGATCAAGTCATGTGGGAGCCGGTTCATGATCCGCTTCAAATTGGTGGCTACATTGGCTTCGTGTTCGAATTCTCCTTTAAGAATCCTTGTAGCGGTGATTAGTTTTTCAGCGAAGTTGAGGAGGCTCACAGTGTCACCACTATCGAGCTTAGCGCCAGCAACCAGCTCTTCTATGCAGGCCTGCGTCACCTGGATCGGTTGTCCAAAACGCTCCTCTAGGGTTTTTAAAAGTTCTTCATAAGAACAGCCTCTGTTTCTATTAAGAACATCAAGTGCTTCACCAGTTAGAAACTTGGGAAGGTACATAACACGTTGAGCATCTGTTAGTAAATCACTTTCTAGGTGGGTGCGAACTTGATCTCTAAAGAAGGGGAAATCTGCAGGATGGCCGCTGAACTGAGTAGGAGTAATTCCATTCAATAGCTGGACTTTCCACATTGCAGCAACATGGTCCTTAGGGGTGTGACAACCATTGTCATTATCCCCTTTAGGCTTAGCGCGTTGAACACTGGTCTGAAGGCATTTGGGCAAAGGGGTTTGGTGCCCAGTAATGCTGGCATGATGAGTACTTGTTACGTCAGTTGCACAGCGTTCCGGTTCAATGAGAGTGTGTCCGTTTAGCGGAGCAATGCGAGTAGGGAATGTCGCTGAGCTAAATGGACCTGTGATCTTCGGGGATGGTTGAGGGGGCCCTGTTTTCCTAGGCTCTGTATCTCCCACTGATAGGACAAACGGTGTGCTGTGTTTCTGCTTGTCGGCCTTTGAGTTCCTTGAAATCTGGAGGTCATCTAGGTTGGGTAGGCTGTCCTCCTCGTTGTATTCTGTTTCGATCTTCCAATCCAATTCTGCCAATGCAGTTTCATCCTCTAACTGTCTCAGTTCCTTTTTTGTATTCTGTTCCTGTAATAATAGAGCTGATTCTGCATCTTCTTGAGCTCTTGTCCTTGCCAACTCGAGTTTCTTGCGGGCTATTAATACAGCTCTTAGTCTTTCCTTTCGTGATGATGAAGAAGAGGCCCTTGATGATGCAGAGTGTCGTGAGCGCTGGGATTCATCGCTCTTGATAGAAGACTGGTCATCATGTAGGAGTCTTTCTGATTCTCGGTCAATTTCCATTTGTTTTTGGCATTCAGTGACGGTGTTTGTCATTTCCTCCTTGAGTACATCAAATCTAGATTTGACTTCCGTGAGACGCTTTGTTTCTTTTATGCCAAATACGTAATGTGAATGGATGGATTCAAAGGATTTCCATAGGACTTCTAGATTGTTAACTAACTCTAGGGCAGACGAGGGATCCCATGTGGTATACAGACAGGTTCGTAACCGTTGGGTTTCAGACTCAACCTCCTTGAAGGTTTTAGACCAAGATGCTGCAAGCTTATGCTGCTCACTCACTCTTTGTTGACGCATTATTTCACCAAAATCGATCTGTGTATTTGGTAAGGGTTTCTCACGTAGCGAATATCCAACAGTTTGCTGAGAAAACGGTGGTCTTGTGGTTGCAGGGAACATTGGCTGGGGTATGGCAGTGACTACGTTGTCAGCTGCGGGGTTTAACAGAAAACCAGGGTTAGAATTAACAAGGATTGACTCACTTGTTCTATGTTCCGGGCTTCCACCCACTGACAAGTCCATTCCAGATTCCACCACGTTACGTCCCGTTGCGGCACTTGAACCGATTCCACTCGATAAATCCATAGTTCTGTACAGCAGACCTGAATAGATGTTCGGCGAGAATTCCCCCAGGCTACAGGTAGATTTTTTTCACTATGTGGTGGCGTCTATGGCGTTCGCTCTACTGGTCCTTTATACACAGGTATTCGACTCGTTTGACTACGTACTGCTCGCTTTATTTGCTCCACATGTCCGTACAAATATGCGAACTGAATAAGCTTGTACAACGGTGAAAAACTACAGTAAAGAGTAAACAAAACTACTATAAGAAAAGGGCTAAAGAAACAACTAAAGTCTAGCAAAAAATGATGGCAAAGAACAAGACTTACAATCTGTGCTCCTAGCGAACGACCATGTGCGGACTAATCACGTGACATGATAAAACAAGTGTCATGTAAGTGTCATGAAAAGCGACGGGCAAATAAAGGCCCAACAAACAAATCCTAACATGAACAGCAGTATAAACACCATGTGTTGCATAAATTTTACTTAGCTAGAACTGAATTTGCAAAAATTGCAAATTGGGTAGGAGTATTCTAAGCCCTTTCCTCAGAGCTCTCAAGTTGACTTGTTGGCAAAGAGTGAGATCTGCAACGGCTCAGGCGTCACCCTGCTAGGAGGGTCTGGGGGCATGCTACCCCAGAAAATTTTGAAAAAATGGAAGTAGCTGAGACATGTTTTCCTTCATTCTGAGCAGAAATGTCATGATTTAAAAGTAATAAGATCCAAGAATTTTCTTTTTGCTGCCTCTGCACAAAAATAAAACGCATACAAGCGAGTACAAACCAAACAATGACTAAAAATTATATCATAAAACACAGTTTATTATGAAGGAACTTCACTAAAGGAGCAAGGAATCTCAAATGCGTGATAAATAATAGTTTCCGTGCGAGAGCATAAGATCGAAATTGTTTGCATGAGTCTCACACTCAATGCGTGAGACTTGAGAGCTCTGTTTCCTTGACTAGAACTGGGCTAAGAAAAGAATTTCCCACTTATTTCAACTCACAGCTGCATTCTGGATTGCAGACCCACAAAGTATTAACACATAAATTAAACCTGCAGGTTTCAATAGTAAGAACAATTTTGATTGCGTAAATATGCATGCTTATGTTGCAGTCTCCCCTAGAAAATGGTTTTTGGTTTGACTCTGTTAGTAAGGGTAACATAGCAAAGTCAATCAACTTCCTTCAGTAAGAAACTTGGAATGGACCCACTCAGACCACCTTTCCAATATTTCCTATGGTGCTCAATACTCCTTGGCGTCCTTGAGATTTCATTGGGTGGCTTGATTTTTGTCAGCATTCTGTCAATGTCAGAAAGTTTGTCACCACAGTACCACTCTTCCTGACTATGTTTAGAATTGAACCACAAGTTCAAAAGGGCTTTTGTTACACCAAGTAGTACACCATGCATATAGTCAACTGGTACACCTTTTATGATGTTGAAGTTTGGAAGGTAGCTAAACGTTGCTTTGCCTTTTACTCCTTGAACCTATAATGAATGAAGTTTTTAACCATGGTTAATAATAGTTCCCACATTAGTAAGCTGGCAAAATCAAAATTGTAACCCCTAGTATTCTAAGCTATCAAAAAAGATACACATTAATTAAAAACTTCTATATTATTAGACTGCTAGCAGTCCTTTCATAGATAGTCTGGGCGGGCCATTATCATGTGATTGATGGACCAAGGACTCAGTTTGTTCTCAACCCTATTACTAACTCTGGATAAAACAGTTTTACTGAGCTGGTTTTCTTCCCTCTCCAGCTAACATGTTGAATTGGTTCTAAATTATTGTAATATACCGTAGACGAAGTCAAAATTGCTTTCTCTGCATTCTCATTGGTGGACTCTTTTGTGCGCATTTTTGCATGGCCACTTGAAGTTTTGGCCTTCTCATGAGACATGGTATAAACGTGAGAAAATCCATTCCCAGATCTGGCAGTTTCCCCTGGCTCCTCACACAAACCACAGTGCCCATTAAACTGAATCATGTGGCAAACCAAGCAGCGTGCTGGCAGGTCGAATGTCCCATTCAGTAATATGGCCTTGGATGTCCTTTTCCTACCATCAGGGAGCACTACCTGTACACCTGTTTGGATTGCAATAAATATAAGAAATACAACATTGCCATGATCGAGGGTCAGTCTGTTTAATTACTCTTTTTATTGTTCAACCATTCAAAATTCCATGTCTACTTTCCTAGAAATATATTACTCCAAGTATTGATATTTCTTGCTGGTTTCAATATTCCTGTACTTTTGTTGTTCAAAACACTCACCTTTTTGTTCAAGCAACATGAGTGATTTGGTAAAAGGTTTCAGGAATGTGTTCATGGCTGGTGTGTCCACTCCAAACCAGAGGCCAGCAAAAAGCATGTGCTCTTTGGAACATCTGGGAGGTTATAGTAACAGTATACAAATGCATTTATTCAATTTACTTATTGTTAAAAATAATATCATTATGAGAACCATTTTTAAAGAAAGTAAATTGCATGGAGTTCATTTGCACAAAGACTGTTGTTTTTCCAGTGGTTGGTAAAAAAATATTACATTTGTAGGTAACTAATTTTTGTGAGGCATAACATTACATGTTCCAAAGGCTTGCTTGAGAGGCTAAAAGAAGCTTCCAAAGTGAAGTTGCATCTCAGAAGTTTTATCCCCTTGCTTTTTATAAAAGCAACATATTATCCACACAACAAGCTTTGAGAACATTGGGTAGTTTGCTTTCAATTAATCAATAATGGACAACAAGTACCTTTTGTTTGGAGGCAGGTCTAATATTTCAATATAAACTGGCCATATCTTGTATGTGGAGGACTTGAAAAGAGAAACCCCATCCGTGTTGAATTGCAGTGCAACATTTGCTTGTGTAGTTAATAATCCACCAGCTTGGAAGAAGGACTTGTACTCCTGTCCATCTTGAACATCTTCAATGTTCTGTACAACTTTCTTTTTCCTGGAAAAGCGGTAACCCAGGTCTTCATAAAATCCATCCTCTATAAAGATAAACCAAGACAAAATTAGCTGGAAAACGTTTTCATGGTGAATACAGTTGACAGCATGCTTGCTGTCAGACAGAGAAAACAAATTTAGTCATGCCAGGTAAAAGAGAATCTTCATTCAATCATAACCTCTATCACTGATTTTCCACTTTCTTTATTGCCTTGCTTAATCAGGAAAGCAGTGAACAACACTCTATATGTATTCTACGTAAACAGGATATATCACCACGTCCAAACATACCAGTCATTATAGATACCTGATGTTTACATGAACTCCAATAATATTTACTGTGCAAATCAGAAACAATGTTTTTCTTTTGCTGTAATATTAAGTTTGGGGACATGCACCAGACTCATTAAAGGGGTTCCATCTCTGTCAACTGTACTGTGTACTGTACTGTACTGTACTGTACTGTACTGTACTGTACTGTACTGTACTGTACTGTACTGTACTGTACTGTACTGTACTGTACTGTACTGTACTGTACTGTACTGTACTGTACTGTACGTCATCTAATTACCTGAGATTTGTCCTCCATGTGAGTTGTAGCTGTTGACAAATATGTTTGCCAAAGCCAAATCAATGGGGTTAAGGCTTTTTGGATTTACAGGTATTGTGTAGAGCAATTCTATTTTTGCTTTTTTATTTTCTTACTTGAGAACTGATCCACTAGTTGCTGTTCTATTGGCATTTCAATGTAAAAGGACTTCTTCAGATTGTCCTGGTTTAATGATAATGCACAGTAAGGACATTCCTGTGTGTTTACTCCTCCTTCAAGCAAACCATGGCAAAATGGGCAGTAGTAATGATAACAGAGTGGGGTCTTCAGCTGTCGAAAGAAACTTTTCAACTTATTAATGGATGTTGTACACAAGTTTGGTGTAATACAGTGTGCATCTATTAGTTCAAGCAGATGTGACAGTGCTTCACCACTAAGGGAGTGAGTCATTGCAAATGTTATAATGAGAAGAGTGCTGGCCGCAAGTGTAATGGGAGCTCCAGCATAGAGTGATTGATCTCCATCACCACTCATATTTGAATCACCTTGATTAAGACTCCCAGGTTCAATTTCATTGGCTAGAACATTCTGGTGACTGTCTTGATCATCTTCATTGTCATCTGTCAGAGCTATAGCTTTCCCACTCTTCATCAGCATATGCTTCATCCGCCAACTGGGACATTTCATTTTCAACCTGAGAGTCAGATTCACAAATACTAAGTACATCATAAGCTTTCATGTCTGAGGAATCTGACAAATCATGGTCCTCTACTGGTGCCAAGAGGGGTTCTTGAAAGAAGATAGCATTATTTCCATCCATTTTACATGTACCATCTACAGTATGTAAAGGTCCTGTCAAGGCTTCTGCCAAGGTCAAGTTGAAGCCTTCAGAACTGTCACCAGGCCTTTCATCATTGGAAGAGTCCTCTACAAAAGGAATTGAACCATACATTTGCAGTATTTACTGAATTTGGTGGATGCAAAATAATACCCCTCCCCCACCTACCCTCCAAAAAATAAAATGCAATTGTATGCTAAGCAGTAAACAAACCTATCAATCAATCAGTCAATAAATTATATCAATAAATCAGTGATCTTTTGTAAGTACCAGCTGTGCAAGTTAAACACCGAGGGTAAACCCACTACTTGTTGGATCTACTTGATTGTAATAATTTATAAAATTTTAAAATTGCTAAACACACTCAAAATCTGCCTATTTACAGTGCAGATCCAGAACTAAATGTAAGCTTAGCTCAATCAATTAATCAATCAGTCAATCAAAAACTCTGTTAAGCAAAATATGTTAATATCTCCTAAGAAAATATTAATTTGTAAAATTAAAGGCAAGAAAATGCGGGCTTCAACAAAACACTGACCCCCGGTCAAGTGACCCCCTACTGACCCCCTTACTGACCCCCCTACTGGCCCCCTATAAAATCAATGGGAAAATAAAAATTAAAAAAGCCCAGAACTATCAACGGGACCCGATTCAAGTTTATCAATAAATTTAGCTTACCTGAAACTTTCAAGATGGCGCGTTGCAGATTTCCGACTCTTGTTCTCCTTTTACTGTTTAGTGGAGGTTTTGTTGACGGAAAATCGAGCACAGAATAAGTTGGAATTTCAGCAAGCATGGTTTTGTATCCGCTAGAAAATTAATTAAGCAATGAAAATAGCGAGGAAATTCAGGCATATTAACACGCACCCAACATACCGCGGCCGACACGCACACGATTACATCAACCGGAAGTTTATTATGGCAAGCTTGTAGTCCCAGGTACCTCGCCTTCCGCATGCACAAAACTACGTTGCACATCGCTATTGGCATGGACGGTAAATGGCGTTAATGTTTTTCATCGATTTACCTCTTATTTTGCACCTTGTGTTATCCAATATACACCATGAATACACTATGAAATCTATATTTGTTTAGGAAGTACCATATGAAATTCGTCTTCCGGTTGAGGTTTACGCGCTTGTTCGTGGCACAAGCAGTCCATTGCGATCCTTTCGCGAACCTGTTCATTTGTCAGGGTTTCTCTTTGCTTCCTTTCCCAATGCGTACGAAAGCAATATTTGATGATATTCAGTCTTATTCTGTGCTCAATTTTCCGTCAACAAAACCTCCACTAAACAGTAAAAGGAGAACAAGAGTCGGAAATCTGCAACGCGTCCGCCATCTTGAAAGTTTCAGGTAAGCTAAATTTATTGATAAACTTGAATCGGGTCCCATTGATAGTTCTGGGCTTTTTTAATTTTATTTTCCCATTGATTTTATAGGGGGTCAGTAGGGGGGTCAGTAAGGGGGTCAGTAAGGGGGTCAGTAAGGGGGTCAGTAGGGGGTCAGTAGGGGGTCAGTGTTTTGTCGAAGCCCAGAAAATGCATATAATAGGAAAATTCATTAAGAGTAGGTCAACAAATGATTTAAAAAAGTTATATAAGAAAAACATGTAACAATAAGCTTATGTATACACATGCATAAGAAAAATGTAACCGGCTAGTATTAAAAACTAGTATTCATCACAGCTGTTTACAATAATTCAAAAGAAATAAGACAATTCGATTATTCAAGATATTAGCAATAGAAAATTATAGGACACAGTTCTCACAGTCTAATATGCTAGTTAAATTTTTACAGGTTGCAGCGATCCGCGAAGCAATTAATGAGACCTTCAAAAAACTCACCTGGTATTTCTGCACTACACGAAATCTGTTCGCTTTGGTTCAATCGTTTGGCTATCAAAGTCTTCCGAGATCTTCTTGGAGCTGCAGAATACGGTGATGAATGAGATAGAAAGCGTTTATACTTTGTGCGCTTTGGCGGAGGAGGTAGAGGCGGTTTCTAATTAGAAACCGCCTCTACCTCCTCCGCCATTTTACCCAGATATTCAGAGGTCTGGGACTCATTCGCGTGACCATTTTTTATGTGACCCGTATAATTGCATTTTGGCGGGCGAATTCATTCAGGTCAGGGCGGAAAAGCGCCCTGTTCAGATCTGACTTGACCGCGGTAGCTTTTCAGATCCGTGTAGTGTTTTTCACGGATTAAATAGCGCAATATTCTTCAAGCAAGATGTCAAGAAAATTAGGAAAAAGAGCCAAGAAGGTCCCAGCCTCTTTAAAAGATTTCATTTCTGCAGATGTTCAGGAGCGACCAATGTTAGAAGAAGGTAAATATCTGTGTTGACATCAACCATGCACCAATTTCACGAGCTTAAGCTTAAGTCCATACCTGCCAACCCCCAGAGTACAAAAATCTGGAGATTTCTAGAAATCTTTGCATTGTGAGAATGTCATTTAAGACAATGACCAGGAATAACCCCCGAAAATCACCCAGGAGATTTAATGACAAACTTGGAGACTCCCAGGAAAACCGGGAGAGGTGGCAGGTATGTAAGTCTAATATATCTACTAATCTAGTGATTATTTGCATCTTGTGCTTATAAGCTTAACTCTTGTAGCTATTATTTGTACATGTAGATCGAGCAAGTTTCATTTTAATTTCATTCCACTGGTCCATAGAAGATTTCACGGTCTCCAACGACATCTCGGTAGTAGGGCAAATACGGCAAAAATTACAGTGAATGTATGGGAAAAATCATGATTTTGATGCTCGATAAGTTAAAGAAGGTTGGCATTTTACACTTTCTATGAATCACAAACTAAAAATACTAGCTAAAAGAGGTAACCGATCAAATTTGAGAATTTTACTCTTACAAAGAAAGCCGAAAATTTAAATTTTTATTTTTCATTTGTTTGTCTGTAAAATGGCGCCACTGTTCGCGGGAAAATTTAGAAGCATTTGTATGAAAAACGTAAAAGACGATTTCTCGCTTCAACGCGAACCAATGCACTTCAAATTTAATCGGTTAAATCTTTTAGTTAATATCTTTAGTTTCCAATTCACGGAAAGTTTAGAATATCAACCTTCCTCGAGTTATCGAGTATAGAAATCACGATTTTTTCCATACATTCACTGTAGATTTTGCCCTGTTTGCCCCGCTACCAAGATGACGTTGGAGACCGTGAAACCTTCTATCGACCAGTGGAATGAAATTAAAATGAAACTTGCTCAGTCTACATGTACAAATAATAGCTACAAGAGTTAAGCTTATAAGCACAAGATGCAAACTACCGTGAACCTTCTATTGCAAGTGGCCTGCGCCTTGAAGCCGAAGCGCGCCGATAAATAAACACGACTATACACATTGCCAACAGTGAGAATATTCAATGCAGATCGTTATGTGTAATAGCCCTTATGCGTGATGACGTCGTGATTTCTTTGGTAACTTCAAAGCGAGGCTTGGTGGTGATGGTTCGCGGGAATATTAAAGAAACATATAGGACACATCGGTCATGGCTGTAGGAAATTCGCCTAAAATCACTCTCTCTGAGGATAATATCAACAGAGCTTCGTTGAGAAGGAAGACTCCTAGTCAACTAACTATTCCTGAGTTAAAAGGATGGCTTTCCTGCAGGAAAGGAGCGAAACGAAGCAATCTCTGGTCGAAAGGCCGGAAATACACGTGAATACCTTATTTTCCCGGCTTATTTTATGTTGGAAACGGTGCATCAAACTGAAACAAATCAACTGTCCCTTTCAGAGTTCAAAGTTATATCGATGGTGATCTCGATAAAGACCTCAACGATCCAGACATTGGAGATAAAATTGCAAGAAAACGGCGAAAACTTGGCATTGACGGCGGAAATACTGCTGCCACCCGCGATGAGTTCGTGTCTCCTCCGAGTACTGCTTTGTAGAAAAGGATCGCCGATGGTCGCGTTTTTGACAGAGAATCTCTCGGTTTCTAAGGCAGCTTCGGCTGTTTTCCTTCGGGCAGTTTCGCAGCCGGTCTTCCTCCGACTCCTCCGTCGATTTCAAGCTGCATGTTGTCATTTTCACGTTCTGCCATATCATCTGACGGTTTGTTTACGTATGAAAGTGGCTGCTTTCTTTCGACCGATTTTCGCTTTGCTGGAGATTTCTTCGGTGTTTTTTCTTCCACCAAGCAAAACTTTGTGGAAATAGGCTCTGGTTTTAAGTTAACACACGAGGAACCCGGGATTTTCCTAAAGCGATCCGTTTCAAAGTGGTCGCCACATAGCCTCGAGTGCTCTTTAACTGGCGTGTTCGTTCGACGAAGTTTTGCGAGCCATTTGGAAAGCAATTCTTTGTTCTCCAGCGGTAAGCGATACAAGGACTTTTTCATTTTCATGTCTAAAGAATTTGTACAGCTGTAGGCAATAAACCATTGAGGCATGTCGAACAAAAAGTAAAAAAACTGACAGGAGCAACTGAGTATTCTCCCTAAACGTCAACAAACCACGCGAAGCGATCACCACCAAGCCTCAGTTCGACGTTAAGATAAATTTTTGTACGTCACCGCGGATAAGTGCTATTCGTTCAGGATTCGGAGATAATAAATAAGGCAACAGTTAATTAATTGTGTTCATTGTCAAATTGCAGTAGTCATCTTGTCGCTTTAGTTCACCCAATTTCAGAGCATTCTCAAAGAGAATTTGTTTTGCGTGCCAAAATATCTTTAACAAGAACCGTGGTGCGGTTGTAAACCGCGCTTTAAAAAAACGCGGTTTGTCTGCGAAACGTGACTCTCCTCAACCTCGTTGCCAGGGTCTCTCATCTTACCGTCCTGGGAACGAGGTTGGACTCTCCTGCCCTTCAGCAAATATACGAAAAAAGGAGTATCTGATTACATTCTTTGCATAGCGCGAGTTTAGCGTGACTTGTAATCGGAGAATTTTGTTTACGTCTAATGAAAAAAAACCTTGACCTTTCAACATAAATTTTACATATGGGTTTTTGACAAGCATTAAGGCCAAGTTTTAACTTTTTTTCCCAGAAAATTCCACCATTGCTTCTGGCGAACTATACACGATCTTACATTTATCACCGTCAGCGTATTCCATGGCCAGACGTAATACCTTTTTAGCGCATTGAATATCCCCTTTGAAAGTGAACAGAAACAATGCAAACATTCCAGATTAAAAAATGTTCTGTTTTGCACGCAAAACGAAAATACAGCTTATCTCTGGATAATTTCAGCCTTACTAGCCAGCAACTGGTCCCAAATTGGATGCTTTATCCTTGCAAATGTCCTGACGCCCATCGCCGAAGGCCGCCATTTTTTTGTGTAAACAGTTAATTCGCTAACTTGACAAAACCCTCCTGAGGGGGAGATATAACGAAAAGAGCTGAGAAATGGCCTGTAATTGGCTAATGATGACAACATCCGGTGAAGATAATTGGCTGTGGGAGTTTGGATCTGCTCACCGACAAAAAAAAAAACCGAAGGCAGAGCAAGAAACCACCCAGCCTACGGTGCGCGGTTTAATAAGTAAGCTTAACTGATTAATAAGTATGTGATAAGTTAATAGTAAACTAAGCGTAAAATAAATGTAGTTGCACATGCGTTTCTAACTTCTATTGCTACAATAAGAAACACTACATTCGGAAATTTGTTTTGCAGGCTACGTTCCGTATATGGCGGTTGTTAATTTCACAAGATTGCTTCCTGCCTTTCTCGTCCAATAATTTTCAGACCTGAATATATCATTATTAATTGTTCCCATTGTTCACAGCTAACACCTTAGTAAACGGCCAAACCAAAGTGATCGATGCTCAACTTGATAGGAGCTTTATTCAACCAGTGAACATAGCTAACATTTAGCACTTATATGTAACTATGAAAAACAGAAATCACCATTTTCTCGAACTGGAGGGCAATCCAGTGCACTATGCCTAACATTAAAGTGCATACAGAGTTGAATTTGCCCAGTGACTCAAAGACTCATTTGCTTTATTAAAATCAGGGAGCCTAAAATTGCCTGAATTATGTCAAAAGGACTTTGTCCACTAATGTCGTTCTGAGAAAAAATACTAATAATAACTACTTTTTGAACAGTTGCCTGATATATGTAAGTTATGTGTGAAATGAAAAAAATGCTTCAGATACTCGAACTCCAAAACATGTTTTCATCGAAGTTATGTTTATTAATGCTTGTGCCAAATTAGATTAATATTTTGTTATACACACTGCTGACCAATATTCAAATTGTTGTCATAACAACAATATCTTTTTAAACCACAGAGGATTGGTACCTTGTCCAGTTTGAGGACGAGGGACAGTTTTTCAGTGTGCTACCACCTGGAAAAGTGCGCCACATCTCACCTGCTGACATGCATGAGGCAATCACTGAAGGAGATTATGTAGATGCAGAATGACCTGCAGATGGCAAGTTTTATGATGCTAAAGTTGTTAAAATTGGTAAGATATTTCACTTCGCATAATTATTATGTACAATAAAATTATGTATATGTTGTGTTTATGTAGGTTCTTGTTTACAATTTCTCAAACAGACTTTGATGTATCTTTTTCTTTTACAATAGCTTTAATTGTGATAATTATTAATATTAATAACACAGTCATATCAGTAAGGGTTTCTTAAAACTTTTGACGATAAAAATCAACGGTAAAATACGACGTTTCGACCGCGCTTCGGTCATTATCAAGTGAAGCTAAAAAATGTAATGGTAGAATTATATATAGATATGCACGTAAGAAGTATTAAGAATTTAAAAAAATTTTAGCAGGTGTAAAAAAAAAATAAAAATTCGTAAAAAGCTAATTAAAAACTTTTGCATGAATTGAGTCAGATTGTACATTGAGAGTAGGTTTCAGTTTGTTAATGAAAAACATCTCATAAACGAGGCAATCAAATTTGTTCGCGCACTTCATTAAAACGCTGAAGTTCTTTGTGAGATCCTTTGGAACGAAAGAATGTTTGTCGCGAAAATGCTTGCCAATTGATGATGAACAGCTTTTGTGTTCGTCAGCACGTTGGTGAAGGTGACGGCGTGTGAAACCAACATAACCCGCATCGCACAGGTCACATTTAAATTTG
>OZ026601.1:21721429-21731429 GCA_964020085.1 Micromussa lordhowensis
AATGGCATATAATTTTCACCCATTTACACCAAAACTTAAGCACTTGTCCAAGACACAGATAATCAGAAAATATTTCTCCAAGATGATCTTACTATTTCCGTAGTTTTTAACACTCAGACTTACCAATTCCAGTTACATGTATATCAGGCTGCAAAGAAATTGAAGTAGCCAGCCAGGATGTACTAGCCAGCCTGAAAGTCATTTTCCTTGGGAACACTATTTCTTCTTTGCAGATTGGTTGTATGAGAGTTTAAGATATTTGCAGGGGATTCATTTCTCATTTATCATAAAGTTTTAAGCAGGAAGTTATTTCTAAGAGATCTATATTGAGTAAATCTCATTTGAGTTATTTATTAAATCTTTTTTTCAAATGGTTTTTTATACAGTCTTTTGTAAAACCAATCATTTCTAGGTAAATCTACAATACGTTGAACAGTTTTAACATATTTACACTCAAAGGTTGTTACATGTAGTTAATTAATATTGATCTACAAATAAATCATCATTTCATTGCCCACTTGTCATAAATTTGTCAAACAGCACATGCCACATGGTGGACAAATTTTATAGTGTGTTTCACATGTGCTACACATAGTGTTACACATCTGTCGCACATGTGTGGCACAGTACTCCTAATCTTTAAATGCTAAGGACATCGGAGATTACTTACGCAGCACCTGTCTTTTTTTACGCCTTGCCAAAGTACCTAAAAGACGAGTTGGTGCGAGTTGAGAAGCGGGCAATGTCTATAATATGCCCAGGACTGCCCTACCAGGAGACTATCGAATTAGTGAACATTGTCCCTATTGTAGATTTCATCATGGGCCTATGTAGTAATACTTTCGACACCATTATAAAAGACCCTGAACACCGTCTGAACAGGTTAATACAATTTAGTGGACCGTCACGTTATTCCCTAAGGTGCAACAGGCGGGCAATGTCTATAATATGCCCAGGACTGCCCTACCAGGAGACTATCGAATTAGTGAACATTGTCCCTATTGTAGATTTCATCATGGGCCTATGTAGTAATACTTTCGACACCATTATAAAAGACCCTGAACACCGTCTGAACAGGTTAATACAATTTAGTGGACCGTCACGTTATTCCCTAAGGTGCAACAGGCGCCTCATCGTACCTAAATGCAAGACAGATCGTTTTAGGAAAAGTTTTATTATTAGATCCTGCATAGATGATGTATATACGTAGATTGTTGGTCCTTTTATCATTATTTTTCACTGTATTTAGTTTTTATTTTACAAATAAAGAAGCCTAAGCCGTGTATTACACTGTGTAAAACACGACGGGCATTTGAGAACACGAGGGAAATGTAGAAAGCACGAGCCACAGGCGAGTGTTTTCTACATTTCTCGAGTGTTCCCAAATGACCAAAGCGTTTTATCACAGTGTAATACACGGCTTAAGCTTCTTCATTTGCTTTAAAATATAGATTTTACGCGCGCAAAACAATGAAACACGCTTTTTCTGTGTTTTATACTCTGATAAAACATGGGTTTTTGACCAATCAGAGCGCGCGCTGGGTCCCATCTATATTTTAATGGTTATTAAACTATCTATCTATCTCTCATCTATCTATCTATCTGAGCTCCAGTCTGATGTACCACTAAGCTAGAACGTGGACTACCTAATAAAAGACCCTCTACTAGTATGGTAGCAAACCAATCTATATCGCAGCGGACGATTGCTCCATTCGAGACTGATTACTTTCTCCGTTATCTCTATAGGAGCCTGTTGCTTGTGCAATAGGGCGGTATATTGATGAAAAAAGCCATCATGTCGTTGAATATTGCGGGTACATCATTCCTTTTCTCGATGCTATTGAGAATTTCTTACAAGTGGATGACATTTTAAAAGAGGTAGATGTTTAAACCTGTCTGTCAAATGAAATTGCTATTTTTTCAAACGAAAGTATTCCAGCTATGCCAGAGTTTTTTTCTTGCTACTAACAGGATAGGATGAAGGGTAATAGTCCCCAAAATAGGCGTTATTCTTTAGGTAATCCGTTTCAAGTTATTTTTATCCAGTTCTCCCACGGATAATGTTACCACGCGTGTTGCGTGGGTTTTTTTCATGGATGATGAAATTGCGCGTAAAGCCACTTGAGCTGTCGATGTGAACAAGAGTTCCGAAACCGGGAGTTATCGAAAAATAATTTTTATCGATACTGATTTATTTCAGGTACTATCATCTCCGCACTTTGATGAAAACGGCAAGATTTCTGACTTTTGTGATGGAGAAGTATTCAAGAAGCATCCAGTTTTTTACATCCATCCTAGGGCATTGCAGATTTTTCTTTACTACGACGACTTTGAGGTCACGAACCCCATTACTTCAAAGACTATTGTGTTAGGTAAGAAATAACACAAAGAATATTATATATTTCTTTGCTTCCTGAGTTAAAAAAAAGAGTTCCACACCAGTCTAGATCAATCATGTTTTAACAAATTTCGAAGTAAAAACTAAACAAATTAGCGAGAAAAGCAAAAGCGACGTAACGGCAACGTCAGGCAAACGCAATTAACCAGACCTTTAAATCTGTCTACAGACAGTTTTAAGGCCGGGCCACACGACGAACTTTACAAGAGGCGAACTAAACTGGGTGAATTAATTTCGTGATAAGTTCGACGTTTTACCCAACGGTAGAGCTTTAACAGTTTGGATCGACTAAAATTGCAATTTAGTTCGTCTCATGTGAAGTCCGACGTTTGGTTTGGGCCTGAAAGCTGTGTGAATTACCGTTAATTTAGTAGGGTTAGGCTGTCTCAGACTCAGCTTTTTTATAACTTATTCCTGTTTTAGGAGCATTCTATTGGACGTTGGGGAATATTCGTGCTAAGTATCGGTCCACTTTAAAGGTGATCCACTTGTATGCACTGGTAGAAAGAGATGCCATGAAGAGTAACGATGAAACTTTCGACAGGATTCTGATGAATTTGAAGTTAGGAGTTCAGCAACTTGTAAGTCAAAACTTAATGGTTAAGGTGAAAGAAGAGCGGGAGAGGAAGTGCTTAATTTTGGTGTACATGTAGGCTCAGTTTTATCATTTCATCTGTTATTGAGCTGGGCCCATGAAATTATTTCTTTTTACAACATACCATTTTAACTTTATTTGACTTGTATCAGTATACTCGTCACGGGGACCGTCCGAGTTTACTTACAGTTTCTTTTCTAACTCTACAGGAGTGTGGCTACTGTTTTAAGGTAAAAGGGGTTGAATATAAAATGTATGGCGCAATCGCAGTGGGCTTAGGCAATACTCCTGGGCTCAACAAGTTTGGTGGCTTTAAAGAGGGGGTAGCCCGAGCGTTGAGGATTTGCAGACACTGTATGGCAACATTGCCGGACTTAGTAAACAAGGTAATGGTTACTGCCGAATAGTGCTTGGGGTTGACAATTACGATTACACTTTCAGTTGTTGTAGAAAACCTATTACAGGAGCAAATGCTTCTTGGAGATGCTAAAACGAATTGGACGGTTTATGGATTTCCCAAGTAATGTTTTCATATTCAGGAATCTGCAGTTTCATGTTGGGACAGAAACATATTAGTAGTAGTATGATGTAAAAGAAAAAAGTGAAAACTTAAACAGTTGACGGCCCCGTCCACAATACGCCAGAGAAATTTATTTTCGCAGCGTTATTGGAGGAATTTAAAAACGCCGGCTTTGCGTTTTAGTGTGGACGGGGCCTCAGTCAGTGGTTTGATAATAAGATACGTGTTTTCAATTGCAGTATTCATGTAACGAATATGTGATATACTTTTCCCCTCTAGCTTTTTGAGCATGAATTCCAAAAAAGGACAATGGCTTCATACGAGGAACAATGTCGAGATTTAATGGATCCTAATTTACGTGAACATTATTCGAAAATACACGGGATTAATAGGTAACAATTATTATTGTAATAATGGTATTAATTTAAAATTTTACTTGTAATTTTATTTTTTGTAGATATTACAGCTTGTGAAGTAATTAGGTGAAGCCTGGAACCAAAATAGAGTTGGGAACTAGTTTCCTACTCGACATTTAATTCAAAGTCCTTTTTTTCACTCTGTCTCTCTCTATCTCGTTTAAAGGAGGTGCACATTTGCAGACACTTCTATGGACGTGACGTCCCAACTGCCGCAAGACGTAATGCATGTCTTATTGGAAGGTCTTGTACCTTTTAACATCAAGCACCTTTTGAGACAACTCATAGGTGCTGGTTTGTTTACGCTAGAATTTCTTAATGCTGCCATTAGACAATTCAATTACCCTGAATACATACCGACAAGCGAGCACCCTAACGAAATCAAGGACACCGCGGTAACGACTAACGATGGTACTTTCCGTCAAAGTGGTAAGTAGCTTTCACAGTTCCCCTAGGCGCTTTACTGGCCGCGGAGGCCTGGCACCAGTTGTTACCATGCGGTCAACATGGCCGCCGTGTATTTGTCGATTCCTGTCGAAATAAATCGTTGAATTCACACGCCTGTACTATTTCATGGTGTCAGAAGTGGGATGTTCTTCGTGTGACAGTTCAAGATTCAAATTCCAAGCTTCTTCACATTCAAACGACACTACAAGTAACACTCGTGGATGAATTTACGATTCCTTCGATCGAGTGACAGTTCAAGATCCAAATTTCAAGCTTCACATTCAAATAACATTTCAAGCAGCACTCATGGATAAATTTTCGATTCCTTCGATGGACTGGTCGACACCAGGTGATGTCCACAAGCGATTCAAGATCTTCAAACAAAAATGCAACCTCATTTTCGATGGTCCTCTCCTAAACAAACCGGAAGGTCAAAAGGCAAGACTTCTGTTGCTGTGGGCCGGCGATAAAGGTCTAGAGATATACAACACGGCAACCTGGGAAAATGACGCAGATCAATTCAAGATTAAACCAATACTCGAGAAGCTGGAAGCATACACAAAGCCCCAGAGCAACCAAATTCTATCCAGGTACCAGTTAAGATGCCTTAAACAAGATGATATGCCCTTGGAAGAATTCTTAACCAAGGCCCGTAAACTAGTCGACGACAGTGGGTACGACCCCGCATTCAAAGATGAAACCCTCCGAGACACATTGGTTTTTGGCCTGAGGTCGGACAAAGTCAGGAAAGATGCCATCTCCAAGGGAAACTCACTTACCTTTCAACAGGTCTATGACCTAGCCAAAACAGAAGAGAGCACAAGAGCACAGATGCAAGTCATTAGACAGGGGGAGCAAAACACCGAACTTTACTCTGTAAGAAGTAAACAGAGGACCGCTCCATTTGAAGGCTCAAGGAAAGCAAACAATTCCAAGCACACCTACCCAGGTAACGACCCTAAGCACCGCAGCCCGTCCAGCAACAAACCAAAGTTTAAATTTAAATTCAGTGGTTGTTTCAGATGCGGAAACAAACATGACAGTGATGCTACATGCCCAGCTACACATGCCAAGTGCGCATACTGCAAGAAAACTGGGCACTTTCAGAAAGTATGCATGAAGAAGCGCCTCAAGCAAGTACACGAAATCGTACAGAGCCCCCAATACCAGGGCCAAGAAATCCACAAGGCGATGACGGAGAAACCAGTGATTCCTCAAGCATAAGCAGCTGTGACGAAGACGAGCCAAGTGATTCTGAACCAATAGCAGTATTCTTGGATACCATTACCTCCGACAGCTCTGTTGACAGTATGAGCAGTTTCCCCAACAAGATCTACACTACCGTCAAGGTCAACAACCAACGTAACATCAAAATGAAGGTGGATACAGGAGCAGACACCTGCATCCTCACTACTGAAGATTTACAAAGGTTAGGACTCTCGGTTGAAATCAAGCCATGCAGCAGCGTGCTGAAGGGTTATGGAGGGCATTGCATAGCAAACCTGGGTACTACAACCCTTCAGATTGCATTCAAGGATGCCTCAGTCTCCTCAGAATTCACCATCGTCGAGGCCCCAGGCCATCCCTCGATGATCGGCTGCCGACAAGCTCAAGAGCTTGGTATCATAACTATCCATGTCGAAGAAGTCTCCGGTGATTCAGCATCACCTGCAGCGCAGCAAGCCGCCCATTATGTCGGTCTCTCCAAAGCTACCATGATGGATGAATACAAAGATTGCTTTGACAAAATCGGCCGATTCCCCGGGGACCAGTACCATATTCAGCTCATTGACAACCCAACACCAGTCATACACCCCCCACGTACAGTACCTGTCCACATCTTACCACTGTACAAGGCTGAGCTAGAAAAAATGATTGCAGACGACATCATCACCGACGTAACAGAGCCCACCGACTGGGTCAACTCAATCGTCTGCAATGTTAAGGAGACACCCGATGGGAAGAAGAAGGTTCGGCTATGCCTGGACCCCAAAGATTTGAATAAGAACATTCGCCGTGAACATTACTACAGCAGAACCATCGATGAGATTCTCCCATTACTCCATGGCAAAAAGTACTTCTCAGTAGTGGACACAACAAAAGGTTACTGGCATGTTGAACTCGACTATGACTCTAGTCTCTTGTGCACCTTCAACACGCCCTTTGGACGATACAGATTTAAGCGCCTACCATTTGGCATTGTTGTTTCCCAGGACATTTTTCAGCGAAAGTTAGACGACGTCTATAAGAACATGCCCAATGTTACTGGGATAGCTGACGACATCATTGTCTTTGGTTCAACAGAGAAAGAGCACGACCAAGCATTCGTCAACATGCTTGAAGCCACTAGGGCGAACAATGTGAGTCTAAACTCTGGGAAAGTGCAGTTTAAGCAGCAAAGTGTCAGTTTCTTTGGCCACACACTAACACAGGATGGTATTTGTCCGGCAGCTGACAAATTGGAAGCTCTCAAGTCTATCTCTGCGCCAGCCAATGCCAAGGAACTTCTGTCCCTACTTGGACTGATCACCTACCTCAACCGCTTCTCAGCCAAGATCGCAGAGCTTACCGCACCCCTTAGGGAATTAACCAGAAAGAACGTCCACTTTAGGTGGGAACGGGAACACAAAGCGGCTCTAGACAGAATCAAGAAGAAACTTTGCTCAGCACAGGTGTTGTCTTACTATGACCCAGATCCAGCAACAGCCACCATCCTACAGTGTGATGCCAGCCAAAAGGGGGTAGGAGCCTGGATAAGACAAATTGATTCGAACAGCAAAGAAAGAATTGTCGCTATGGCATCAAGATCACTCACAGACACTGAGGCCAGGTACTCCAACATTGAGAGAGAATGCTTAGCCGTGATGTTTGGCCTGGAAAAGTTTGAGTATTATCTGCTTGGCAGACACACTCTAGTTGAAACTGACCACTCGCCGCTAGAACAGATCTTCAAAAAAAACATTGCAGAAGCGCCGGCCAGGTTGCAAAGACTGCTACTCAGATGTATGAAATTCAACATTGAGGTCAAGTACAGACGAGGAGAAACAATCCCAGTTGCCGATGCCTTGTCCCGTGTGTGTTCAAAAATGGAGGTAATCGAATCTGAATACCAGAGTGAAAGCTGCGCCCCTGAATACAGCATACACTTTGTTACAGATACCTCATGCCCTATCGACATTGGCTTGGTGAAGTCAGCTTCAGCAATGGACCCGACAACACAGCTGTTGAAGAACACCATCTACAAAGGATGGCCAGAGTATAGGAAACACTGCCCAAAGGAACTATGGGACTACTGGAACATTAGGTGTGATTTAGTTTTAGAAGACGGTCTGATACTCAAAGGAGACCGAGTCGTCGTGCCAGAATCCCTCCGTGCTCGAGTGTTGGAGGTGACACACACTGGCCACCAAGGCGAAACCAAGTGCTTACTCTTAGCCCGGCAATCAGTCTTCTGGCCTGGTATCTCAAACGACATCCGCCAGATGGTGAAGGACTGTGAAATATGCAACAGGCACCAACAAGCACAACCGAAGCTGCCAGCAATGCAACCTGACCTCCCCACAAGGCCGTGGGAAAAGCTTGGATCCGACATCTTCCAGTTCAATGGTGCAAACTACCTGATCATTGTCGACTATTATTCAAGGTTCCCCGTCATCAGGGCCCTGAGTAATACCTCAGCATCCACCATCTCCAGCCACTTTACAAGTGTGTTTGCCGAGTATGGCCTACCTTCACACCTAACTGTCGATTTCGGGAGCCAGTATGTCAGCGAGTTGTTTAAGAGGAAGTGTGAAGAGAGCGGTGTCACCCTAACTTTCAGTTCACCATACCATCACCAAACAAATGGTGTTGCAGAAAGGTGTGTTGGCACTACAAAGTCTCTCTGGAAAAAAGCAGTTGAAAACAACCAGTGCCCAGAAACGGCTCTGTGGATGTACAGGATAACCCCTTTGGACGACCACCTTCCATCGCCTTACGAGCTCCTGTACGGGCGGAAACCCAGATCCCCACTGCCGACTAGTAACCTCGCCCTCCAATCCAAGCACCCTGGTAATGGCGCTCACCAAGAAGCCAACTTTCAGAAGCAAACTAAGCAGGCAGAGTTCTACAACAAGAGAGCCAGTTGTGACAAGCGTGTTCTCAACCAGTCTGAACCAGTATACGTATGGAACTCGAGAAAGCATGTCTGGGACCAGGGCAAGATTTTCAACCGCCGTAACCCTGACAGAGAACCAAGAACATATATCGTAGAGATGAACGGCAAGCTGTACCAGAGGACAAGAGAGCACCTGCGTCCAAGAGGTATCGATAAAGAGCCACCCCCTCTTCCTCAAGTCGCCCCTGAAGCGACGTCCAGCCAAGAATTGCCCTTCAAACAACTAGCCACAACACCACACAACACAACAGTGAATGGCAACCTTGTAA
The DNA here is from genome assembly GCA_964020085.1 of Micromussa lordhowensis. Classification (NCBI taxonomy): domain Eukaryota; kingdom Metazoa; phylum Cnidaria; class Anthozoa; order Scleractinia; family Lobophylliidae; genus Micromussa; species Micromussa lordhowensis. The sequence continues at coordinate 21,730,231 of OZ026601.1, forward strand.
CTCCTGTAGCCCCCAATGAAGGCTTTAGTTCAGCCACCCCTACCGTAGCAGAGAAGACTCAAGAGAGTCCAGCTAAACTTAGACCCGAGGATGAGATCGTTGTTGTTCGAGGGGGAAACACGATCTACCAGCCAAAGAGCCAAGTGACAAGATCCGGGCACGAGACACGAGTCCCAGCCAGATTAAAAGACTGAGAACATTCAGCTTGGAGTGACACTCAGTTTCGTTCGGTCCCTTTTAAGTGACATTTAGTGACTTTGATTTAATTACTAATTCTTTATGACTGTGAGCCCTGCATATGTTGCTACCTCAACGATAGGCCCAGCAGGGCACAGCCGTGTTATGCCGCATTGTAGTTTTCGGCAAGCGTTATGTAAACCTAGCTCTCGTTCTTGTTATTTTCAAAAAGAGGGGGATGTCACAGTTCCCCTAGGCGCTTTACTGGCCGCGGAGGCCTGGCACCAGTTGTTACCATGCGGTCAACATGGCCGCCGTGTATTTGTCGATTCCTGTCGAAATAAATCGTTGAATTCACACGCCTGTACTATTTCAGTAGCAGAAGTGTAAACCAGGTTTTTCAGACTTCTTAAAAAATTGTTCACACTCCAAAGAGTTGAAAAACAAATTCGAAGTTTTCATTCATGAAATGTTCATTATGTACAAAGTTTTCATGGGTTAAGAAATTAACGCTGTTACAATTTAATCGAGAAGTCCGTGTTCGTTGTTTTGCAGAACAAGCGACAGTTTTACAAACATGCGGTTTTCAGTGTTCTACATAGGTCAGCTGTTATAACAATAAATAAAAGGGTGTATAAAAGTTTGCCTTAATCACTCTTTTACTATAAATGTTAGAAGGCGTGTCTTCACACGATTACAATGATCAGACTGACTTTGTAATAGTGAGTAACGACTTTTAGAATTCTTTATGACAACTTTGTAATTTATAAAGTAAGTTCCTTATTCGGACTAATGCTTACTTGAACCCATTTAGTGTATGAGTGACATAATAGGTGCAATGGTTGTTTTGTCTCAGCTGTACAGATGTGGAGACTTGCCACGTTCATGCCGTTTTTTGTTGGGCATATGGTTCCACGGGAAGAAAGACACTGGATGAATTACATTAAGTTACTGGAACTTATGACATTAGCAATGGCCCATAGACACAGCAAGTAGACGGCACAGTACCTTGCCCTTGTGGC
>OZ026601.1:21736429-21768929 GCA_964020085.1 Micromussa lordhowensis
GCGAGTCACCTGGATTCTGCTTAAGATATACACTGCCCTGAGCAAGAAGTCTATGCCTTTGCAACATGTTGAATGCCCAATAAGCAATCTGGGATGGGATGCAAATCGGTATTGCTATTTGTCATTTATGTGTTGTCCAAACCTTATGAGGTGCTTTACTTTTTCTCCTAACGTAACATTGCGTTTTGTTGCCGAGTTAGTGGGATCTCCCTTGCCATCTGGAAATAGGGTAGGAAAAGCCATCGTTGGTAACAACTCAATCTTAAACTCGTTAATAGCGTCTGCACCTCTTTCAGGCCATTGTATTCTCTGTGTTTTCAAAACTTCATCCATATTAGCTCCTTTTGTTGCTTTAACTCAACAGGATTGAGTAAAGTACCGTAAAGACTCGTGTATAAGCCGCACCTTTTTGCTTAAGTTTTGGGCCAAAAATCGAGGGTGCGGCTTATACACGAGACCATTGCTTTCAGATAGAGTAAACTGGCTTGTTGTTGTCACAAACTGAACTGAAAACCTTCGGTAAATAAGGATTAAACATAATGAAACCTGTTGTTTACGTTGATCATGCTTTCAGTGGCTCCTAAAGGAGCCGTTTCTTAGAATCTTCAGGACAGTTCTAAACCCAAATCTTGCTCACTAGTAGTTCTTTCAAGAGTTTCATTTGTACTTTCGTTTGAGCAGTTAAACTCTAACTGTTATTGAACCTCCAATCCTCCGCACTGTTTGTGACCAATCACTTCAAAACCGATTTCTCTACTGCGTGCTAGAAAATACTACGCTATTTGGGAGAACTTGCGAGACAAATGGCCGACCGTTTCATCGCCCTTTACTACTTTCACAGCGTGTTTGTCCATGGGGTTGTTAAACTCTCGTTTAGCAACAAGTTTTTCCCCGATAGATGGCTGTCATAGGTCTTGATAAACACGACATCCACGCACAGCTGATGCAAAAGCGAACATTTCCATGTTCTGGTGTCCAGACTTCCCTCGTTAAATGACTGCATGGTTACGAAGCAAACGTTTTGGATCGTTCTCCTGCACTTATTTTCGTTCAAATTCTGTCATATTCTTTCAACTGTGGGCTTTATCAATGAAGATAACTATTGTCATTCACAGCGAATAGGGCAATTGATTAAAGAGAAGCTTTTGAAAGGTATTTTCAAAGTTGATTAACTTATTAATGTTGCTGCAAATACACAGATTTCGCCAAGTTTACTGTTAACATCAGCCATCTGCAAACAAACGATCAACTTTTTTTTTACACAAGTGCTTTTTGGAGTTCTTTTTTTTTTTGAAATCATGCTTGAATGTTGGGGGTGCGGCTTATACACGAGTGCGGCTTATACACGAGTCTTTACGGTACTACTTAATTCACTGTCTTCATTGCAAGGTATTTCATCAATATCTAAAGGACCTCTATCTTCATCTAAATGAGTGTCAGTTGCACTTTCCGCATCACAATCAATGTTTGTTAAATCATTTGGGATTCCTTCAAGAGGAAGAGCTGCCAAACAATTGTAATCAATCTTTACATCTTTGTAAACAGGATTGTGTTTAATTAACCAGTGCAAAGCAGATGAAACTTTTTCACGACGTACAGTCAAATCTTTGGAACTGTTAGTTTTTCCATTTACTCTCACAATTAGGATAGGTAAATGTTTTGGATATCTTGGTAAACTGTCTGCAAGATGTTGTGTGGGAAGTTTATGCAGTGCCCTTTATATGCTCTTTGCCCACCAGGCTTAGTGTAAACACTAATAACTGGGAAAACTCTTGCTATTAGCATTTCTTCTATTTGAGTGAATGGGTGTAATCTTTGTGCATATCTGTTGCTTGTAATTTGAGAAAGGATTGTTGGCAGGGATGTTTGTCTGGCTTTGACCAGCCTTCATCTGGTGTGCAAGGATTCCATGTAGACATAACAAAATCTGCATATTGGCAAACAGTTCTTTCCGCCTCTTTTCCTTGATAAATATCATAGTCTAGCTCATTGAGTTGTTGCTTAGAAAAAGTTTTTTTAGTCGAGTCCTTGTGTTTAGCAGCCAAAAAGCCTTTCAAAGCAGTCTCGGTCAGTTGACACAGTCCAGGGTGTTTGAGTTTTGCAACCCCATGACAGTGAATTGAACCTCGTTGGACAGCATATTCATACCTATACCAATGCCAGGAAGATCGTAATGTTTCTTTCAACCAAAACTTGACAAAACGATCAGTTCTATTAGTGAACGGCCAATCTAAAATGTGTGGATTCTGTATAACATGTTGTTGTCTTTTATTTGGTGAAAGTTTGTCTAAATTGGTGGTGAAAAGGTTGTGAAATTCAGGCCAATGGTATTCAGCACATGACAAAGTGAAAAATATAGTGGGTGGTCCCACTTGGATTATCATAGCCTTTAAATCTTCTTTTACTTTATTCCAATAGCCTGTGCTACCAGTTACATTTTTAGACTAATGCACTAGCTTAGACATCAATGTTGAGTAAGTATTTGATGTAAGCATTTGCTTTAGCTGTTCTCCTGATAAGCGCGAGTCACCTGGATTCTGCTTAAGATATACACTGCCCTGAGCAAGAAGTCTATGCCTTTGCAACATGTTGAATGCCCAATAAGCAATCTGGGATGGGATGCAAATCGGTATTGCTATTTGTCATTTATGTGTTGTCCAAACCTTATGAGGTGCTTTACTTTTTCTCCTAACGTAACATTGCGTTTTGTTGCCGAGTTAGTGGGATCTCCCTTGCCATCTGGAAATAGGGTAGGAAAAGCCATCGTTGGTAACAACTCAATCTTAAACTCGTTAATAGCGTCTGCACCTCTTTCAGGCCATTGTATTCTCTGTGTTTTCAAAACTTCATCCATATTAGCTCCTTTTGTTGCTTTAACTCAACAGGATTGAGTAAAGTACTACTTAATTCACTGTCTTCATTGCAAGGTATTTCATCAATATCTAAAGGACCTCTATCTTCATCTAAATGAGTGTCAGTTGCACTTTCCGCATCACAATCAATGTTTGTTAAATCATTTGGGATTCCTTCAAGAGGAAGAGCTGCCAAACAATTGTAATCAATCTTTACATCTTTGTAAACAGGATTGTGTTTAATTAACCAGTGCAAAGCAGATGAAACTTTTTCACGACGTACAGTCAAATCTTTGGAACTGTTAGTTTTTCCATTTACTCTCACAATTAGGATAGGCAAATGTTTTGGATATCTTGGTAAACTGTCTGCAAGGTGTTGACTGTTTTGTGGGAAGTTTATGCAGTGCCCTTTATATGCTCTTTGCCCACCAGGCTTAGTGTAAACACTGATAACTGGGAAAACTCTTGCTATTAGCATGTCTTCTATTTGAGTCAGTTCATATAATTCTTTAGGAACTGGTGATGGTATCATGTTGTTTTCAACAGAGAACTTTTTAACATTTCCCTTATGTCGTGTACATCTTGAACAAACAAATGTCTTTAAGTTTTGTTTCCTGGAGTTCAAAAGCAATGGCCATGCTTCACAACACACTACACACAGTTATTTTTAACTTCATTGACTTATGAAATTTTTCCATGTTTGTTCTTGCCCACTTCTGTTCATGAATGTGGCCATTTGTCATGCTATCAAACTGAAGTAAATATGTTTGTTGGTCTAAAATAGAATTTCTGCTTTCAGAAATAGATTGTGGGTCAGCGGAGGTAGGTGTCACACTGTGTGTTTTACTGATTGTTCTCATAAGCGTCCTGGTTTTTTCTCTATATTGCTTCATGTGACCTCTTTTCTTAGCTTGTTCGATTTGTTTATCCTCCTTAGACTCACTGTTGCTCTTTGTTTTTCTATAATTTTTCATGTAAGCATTTGTCTTAGCTCTTTTGATCTGTGCATTGTGCTCAGTCTCTTTGTTGGTCTTCTTTTGTCTATATTGTTTCATGTAGGCGTTTGCCCTAGCTCTTTTGATCTGTGTATTTTCGTCACTGTCATTCTTAGTCTTCTTTTGTCTATATTGTTTCATGTAAGCATTTGCCTTAGCTCGTTTGATTTGTGTAACCTCATTACTAACATTGTTGATCTTGTTTTGTCTATATTGTCTCATGTATACATTGTTGTTAGCTCTTCTAACTTGTCTATCAATATTGGTTTCACTGTTAAGCTTCTTGCGTCTATATTTCTTCATGGCCACATTTTTGTTATCCCTGATACAGTTGTTTTGTCTATTTAGATGAGGGTTTTTCCCTATTTCATTGACTCCACTTTGATCATTTTTTCAGTGCTTTTACTAATGTTATCCTCCTGTTCAGTTCTACTCAAAGTTTCTGCAATTTCTTCAACAGTGGAAATTAATTGATGTTACTTGTTGGGACCGTTTGACCTGGTGATTCATTTGCTTGTGTATTACTGTTACTAAAAATGGTACACTTTTGAAAAATAGCAAAAAACCAGCCACCAGGAAAGCCTTGTAGAAGATCACCAACTGAAGGGAATATTCTTTCTGAAATGCATAAATTGTCGATATATATCCAGTAAGCGCCACTGTTTATGGCAACGGTAAAATGGTGACTAAAACATCGAACCAGACTTTTTAATGAGTACCAGCAACCCAACACTTCCATAGTAGAAGGAAACACTACACCATTGATACAGTTTGAGGACAGTTCAATAGTCAAAAACATTGGCATTGTAACAAAATGCTGCAGTGATGAGATGTCTCCAGAACATGTTTGATGTAAGTCACAGTACAGAGTAGTGCTATTTGGTAATATTGCCTCAGAAACAGAGCTCTCAAATTTGTTATGGCGACTTAAATTGCGTGATGTCATGTATAAAACAAAGACACTAGTACATTTTCTAATTGCATGGTTGCAAGTACAACAAAACGATTGATTTGTCTGTTGAATAAGAAATGATGACTTCAATTCCATATTCATTTGACCCACAGTACTCAATCTAAATATGTCACTAAACACTGCATTTGCAACATGTCAGTAAAAGATGGGCAATGTTGTCTTATCAAAGCCCAGACAGTTTCTCGCAACAACTCCAAATCTGTATGAACATTACTATTAATTTTTGTAACAGTAAACATGCGTGGTATAATGTTTCAAAAAATGGGTTGCGGTTAATATTCCGCAGAGAATCCACGAAAATGACACAGCTGAGTTCTAAGAAGCAATCAACAGCACTCGAGAATTTGCCTGGGTGTTTGAAACAATAATTGATGAAATGTCTTGGAAAAGTAGGAAAATGAGATGTTGTTGAACTTGCTGCATGTGCCTCCGTAGATATCCTTGCATGCTTGTTTTCGATGTCTTTCTTATCAGTGGAAAAAATTTCCATTGATTATATGCGCATGTTTATTTGTTATAACATAAGGGTTAAAACTACCATTAGAAGCATGGGGAATTCTTCTGCACAAATATTTTCCTGAATATCTGGGAACGGTAATTGAGTAGTGACAGCTACAATAGCATCGTTTTACGAACACATCATCTTGCACACTGGAGTTATTTAATGATGATGTCACGAACAGTATTAAAATTACACACAAGAAATGCCGCATAGCTGAAAACGATACACAGAGTAACTGAGTGGAGTATACGCAGTTTGAGATTTGCCGAATACAACAACAACAAAACAACGAGCACTGTTGCTTCAATAAAGCTATAAAAGCACACCCTTCTTCAATTTTGACAACAGATATTTTGTGTTTGCTTGTTTTTTTAAAAAACTTTGTTTTTTCTTTGAGCAGTGCTGCCCACGGTTGGCACACTGGCCACTTTTTGCTTTATGAACACGCTGGTTCTAATATGGCGAATACTCGCTAACTCCACTCCAGCAAACTGTGTACAATTAATTTTTAAAGGCCAACTTCAAAAAGAACTTACCAGTTCTGCTCAGATGTTCACCTCAGAAGAAAACACTCGAATACTCCTAGTTCCGCCAAGCACTGTTGGTCACTCAGATCGACGAGTTCCGTACTAGTACAGTACATTTACTAGTAATAGTACACCATGAATCTTGCACGTGCTGAACAAATAAGAAGCGCGCTGATTGGCTAAAACTATCACTAACTGTGCACGTGCTCAACGGATTCTGCTGAACAGATTGGCTAAAACATCAGAAATTGTGTCGTCACGATCTACATAACATTACATTACTCTACACTTTTGAGCGTCTCTGATATTTTTTCGCACATCCATATCTTCTAGCGGCTCTATAATCTACCGCCTCGTCAGGCCTGCGGTCTTCCAGAAGACCTGAATCGTTGGCAACAATCTCAATTTTTTTTTGATTGCATTCACATGTTAAGGTGGGGTAACCCACTTCAAGTGGGGTGAGTTTTCTCCATGCAAAAGCTGCAGAGTGGGGTAACCCGTCTAACTGGTGTAATCAAATCACTCGAGGATGGTGATTCATTTCGATGATTTCACCGCCAAAACGCTGATGAAATTGACAGTGCTGGTAACAATTTAGGATAGTCAGGCTCATCAGCGGGAGCAAACTAAAGTTTTGCCTGAAACAAAGACATTGGAGCGCAAAGCAGCTTCATCGGAACAAACAGTAGTTCTTTGTTTATGGGTGTGCTTAGCAACCAAGTGATTGCATTTTGGACCTCACCCTTTACCACGGGTAGGTGAGATACCTAACCTCTCTGGGGTCCCCCACTTCCATGCGAACAGTCATTCCCTAATGCAGTCTCTAGGTGTATCAGTTTAAATTTCATCAGCAAATATGACTGGTTATTTTTTTTGGAAAGCCAATAAAGAAAATGTGATTACTGTAGACTGATTGTTGAACGGTAACAACAAAACCTCATAACTGAACTGTAACCTTATAACTGTTGTAGCATGAAACCCTTTGAATGTTTCTGAAATTTTGGTCAATTTTCTTAAAGGACCAACACAAATACAGGGTTTTGACATCTCCACTGCCCGGTATCCTGAGTCAAGTGAAAAAGAAGACAGGCAAGAAAAACTTCATGTTTGCTATCCTATGGGCTAGTAGAAAATCTGAAAGATTTAAGACTTTCACCCATGCATCCCATGCATCAGCTGGTCTATGGAAACAAAGTTTTATTCTAGTTTGAGGCTAGTAAATTTCAGGATGACTAGCCCAGTGGTTAATGACTCTGATGACCACATGTCAAACCCTGCAAATAGATGTATGACTTAAATAATTGGTAGATAAAACCACCTTAAACTATGTCTAGAAGTATACAACCTTTTGCACTACATATTGCAATTCCTAGAAACTTTACTAGGAAGTTTATGCCTTTAGAAAGGCACCACCTTTGCAAAGAGCTAGCAAAAAGACGTGTTCAAACTCTTTTGAGTCAGTCATATGTGCAACAGGGAAAGTCAATTCCCTGCTGCATGCTTCTACTTGTGGAAAGCAGATGGTGTGTTGGGGGTTTCTTTCCTTGCAGTCGAGGTTGAAATTAACTTTTACAGAGAGTTGTTCACCATTAAAAGGTCGATGCCTTTGTCCTGTAAACCAACCAAGTACTCCACATGGACTTACATCCACAGCCTGATACTTCACAGCTTCATTGTTATCACTTTCATCTGTAACATTATTCTCTTTCCATGCCAGTGCTTCTGTTTAGCCCGTGATGTTCTTATCTTCCACAGTTGCTAGAAAATCTTGGAAATTGTCCATCACTTCCTCGCCCAGCTTCCTTCTTCATGTTCCTTCAGCTGAGTAACATGGTGAAAGCAGCGAAAAAACATAATCTGCATCCACAGGACCACTTGCAGTTTGTACAAACAAGTCCTTGCAAAGGGCAGCATTATCTTTAATGAGTTCATATACTTTAAATAGTTTGAGACCCTCGCAAAAATTCCCTCATGTAGAGCAATCACTTGTTTATTATGCTCACTTGAATGGTTCCAGTGATTTCATCTTGATGAATCTTGTCTAATGGGCCAGTGTATCCATGGTCTAAAGTCAAATCTAGCAAGCTATCATCATAGGAATCACAGTTTCCTATCTGTTCAAAGAGTTCCTTGTCCTTAGGAGTGAAAAGTGTTTCAGCATCAAGTTGGTCAAGGTTGACGTCGGGTGTTAGCATCAATTAATACACTGACTCAGCCAAAAATGATGGAGAAGGACCACCCTGTGCTAATGAAGCTGCCACGATTTCACCACATGTTTTAAGTCTTTTATTTTGAACATTGTATATGGAGTTAATGGGTGCCCCATCAGGGAACGTCGATTTTCCAATTTCCGAAACAACATTTGAGAAAAATTCTTGGGACAATGCACCTGTGTCAATACCATTTTCTCCACAATACTTTATTTGTAAGATATTCTCTGGACAAGATTTGCTTGCTTGACGTTGCCAAAGGGAAATTATCCTTGGAAGAGGTGCTCCTCGACAAGTGATGAAGAAGTCACAATCTTGCTTGACATTCTTCTGCATTGCACGCACTACACTTGCAGTATCCTCTTGGGCTAAGGTGGTTTTCTGTAGACTGTGAAAGCCAATTGTAGGAACAGTTAGGTCTTCCATACTTTCCTCACCAAGCTTCTTTTGTAATTCTATAGCCAAAGCTTCATCTGATTCATATGTAGTGACGAACTCTTCAAATTCCTCAGTTGCTTCTGTTTTTTTTTTCTTTTGGGTACTGAGCTTTCATGATAGGGAACGTTTTCTTCCTCCTCCTCATCATCTGGGTCAGGTAAGAAGTCGCTCATACGACACAAGTAGAGGACGATCTTGGCATAATCTCTTCCTAGGTCCTCTCTATACCACTTTAACGAAAAGAACTCTTTGGGGCATGACCCTGGGATGAACTGCGTTTCCTCCCCACTTTCTAGAAGTAGCACATAGTTTTCATTGGTGTGAACAATATCACTATGGTAAGCCTTGAATTTGTCCATTGCCTTCTCCAGGATGACATTGCAGGGTGCTTTATTCGACACTGACAAAGCAATACGCTTCCCTCTCTTTGGTTTGAGACGCATCTCTTTTTTGCAATAGTACATCATGCCTATCATAATTTGTACTTCTACTTCCTTGTCAACTTGTTTCTTGGACACCATGGCTTTCCATTCTTTTCCCTTGGATTTTCAAGTCACTAAAAGACTTTACTGCTGATGCTGTTCTACCTGAAAAAGAAATTACTATAATTGGGATTCTTTGTATCCAATAAAAATCAACATGGTTCAGTAGTCAAAGATGATAAATATAATGTGAAGTCTAGTAGTCCAGATCTTTACTGAGGACTAAGGTCTCCCATGAATGGATTGCAACCCTTTGAGTACTAGCCCTAAAACAATAACATCTGCGATGACGGCAAATAGAATTAGAAGCTTACAAGAGCTGCTGCACTACTGAAATGTTATGGCAAGTGTCGACTCTACTGTAAAACCAGCCCACGGTTTTTTTACCACTTTGTAAATAAGCAAGAATGGTTGTTGCGCCTATGAAGATTATGAAGCTTAATTCAATTGACGACATTGTGGAGACGTACCACAGGCAGATGCATTCGCATTTCGGTTTGTCCTTGGGGGGAGGGTACGGCTACAGGTAGGCTGACAAATTTCAGGAACTCGCTTTCTCATTTGCTCCTCTTGAATGGCAGAATAACAAACACATTGCATATTGAAATTTTGTGAAATGGGACTGATCTTGTGTGTCAATCAATGAATGAATCAATCAATCAATCAGTAAAAACAACACTTCTTTTACCAAGGGAGTCTAAGAATAAAAGCCTATAATAAGAGAACATAGCATTCGGGGTGGGCTGTTGATATGTTTTGGAAACATGCTAGAACTGTAAACATTTACCCAATAAACAATGTATTCTCTCAACAATGTACCTTGCACACTTGTACTGGAACCAGGATTGCCAAAACTGAAGTGTGCCACTGTGGGAAAAATTAAATATTCTGTTAATATTCCAAGGGTGGCTACTAACTGGCAAAGTTATCACTCTTGTCTTTTCATAGAATGAGAAATGTTGAATGAATAGAAATTGTTTAGGGACTCAAACGTTAATCATTGCTTTACTGCTACAGGCCTGTTTCCAATTCTTTTTACTTTGGAAAATATCGAGAAGGTCGATTTGGAGTGACCTTGCCGGCCAGCCAATATGGCGGATCGAAGGAGTTTTACTTCAATCCTGATCCTGCCATTGTAATTTCTCGACAATCCTTGTAACAGACATAAAGAACTATCTTTCTTTGTCTTATTTATGAAAATAAATTCGAAACATGATAAGTTTGAATGACCAACGGCCAAGAAGCACGAAGGTATTTTTTCCTAGCTTTGAAAAGTTGCTAATTTACTTCAAATTGAAAGGCTGATATCTCCAGTGTTATCTCGATTGAGAAGCAACCAGTTACCCAGAGTGTAGCTTAGTTACTGCTGATTTGATTCCATTAATAAAATTTTGGGGGAGTTGTAACAGCGTAGGATAAAATATTTTATTATCAGTAATAATTTAGCCTTTTCTGCCGAACAGCTTGTTAAGCCAATATTAGTCGAGGAAAATAGAAAACGATTCCTGTCGCTTAAATAATGCAATTTCCATGTTTTCTTGCTTATATGATTCAAAGAGCTGTGTTTAAAGACAGGTTTCAAGATTGTGTGTGCGATTTCTAGCGCAAAAGTTTCTACCACTCACTTAGTTGTACTGTAAACAGTCTCCACTGACATTGTAAATTCGACCAAGTGCGTGAACATGTCCCGTTAAAGTGCTTATTCAATTGGTAAACTCATCACCAATAGGTGAGCTTGGGCGTTGGTGCCTACAAATTGGTGGAGCCGGGCAATGCGCCAGCAAGAGGAGGTATCCATGGCAGCCCTGCGAGCGGCCCCCACCAAAGGCACCGTCACACTGAACAATTCAGTGGAATACTTACCAACCCAATACTTACCTAGGCCCATACCTCAAGGGGGAGGGAGGGATGGGAAAAGCCAAGGCAAACTGGCACACAAACAGCAAACTATTGCAACGACACTTTGTGTAGAACTGCAAGCAAGCCACTGCGTATATAAGTCACGAGGTGCCCGTGTTAGAGGCAACAGGCCACCCTGGTGCTTGAAAAGGAGGGGCCAGTGAACAGGGGTGAAATGGAACCTCCGACTCCAACAACCCCAAGCACCAAGCAGCAGGTGCATCGAAAAACAGACACACTTACCAAATGAATGCAGCTGACACAGAGAGCAACTTCAAAATGCAGTGCAAGCCCCAAGCAAGTTGGTGCTGAACTTGACTGCAGTAACGGAAAAGCCATGGATATACAGTGGTAGGGACGCACAATGTCAAGCCAGCTGACCAGAGATGCCCGCGAGAGTTTCCAAAGGTGTGCGGATATACAGCTGGTAGGCATTGCTAGTCCAACGTCCAAGAGCCTGAATCAGGTGGTCAGGAACAGCGTTGCGAGCTGCGACCGAGGCGGCCCCAATGCGGAAGCTGTTGCTGGAAAAATTGCCATCAATCCCCGCAGTAGAGAAAATTTGCCGCAGCCAATCAGTCAAGATTGAGCAAGACAGAGGTTGACCATTTGCAAGAAGGAACAAGGGGCCAGGGACATTCCCTCGAACAGAGAGGTAAGCCAGCAAAGCGTGAACTGCGCAAAGAGGTGCCCGACCCAGACCAATATGGACGTGGCAACCTAGATGGAACGGATCTGTCTTTGACGCATTTATCCTAACAGGGAGGCAGGTAAGGGACTGAAGCGAATCCACTGCGATGTCAGCCACTGAGAGATGAAGCGCTGGAGAAAAACTAGCTAAATTGGGTACGGTTAATTCAGCAGTACGGAGAAAACCAAAATAGCCCAGCAGGCAGGCTGCCCAAAAGGCACAATAGTCGAAGATCTTGAGGTCCAAAGCCCGATGAATCACCAAGAGAAGGCTGTCCGTAATCGGAAGGCGCTGACCGGCGGGGGAACCCTGGGAACGCTTGACCCCTCTCAGCACTCGTTGGAGCCGTAGGCAATTGAGCAAAGGGTCAGGAAAACCTTGCTCAATGTGCAAAGAGCGAACAGCAGATAAATAAACTTTAATTGAAGAATGTTGAATTGAATCTGCCGGAAAGGAAACAAACAAACATAGAGCACACTCGTCTGCAGGGCATGGTGAGCCACTGGAGTGGAGCTTTCCAGCTTGGTGACAAAGTTCGAGGAACTTGTGTTGACCTGTGGCATAAGCTTTCCGCGTGGAAGGAGCTAGACCCTGAGCCAAGAAATGCAAGCACTGTTGTTCTATGGAGGAGGTGTTAAACTGTCCAGCAGAAGCTGAGGAATGGGACAAGGGGGCAAGTAAGCCTCCGGAGCCAGCTGCCTGAATTCCTGCCAATGGAAATGAGAGATAGCATCAGCAATTGTGTTTTCAACACCCGGAACGCGAGCAGCAGTGCAAGTAAAACCCCAACGCGCCGCCGAAAGCAGAAGATCACGGAGAAGGTGCATTAAAGCTGGAACCTTCGAAGTTCTGGTCATGAGGATCCCGACTACAGCCTCGTTATCTGAGCAAAACAGGACATGCTTCCTGGCCCACAAGGATCCCCAAAGGTGAGCAGCAATCACCACAGGAAAGAGTTCTTTGTATGCGATAGATTGCCTGGCCTGCACTGTTGACCAAGCACCGTAAAACCACTGGCCTTGAGAATAAGCGCCAAAGCCAATCCCTCTGGCTGCATCCGAAATAACCTCCAAATCTGTGGCAGCAGACATGCCAGGGTACAACCAGAACCCAACTCCATGCCAAGAATATAGAAACTGCTGCCACCACTGCAGGTCAAGACGAAATTCCTGGTTAATTCGAACGGGATGGTCTTTATTACAGAAGCAGCAAAGTAAATCAATAATCCGACGAAGAAAGGCTCTACCTGGCCAAACGACCTTAGCTGTATGGTGTAAGTGGCCTATAAGGGACTCCAATTCCCGTTTTTTGCACCAGCGACGGGGGATCCATGACGGAATGAGTTCTCGTAGGGCAAGTAATTTGTCCTCAGGAAGATGGGCCACTTGGTTAACAGAATCCAGTTCAATTCCCAAAATAGTCATAGAAGTGGCTGGACCAACACATTTGTTAGCGTGAAGAGGCAACCCTAGTCGACGACAAACAGAGATTGTCGTTAAGGTTGTAAGCACGTTGGGATGACTGTGGTGGACCTGCTGTGATAAAGTCATCCAAGTAATGTAACAGATCGGAAAGGCGATGTTTATGGAGAAGGATCCATTCGACCATATCAGCTACAGAATTGAAAATAAATGGTGCAGAACGGAGACAGAAGGGGAGCGAGAGGTCAACATAGAACTGACCATGCCACCTCATGCCCAGTAAGAAGCGATCCCCTGGATGAACTGGGATGTTCCGATAAGCGGATTCCACATCGAATTTAGCCATAAGGGCGCCCGGCCATAATGGGAGACCATGCGAATAACTTGATCAACCTTAATATACTGGAGAGAATAATCCAAAGGATTGATGCCGTCGTTCACACTAGCACCCCCCGGAGAAGACAAATCGACTATCAAGTGCCATTTGCCTGGTTGGCCCTTCTTAGGAATGACCCCAAAACTGCTTATATGCAAATGAGGGAAGGGAGAGGCGGAGAAGGGGCCGGCAACCCTACCCAGAGAGACTTCCTTAGCCAAGTATGCATCGACAATGTGAGCATGGTGAAGAGCAGAGAGTTTGTTTCTTTTAGCTGGCTTAAGCTTGTGAGCTGATTGGAAGCCTAATCGGAAGCCATGCTGGAGACCCTGGAGGACATGGAACACTTGTTGCTGGTCGGGATGATTGGCCAATTCCTTTGAGAACTCCTCCACCTTAAGGGGACTAACTGCTGATACAGGAGGGAGAAAAGACCCAGGCCAAGGGGCAGGGGGGGAAGGGGCCCAGACTAAGGAGAGGACTCCTGGCCAACAAACTGCAATATCAAACAACTTGACACCTTTAACGTAGCAAAAATGGTCCAACTTAGCTACTGTTGACGAATGAGGTAATGCAACTAAGACATAATACACTGCCTTAATGTCAGGAAACTGGGAGAAAACTCTAAAGGCAATCAAAAACTGATGAACACGAAGCAAATAAACAATCATGAGAGCAACAAGGCGCATCCGCTAACGCCTGGTTTTCAAGGTGATGGACAAACCGACACGAGGCAAATTGTGCCGAACAGTGGCCCCTATTCCACGATCGGCAAATGACTTGAGAGGAGTCAGCTCCAGCTGGTTCGGGTAGCTCGCTCAAGGAACCACCAGACCCAGAAAATACGACGTCAAAATCAGCGTGAAAATTGTAAAGGCTTCGGACCATGTCACGATGTCCTTGATGCAGCGGCGTTGCTTTTTAGTGCTTGGCAAAAACACTAACCGCCCGTCCAGAAAGGCTTGCGACTCCGGCTCAGTCTGAATGATGTTGACGGACAGCAAATCCCCCAGATCCATGTACTTGCCGGCAACAATTTTGCTAATCATTTTCGCGGGAATTGGTGAAAAACTGGGGCCAACTACAAACGGTTGCTGGAGTAGCGGTCCCGACGGCAAATTTGCTGCCAAGGTGCTGTCGCTGAATGGGACCGGGACAGAAGCGCCCGCCATGATCGATGTGCTTAAAATCGGCGAGCGTGGGGTTGCAAAAGTGGCAACAAAGGATGGTACAGTAAAACTAGGCCTACCTGGTATGGTTGAAGGTCTGTGGCTCCGGAAAGGTGCCTCCAGAAGCTAAAAAGGTCGCTGTTTGCTGCGACAGGATGGGCAATACTGGCGCGGGAACGCCCCCAGACAATAATTTTAGTCCACGCTAACTGCACTTCCACGCGAATTGCCCGAGCTAGGGCCAGGGTCTTTTTCTGCCGCTAACGAAGCCTTCCCGGCATCAACAATGGCAGCGATGAGAGCGGGGTCATCGAGGCCAGCAGCAACAACTGGAGCGGAAACTACTGAAGATGTTTGAGGCGCTGAGTTTGCCGCAGAAGCAAGCGACAAAGGACCAGCCAACAACTCAGCGTGGGGAACGGGATCCGAGTTTTCCTCGTCTAAACTAGCAGCCAAACTATTGTTGGTTCGCCGAGCAGTCATTGTACAAGCGGGAACAGCAAGCAAACCAGAAAGCCAAGGCACAAACTGGCACACAAACAGCAAGCTAATGCAATGACACTTTGTGAAGAACTGCAAGCAAGCCACTGCGTATATTAGTCACGAGGTGCCCCTGCTAGAGGCAACGGGCCACCCTAGATATAGCTGGGGAAACAGCTGACCAGCATTGTTTCGAGGTTAACTTTGCCTAAATTATATTTAGCCACATATAATCTTTTTTATAAATTCCCCTCACTCTATTGGGATATTGAAATCACCTATCTTCTGGCATGAAATATGTGTCTGTCTGTAGGCAGAACAATGAATGTTGACAAAATAAGGCGAATGAGTTTGTGACAAGCTCCTGGGAAATGAACATCACGAGGAGCTCTATATCTCTAATTAAATTCATTCATTTTGGTCACCTGACATTGTGCAAATGCTACATCTAAGTTAATGAAACCGATTTTTAGGTTTGACAGCTACAGTAGTAAGTAGTAGAACTGCAAGCTTATTTATAATATTAGTAACGATGATATGATACCGTACTAAAGTTGGTATGGGAATATTTTAAATGCGGTCAGTGTAAAACATGGACTCGACTGTGGACTGTGGACTATGGACTGGGTATAAAACATGCAGTGTTAATTTCAAGGCATAACTAACATGGCGTTATCTTTTAGAAGGATCTAAGTTGTTCAAACTTGATGCATGGTTTATTAATGACTGAAGAAACGGTAAGATGACACTTTCCGTCTAGCTGTAAATCTACATTTTTGATGTCTTGGAGAGGGGGTAGGGGAGGGAGGATGGCCGTCTGCTCTACAGCAAAATGTAACTAAAGCGAAAGAATAATCTTAATGCGGAAAAAAATAAGGTTTCGAAAACTCTAAGACAAGTTGTTTTGCAAGTTATCACAATAATAATGCAACTCTTATTTCATGGGCTCACAGAAGACGTGGTTGAGTGGTAGCAGGAACACTCCAATACCATTGCGGTTAATGCACCAACAAACGGAGCTTTTTGTTTCCCTTATTGAGCAGGCACTTCCAGTTTAAACGAGCGACAAATTTCGCTTAGTTTACTGATTTTAAATTTACTGATCAGCTTCTGTGAAGTGACGAGTTCGCAAAGATTGTAAGCATCGTACATCACTGGGTGCTTGAGCTGTATGTGTTCCAATACCTCATTCGGTAAGGTTGCCAGCGCTTCTTCATTTTCAGCTGCTTCATAGTCTTTGTCGGAAACTAACTGGGCTTCTGAGTTTTTCATTTCACCCGCCGTGAAAAAAAAAAACTTTAAATTTGCGTCAGGAAGACAAAACGTCTTCGTGTGAGACATCCCGATAATGCGGACATATTGTGATGTTGTTTTCTTCCTGCAGTAAGTTGAAAAGGCCTGCAAAGGGCATATCCCGGCTTGTAATTAGGGAAGTACCGTTGGAAGTGTTATGGTAGGGCATATATACCACAAGCAAAAATAAAAACTTTGAGCAAGGGAGAATCTCGCAAAAAAAAGTCAAGCAAAGCGATCAGCCTAGGCAAAATTCCTTGTAGCATCAGAGAGTTGGCACGATCGAGAAAAAAAGTAAAAAAGAGCCGTCACCATTGGTGTAATGGCGCAGCCCACTAACTGTCCTGGTTAGGTGAGTTGCATGCAGAGGCGGGCCATGTGTCAACCCTTCTAGCCGGGTACCCGGTTAGGTGGGGCACCCTCCCTCCATGTAAACAGGCCCTTAGAACCCAAATTACCTGGCTCTAAGGATAAGTCATAATAATTTTCTAGGCCCAAGAAAATCATTATGACTTATCCTTCGATAAGTCGATACAGTGAGAATAGAACATCGAAAATGTTTGCAATAAAATAGATACAGAATTTGAATGTAGCTGCATTTCGCTTTTAAGCGAAGCATCGATAACGTTGAAACCTTTGAAATGAGTCCTTATATCTCTCTACAACATCGAAAATGTTTGCAATAAAACAGATACGGAATGAAAGTAGCTGAATTTCGCTTTTAAGCGAAGTATTGCTAACGTTGACTGAACCTTTGAAATGAGACCTTATATCTCTGGTGCATTGCGAAAGCGATATGCACTCGCTTGATGCTATGCTTTGTCCGCAGCTGTCCGTAACAAACCTTGAAAACCCACATCTAACCATTGTTACTTCATCTTTGTGTCGATGAAAGCCATTTAGAACTGGACATCAATGAGCAAATCAAAAACTCTGAAATAAAAATCAAGAAGTACAAGTTTGCATTGGATCTCTACAAGTAATTCAGCTATCAAGAAATCAATTTGAGCTCAACTTTTGTTCTGTTACCTTTTGAAAAGCAGAAACGCTTTTGAGGTACATTGAGGGTACGGGTGATATTGCCAAAGAAATAAAGATAGAAATAAAATGAAACCACTTACCTTGTGCGATAAGCATAACACAAGCGACATAAGCACAAGCATAAGCACAAGAAAAAAAGAATGCTCCTTTTTTCTTGTGCTTATGCTTGTGCTTATGTCGCTTGTGTTATGCTTATCGCACAAGTGTGAACCAGGCTTTAGCGAACGGGAAAGGATGTTCATTTCACATCAGTTTGTCAATCAGTCATCCTCGTTATGTCCTCGACGTTCATCGTTCAGGCTTGAAATTGCTCTGCGATACAAAATTTTTTCACAATAGCAGCTAAGGTGGGTGATTTTTATTTGTCATCTGGAGAAAGGGGAGTACAAATGAGAGTTTAAGAGGCTGAATCAGTTAAAGAGGACATAATTTGAAAGGTGACATAATTTGCATTTTTTTACTCAACAGTGATTACAATTATGTACATGTGGGTCGGTATTTCCGCGATAGTTTTTAGCCACGTAAGATGAATAGAATGAATAGTTTTTTTCGATATTGGAAATGAAAATTGAGTTCCTATGTTCTGGGTGATTTCCAAAATACTTTGATTTGGAAAAAAAAATCGATCGCGTGTTTTGAAAAATGTTTACAATTGAGCAACAAAATCAAGATTTCTCCAGAAATCATGTATCGATATATTTTAACTGTCTTAAGACGTAGGGTTTTGTTACCATTTAAACTAGAAACACGGAAATAACTTTAATTAGACGACAGGACTAGTTTTCTTGTCATTTCTTTCAATAAACATCTGCCGTATTCGCTTAACGGGCTGGTCCTCAACAATGGCTCAACTGTTCAGACTGTCACTGGTGTTATATCTTTTTTCTCCACCGTTAAATTTCCCCTATTTTGTTTATTAAGGGAATCAGTTATTCAATAAACAAGCTCTGTTCAAGGTAAATGGCAAGTTCTTAATCGAGATAACAATGGAGATATCAGCCTCCTAATTTGCAGTAAATTTGCGACTATTTAAAGTGACGTTAACATAACTACGAGCCTCTAGGCCATTGGTCATTTAACCTTATCAATTTCCGAAATTGTGTTGATAAATCAGACAAAGAAGGATAGTTCTTTATGTCTGTTACGAGAATTGTCGAGAAATTACGATGACAGGATCAGGATTGATGTAGCAAGAACTACTTCGATCCGTTATAATGGCGGGCCGCCAAGGTCACTCAAAATTGGTCTTCTCAATATTTCCCAAAGTAAAAAGAATTAGAACTTTTTAACATCCATTTCCCTGTTAGGACTCTAAAACAAGACTGCATGCCAAATCTCGGCAAAATTGGCGAGGTACGGTGGCCGCGAACTTCTTAAAATTCTTAAAATTTTCAAAAGTTAAAACACTTCTGCACAAAGAGAGGATAGTCACAGGTATTAATATAGCTTCTCTTTAGTAGTTGTAAATGGCATTTAACAATGCCATTATACTGGTCTGTGAGTTGTAGACTTGATTGATACAAATGCTGTTATACTGTTTTGCAAAATTGCATCAGGTGGGGGAACCTGGGTGTCTTGAAAACAAACACCCCTAAGACCCCCTAAGACCCCTAAGACCCCAAAACTTGAAAACAAAGACCCCCCATATTTTTGGGGGTTCCCGCGAAATTACGACCAGCCGGTCGCCAATTAATGCGACTGAAAGGTGAAATTTTGAGGCTACTTTCAGCGTCTGACTGGCATTCGAGGAAATTTGTTTCATTTTAAATCGAAAAACTTTGTGTTTTGTTTCAAGCAAGAAACTTACCTCTTGTCTCTTCGAAGCTTTTTACTTCCACAGAAAATAATTTACATCAAAAATGAAGGTTAATTGCCCCCAAAACAGTTCAAATCCACGCAGATACACGCAATGTAATTGACATTTAGCGCCACCATGTTTTCAGCGGTTTCAACTGCTAGCTATACCGTGGGCGCATGGCAAAAACAAGAGCTCTGTTTATCGCTCTTTGTGTGGCTTCTGGAAGGCTTCATCTTGACGGTATGTAAGAACAAAATCTGCTGTCAAGTCTCCAAACTAAGAGAGCTATGTATTGGACAAAAACTCCATTTCAGGAATCTTACTCTTGCGATCGTTCAAGAGTAGGAGTGTTTTCATACGAAAAATCGTCTTGAAAAACTTAGCGTTCTTGTGTTTTGCTGTGGAAGAAAGATTTTACTGACACCTTTTGGCGAACACACTTTCCATCTGGCGAAACTGAGTACTCCCGGCCTCTAACAATACCTACGGAAACATGTAGCGCCCGGAAAAAATCACTTTTTTGGAGGTGAAAACAATCGCTCTTTTTACCTTAAATTTTTCTTATAATTTTTCATGTGTGCAATAATCGTAACCTGACTTTAAATTAAAAGTTTAAGTCTTCTGCGTGTACTTTCTCTTCTTGTTGTCACTTTCTTTGAGGGACAGGGTGGAGTTCTAAAATACGGTAACACCCTCTGCTCTTTTATCTCTCGTAGAGAACATGAGGTTAGCTCACGAGGTTGACAAACTGACAACTCTACTGTACTCCCCCTTGCCCCAGGTTCATTCTACCCGCCCTAAAAAAACTTGTCTTATTAGGGAGGAAGGTGGAGAGGGATCTTTGGAGTTAACAGCAGCCAGCAGCCAGATAGAAACAGAGGATAATGTCCAAGAGTTCAAAGAGGTGCCAGGTATAGTGGAAGAGAAACTGGAAGAGAAGAGGGATATTCACCAGAATTGAGAAAAAGTAGCATCGAAGAAGCGCGCAGGTTAATAAACAGTCCCCATGCCATTCAGAGGCAGCCCAGCCTCGATGATACCAGAAAATCGGTTAAGTTTCTTGTTGCAGCTAAGAATACCAAAGGAGGCTACTACACGTGTATGGCGAATGATACTTACGTAAACTGTGTTTGCAACTCGTAGAAACACGATTCTATTTGTAAACACAGTATCTCCGTTCCTATTAAAGAAAACATTATCGAAAGCCACCTGCAACGTTTGAAGCCGAGTGATCGTGCATCTAGAGCTGGCCTGGTCCAACCAAACAGCAGTTACGCAGGGATAAAGGGCGGCAAAAATAGGAATCCGTGGCGTGCTGCATGTTCAGGAAAACCATCAGGTCAACCCACACTTACACAGGCTCCTGCTGAATTTACTCCAAAGATTCACCACAACAATAAGCCATTTTTAGTGTGCTTTTTGGAAGAGGCGCTGAAAGCCACGGAATGTCGGAAATACAAAACTGGTTTCATAAGAAGAACCAAAATAATACCATTTGACATCGTATTGTCCCATGAGGAACGCTAGATGTACCCTGACCCCAAGGACCGTTCTAAGTAGTTACCAAGTGCTTCAACAACTGTAAAATACTACTGCGTAAGAAAGTCCTGTGTGGTAGATAGATTTCCATATTTTAATGCTTCTTTTGTCGAAGTTCTGCCTTCGACAAAATACAAGCTACTAACATCACATGTCAAAATTGTGAAGGAAGAACTTGGCTATTGTGCAAGCTGGTAGTGCCTGTGTTTTGATTAGCTATAGTATGAACAGGCGTTTCGAAATTATGTTAGGCGTTGTCCCGCATATTATTATTGTTCCTATTCACTAAGTCGAGCTCTAGGTCTGCATTATTTCCTTGTTAACGTTTCGCAAGTATCGCTATAAAAAGATGCTGTTTTCATGTTCAATGATGATGAAAAAGTTCAGTCAGTAAATTGGAAAAAGAAAATCAATGTATTTAATGGTCATATGTTTCTGATTTCGATAACAATTTATGGCAAATAAACAAAGGCATGTTTTTGTGCTTTACTCGAATCTGGCATGATCCTGCGCATTGTTGTAAAGCGATTGATTGATAACTCAAGCCAAGAGATTAATGTGAATTTCATTTGAAAGTCACGTATCAAGAAAATTTCAACAACGTAGTAGAAACGAAACAACGTAGGACCCATTTGAGATTTCCGAAGAAGATCGGTGGACATGGCTCGACGATTTTCGGGGACATGATTTAGTCAATATTTGAGTGTAGGTTCAAATCCCTCTATCCCCTCCTCCCTAATAAGACAAGTTTTTTTAAGGCAGGTAGAAGGAACCTGGGGCAGGGGGGAGTACAGCAGAGTTGTCAGTTTGTCAACCTCGTGAGCTAACCTCATGTTCTCTACGGGAGATAAAAGAGCAGAGAGTGTTACCGTATTTTAGAACTCCACCCGTCCCTTAAAGAAAGTGACAACAAGAAGAGATAGTACACGCAGAAGACTTAAACTTTTAATTTAAAGTCAGGTTACGATTATTGCACACATGAAAAATTACCAGAAAAATGTAAGGTAAAAAGAGCGATTGTTTTCACCTCACAAAAAAAGTGATTTTTTTCCGGGCACGACATTTTACCGGAGGTATTGTTAGAGGCCGGGAGTACTCAGTTTCACCAGATGGAAAATGTGTTCGCCAAAAGGTGTCAGTAAAGTCTTTCTTCCACAGCGAAACACAAGAACGCTAAGTTTTTCAAGACGATTTTTCGTATGAAAACACTCCTACTCTTGAACAATCGCAAGAGTCAGATTCCTGAAATGGAGTTTTTGTCCAATACATAGCTCTCTTAGTTTGGAGACTTGACAGGAGATTTTGTTCTTACATGTCGTCAAGACGAAGCCTTCCAGAAGCCACACAAAGAGCGATAAACAGAGCTCTTGTTTCTGCCATGCACCCACGGTATAGCTAGCAGTTAAAACCCTTGAAAACATGGCGGCGCTAAATGTCAATTACATTGCGTGTATCTGCGTGGATTTGAACTGTTTTGGGGGCAATTAACCTTCATTTTCTTGCTTAAAACAAAACACAAAGTTTTTCGATTTAAAACGAAACAAATTTCCTCGAATGCCAGTCAGGCACTGAAAGTAGCCTCAAAATTCTTGTCACCAGCGCTCACTTTTCAGTCGCATTAATTGGCGACCGCCTGGTCGTAATTTCGCGGGAACCTCCAAAAATATGGGGGGTCTTTGTTTTCAAGTTTTGGGGTCTTAGGGGCTGATTTGCGCTAGTGCAGTGAAAATTCTCAACTTGTACCTCAAGTAAATAGCCTTTTGTGTACCTGTACCATTTTGGCGCCAAAATGTAGTCACAAAGGATCTGGTGACAACTTAGCCCTTTTATATAAATAGGCGAAACACATTTAAATACTCGCCTTGCAATAATCCGAATACATCAGCTAAAAGATCATGTAAAGAGCCGTGTAAAGATGTGTGGATTACCCAACAGAAATGTAAGTAGCATTTCGCTGTGAATATTTCAGCCTTTAAAGGGCAATTTCTTATTTAAAACGCAAATATTTCATTTGCTTTGCAGTTTGACTGTTGTCAATTATGTCACCGTTGGCGACGAGTTCAGAAATAGAGCAGTTATCTGTACATCTACTGTAGCCTTCGAATTAAAGTAACGCTTCGCTACGTAAGCGCGAATCAGGGGCCTTTGAGGTCTTAGGGGTCTTTGTTTTCAAGACACCCGGGGGAACCTCCCCATATGAAGCAGACAGGATAGCTTGTTGCACCTACAGTGTAGGCTTGTAAATTTCAAATGTTTGGTCTTGATTTTGGGGGCTTTAGCAATACCCAGATTCATCAGTTGTCTAGCAGCAATTTGATGTTGGATTGTTCACTTGCGACCTGGGACATAAAACTATGCCTTTAGGTGGTTAAGACAGGGCTTGCTGACATGTGCATGTAAAATCATAGTGTAGGAAATCCAAATGTAATAGATTTGAGCTACACACATACATATTTTTATACAAGGTTTATCTGTTGCTTTTATTTTTAAATATGTCACAAAGTTCAGTGAAAAGCATGTAATTAGTTTCAAAGCAAAAAGGCAAGATGTTTTAATCCAAGCTATTTAAGTCAAAGTCAAAATTCTCCTTGTAA
Source organism: Micromussa lordhowensis (assembly GCA_964020085.1). NCBI lineage: Eukaryota > Metazoa > Cnidaria > Anthozoa > Scleractinia > Lobophylliidae > Micromussa > Micromussa lordhowensis. The sequence goes on from OZ026601.1 coordinate 21,759,710, forward strand.
TGCCATTACTAAAACAAGAGAAAAGGTTATGAGAGTTAATTGAAATGATCACATAGCAGAACTACTGTGATGAAGATCAGTTGGGAGAACTTGTATGTGCATTATGGGGCCTAAAGGGTTAACTCTTGCAGTATCAGTACTTAAAGAGCCAGTATTACCCATAAGGCTTGCATGCCACTGGGTTCATTGTAACACAAGCACTGGGTGCATTCTAGATGAAATTGGCTCTTCAAAAAAAATGATGACATTATTTACACACTCTATGACGAAACTCTAGGACCAGTGGGAGTTGTGTGTTTGGCCTGTCTATTTTATTTACCATAAAGAATCAACCGGTGCTAAGAGAAATTTTTAAAGACCCTCCCATCCTTTTGTACAGAAAAGGGAGGTCGTTAAAAGATATGCTCGTAAGAGACAAACTTTGAAGGTCAACGATAAAACCAAAGAACCAATGGGAGTCATGTTTGGCCTGTCTATTTTATTTACCATCAAAGCCATGTACATTTTACCTGAGTGCATGCAAGTCTTCCGTTCAATCTTGTTCAGACCTCAAGATAAAAAAGAACACTTGCGATATGAGAACAGCATTCTCCAAGCCCGGTCATACATCCCACACAATGTGTTGAAACAACAGTTCCTTCTTTGGTTGTTATGATCCAGAGGTGCACATGAGGGTCATTCATCCTTTGCGAATGCCTTACCTTAGCGAGAACAACACATGTATTTTGGATATTTTGGCCAAGATTGCAGAATACCCTGCCACTTATTTGCATCTCATTGAATAAGAATAACAAGTATTGTTGTATACCTCGTTCTTCAAAGCACACCGACACAGGTGTATGAAGTGGCAGTCTATTCTGCAATTGCTCCAGACACTATCTATGGTGGCCCAGCATTATCATAGTAAAATATGTAAGATAAAAAATGGAAAGAAACGAAAAAAATTGGCAATCAAAAAAGAAAAAGGTAGAAAAAATAATATTGTAATAAAAATTAACAATATATAGTAAAAAAATACTTGTTCACAAGTTAAAAAGTAAAAAAACAAAGATCAGAAAAATAATTTAAGCACTAAAAATATTTTGGAAAAAAATAAAATAAAATAAAAACAAGGAAAAAAACATTGAAAATAATTGTTAAAAAACAACATTGAAAATCAACATCAAAAATCAACATTAAAAATAAACATTGAAAATCAACATAAAAAAATGTTCGTTCCACGTGGCCTGTCGTTATCATAGACCAGGATGCTTTGCGCGTAAATTTCCCGCGTTTCCCCTGCTGTTTGAACTCTTCACCTGACGCTTCCCTTCTTCGACTACCTTCTGGCGGATTTTGATCCAAGGGTGATATTGGAAAGTTGTAAGTCTTTGATCCACGATGCCGCCAAAAATGAACCAAGTTTGGAAGGTCCTTCAAGAGAAAATGTCAAACAAAAGAACACAGCAAGCAGCACAAGCTCGCAAAGGTGCTAAAGTAATGGCTCTAAGCGACGTCGTCGTGCCAAGGTTGACAGCAGAACCTGACAACAAGCAAACGTTTCGCCGGGTACAACCGAGAGAATTCGTCGAGTTTTCCAGTGATGATTTAACGCGTGAAAACCTGAAGATTGCTTGCGTGGAACACTTTGGCCCATCATGTAAGAACATATCAAATACCCCACCGCAAAGAGAAGGTAAGCTCAAGTAGTCGTTTACTGAGAGAACTATTAACTGTATAAAGTATATTTGATCGGTATAATACTTACATGCATCAAAACTTTTGCAAGTGTTTAAGTGATCGATCCATATTATGTTACCATTTTGATGTTATGCTGAAAACTAATCAGTTGGTGTGCTTGGGTCAGCCTTATTCATTTATAGTGATAGCTGCATGCCAACCATTTCCAAATTATTTGATCTGTAAAAGCTTAATAGAACATAGAAGCTAGCCTATTTGACTTGTAACTGACAGCGCTACAAACTCATTAACCAAGGTACTTTCAGATAAAACTTTTTAGTATAGGAATAATATTATGATATTGAATGGCCACCATCAAAATTAGAAATACAGTTGTTTAATATCACCTTTTTTCTGGAACATGGGATCTAAATATTACAGTGTTTTATAACTATTCTTATCTCACTTAATTTAATTGGGTCTTTTGTCAGGTATACCTTGTTAGGTTTGTGGCCAATTTAGAACAAGATGAAGATGAGCAATACCAAAGTCTGTTGATTTCAGCTGGTAGTGAGGAACATCATAAGCCTGTCAAACGTGCAAAGTTTGCCAGTGAACCTGTGTCACCCATGAAAGCAGCAGAAGTTCCACCAAGCTATCCGGCTTCAGTATCAATTGAGCAGCTGCTAAATGCTGGAAAATTTGTCAAGCCAGTCTCCAGAACAAAGACAATGCTGAACTTGGAGTCATTTGACCTCCTCAACAAAGAGTGGAAAACAGAGAAATGTCTAACACTCTATGTTGATGATGACCAATTTTCATCCGGAGCATTTCGTGGTGAATTCAAAGCAACACCAGAAAGTGGTAGCCAGTGTAAAGAAAAATGATTGATAAAGGAGTATAATGTCAAGTCAAAGAACACCATTGAGGACACAATAAAGACCACAATAGAAATCCATTCCAGGAAACAAGTACAGATGCACACTGTGGCCCGGCAGTTAACCAAGCAGTTTAGCACTATAGTACCAGAAGAGTTTGGTCAATCATTTGCCTATAACAAAGTCTTCTATTCCAGGTTCAATGGTAAGCCAGTGACTGTAGAAGAATTTGTATCTGGACAATTCACAAAATATGTAAACAATGATGGAAAGTGCATCATTCCAAAAGCAGATGCCCACCTTGAGTTTAAAGAAATCTCTGACAAAGCTCAATGTTTAGTGCAGTACACAAGTGTAATAACTGAAGAAAAATTGATGCTTTTAGATGTTCACGGTTCAGGATACTCTCTCTATGATCCAGAGATTCCTACTGCGGATCTAATTGACTAGGGTGAAGTCTTTTTCTGCTGTGGAAACTTGTCTTCTATAAGTATTGACACATTCAAAAAAGACCATATTTGCAATAAGTATTGTGACATGGTACAAAAGGTTCTTGTCTAATTAATGCCATTTCCCCTAATTTCGTTTTGTTTGATTGGTTGGGACATTGATGTTACATAGGTAAAATTATATAATAGTTCTATTAATAGGCACTTTCTGTATGTTTGACTACTTCTGCTATTCCTGCTAGCAGGAAACACTTCACGGAAAGGAGTCAAAAGTTTGATGCAAGATATTGAGGTTTTATGAGGAGATAGGTTACCTGGCTGTATATGTTTATGTTAGCTCAAGCTCAGAATGGTTGTGAATCTTAGCAGGAACTTTGAATCAGCTGACATTGTGCTATCATATGTTACTAACTGTGGTCAATCCTTTGCTCTTTGCTAATATGGTATGCATGAGTGATAGTGCACTTGTATTTAGATCAACACTGAATCAGCCATCAATGTTCTTGTCTGTTTATCTCAATGCTACAGGAGCGTTTTATCAAGATTGTGTTTTTTTTGTTCAAAATATTGTTCTTGTTTGGAATGTCTGGTATAGATATGTTGTATACTCTAAACAACAGTAGTTTCAGGTACTTTCCTTTCTTGATTACTGAAAGCAAAAACCTTAGCCAAAACCAGTGTACTTTAATTAATCAAAATTCATGTATTTAATACTGCGTGACATAGATAGTTTATGTTCCACACACAGTATATGAATTAAATATATTATATTTATTGCTGTCAATGTTCCACCTGTTCAATTGAATTAAAAAAACTTGAAGCTAAGTTAAATGCTCCTGGTTATAATGAGCCTTCAAAAAATAGAAATGTATCTGCTGCATCTGTGGGTTTGATACCATCCACATCTCATTAGGACCCAAACTTTCCAAATAATTCGTAACAGTGCTAACATCCCATGTATATGTGTATCTTGGTGCTGGTGGCCGGGAATTGAAAATCCCTTTCAATAGCTGAACTACAAGAGGATGTTCTCCAACATTGTAACCCTCGATTTGAGGGTGTGTTGCTGACAGAGCGGAGCGATAGACATTCAAAGTACGATACATACTCCAGGCCAGCCTCAAACTGACTGGCCAGGAAGTTTAACACTGAATCTAAAGATGCTGAAAGGGGATTGACTTGTCGTTCACAACACCAAAAAGTCCACTTTCTCCAGGCTGAAGAATAAGTTTTCTCTGTTCTGGTTCTCCATGCAGCCAGACATAACCTTTGAGCTGGCTGTGAAACTGTTGAACCTTCATATCTACTCCTGAGACTAGTCATGCGGCTAGTTGAAGGTGGACAAGAGGATGTAGATTGTTCTCTCGTTTCAGCAGTCCTGGGAAGGATTGGAGTAACATGGGATTGTCTGTCGACATTTCTAATAGCAATGGGTACCATGGTTGCGTTTCCCAAACAGGAACCACAATTGTCAACTGAGAGACTGACTGCCGCAGAACTTGCCTCAGACACCGCCCTATTAGGGCAAATGGAGGGAAAGCATATCCCCTGAGCTGGCTCCAATCCAGAGTAAAGGCATCCACTGCCTCTGCTTCTGGATCTGGCTTCCTGCTCACAAACCTGGGTAGTTGTGCTGTCAGTCTGCTTGCAAAAAGATCTTTTGTGAAGGGGACCCACTTGTTGGAGATCCCTTGAAAGATGGACAGATCCAGTTGCCAGTTGCTGGTGTCTGGATGAGCCCGGGATTCGAAATCGGCCACAATGTTTAATTGTCCGGGCAAGTAGTGTGCTTCGACTGTTATGGGCTGTTCTAGACACCATTGCCAGAGGTCGAAGGCTAGGCTTGACAGGACCAATGATGTGGGCCCACCCATTTAATTTATATAACTTATTGCTGTTGTATTGTCCATCATTAGTTTGACATGGATATACATGCGTCAGGAGTTCTGGACTTCCTGTTACATTGCACGGCATTGTGGTTAGGTGGGCTCAGAAGAGTGGGCATCAACTTGCAGCTTTGCAATATTGATTACATCTAGTGGCTTGGCTTCAGTGACCTTTTGAGCCAATTTAAGGTTGGGCTGAGACAAGTGGGAACCAAATCCTTGTTTGATCGCCATCTCAGCTTGTTTGATGTTGTTTCCCTTGATTTATTAACCTTTGTATTCACAATATAATTGATTCGAGACGATTGTACAGAAACCCCAGTGACAAGGTCAAAGGAGGTAAGGAGTCGTTTTTCTTTTATGTTTTCTTTTCATCTCGATCCTTAACTAAATAACTGGACAGAAGTTGGAGCCGAAGTGATGCATATTTTTGTTATTGTATACTATGGCAGAATAGCCCTGTATAGAGGAGTCGTAATAAAGTATATCTGTATCTGTATCTGAAGCTCTAATAGTTGAATACATTTTAACTTTTTATTTATATTGTTATAATGTAGGTGTGATATGAGCCGTAAAGAGCTGCCTTTCCAAGTTATCCAGACATGGAAACCTGAGCAACTGAAACTGCAACTTCTGTCGCAAGTGGGACTTGAAGGTTTCAGGACCCAAAGCTGAACTTGTAGTCCGCGCATTTGCCGCAGCAGAAATGGGCAGTGCCATCAAGCCAACTGCTCTGGAAATAATTGCTACTACCGAAAAAGAGAAGGCAACATTACTCATAATGCCAAACGGGACCTCAGTTCCAGATCCTTTGTTTCTGAAGGATGGTTGGGTGAAGGAAAGTGAGAGCATGACTTCTTGGCCGCCAATATATCTGAGTGATATAACATTGTTTTTGATGAGTGATCACCCAGGGAAGGATGTTGAATTCCACAAACAAGTCCTCAATGAATACAAAGAAGGGAAGGCGTATCGTTTGTTTGTCTCTGGCTGGTTGAAAGAGATATCATGTAAGAAAATCGCGGATGACTCGGAATATTGCTTTTTAAAAGCAAATTGCACTCATTCCATGAAAATATCGGATACACCACATTCTGCATGGATTTGTGCGAACAAGAATAATGGCTCTATAGACAGTGCCTACTGTACATGTGTTGCTGGGTTTGTATTGCCAAGATAGATGAAAGGGAGCTTGGAGGGTCAAACCCTATTTTTCATATTATTTCATAGTTTCACGTTACTGACGTGTTGGTGCTATATGGTGGTAGGGACTCAACCATGGAATTAAAAAGGGTACAAGCTCATTGAAACTAAGAAAGAGTCATGCTATAGTATAAACCAACTAGTGGTCTATCGGAACTCCTTCGTTCTAATTGAGTGAGCGACTAATGGCCTATTAGACCGTGCCTGGCAAAACCACCTGCTTTCTTGTAATTTGATTCTTTTCAGCACAAAATAATAGTATCCACACTGACAAAACAGATTGACTTGTTGGTCTACACTAACACAATTAGAACTTGAGTCTTTGTGTGATTTTGGCCTCCGGTCCTGTGGTGTATTTATCACATAGCACATTCAGGCTTGAGGTCTAATTATTCAAAAGGGAGATGAATTGCCCAAAACTAGGAGCAAGCTAGGCAATGATGCTTGAGTCTTCCAACATTGTTCAGGGTTTTAGATGCTACATGAGTGTTTTCATTCCCTTTTTTATAATTTCAGAATGAGCAGCTCTTGTATTCACATCACAGCATTGCTGTTTAGAGTTGAGGCTGCTAATAGGAGTGGAATGACCAACCCAACTTGCATATCAAGACAATGTGTGTGGAATGTCCAATCAGAAAAGACAGTTATCAAGCCAACAAAGATTGCTGACATGAGCTGGAAGTCATCAAAACTAAATAAAGGTAGCTCAATGAGAAATTAAAAATTAAATATCCTAAGCTATGTTGCAAACAAGGCTGAACTTGGTTCATGCAGCTTCACAATACAGCTTCCTTGTAATATTACCACAAGATGTAGCAACCCCTGAGCCTATAACTACCCCTTGATTTGACCAGCTTTTTTTTTGTTTCCTATAGAACCTAGAAGACCAACTGTAGAAGCAAGCGTAGCCTCTTTCAGCCGGTAGAAAAAAAGATGGCTCTGGATGATGATGAGAGAAGGAGAGGTTTCTACGAGAATTTAAAGGATGCATTTCCAGACTCCTGCTTTGTGTTGATGAGTCAAGCTGAATGCACACCAGAGCCACTGGAACCAATATCTACTCAGGAAAGTAGCTCAGAAAGTAACATACTCTCCAGTGATGAAATTGATGTTATAGAGGAAATAACTGTTGGCTTGGCTGAAAATGAGGCTTGGCACCAGCAAAGGGGGGATAGGATAACTGCCTCAAATGTGTATAGAGTATTGACTAACGTAGAATCAGTGAGTGAAGCTGAATGCACACCAGAGCCACTACAGCCAATATCTACTCCTAAAGAAAGTAACATACTCTCCAGTGCTGAAATTGATGCTATAGAGAAAATAACTGTTGGCCAGGCTGATAATGAGGCTTGGCACCAGCAAAGGGAGGGCATAATAACTGCCTCAAACTTTTACAGAGTATTCACTGAAGTAGAATCAACGAAAGCCAGTGAAGAAAAAAGTGCTGATAAACTTGTTGATAGCTTATTGGGAAAAGCTAAACCACCTACAAATTTACCAGCCCTTAAAGTCTAAATAAACTTCCGAGGTCGCTGCAATAAGCAACTGCAAACATTAAATAACGTGTGTATGCTGTAATAAATAAATTTTAACATCAAGTCAGAATGTCGCTACCTCTGAAAATCGCCATATGCTTGAGAAGCCGAAAAGTTCGCGCCTAGGGGACCCTAAACGGTATTTTTCTTCCTACAACCATCGCGAAAACATGAAAATCAAAGCGCTTTACAAGTTTTGACGACAACTCACAGATTTAAAGCAGCTTCTCGGACTTTAGAAACAACAATGGTAATGTAAATTATTACTTGAAGTTGATTTAAACTTTTGGAATGATTGGTAAAACCACGGGCGTTAAAATGACTGCAAAAGCGGTCGGCAATAACTAAAGCTTTCGCTTTGCCATGAAGAATTAATTTGAACACTGCTCGTGCAGTGTGACATGTCTGCGAAATTTTCAACATTTTTTCGCTTTTAAATAGGTTCGCCTCAGCTTGAATGAAACTTTACTGCTATTGAACTTCCTTTTGCATTTCTTTCATTTGGTTCCCTGTATTTTGGAATTTTAGGTTTTTAAAGTGAACGGTACTTGCACACTGGATTTCTGCATATTTTATTTACGGCGACCTCCAGGCGCTTTGCTTACTTATAGATTATTCGCTTCATTCAAATATTTTTGAGAGTCTTATTCAGCTACTACAGAACTGCCAATAAAAGAACTGAATGGGCAGTAATTTAACACACTTGAAATACGACTGATCTCAACATAATTGGCTTGTTTTTGTCATCTTTTTGATTTAGAGCTTTAACTTTTTTTTCGCAGCGCCGTATAAATATTTCGTCACACGGCGAAGAAATTAATTGATTTCTTGTTTTCAGATTGATTTTTGATGTGAGTTCTTCGCTTTTATTTTCTGTTGTTTTATCAATGTTAGCCGGTATAGTGCAAGAATGAAATTCTGTTGTATTTGGTTTTGTCAATAATTAACTCATTTTTTTTCAATTTTCTCAACCTACGCTTTTAGGCTGGCCTAAATCTACATATTATTTAACAGCATAATAGTCATTTAACTAGATATCTTTAATATTTCACCACGAACATCATAAATTAGAGTTTTAGACATCCTCTTATTTTGTTACTCTTAAGCAACCTATTGCCCTTGACAGAACTTTGGGGAGACTGACTGCCAGCCCTGGGTTGGAGAGAGGAACAGTGGCCTCATGGTTAGTGTGCTTGTCTCTGGATAAAGCAGTCTGGGTGCGAGCCCTGACCGGGGACACTGTGTTGTGTTCTTGAGAAATACACTTTTCTCTCAAAGTGTCTCCTTCCGCCCAGGTGTGTATATAAATTGTCACGGGTGAACTTAACGCTGGGGTAACCCAGCAATGGTCCAGCATCTCATCAGGGGAGAGTAGAAATTTCCTAGTTGCTTCATGCTACAGAAACTGCGATAAGCTCTGACCTGTTAGGCCCCTTGGCTCATACGCAGACCTTTACCATTACTGGGATGGTTCAGATACAAAATGTGGACTATGATTAATCAGTGGTTTCCAAATTAAAGGTAACCATCGACCAATCATAGCTCACATCGTTTACCCCTCCTAGTGCCAAAGGCTGACTTTTAATCTTCCCTAACTTAGCGTAAACAGC
>OZ026601.1:21773929-21778929 GCA_964020085.1 Micromussa lordhowensis
AGGACAATTATTTCATAGATTGGGCTAGGGAAATTTGTTTCTTTTTTTAAGAAAATATCCACACTTCGTGAAACTTACTATAGACCACTTTCATAAATGGAGGCCAATTATGAATAGGCCAAATTCTAACAGGGCTCTGAGGCTTGGAGGAATAAAACAAAATAAATTATTCATCGCTCAACCTCGATGTCATTTCTTTCGTTTTATTCCCCCAAGCCTCGGAGTCAAGTTAGAATTTTAATATATTGGAAATGGTCTATTCTTTTTCAAGTATTAAAATTTGCCTTACTAACCTCATTTTGAAGTTGGTAATTCAAAATAATTTATTTTCTGAAACCAGGTAAGTAAGGCTAATTTAAATGCATACCAAATAATTTTTAATTGTCAGCCATTTGTGAAAAGGGTGTATAAAACCAAACGTTCTTTACAAACGTATGAAGCCATCTATTGGAATTACCAGATGAAGACTGAATGTTCCCTGGAGCATTTCATCAAAGTTAAATTTTATTTATTATGAGAAATATGATTATCATTATTATACATTTATGAAACAAAATTATGTTTGCAATGTATTTTTCCCTTAAGGTTACGATGTTTAGAGATCAATTGCAAATGGCTAAAATCTAATCAAATTCAAAAGTATTGCAAAAATAATGAAGTATTAAACATCTGAAACATGGGTATCAGTGAGTAGAATATTATCGAAGTGGCATTGAATCAGCAATGAAACTGCAAAAGAGGAACCTCATTCCCACCAAAGATATGTTCTGCTCTCTTGTTGATCCACAGCTATCATTGATCTTTTTGTTACACACAATGTGCTGGCTACATTTCAGTCTAAATACAGAGATCATATATTTTCCCTATAATTATTGTAGAACCCCATATACTCCTCTGGTCCTCTCAATTTCATTGGACTGCTGACTTTTACATGTAAAGTTTTCTGGTTTTCAATAGGAAAGAATTTCGGCCAGCATATTCAAAGCTTGGTTCGCATTTCCCAACACATCACTGCTTGGTTTAACTGCCACAGCTACAAAGGCAACCCAGAAGAAAATTGAGGAATCACTTGGTATGATTAATGCTACAGAGATCCTAGTTAATCCTAACCGCAGTAATATTTACCTCTCTTCATCAAGACGAGGAAACCGTGGTGAATAGGTAACATTTTAGACCCTCTTGTTCAAGATCTACTAGCCAAAAGGATGGACTTCCCTTTAACAGTTGTGTATGGTTCACTTGAAACTACTTCATCATGCTACTTGTACTTTAGTTGTCATCTTAGGAATGAACAATATCAGCCTCTAGGGGCTGATAATCTTGCACGGAACAGACTTTTTTCCCAGTTTCATGCTCAATACCCTGAACACGAGAGACAGCGAACTGTTGATGGGCTTGTTCAAGGCAACTCTAAGATGTTAGAGTTGTTAGAGTTGTTAGAGAGATTCTGGTGTTCCCCAAGGGTCTGTGCTAGGTCCGCTTTTATTTCTTATTTACATCAATGATATTACTGATGATCTCGCCTCCCTTCCGTTGATCTATGCTGATGATACTACTCTATTTGAAATTGTTGACGACCCCACCGTATCAGCTGGTCATCTCAATTCTGATTTAAATAAGATTGCTGTGTGGGCAGACAAATGGTTAGTAACCATGAATCCTGTGAAAACTAATGTTGTTTTTTCCTTGAAGCGTAATAAACAAGTTCACCATCCTCTATTTCTCAACTCTAATAACGTCAAAGATGCTGAGTCTCATACTCACTTGGGTTTAACTTTGCAGAGTAGTATGTCGTGGAGAAAACATATAGTTCAGGTGTATGAGAAAGCTTCCAAGCAATTAAACATGTTAAAATTTGTCACATACAAATTTGACCGTTCCATTTTAACATCCTTGTATAAGAATCTAATCAGACCACTTATGGAATATGGAGATGTTATTTGGAACAACTGTTGTGATTGCGACTCAGCTCTACTTGATACTGTTCAATATGAAGCTGCAAGGTTGGTGACAGGAGCAATTAAAGGCACCAGTTCTGCAATGGCTATACAAGGACCTTGCTTGGGAGTCTCTGAGTAGCAGAAGGAAATTACACCTTTTAAGTCAATTTTACAAAATAGTAAAGAAACTAGCACCTTATTATTTAAGTGAGCTACTTCCTAAACTATCTAGTGAGCGAACACATTACCGTCTTAGGTCAAGGGAAAACTTTACCTAATTTTCGTGTAGAACTTCTCGCTTTCAAAAGTCTTTCTTCCCATCCGCCATTACTGGTTGGAATTCTCTGGACCTAGATGTTCGAAACTCCGTATCTCTTCCCACTTTTAAAGCTAAGTTAAGGTCAACCCTCTTTCCCCATTGCTATAACAAGTTATTTGATTTCTCTTTTTCTAGGCGTGCATCTATTGATCACACCCGTCTAAGACTTGGTTTTTCTTGTCTAAGAGAATATTTGTTTAAAATTAACCGTTGTGCGTCACCTTTTTGCGAGTGCGGTCTCGACACTGAATCAGTGAAACACTTCTTTTTGTTTTGCCCAAGGTATGCCGCCCAACGTAATCTTCTCCTCACCTCCGCTGCTAATATTCTGGGCGAAACGTGGTCATCCAGCAGCGATGCTAAAAAACTTAATTTTCTTTTGTACGGCGTTAAATCTGCAAATTATGATATCAACTGTGCTCTATTTCGCGAAGTCCAGACTTTTATAATCAATACCAATCGCTTTTCGATGGCCACTGTTTAACTAATACATTTGTAATTATGCTAATTTACTTGTTCTAACTTTGTGTGCTGTTTGTGTCTGTCTTTTTTTTTGGAGCCTGATTAATGTATTATTGTAAGCCCCCTTGATAAGCCTAGGTGCTTTTGGGGCAAACAATAGGAAATATGTTTAAATAAAAAAACAAAACAAAAAAAACTCTAAGATTAGAGTTTTATTTGCACAGTTGCCTTTGGTATAGGTATTGACATACCAAATATAAGGCAAATTGTCCATATAGGGCTTCCTTACACTATGGAGGAGTATTTTCAAGAGGCCGGACGAGCTGGACGGTGTTTCAACCATGTTTAAGGAAGCCATACAGAATCAAGACGATCAAACTGATGCAAGTGCAGAGACAAGCCTCAAACAGTTAGAGCCTCGTGCAGAAGAAAAATTAAGAGAGAAACTAAATTTGTTTCGATTGCCCCTCCCTGGCAGGGGAAGATCCTCTGTTGGAGGTACCAGCCTAAGCAGTGGCGTTACCATTAGCCTGATTGATGACATTGTAAAAAACATATTTCATTTAACATCACTTGAAGAAATTGAAGCGCACCTTCCCATTTACAGCAATAGCCATGCTATTGCAGTTTGGAATATTGTCCAAAAATATATTGATCCATGACTCAGTTAAATACCTACAAGGTAGGTGTAAATATAGAACAACCCTTCTGTTTCCAAAGTCAAACCAATAATATATCATAATGTTGTTTGATGTTTCTCTACAAGGCCCATTACCCATCACAATATCAATTGGTTTTCTCTGGTTTTGGCAGAAAACAAGATATTTTACTCCCACGGTGGTGGTGGTAGATCTGGGGCTATACATTACAAACATAGTTGATAAAAGTGTTGTTTTTTGTCACTGACTTGTATATTACGGTAAGACGTTTCGGCTAACTCTTAAGCCTTCATCAGTTGAAAAAAACCGCTTGATGTTACTCGCGATTTAAAAACTTTTAAATTGAAACGTTGCGCGTGCTGTATGCGCGTGACTCGAGAGAATTTAAGTAAGTGCAAGGCACTTGTAGACTTCTGGGATGACCATGTGATCATTCCCAGCATTCTAATATTAGATGCTGTTGATGTACCTGAGTGGTAGATTAATGTTTCAAGAAAATGTGAAATTCTCATCATTATCAGCAATGAAAGAGTTGACTTTAAAGTATAACTACATGATTAACAACTAAGTTTTTTTTTAAATAGGAGTGAACAAAGCTACAAATAAGATGCTTTTTGGCTAATCTACATGTGTATGAAAATATAAATTTATGCAGTTTTCACAAAAATCTTAACCACTTCCAACAGTTTTCTCATAGTCCTTAAGAACTGTGAGCTTATTTTTTAAAATTACTTGTAAATAATATATACTTAAGCTTTGCACATTTTCACAAATTAATTTTGTAGCTGTGTTACAAGGTTAACTTGATATGATTCTTATTCTTGAGCTCTCATCAACCCAGCCCAGGTCACCCTACTTGCAAAGTGAGTGACTGTCCAACTAGGGTCCACCCTGTCCCTGCGCCAACTTTGCATTTTTATGTACTAATTAAAACTGTTTGTTGTTTTTGATAAAGAAATGTACAAAAACTTCTCCTAGGCTTGGATATTATAGTATGGAGGGTGACCCTTCTACTTACTCTCCTTCCTAGAGACAGACCCTAATGATTCTTGAATCAATCTTGTACCCTTAAAGCTTCAGCTTACATTCTTGTGTTGTGAATCTGAGAATGAGACTGTGGAAAGGGCAGTTGCAATGTATAGCATGTGACACGTTCCAAAAAAAGGCTAAGCATGATTACTTTTAAAGTCTGGTTTATCTACATGTACAACTCATGTGAAAAATATCCTACTCCCATCTCAGATTGCAGATTCCTGGAGGATGTGATGTCTCAAGGAGCAAACTTCTCAAGATAAAAGATACATGTATAATTGGGATTTCTAAAAAGGTGGGTGCATTCTTTCTGTGAAAAGTAAATCCCTTGTGTGGTGGGAGGGGGGGAGTATGAATTGTAGCTACACAATGAGCATGCAAGTATTATACATGGACCCCTTACCTGTTATCTCCAGAATCATGTACATGTAACTTATTGACTTATGTTAAATTATTAATTGACCAAGATAAAATTCTCTCTAAAGTTCGCCTTCTTGTAATATAGTCTCCCCTTCTTCATCCTTGTCATTCTCATCATCATTACTACCTCCATCCTCATCATCATCACCATCGTCTGTGTCATCACAG
>OZ026601.1:21783929-21811429 GCA_964020085.1 Micromussa lordhowensis
TGGTTTTACGCCACTTTTGCGTAAAGCTACCTTAACATAAAGAGAAAACAAACAGCGGTTACAAACATAACAGTAAGGTTTCGCATGGTATATTTAACTTGATGTTTCGTATGCTACAACATACATCTTCAGAAGTGACGGTTACAAAATATGACGAGATTTAAAAAGACAAAAAACTAAAGCGAGGTATTGGTAACTAGCTAGACAACAATGGAAAAAAGAAACTACATCCGGTGTGAATAAATAAAGAAGGAGATTTTCACTACCGACGTTTTCATTTAGGGCAGGTTTCAAGTCCCGTATTCTCTTTTTTCACGCATCCCACAATGCTTTGCGCCTTGGGGGTAAACGGAAGTGTCATTTGGTTTCGTGTTACAGCGCTGCATATGAACATGGGGAAAAATGATTTCTGTTGCGCCCCAGGTTGTTCCAATAGTAGGAAAACAAGACTGACAACACGCGGCTCTGCTCAGTGCATTTCTTTGGAGGTCAGAAATCTGATGAAATAGACAGTGTATCCTACAATCCTTCCATTTTCAAACACAGCCATGTGAAACCAAAGCTTACAAGGTCAACAAAAAACAGCTTTGCGACGACCAGAGTGTCAAATGCACCCCCACATGTCCGAAGGAAAGGTCGAAAACTGGTAGGGGATGTTCCAGTTTACATTCGTAGTGTGAAATAATCGGGCTAATAAGCTTACATTCTGAACGGTTTTCTTTCTGTTGTTTCGTTTTCGTTTAGCAAGCTGAAACTGCAAAAGGGCGTCCCAAACCAGAGGTTTGTACTCCAGAAAACCATAAAGTGTGGAGTCAGTGTTTACCAGCAGACAACCCTTTAAAAGAGCATGATTATTGCAAGGGGGCAGGTAGACTTGCAGTCAATGAATATAGAACAATCCATAGTCAATGAACTGCTAGAACTGCACTGCAGAGTAAAAGAACTTGAAGAGGAAAACGAAAATATCCGTTCAAAATGCCTTCTCCTAGAACAAATAAGGCTAGATGACAGGAAATTCCAATTTTGGACTGGGTTCCCCAACTATGAAACCTTCACAGCTTTGTTTAACTACCTTGAAGGTGTTGGAGCCATAGGAAGAATGAGACACTGGAGAGGTAGTGAAATGTTTTCAAAGGATCCTTACCCAAAGAAAGCAGCTAGAATAGCCAAGCTGTCTCCGGAAGAAGAACTATTCATGGTTCTTGTACGATTAAGGGTAGGACTGACCATAACTGACTTGTCATTACGATTTGGAATAAGCGAGTCTAGTGTCAGTAGGATCTTTACCTCATGGATTAATCTGCTGTTCTTTCATTTAAAAGATTTGTGTGAAATGCCAGAGAGTGAAATGGATGGAAAGGCAAAGCAGTTTTCCAAATTCCCATGCTTGAAAGTAATCATTGATTGTACAGAAATTTTTACTCAAAAGCCTTTGTGCCTACAAGCCAACAAAGAAATCTACTCCAATTACAAAGGTCACACAACCTTTAAATTCCTTGTTGGAATAGACCCCCATGGGGCTATTGTGTATGTCTCACAAGCTTGGAGCGGAAGGACATCTGACAAACATATCACTGCCAACTCCCCTGGCTTAACTACAAAATTGAACAGGGGTGATGAGCTTATGGCAGACAGAGGATTTGCTGTACATGACCTGTTTGCTGATATGAGCGTGAAAGTGACCATTCCAGATTTCAAAGGGCAAGGAAGATCTCAACTAAACAAAATGGAAGGAAAAGGATCAGAAAAAATTGCAGAGGCAAGAATTCATGTTGAAAGGGCAATTCAACGAATTAAAACATTACATATTAGACAATGAAGTCCGTTTATGCATGGCTCATTTGGCTGAGCAAATATTCACAGTCTGTTCCTACTTGATTAATTTTCAAAGCCCAATTTTACGGCAATAAACATGATTATTAGGTTGTGCCTTTTTTCACTGAACGAAAACTATGTATTAGTTTAAATAGAGCATGAGAATAGTCTATCCACACAAGAAAGGTTAAAATTCCGAAGTGAGGGGGGTTGAGAAGTTTTTTTTTCCCCTCAGGCATTTTTTTTAAAGAGTTGGTTTTTTAGAACAACCCTTCCCTCACTTATTCTAAGATGAAACATGAATTTGCCAAGTAGAGGTGTTTTCTGAGGGGCGGAGAGCCCTTAAAAAAGATTAATCTGTATGCATAGTTTTTTTGTAATAAGTTGTAGCTTTTATATTAAACTGTTAATGCCTGATGTATTTTACTGTGTTTTTAAACAAAGATGATGATGATGATGATGAGCCAGGTAGTGGTGGGGAGGTGCTGGGGGGGGGGTGCTGGTGTTGGACCCTAAAACCCCCTGAGTGTTATGGATATTGTGTGGTACAATGCATTAAAACAACTCTGCTCAGTAAAAATATGAGAAATTACTTGCCCTTGTAAGTAGTAAGCATGCTGTTCAGCACAGCCCTGGACAAGACAACTAAACTATGTGTTTTATTAACTAGCAACAGGAAGGTGATAACCAGTATTTTGGCTCCAAGTTAGTTAAATTCTGAAGATGAATTGGGAGAGAAAGCCTTTATGGCCAAACATTATTTTCCTATGAAAAAAATGTGAAGTAAACTCTACACAAAATAGAAATCTAGATATGATCTGCCTTGATTGAACAAAACACAGCCAGGGAACTGTCAAGTTCAACTAACTATCTCGGCCTCCCCTCCTCCATTTGTAACTGGACAGCCTGAAGCTACTGCTAGAAAACTTCCCCATGCCCTGGCCACAAGTGGCCTATGCAAGGGCTCCAGGTTACTGAATCTGGCCAGCAGAAAGCAGAAAGGGGGACTGATACTGGCCATAAATCAAATTAAAGTATTGGAGATGGCATAAGGCTCAATTTACCCACTGACCCTCCCAAGCAGCCTGCCCCAGGTTTCAGTGACGGACTCCCCTTCAATTTTCTTAGATTCCAGTGGGTTGGGAGTGTCCATGTTTTGTCAAATCAAGACAGAAAATCGGTCATGTATATTATATTACATGTAATGAAAAAGGTAACAACAGTGATTAGATAAGTACAGAGAAGAGTTATCTTTGATAACAACAGGCAGGAGGTTGTTAGAATAGAACTCTGTGAGCTTTGGCAGCCACTCAGACTCCCATTTGTTTTTTTCAAAGTGAATTCTTTGGACAAACAATCCATTTAAGCCAAGACGAGGATCTGTCAACAAAGCAAAGTCAAACCATTGTATTCCTGATACTCCTTCTTGACCCTGGACCTGGTAAAAGTAATTATGATTTTCATTCAGCTGTAGATGGCCATCTTTCATTTTCAGGCAAAAAGATTTCTTTTTGCCTTCTTTTGGAGCTTGCTTACTTTTAAATGCTTCCAATGGAGTCATCCCCTGTGCAGATTCAATGCATTTCACTTCCAAACCACCAGTTGATGGCCTAGCACTGAGATCATAAACTAGCCTGTCTGGAGAAGCTCCCAACCATGGAAAGTGTGGATTAATTACAAGGCCACAGTGAAAACCTTAGTTCCAGGAGAACCATGTGAATTTTGATATTGCATGTAGAGCTGAGAAGCCACATCTTCATTTTCTTTGCCAAATCTAATGGCTTTCAAGTGAGACAAAGAATCACAAGTGGTAGATAAGCGGTTTACAAGTTTTGACACATCTGCCTTTTTACGTTTAATTATGTTTCCAAAATTAGAAGCTGTCAATCTGAGTTTTCTTTGTTTAAACCAAAGCTCACTAGAAGATTGAGGCCGAGTTTCTTTTTCAATTTCCCATCACTGCTGAATTGAAACCTTGACATTGTTATTGTAGAAGTCAAAAGCACTGTCACTCATGGGAGGTATTGAAGGAATTTGAACTGGATAGGTAATCAGGGGTTGAAACCTATTTTCTTCATAAAATGTGCCATTTTCACAGAATATTGTAACAGGAACCAAGGGAACCTGACTTTCTTTGGAAGATTTACACTGTTCAGCTGGAGAAATCACAGGCAATAGAGTTGTGTTCTCCTTGGTTGTTTTTTGACATGGAGCTGATATGATGTGGGGGAGAGAAACATTGTCAGAGGATATTTGCACATGAGGAGTGGCTTCAACATCAGTAGCATAACCAGGTAACAGTCTGGGATCATCCTCATCCAGCTCTTTTGGTAGCTCATGGGTCTCGGCAAATGCACATTCAGATTCCACAAACTTGCGTTTTAGTAGATAATAAACAGGTGGCATGGACCTGTCTTTGTTGGCAGCAAGTATTGCCATTTTTAAGTTCTGCTTCATTTGTCTATCAGTCTCTTCGCTTACATCACTTCTAGAAACTCCAAAAAATTGCCCTGAGACTGTAGGGGTTGCTCTAAATTTCTTTGCTCGAGGCTGCTCACCAAATCTTGATTTATAAAAATGGATTGTTCAATGGTTACTGGATCAACAGAGGTACCTTAAAGAAGAAATTGATTGAAAATTATTTCAGTTCTTTCTAATTCAGGAAACTATGGGTTGATATACTATTTTCAAATTAAATTAAAAAGGAAAGTGACATGTAAGCTAAGCTAAGTTTTGTTTACCTTTAGGATTTGACCAGCTACAAGGTAGTTCTGTGCAGGTTGGATCCGCTGGCAAGGTGGTTTTGCCTTCAGAAACAATGTCACAAAGTACAAATAACAGAGCACCAGCATGGCTGCAGTCACCTCGAAATCTGCAGGAGTAATAACAGAAATTTACCAAACCCCTAACATACAATAAACTGCTTGAGAAAGCTGAGTGGTGTCAAAGATCATTCAATAAATGTAATTTATTAAATGTAATTTTAGGCAGCCAATATGTTACAGGGAAGTTGGTTTTGAAAGGTTTCATTTTCCAGGACAGCTAGTCAACCAAATAACACACCTTAATTCTCTCGTCAGCATACTAATGATCATAAAAACAGGCCTGAATGAAAATACAATAACTTGCCTGTTACAGTGACAGCAAGAACAAAATGTACTGATCACAGTATGTTTTACTTTTCTGAATTGAGTACAGATAAGTTGTAAAACATCACTGATTACCTTACCCGACAGTGCAAGAACAGTAGGCATAAACAGGCTTGCTGGTATCTTTCTCAAGCACTATATGCACAATCTTTGTTTCCTCTGGGTCCGTGGAAAAAAATTGGATTGCAGCATCCCCTTAGGGCCCACATGGTAGGATGTTTTGGCAAAGAACAAACCCTAAAAGATCACATCAAAATATATGTAACCGCTTTAAAATCAGGCTGAAAAAAATGTAGAGTTATTACAAATACCTTAAAGAGAACTAAACTAATCTCTACATTGAAACAGATGCATAAGCTTGTGCTGCAGCGTTAAACATTTAACATAAAACCAATTAATAGTCTCCCTCAGTTTCCTTGACAATTGACATATTACAGAGTCGTTTTGGCCACGGTTTCGCAGTTAATTTGTCCGCATATCTGATGCAAATGAAGAGTCTACTAAGATATGTTACACTCGCCACTCACTCGCTGAGTGAATTCCCTGTTTGTGCTGCCAAGCTCGAAGGGTCTTGTACTTTCTCACATCAGTTTGGCTGTAACCAACCCCAAGCAAAAATTCCTTAACAAGAGCCTCGTCCATTAGCTGCGGGACAGATAGCAAACTTTTCTTCCAGTCTTTTAGCTTCTGGAGCTCCATAATCGAATGTATCTTCGAAGAGGAGATATCCTGCATCTCAACAAGATTCGATTTCGAGTCCGGCCTTGATGCAGTGCTTGATGTTGAGATACTCAGCGAATTGCAAACAACATTGACAAGAGCTTTTTTTCCAAAACTTTTCTCTATGTCAACACCTAAGTTCTTACAAATTTGTTTCAGCTTCACCTTCCCTAATTTTGACACATCTTTCAACGATTTTAAGTTTGTGGTAAGACGCAAATCCTCCTCTCTTGCCGCCATTTTGGTTTTCCTCACTTAGCTTACCCCCAAGGCGCGAAGCATTGTGGGATCGTGAAAAAAGAGAATTAACAATGTTTCCTTGATTTTACATTGTAAATCACATTGACCACTTGCTAAGATCTCAAAATGGTCCCATTTGATGTTGTGACCAGTGGAAATCGAATGCTCAGCAACAGCGGAGGCGTGAGCAATTTGAGTGAGAGCTTTGAAGTACTCAGTCTTTCTGTCATGTAATCTTCTTTTAGTTTTGCCGATGTAAAAAGCATCACAATCCCAGCAACTTGCTTTGTAGACAATTTTAGATTTCTGCGACCGGTTGAAACGATCTTTATAAGGAAAGAAAGACTTCATTCTACGAGTGTTCTGAAAAACAACCCTGAGGTTGACGTAACGATAAAACTTATAACAACAAAACAACAAAATTTTATTGGTTACAAATATAAGTAATTACATAAGTTTCCCCCCGCAAATAGCTTATAAACTAGTCGAGGCGGGGGGATCTGAAGACATTTTACAAAGACATTTTACAAATAGATGGACTAAATAACAGGGAAAACACTACCTATACAATACATAGAATAGAGTAACATAAAACAAAAACAAATATATTAAAACTTTACGAAAAGAGGCTAACCTAAAGTATTAAATAACTTAATAAGACAGGAGACTTCAACATATTCATCTTCAGACCGCAAGAAATTAAGTAATAATTCCTTTATCTTTTTACGAAAGGACGAACGTTTAAGTACTTTAATCGAATAAAGAATAGAGTTCCAAATTTGGGCACCGATTCTGGAGAAAAAGGCGTACATTTTATCGGTTCTAGAGAACTTAACGTAAAACGACTCGCTAGAGACTGATCTTGTTCTGTAGTTGTGAATCTGACTTGTTTTAACGAACTGATTGAGTACACGAACTGGTGCTGTCTGTCTGTTGATATCATACAATAAATAGCTACAATCTCTGAAAAATAGGCTAGGTAGGGGAAGGCAATTCGATTTGAGAAAAAAGGGTACGGCGTGTTCCTTAGACTTACTAAAATAAATAAGGTGTAAGGCCCGTTTTTGTAAATTTACGATCTTTCTTTGAAATGTCAAGGCACAATTACCCCATGCACAAACACCATAAGTTATGTAAGGGACGATTAGGGAGTTGTAAATTGAAAGTAAAACACGACGCGGGACATAATGTCGAATTTTGGCTATAATTCCTATTGACTTGCTGATTTTGTGGCAGATAGATTCTATTTGATATTTCCATGAAAGATTTGAATCAATCATTAAGCCAAGATATTTTACATGGTCTTTCATTTCAAGGTTTACGTATGTTTTAGTCACGGGGTCAAAAATTCTAATCCTTGGTATGAAAGGCAAATTCTTTTGCCGGGGACGAAAGATTACAAAGTTTGATTTTTTTATATTCAGGGACAGTTTGTTGGCCTTAAGCCATTCGTTGACGTTGCCAAGCTCGTGATTAACAAGAGACTTGAGTTCCTTTAAGTTGTTATTTGCAAGTATTATACTGGTATCGTCAGCAAATAGATAAAAGGCGAATAACGAAGAAGATTTGTAAATATCATTGATGTACAGAAGGAACAAGAGTGGTCCGAGGACAGAGCCTTGAGGCACACCGCACAAGGTCGTCCCAGCTTCAGACACAACATTATTAACTTCCGTATTTTGCTTTCGATCAGTTAGGTATGATCTGAACCAGGAGTTAATTACACCTCTAACACCATAATTTTCAAGTTTAGCTAACAAAATCTTATGGTTAACAGTGTCAAAAGCCTTCTTGAGATCGATGTAAACACCGCACGAAAATTTACCGTTGTCCATATTTTGGAGAATTGTGTTAACAATATCAAGTATAGCATGCTGAGTACTGTGCTTACTGCGAAAACCGTATTGTTGATCATAAAGAAAGTTACAATCTTTAACAAACTTGGTAAGTCTAGAGTACATAAGTTTTTCAAAACTCCTGTTGTAAATCGAGAGCAGTGAAATAGGTCGATAGTTTTCGGGCAGAGAGTCATCTTCGTCCTTAAATATCGGGATAATTTTAGCACGTTTTAGTTTTGATGGAAAAATCCCTGAGCTAATAGACTGATTAAAAATCGTGGCTAGAGGTACAGATATGACTCCACTTGCCAATTTCAGTAGCTTAACTGGAGATGAGTAGAGACCATGGGCCTTGTTATCTTGCAAAATTGAAATTTCTACATTAATATCTTCCGGAATAATAGGATCAAAGAAGAAAGTGCGATTAAGTGGAAGATCTAAATAATCAGAGAATGTATTTATGGTCTGAGGAATTTTAGAAGCCAGTTTGCTCCCAACAATGGCGAAATATCTGTTCAAAATATCGCTTATTTCCCTCGGGTCACTAGTTGGAACCTCATTCGGATTTGAGCGTATAAAGTTAATTGGATTGCGCTTGTTTTTCTTTTTACAGCTTCCAATTAGCTCGTTAATTCCTTTCCAGGTTTGACGCACATTACGTTTTTTTTTTTTTTTTTTTTTTAGGTGTTACAATTAATTCTTGATAATAGATAATATATAATATTTACAATAATATATGTTACAAATATGTTATTTCTGACGAGTGAGCTAGCGAATGAGGCTGAAATAACTATTTTGTCGGCACGAGATACAACAAGGGCCTGGGTTCCAGGCCGGGGCATCATGGGCAGGGATGTAGGGGTATATAAGACCGGGTATAACACGTGGTTGTCATCTAGGCTTCAGAACCAACCGCGTTCTTTACTCTCGTTTCGTTTAATTTTTTCCTTTGCCTTGTGTCATGTCGGTTACCAAAGATGAAGTGTCGGACCTTATTAAAGCCAACAACGATCAGTTAATGGCCTCTTTTAAGGAGCTGCTCAAGGACACTGCAGGTCAGATTAAGCGTGCTAACGAAACTTCGACGGAACAGCAAATGAAAGAGATTAAGAAATTGAAATTCCAAGAACCGCACAAGTTTAAAAGAAAAGCCAACGAAGACCAGTACAAATTCAACCTTAAAGTTGCGGAGACCTTCGACAGCGCCAAGTCCGCCGCCGAGAAGTGCAACCTGGAGAAAGTGAAGTCTGACCTCGAAGAAGGTGACAAATTGCTCGTGGAACGGCAAAAACATATTCTTCTTGCTGACAAGTGTGAATATGGTTGGAGTACGGTCGAAGAATACAAACAACACGATTTAGCAGATGATTCGGAGGACGAAAAACGCATCTACAGTGCTGAGAGACGAGTCCGTGCCGTTATGTCATCTCGAAAGAAGAAGAGGCCTTCAGTAATGGCTGCGACCAAAAGATCTTCTCCACTCCGCGGGTCGGTTTTGTCATCAAGTTCCCAATCCCAAAATCAGTCCTACCAACCAGCCACTGCCAATTCTGGTTTCCTGCCTCGTCGTCTTAACACTGGCACATGCTTCGCTTGTGGAAAGACCGGGCATTGGCGTGCTTGCTGCCCTGCGATAGCTAAGCAGTCTGGCTCTCCAACTTCAAAGCGACCAGATGAGCAGGATTTATCAGGTGTAGTCCTGTCTTGTTTTGATCGTAATGATTTTATTTTGGAAGCTTTGAGCGATTGTCAGCCTGATTCCAGCTCTGACCCAATTTCTTGCAATGTCTTCCCGCTAGTCTTAAGCTCATTCAAAGATCAACAATGTTTTGCTGATATTGATACTGCCGCTCAGCCCCCAGTTCGTGGAAGACTTCGAAAATGCATTGATTTTTGGCGTTCGTTAGAAGTTTCTCAGTTCATCCTGAATGTCATTAACCAGGGTTACAAGATTCCGTTTTTTCATCTTCCCACACCTTTCTCCAAAGCTAACAATGTTTCTGCACGTAACAGCAGTACTTTTGTCTCTGAAGCTGTTAATGAACTACTCAAGCTTGACCTTGTGGAAGAAATTTTTTGCGCCCCGGACATTGTTAATCCGCTCTCTGTTTCTACTCGCACTTCGGGCAAACAAAGACTGATCTTAGATCTGAGACATGTGAACGCTTTCGTCTATAAGCAAAAGTTCAAGTGTGAAGATTTGTCCGTGGCCACTCAGATTTTCGACAAGGACTATTATTTATTTAAATTTGATCTGAAGTCCGGGTACCATCATATCGAAATTTTCCCTGAGCACCGCAAATACCTTGCATTTGCTTGGGATTTTGGCACTTGGAAGTTCAGATACTTCCAGTTTTGTGTTCTCCCGTTTGGCCTATCTTCTGCTCTTTTTATCACTAAGATTCTGAAACCGCTTCAAAAATCCTGGAGAAGTCGGGGCATCCCTATTGCCATTTTCCTAGACGATGGCCTAGGAGGGGGAATTGATCAGGTTTCTGCCAAAATTCACAGCTTAGCCGTTCATTCTGATTTACTCAAGTCTGGTTTCGTCCCCAACCAGGAAAAGTCTGTTTGGGAACCAGTTCAAGTTATTACATGGCTAGGAGTTGTTCTTAACACCATTGATGGCTCTGTTCAGGCCACTGATGAACGCATCGCGAAATTGACTTCCGACCTCGGGTCACTGCAGACATTGTCTTCCCGACAGTCTCTTTGCAAGGTTCACGTCAAAAGAGTTGCCAGTGTTGCGGGCCAGATTATTTCGCTTTCTTCTTGCGTGGGGCCAGTTACCCGTATTATGACCAGGCATCTCTTTTCAGTGGTGAATTCTGCTTTTTCCTGGGATAGCGAAGTTTTCTTTTCGCATGATTCCATTTCGGAGATTGACTTTTGGGCTAACAACGTAAATTCCCTCAACGGTAGAGTTTATTGGGGGGTACAATCGCTACCGGTCCGAGCTAGTTTCTCCGATGCTTCCGATTCAGCCTGTGGCGCGTTTGTCGAGTCCGACTCCGAATTGGTTTTTCATCAGAATTGGTCTCCTGAGGAAACAGTGCAAAGTTCTACTTGGAGAGAACTTAAGGCCGTTTGTCTCGGCTTGGAGGCCTTTGCAGATCCTTTGTCCAACACAAGGGTCATCTGGTATTCTGACAACCAGAATGTCGCGTCTATTCTTCTCAACGGGAGCAGGAAATTGGATCTGCAGGTGTTAGCTCTCGAAGCTTTTCAGATTTGCCTTAAGTATCGGATTTCTCTTGATGCCAGATGGATCCCTAGGGATCTTAATGTTAGAGCCGACTCCATCAGCAACCTTGTTGATTTTGACGATTATACTATCAATGATTTTGTTTTCCAGAGTATTAATGTTCACTGGGGACCGCACACCGTCGATAGGTTCGCCTGTAGATACAATACCAAATTACCAAGGTTTAATTCCCGGTTTTTTCAGCCCGGCTGTGAGGCAGTTGACGCCTTTTCTCAGGACTGGGGATACGACAACAACTGGCTTTGTCCCCCGGTTTGTCTGATTGTCAGAGTTCTTAAGCACATGGAAGTGTGTCTTGCTAGAGGAACCCTAATTTTACCGCTATGGAAGTCTTCATTCTTCTGGAACGTCTGCACAACAGATGGTGCACACTGGAGCAGATTTGTTATCGACTGGGTCTACTTGCCCAAGTTCCAGGGATTATTTGTCAAAGGGAAAGCTCGTAATTCTCTTTTTGGTACCAGACCCCTCGATTTTGATGTTGTTGCTCTGCGAGTCGACTTTCGCCGTCCCAGGCCCCCTTTATGTCGTCAGGGGTTTTGCACTTTGCCTTATGGAAAGTGCGACTCTTGTAATTAGACGCTATTTTAGTTGAGTTTTTCGTGTGCCTTTACGTGAGCTGTCTACTATGTTTTCATATAGGTTTTTGTTTGGTCCCACCGTGGTACCATACTTTCCACGTAATAAAGGGTTTATTTATTTGTTACATTTTTATGCGTCCCTTTATTCCTGTCTTTCCCCATGTCTGTTGTTCGTTTGCCTTTGTTTCTCTTATTGGTTTTTGCTCAGTATTTCTCGCCTATTTATTCATTTTCCAGATATCTTCCAATCCGGTTTTTGGGACTTTGATCAGGACGCTCTGCTAGACAGTCCCATCCAAGGGTTAGCTGAGAGATTGAAGACGACAATCCTGTCCTCTAAGGCCACCAGCACATCCTTGCTGTATCACCGCGCTTTCCGCAAGTGGAAGGAATTCGCCACTAGTACGTTTGACGGGAATGTCTTCCCCGCCAAACCCTTTCATGTTGCCTTGTACTTGCAACACCTTATTGAGCAATCCCATTCCCCTAGTGTAATTGATTCTGCTTTTTATGGCTTAAAGTGGGCACATAGTATGGCTGGTATCCCTTCCCCCACGGATAACCCTATTGTCGGGGCCGTCAGGGCTGCTTCAAAAAGAATTCTTGGTACTGGTATCGTTAACCGCAAGGAGCCCATTTCATCTAGCGTGATTCATGATGTTATTAGCCATTCTAACCTTGAAATCCTGTTGAATTGCGCAATATCACCTGGTATGTTTTGTCATTTGCTGGCTTCTTTAGGTTCGATGATGTTTCCAGGATAAGAAGGAGTGACATTTTCTTTAATGAGGGATTCATGGTCATTAAAGTCCCCAAAAGTAAGAACGACCAGCTTCGTCGGGGAGATGAAGTAGTTATTTCTGAGCTTCCCAGTCCCGCGTGTCCTGTCAAGCTTCTCAAAAAGTATCTTGCCAAATTTCAAATTCCTCCAGATTCCAGGGATCTGATTTTTAGGCCCATTTCTAAGGGAAAGGATTCTTGTAAGTTGATAACCCACGATAAGCCTATTAGTTACAGTACTATGAGACAAGCTTTCAGGCGGGATTTGAAGACCATTGGGGCTGACCTTCTAAGTTTGGGCTGCACTCTCTGCGTTCCGGTGGTGCGACTATGGCAGCTAACAGGGGTGTCAGTGACAGAGTATTTCAGTGACACGGCCGCTGGAAGTCAGCGCAATCTAAAGACATGTATGTTGACGACGATCTGGATCAAAGACTTTCTGTCTCCAAATTTCTTGGACTTTAAGCCATGTAAGTTTCTAGTGCTTATTTATCACGCTTTTGCCCAATTTTTTGTCACTCTATATAGGGGTGGTTCTCGCCAGGCCCTCCCAAAATAAACTTATTTGGTTCAGCGATGCTGCGTTGTTATTTGTTGTGGAGTGGAGACAAAATTATGTTATTTCTGACGAGTGAGCTAGCGAATGAGGCTGAAATAACTATTTTGTCGGCACGAGATACAACAAGGGCCTGGGTTCCAGGCCGGGGCATCATGGGCAGGGATGTAGGGGTATATAAGACCGGGTATAACACGTGGTTGTCATCTAGGCTTCAGAACCAACCGCGTTCTTTACTCTCGTTTCGTTTAATTTTTTCTTTTGTTCAGTTTTTTCTTGGTACCATGCATCCAGTCTGGTAGAATCGACTGTTCTAAAATTCATTTTTTGTTAAGCCCTCGTAGGATGGGCTTGGAGCTTGAGCCTTGGTTCCTACCCAGATTTCCTGCACATTTTTCCCCACAGGGGTTTTTTCTGGCAGGTTTTTTCTGGCCTCCGTTCTAATCGCATTTGCTTTGTTAGCGGTTGCTCAGCTCTATGAAATTTTTAAGACTCTCATTCGTCTTCTTGTTGTATGTTTGTACATTAGATTTATATTGTATTTTAGTTACATGGTACGTCGGAGTTGATGATCCCCAGCCTATAATTGGCAGCCTAACTGGCACAAAGCTTGAGAGCTTATATGGGAATGTAGGCCAAGATGGCCTGTTTACATTCATTTACACCTTAATAGTAAATTGAAGTTGATGATCCCCAGCTTAACTGGCAGCCTAACTGGCACAAAGCTTGTAATGAGAGCTTTTTTGGGGAGGTAGAGGCCAAGATGGCCTGTTTCACGATCTTTTATAATCTGATGTTATGATGGAGCAGATTTCCCCCAGCCTAACTGGTAATAAGACTGGTTGCTCATTCAGAGAAGTAGGCCATATATGTTGTGTATTTATTGAAGTGCCGTGGCTCGTGTAGAGATAGCTTTATCCTTGGTTATTTTTCAAGGATTTGTCTTGTAAATCCTAGGTAGTTTGTGTTATATAGTGTTCGGGTTGGTTCTCGCCAGGCCCTCCCAAAATAAACTTATTTGGTTCAGCGATGCTGCGTTGTTATTTGTTGTGGAGTGGAGACAAAATCAAGATATTCAGGTTATACAAGTGTATGTAGCTGGGGAGAGGGCAACATAAGCACGTCAAGTTATATGTCTATTTCAAGCTGGATAATAAATTTAGATATGAATTCAGAAGAGTCTTGTTTCTTTTGCATTGTTTTGCAAGCGTAGTGGTACTGTTTTGCATACAACAGAAGAAGACACAAATCCTTTGTCTCTTTATCGGAAATATTGGTGTTTGGAGTTGGTAAATTTAGAAAGTATTGTAGCGAGGTGAGGCTGACATTAATTTTGTGTAAGCTATTGAACCAGTGAAGAGACTCGTCACTTTATTTCAAGAAGGATTGACATTCAAAGAATGCATGTTCAATAGAGTCATTCTCTCCGCACATAACACATTTGTCACAATCACTTATCCCAAATCGTTTAAGTTCTTTGTTAGTGACTAGTATTCTGTGCAACAACTTGAAATAAAATTGTCTTAACTTATTATCCCGAGTGATTTTATAAATGTTCTGGATGCAGTTCAGCCAGTTGTCAGCAACTTCAGGGCAATTTTTTCGCCAAGATTTAATCGCAGTAGGTTCTATATTGATTTCCTCTATAAAAAGTTTGTAAAACTGCTTGCAGAGTGTTTTCTTTAAATTGAGAGTGATATCTTTCGATAGTTGGAAATCGAAGTTTTCGCAAATTGAGTTCAGATCCCCAAGGTCCATATGGGCTGATGCGTAACTTTTGAGATAAGCAGGAATAGCTGAAGTGATTTGGTAATATTGTAGAAAGTTAACTTTGATGTTATATTTATCGCTGAATTCTTGTGGTGAAAAATAATTACCTTGATTGTTCAACAAATCTTGCACAAAGAGAACATTTTTATCCCACCAGGCCCTCCAAAAGACCGATTTGTTTTCAATATTTATATCTTTGTTGTTCCACAAAATGAATTCGCGTTTCAATGGATCTTCATAATTGCTGCGCAGTTGTTGAAAGTAATCAAGGAGTTCTCGATAGAAGAGGGGGATTTTTCTGTCTAGTTTCCCGACACTGTAGTTACAGTTTAGAAGGAAAAGAAGTCCGCCATGTTTATCGAAGTAGTAATTAGGAATTGCCGTCCAGGTATCATGAGAGTTATTTAAGAAACTACTAATCCAGCTGAGACGTAGTGCTTTTATAACATTACGTATGTTGAGATCAAAAAAACTTTGGTAGTAGTTCGCTTTACTTAATCTTGTGAGGGAGATGATTTTATTCCTGTAAAATTTGTATTTGTCCCAGTCGGAAGTTAAGAAAAGGGCATTCTTTATCCTGATTGATTTTCTTAAACCCGCAGTCAACCAAGGTTTAGCAAGTAATTTTTGTTTATGATTCGATATACATCTTAAAGGGGCGTGTTTATTAATTGTCTTATTGATGAATTTGTAAAACACAACATTTTAATCGGCGTGTAATAGCATCGCTATGGAGACCTAAATAAGGTAAAACAAGGGTTATATCTTTCTTAGGAACTGTGAGAGTAGGTTGTGAAGGCTTGTTCTGATGTTTGTGAAGTAAATCATTAACATTGTAGTTAATAACGCCTTTAGGATAACCATTTTGAAGCAAGGAATTCTTGAGATCGGATAGAGCGCCGACTGCAATAAAGTGGATTTTGAACAAATACGTAAGCAACGATAGGTAAGTGTTCTGATTAGATTGACTTTATACTTCCTAGGAGTAAAGGAGTCCCACTTGGTGTAAAGACCAGTGAAAGTCTTTTTATGGTGTATAGTAGTTGAAAATGTGCTGTGGTCACGTTTGATACAAACATCCAAGAATGGGATCTCTCGATTCTCTTCAAGTTCCATGGTGAATTTGATGTTGGGATGTCTGCTGTTGAGAAAATCTAGAAATCTGGAAGCGGTGTCTTTACTGTCAAATAGGGAGAAAGTGTCATCAACGTACCTAAACCAAACCGATGGTCGGAACTGATTATTCGTCAACCAGCTCTCTTCAAAATGACGCATAAAATGTTAGCTAAGACAGGGCCTAATGGAGAACCCATCGCTACACCATCAATCTGGTCATAATATTGCCCATCAAATATGAAGTGGCTTTTCTTCGTCGCAAACTCAAGCAAATCTTTGAGGACTGTTCGTGGTAGGGTAGGAGGATCAGGAAGAGAGTATAATTTGGTAAGACAAATTTGTATTGTCTCGTCTAGTGGGACATTGGTAAACAAGGAATACACGTCAAAAGAGCGCATAGTTTCATTGTTATGTTTATGTGACTTCGCCCAGTCTACAAATGTGAAGGAGTCTTTGATTGTGAACTGGTTAGTGGAGATCGGCTTGAGAACAGTTACCAGAAAAGAGGCAAGGTTGTAATTATATGTGTTGACGGATGAGACAATAAGTCGAAAAGGGCAGCCAGTTTTATGAATTTTAGGAAGACCATAAAGAACACCAGCAGTTGAACCACATGGAAGAATTTTACGAAATGTAGCAGCATCGATTATACCATCCCGCTTGACATTTCGAAGATAGGAAATGAGGCTATTCTCTCGTGACTTTGTTGGATTGCATGACGACTTCTTAAATTTTGAATCATCAGCGGAAATCAGCTGTTTCATTTTGTTCAGGTAATCAAGTTTGTTAATAATAACAACACCATTTCCTTTGTCAGGTCTTGTAATGATAATGGAATTATCCTTTCTTAAATCATTGAGGGCTGTAGGTCTCCATAGCGATGCTATTACACGCCGATTAAAATCTTGTATTAATAAGTTTTATGGTTTCGTCAACCTCAGGGTTGTTTTTCAGAACACTCGTAGAATTAAGTCTTTCTTTCCTTATAAAGATCGTTTCAACCGGTCGCAGAAATCTAAGATTGTCTACAAAGCAAGTTGCTGGGATTGTGATGCTTTTTACATCGGCAAAACTAAAAGAAGATTACATGACAGAAAGACTGAGCACTTCAAAGCTCTCACTCAAATTGCTCACGCCTCCGCTGTTGCTGAGCATTCGATCTCCACTGGTCACAACATCAAATGGGACCATTTTGAGATCTTAGCAAGTGGTCAATGTGATTTACAGTGTAAAATCAAGGAAACATTGTTAATACGGGACTTGAAACCCGCCCTAAATGAAAACGTCGGTAGTGAAAATCTCCTTCTTTATTAATTCACACCGGATGTAGTTTCTTTTTTCTATTGTTGTCTAGCTAGTTACCAATACCTCGCTTTAGTTTTTTGTCTTTTTAAATCTCGTCATATTTTGTAACCGTCACTTCTGAAGATGTATGTTGTAGCATACGAAACGTCAAGTTAAATATACCATGCAAAACCTTACTGTTATGTTTGTAACCGCTGTTTGTTTTCTCTTTCTGTTAAAGTTGAAATGGCCGAAAAACAAGAATTTTTATGATGTACCTTAACATACCTTTACGTCATACGTACGTAAAGTTGACGTAAAGCTTGTAATGTAACTTTACGCAGGTTTACGTAACCTTTAAGTCGTAAATCTGGATTTTCATGCTGTGCTCACTATTACAAAGGCCGGACTTTGCAAGAATTAGCAGTCCCTTGGGTGGCTCAACAGCTGCCTTTGGTTGCAAGAATTCTGGTAAAATTTTAGCAGCACTTTCTGGAAGCTGTTCTCCGCATTCTTTGGGCTGAGTTGCTGCAGACTGCAGTTGGAGGCATTGCCTGGCTTTTGATCGTTCATTATCATCATGGCCTTCGAGCCTACCGCGCTTTTGTTAGTGTTCCTCAGTTACACTAGGACTTTCTAAACCTTTTTTCCTCTTTTAAATCTGATTGAATTGGCCTGATCTGCCTGATCTGCATGAGACTGCACAACTCCTTAAATTCCGCAAACTGTTCAGCACGGTTGTAGCAACTTTTACAAATTTTTCTTGAAAAACCATCGTTTTCCACAAACTCCAAACCTGTCACGTTTTCCAGATGAGCAATAAGTTGTTCAGATTCAGATTTAGCGCAATCAATCAAGGATTTCAAACCCACTTACATTAACAGTTCTAATTTAATGTAATAAAATTATTGCACATTTAATAATGATCAACAAGGTTGAAAATAACTACTCCCCACTTGACATGGGAGTATCAGAACTTCTTGGGTGAGTACAAGTGTTGGGTTTTTTGTTGCTCTCGCCCCTTGCCAAGTGATACCAAAATTAACTCATCAGTTAATTCTAAAAATCAGAAATTATCTATTTTAATTGTTATCGCAAATAATTCAGGATGCTGTAATCAATAATAGAACTGAATCTCATACAATGTACAACAAAACTGAATGTGCTACCATAGTGTAATATTCTAGTTATATTATTTTACTGGTCACTATCAGCAAAACGCAGAGGCAAAAACTGGGAGAACTTGTCCATTCAGTAGTTTGACGCTGGCAATACTCCTTGGTGCCAAGACTCCTTAGCGGTGAGGTTACTTCTTACCTTAGTTACAACTTACAGTATTAACTGAATATTATTGCCAAATGAATATTTATATCAAGAATATGCTCTAACCTCAATTTCATTGTCCTCGTCATCATGATCAGAACAATACACGTCATCAGTAAACCTACAAAGACGCAGGAGACAAGTACCTCATACGTACCTGATCTTTGTCAGCAAAGATCAAGAATTACAGTTTTGAAGACCTGTTCTTTTTATGCATGTAGTTCATAGGAAATATTTAATGTTTTAAACATATGCTTGTTTTGCCTACTGGTACTTGCACTTTTTTCCACATGAAATTTTGATAAATATCTACCTTGATTTATGGAAACACAGGTTAGCAAACATTTCATAACCTTTCGCAACTTTCCCTGCCCAATACCTTATTTACTGTGTCGTTTGCTTATGTTGTTTTTATGTGTTTTGCTTGTTGTGTGGTTAGGCATTTCTGTAGAAGTGGATGTAGACAGAATTACTATCTTACTAACCTCTTCCTCCCTCCCTTCCTATTATATTTTGTCCCTACCCACATTTCTCCCTTTATACAGGTGACAGTTATGCATCAATCAATACCAGTGGTGCCCATCCCCCCCAGGCAACCGCGGGGCATTTGCTCATGTTGTCAGTCCCGTGGGTGGGGCATTGGCAATTTTATTGCGGCCCCTGGGGGCTTGGGCGACTCCTGGGCATTTGACACACGTGTTAAAGCTATGACGTCTCGGGAGAAAAACGTACGAGGACAAATAATGTGATACCCGTGTTTAGAATCTACCTACCACTTGCTAATCACAGCGTTCACGGAAAGTTTTGTATTTGGTCCCTCGAAAGCAAATACTTAGAGATTCAAAACAAATCTTGCAATATAAGTGAGCCTCTTAAGGCAAAGATCAGAATACACATTTGAGTACTGAGCGGGAGCCATGCAAGCAACATTGAGAACGGGATTGTCGTTATTCTGGTTAAAATACTCAAAACAAATGGCTTTTATACAAGGAAATATTTAATGAAACGCTATCCTAAATATAATCAGAATCAACTAACACATACTGTTGTCCTTGAAGTCTTTAGTACCGTTGCTTTAAAATACTGAACAGTTGACCGTTTTATTCACTGTTTAATAAAACAGCTGCAGAAGTGCTGAAAGGCGATGATCCCAGGGGCGGGGCATTTGCCCTCATTCTTCGTCTCCTCCCCGGGGCATTTAGACAGCTTGTGTGTCCCCACCCCGGGGAATTGGCCCATTTTTTCAAAAAAATACTAATGCCGGGGGGTTAGCCTGGGGGGGGGGGGGCATGAGCACTGCAGGAATTGACTGACGCATTATAAAGGCACATATTCGGCTTTTGAACGAGTTTTATTGTTTTTAATTGCCAAGTAGTAGAATAAATTTAGTAAGATCTTTGCTAACCCGGTTTTCAAAATCCAGGTATACAGTGTAAAAACTTGCACACTTTATTACAGAAGGTGCTTACCTTAAGTCTGAATCATTATCCTCATCAGAGCTTATAGTGATGACCTCAGCTAATTCTGCTTTTCTGATAAAAAAATTGATAAAGGATATGTACAACAAGTCACAAATATGGGCTTGATTAGCCAAACGTTTAGGCAAATTAATAAAGAAATAAGTTATTAACTGCTTGTCAATAACTTGCTCAAGCACGAGCGATGGATGGTACAACGTACCGGCGACTAACCTTTCGGGAGAGGCATCTAAAACACCATGATAGTAATCTGCTACATCTAAAGCTGAATGAAAGAACATAAAATCGCTGTAGAATGAAAAACCTAAAAGAAAGTTCAAGGGGATCATAATAAAAAGAGTACTGCTTACTTTCGTCTTCATCGGCCATCTTCGACGTCAAAAGTGCGGGAAAACTCGCGTCAAAAGTGCGGGAAAACTCACATGGAAACTTGATCCATGAATCAAGCATACCAGCGGTCTTTGTTTAGATGGGGTGGTAAAAATAGGTCCATGGACCGGGTCCATGGAGGGAGTCCATGGACCAGGGGTCCATGTTTTGTACTTTCCCCAATATGGCCGCCGCTCTTCCTCACGGGGAAATTGAGAAAACGTAAGCTGTGGATGGCAATACACTCTTGTTATCGCATTGAAGCTGCCAAATGAATTTTTACGACAGGAGGGACTTTCTTGTTACTTGTAGTTTCTTTGTCTTTCATTTTAACAGAGGCAAGTACTTTCAGTGGACAACAGACCACGATGTAATCATGTGCAGGGAAGTGCTTGTGTGCGAACCATGCAAGTGCAAGCCTAGGACTCCTGAAAGAGGACAGTCATGGGAGTCCGAAGCACAGCAGCTGAACAGCATACATCAGCCGAGCTTCAGAGTGACCGCTAGATCCGTTCGTGGCCGGTTTACTTTGCTATTGACTAAATATGCACAAACGTTGAGAATGCAAGAGAAAGTGTCGGGTATCGAAGTGGAGCAGACAGAGCTTGATAGCCTGTCAGAGGAAATATTGAAGCGAGAGAAGGAAGCCAAGAACGATTTAGAGTCAAAAGACCGGAACAAGAAGAGCAAGGTAGAAAAAGAAAAGCGACAGCAGAGGAAGTCAGGAAGAGAGCACTGGAGAGAACCTAAAGTTGAAAATCAGGAGAACAAACAGAAGACGCCAAAAGTAAGGCGAAGCACTGCTGAAGCCATTGATTACCTGAGAGAGAGATCGGACAACGAAAAAGAGTACAGGAAACAAAAACTAGAGGTCAGGAAGAGAGAAATGGAGGTGCAGTCCGAGAAGCAAGATCAAGCTCGCAAACAACAGCAGGCTATGTTTACTGCACTGATGGCACAGATGCAGATGCAACAACAGAGCCAGCAAAGTATGCAAGCTATGTTAGCCGCGCAACAGGAGCAACAAACCAAGCTTCTGAAGGCATTCTTTGAAAACAAGAAGAAGGAATGAACTTCTTATTTTAGTATGGTGGCCCAGAAGGGACATCGCTTCCTAACAAGACTGTAACTATTTCTTTAAAATTATGTCATCCTTCTTTGAAAAATATAGTGGTGTTCTGTGTAAATCTAACTGTTCTGTGCAGAAATGAAAGATCGTTCCTTAAAAATCTGCGATCGTTCCGTGGACTGTCGAGTACTTCTTCGGTAGAAACAATCACTTGATCCTCCTAATAAAAAGGTGTGCCCGTTCCGTAGAAATGAAGCTCTTCCGTAGAAACAATCACGACCTTCTTCTCTGAAGGAGTGAGCGACCCTTCCGCAGAAATCGAGCCCTTCCGTAGAAAGTTCAAACTGATGCGCACGCATTTACCAAGGAGAGTACTGGGTGCTAGCTCGCCTTCGGATGAGCGCCTGACTGTTTAGGTTGCCGCCTTCTTTTCGTTATCGGCGATAAGTTTTTGTCAAGCCTGTGGCACTAAAGTTTTTGAAAATGCAAAGTACTGTCACAACTGTGGAGCTGTAGGAGACTCATTTCAAAATGGTAGACCTAAAAAACGTCACTTTAAATCATTAAAGTGCATTTTGTGCGCCTTGTTTGACGGTGTATTTAATTGTTTTGTCCACTCTGTTTCATAGACTCCGAAAGGGAGATTATTGAACACTATTTTCACCTTGGATACAAATATGATGTTATTGTCAGCTTTATGAGAAGCAGGCATGATATATGCATGGATGTGCGAACACTCAAACGTAGGCTTGTAATGTACAAAATTATCCAGAAACGAAAGTTGGAGAAATGAAGAAGAAGTAAAGAACCTCATAAAAGAAGAAGTGCGAGGGTCTGGTTGCCTGGCAGGTTACAGGAAAATGTGGCATTTACTTAAAATAAAGTATAATGTACATGTCCCGAGGAACATGGTTGCAAAACTCTCACACGATCTCGATCCCGCGGCAAGCAGTTTGGCGAAGAAAAAAAAGCTCAAACGACGTCATTATCTATCCCATGGGCCAAATCAATGCTGAGAAGGGTGGCAGCATCTGAATTGGTGTTTAGTAGAACAGGGATTGTCTTTCCTTTAACTTTTTTTAAATGGTTTGAATCTGCAGTACCACTCACGAGGCCAACTTGTACTTTGGCTACACCATTTGATGAGCTTTTCTGGGGTGCACTGGTTGTTTGGCATGCGCATTTGCCTTTTTATATTTGGATCTTCTCTCTTCTTCTTTATTCTTTTTGAAGTCATCAAATGATAGTGTTGATTGATTACTTACGTCGCCTGGTACTGATGAACCTATAAATTGTAGACATAAACGTAATATACGGTGGCCCAAAAGGGCTAACACAAACAAAAAAGAAAACGCAAACAAAAAAGAGCACATCACCAAACAAAAAATGAAAACGCAAATAAAAAAGAACACATCACCAAACAGAAAAAAGAATACGCAAACAAAAAAGAACGCGTCACCAAACAAAAAAGAAAACGCAAGCAAAAAAAGCAAAACGCAAACAAAAAGCACGATGCAAACAAAAAAGATAAAACACAAAAAAGCAGTGGCCTGGGAAAAATGGCCGAAGTGTTTAAGACTGAGCGAGAGATAATCAGTCATTACTTCCATCTTGGATATGAGAATGAAGTTATTAGAGAATTCTTGCAGAACTATCACAATATTACTCTCAGTTTGCGTACATTGAAACGAAGGTTACGGGACTTCGGCCTACGAAGAAATGGAAATGATATAGATCGAGACCAACTGAGGGATATTATCAAAGAACAATTACATGGATCCGGCAGAACACTTGGTTTGATTGATTGGAACATCATATACATGTTGGAACATCATATACATGTTCCTCGACGAATCGTCGCTACAGTTATGCAAGAACTCGATCCGAACGGTATGCAACAGAGACGACGACGAAGGCTTTCTAGAAGAAGGTGCTTTAGTTACGGCCCTAGCTTCTGTTGGCACGTGGATGGTAAGTTTACTCATTAGTTTTTATATGTGCAAGTATTTTTGATGTTGTCATTATTATTATTATTATTATTATTATTATTATTATTATTACTATTATTATTATTACGAGAATGAAAAGAAGCGCTCCTACTCGAGACGTGTTCTAGACATTGAACATGGTTCATTTACACCTCTTGTGTTTACCTCTACAGGTGGAATGGGCCCAGAATGTTTAAGATTTCATAGTCGCCTTGCAGAACTTATAGCCAACAAGAAAGGAGAGCACTATTCAAGGACTATATCATGGATAAGGGCAAGAACTTCCTTTGCCTTATTGAGATCGGCGCTGATCTGCTTAAGGGGGTCAAGAACAATCAGACGACGTAAAATGGACTAATTAATGCAGACATTGATTTACAAAATTCAGAGGCAGCCATCTTGTAAACATTTTAATTTGTTTTAAACAGTTTTTTTTTTTTTAATATAGGAATAATATTTAAAATTAAAGAATTTCCATTTTTTTATTAGCATTTTTTTATTAGCAAGTCGGTTTCTAAAGTCTAATTCAAATCTAGACAATAACCTTTACCGAGATTCTTAAGTTATAAATATTCTTTTTATAAATATTATTTTTATACTGTACTTTTTTGGAGCTGTTTTGACTTCTTGTAAATAAAAATTATTATTATTATTGTTGTTATTATTAGTAGTGTTATTGTTATTGTTAATGTTGTTATTGTTATTATTGTTATTGTTATTGTTATTATTATTATTCCATGGACAAAAAGAAAAATCCAGCCCTAATGTAGACTGAACTGAGATTTTATGGGAGAATCTGCCGGTCTTTGACCCAAAAAGTGGCCTGTGAGTCAACAGTGCAAACACAAACGTGACCTGTTTTGTCGGGATGTATATGCGATATGACGCGTTTTTGTTACAAGACTAGGGCAATTATAATGATCATACTTCAATTGTTACTGCTGTTATAAACAATATACCAAGGCAACTTTTCTATATAATTTTGACACCATCTCTTCCATTTGGTTAAATTTCCTAGGCAACACAAGTCAAATTGTCAAGTACAATGTATACCAGACAGGGTTTGTTGAGGATGGATGTCTATGTTTGAATATAATTGATTGTGGTGGTTCAGTTTTATCCCGGCCTGCAGCTGGTTCCAATAATTTCTATTTTCCATTGTTTCAAACTCATCTTCATATTTTATTACACCTAAAAAACCAAAGGAGAATAGAATTTAAACCAAGGATGAAATTGAACCACAATACAGACACCATTTTGAAAAGGCAATAATTTCGTATGACTTGCCGGCTTTCTGTAGGTTATGGCAAACTGAAGCCATACGGTTTTCCAATACATGGAGCAATCGACGGTTACAGTCGCAAAATCTTAGGGCTTGAGGTTGCTAGATCCAATAATAACCAGAAATTCCAGCTAAATTTTACCTTGACTGTGTAAAGGAAACTCAGGGTTGTCCAATCCTTGTTAGAAGTGATTGTGGTACAGAAAAT
Organism: Micromussa lordhowensis; assembly: GCA_964020085.1. NCBI lineage: Eukaryota > Metazoa > Cnidaria > Anthozoa > Scleractinia > Lobophylliidae > Micromussa > Micromussa lordhowensis. The sequence continues at coordinate 21,808,761 of OZ026601.1, forward strand.
GGCATAATGGCAGCCATGCAGTGCTTTTTTCGTCAAAATGGAGATGATTGCTTAGCTGGCGACAAAGCACATAAATATGGGAGTTCACCTGCTAATCAAAGAATTGAGTGCTGGTGGTCCTTCTTCAGACGGGGTAGAGCTGGATGGTGGATTGACTTCTTTAAGGACATGGTTACGGCAGGAATACTTGACCTTGGCAATAGTTTACATATGGAGTGCTTATGGTTTTGCTTTCAACCATTGATTGACAGTGAACTTGACAAAGTCAAAGTGCACTGGAACACTCACCGCATTCGTTCATCAAGACATCAGGGTACAGTATCAGGAGTACCAGACATTTTATATTATTTGCCACACCGCTCAGGTGCTTTTGAATGTAAGTGTCGCATTGAGATTCAGCAAATAGAAGAAATGGAAGAGAAGGTGCAGATTGATGAACCAAATGGTTTACAGATCTATGAAAAATATTTCTATTATGCTGTTGACAATGAAAATCTTCAGTTTCCATCGTCTGCAGCAGGTGCGCTTGATTTGTTCCAAGAATTGATTGCCTTTGCATATCCCAGTTAAAGTGTACATTTGGACCCTACATTTTGGTACTTAGCATGGGTCTTTTTAAGCCTATATGTAATTAGGTGATTTCTACTCCATACTGCACAGTCTCAGCACCCCAATATTTGTGAGTCTCACTGGACTGAGTGGGAATGTTGTCCACTTGCCTGATCTTTGAGGCATTTTGAGTTATTTTCAAAACAGTTCCTTTGATTTTCACAGCTACAAAGTTGTTTCATCAAGTGATTTTGAAAAGAAAAAAAACACAAAGGTTTGCATCCATATTGGCAGTTGACATGAAACTTTGAATTTCCTTCAGAGAGGACAGGTACGTAGGAGTGAAATGTTACATTTTGTGACATCTTACACAAATCAAAACAAAAAATGTAAACAAACTCTTAGGAGTGCTCAGTATGGACTAGAAATCATCTTTGAAGCCAATGCTTATGTGAATGACCTGATTGATTAAATGAGATCCAGAGAAATGAAAAGAAAGGTGTTTGCTAGGAACGCTTTTGTATCAACTCCACCAAGGTCCTTGAATTGACTCATGATCTAAAAGAGGTGGTAAATACAGCAACGGATTGCTTGACCATAAATTATGAAACCTTGTTATTGTCAAAAATATTACATGTATTTGTGACAGCTGTTAATAGTGGCAATACCGCAACTTCTTTTGCTTAATAGTTTATTTTGAAAATGTAGCCTAACATGAACAAAGTTTGATAACTCAGCTGTTAATTCTCAGCATGGTGGATGAATCAACTTTTATGCCCACATGATTTACTGAAAGTTGCCATTGCGTAACAAGCAGATGACACTGTGCTGAGGCTTTTACAAGTAGGCAAATAAAGTCTATAGCACTACAAAGGCCTGATAAATTCTCAAATTTAAGCAAGTGAATAATAAGAATTCAAGTTGAGGTACTGAGGCTTTTACGAGTAGGCAAATAAAGTCTATAGCACTACAAAGGCCTGATAAATTCTCAAATTTAAGCAAGTGAATAATAAGAATTCAAGTTGAGGTTCAAAACAGTACAAGAGTTAACTAGTAAGAAGTACATCTGAGCGATTTCTCAAAAACATGCCCACCAGTTTTTTCACCTGGGTTCGAAACCTAGGGGGGCTCCATCATGGCTGGGCCAGGTGCATGGACCATTCCATGGGCAATCTGCTAATGGCTTGCTGGGGCCAGTTGTCAAAAGCAGGGGGATGGGAGGGTGTCTTGCACTGACACCTCCATTTAGTTAGACTTGGGCATTTGAGTGCCAAAACATTTTGTTATTTACTGTGTCTGTTCAGTTGTTTAAGCTTGTTTGAATGTTCTGTGTTAACATGGCACCCTGCTGGAGATGTCCATGTCATATGCATGCGTGGGGGTGGGGCATTCTCCTAGCTAGGTGGTTGGTCAGATCACTCCTGGCCACTGGGACTGTCTTAGAGTGAACCGTGGGCATGTTTCTGCAAATACAGTCAGACGTATAACATAGCCAACAAATGTCTTAAATATGTAAGGAGAAATGAATGGTTAACACTAGCAGTGAATGTTACCCTCTTAAGGTTGCCCAAAACGTTTTCAGCAGTTTTCAGACAGATTTTGATGCATCATTATAACCACTCTTTATCATCTGATGATACAGTTATCAGGGTATCAAAAAACTATGGTCACGAAAATGATAGTAACATGTTGACTAATAATTGGGCAGTTTCAAGCCACCTTAATGTGATAGAATTAACTGATAGAGGAATCCTTTTACACCACAAAAAGGCCGCTGAGTTTTAGATTATTTAATCTGACAACTGTGTCACATAGCGAGTAAACAAAGCAGAAAAAAATATAAACGTGGCGATCGACACACAAACCACACACTAATTGTGAATTTCCCGAAAATAATATTTATGCTTCCCCTACAAAAGAGATTTTTTTCTAAGATTCCCACCCCCCACCCATCTGGAAATTTAAATTAATTTTCATACATGGAGCGCGGCTCACGCGGAGGACCTCTGCTATTATTCTAACAGAGTCAGCCTTTGATACATTGTGATGAGGGCTGGAGTAGTAACCAAATTTTCTCGGTGTATGTGGAGGGTATAACCCTTATATTCTGTGTACCACAT
>OZ026601.1:21813929-21834665 GCA_964020085.1 Micromussa lordhowensis
GTGCTGGTCCCCCTTGAAGGATTGACATGGCAATAACCTCGCCTGCAAAGGCGAAGTCTCCATTGCTGAGGGAGACAGTGGAATCGATAGGTATTCCATGCAAAAAGACTTTTATTTCAACATGCTCCAGCATTTCTGGAAAGACAATTACATCCAGTCTATGAAATACTTTGACAAAGTGTATTACTGTGAATCAACACATCACCACAATTACTAAACAAGTTATACCATATCCTGTTGAGGGGTGTGCTCAAATGGTAAAAAACAAAAATAAGCAGAAGAAAATGCTGCACACGAAAACTATTTTCTCTGCCTGAGTAGGTGGGTTATTACAGGGCGATTTTCCCCCGTTGCCATAGCTTTAAACGGAGAACCCTGATTATTTATAATGGTAATAGGACTGAGTGTGCCGTTTGAGGAATAAATTAAACTTTGAAGGAATAATAGACGCTATCAAAACAAAACTACAGCTTTGGAGGTGGAGGAACCTGACAATTATTGGAAGAATTCAGATTTTTAAAACCTTCGTGATCCCAATGCTAATGTATAGTGCTGGTTCAATTTGTATAGATAAGGAAGTTATAATTGAAGCCAATAGAATTATTTTTGATTTTATATGGAAAGGTAAAGACAAAGTTAAACGTATATCCCTAATTAGTGATACAAAAGATGGGGGACTGAAAGCCCCGTACCTGGAATCTATAATCAAAACTCAAAGAATAATGTTTTGTAAGAGATTAGTGGAAAATGAACCTTGTCACTGGAAAACTATTTTATTACACTATCTGAAACCAGTTGGGAATAAGTTCATTCTATGCTGTAATTTTGATGTTAAAAAGCTTCCAATTAATCTTCCAAAGTTCTACGGAGAATGTTTTGAGTGTTTTGCGCAATGCTCCGCATCCACATGTAATAGTGTTCCGGAGCTATCACACGAAGAAATACTCAACACTGTTATCTGGAACAACAAATTCATTTGCATCAATGGTAAATCTGTGTTCAATCAAAGCTTGGTTAGTAAAGGATTATTCAGAATAGGTGACTTGGTCACAGAAAATAATCAATTTATCTCTCAAGGCAATTTGCGTCAGTTGGACTTTTCCCCAAAAGACGTCTTTGATCTGATGTCCTTAATGGATGCTATCCCTGCACCGTGGCGGAAATCCCTTAAAACAAATGGTTATGTAGACAAAATCTCGTTTGTCTTTCAGGACCACATTCAACTAGTCTTAGATAACCAGAACGTCTTGATAAGTGAGTTGACCTCTAAAAGGGTCTATTGGGAATTAATTTCTGGGCTTGTGGCTCAACCGACAGCTCAATTGAAGTATAATGAAACCTTTGATGATGTCTGTTTGGATTGGAAGGAAATTTATAGTTTGCCCTTCAAAGTTGCTTTGGACACAAAAACACGAGAATTCCAATATAAGATTCTGAATAGGTATCTAGTGACAAACACTTTTCTAAAGAAAATAGGTAAAACAGATTCGGCAGCCTGTTCTTTTTGTGGTGTGATGGAGGAGTCCCTCGAACATCTTCTTGTGACTTGCCACTTCACTGCAACGCTGTGGAAAGAACTTTTAGTCTGGTGTAACGGTAGAGATATTAACATTGAAACCCTATCTGCGGTAGATATATTATTTGGTGACTGGCAAAGAAAAGATTGTTTCTTGTTATTTAATCATATTATTCTTATCGCAAAGCAGTACGTACATTATTGCAGGACCAATAATTTAAAACCCCTCTTTAATGTTCTATTACTAAGAATCAAGTCAGTCTATCAATTAGAATGCAAGATTGCTAAATGGAAAAATAAGTGGCAATTTCACTTTTCGAAATGGAGTAAGTGCGGCTTCGAAGATAAATAAGTTATTGAAATGTGCGTGATGATGATGATGATGATAATGATAATTACAATTTTAGTATCTTAGTACTTTTGTCATTTGGGTGTGTGTGTGCTTGTATGTAAGTGTGTGTGAGTGAGTGTAGTAGGTAGTAAGTGAGTGTAGTGAATTGTATGTAAAACTGATAATCAATAAATATTATTAAAATACAAAAAAAAAATAGGACTGAGTGGAGTCCAATTTGGTCTGTAATCATACGAGTGATTAACAAAATCGGACGACCGCGAAGCGGGAGTCCGATTTGTTAATCACAAGTATGATTACAGACTGAATTGGACGACAAGATGTCCTGTTACCAATTAATCAAAACTTTGACAAAATTCGAGAAAGGGGCAAAGCATCGATTGAGCGCTGAACGATATTAAAACGTTGTTATGAATGCTGAAAAACCAAGCAGTTTACTCGACAAAGTGCACCGAAACAGCGTGCGCAAAATGGCGTGTACTGTCCAATTACAAGCATGACGTGTGCAACTGTCCAATTAATGCTCAAATCAGGCTGTTGATAGCCAATTGCGTTCGAGAATTTTGTTATAGTTTTGATTAATAATGTAATCCTTAGGAAATTATGAAACAACAACAGCAATAACAAAAACACTTCATTAATTAACCTGTTAACTTTTCAAGTACCGAAACAGGTAGACTGTTTTTTCAGAGACGCGCGAAACAGTTGCCGTTGGCGAGAAACGTATTTGAATTAAGCCCACGTGTTCTACAACCGACGTCAAATAGGTAAGCGCACGTGAACACATTCCTTCACGTTCCTGTGAGAAACCGGCGATGGCGGGCTTTTCAGTGAGCAAAAATGGACGAACTTTTATTTCACCTTTTATTGACTAAATTTAATTTCAATTATCTTATTTTGTTAACATTTTTTACACGGTCCCATAAGCTATATTAGCTTTAAAACATACCGTGTTTAAATAAAAGATGTTGTTGTTGTTGTTGTTGGAAAAGTATCGGTGATGATGTACGAGGAAGCATCATCGATTCTATTATTGCTGAGGGAGGGGACCCAGTATCTGGTTATTTTACAGGACAATTCAAGGAAGTAGCCGACAGATACCGAGTAACGGGTCCGTTCGTTTCAAAATTATGGAAAACATTCTGTGAAACTGGGGATCACTTACCCCGAAAAAATAAATCAGGAAAACCCTTCTCACCTTAAGCGAGAGGATATGGAATTGATACACTTTCTGAAAAAAGGAAAGCCTTCTAAAACCTACAAATCTATCAAAGAAGATCTTGATACTTACTGTACTTTGGAAGGCGGAACATCTGTGTCAGCAATCGCAAACGTTGTTAGAAATAGGCTTCCGGAAGGACCTTTCACAAGAAAGCGAATGACTAAACCCTCTTCGGAAAAATTCACTCCACAGAACCTTGTCTATTGTCAACAGTTTATTGACACTGTGAGTTCCTTGCCGCCGGAAAAAATTAAGTTCTTCGACGAAGCTGGAATTCACTATGGAATAGGCAATCCTGTATATGGCAACTCCCTCAAAGGAACACCAGCAATCGAAGTTACGCGTGGCAATCAGAAAGGAGCAAACATTTCACTTAGCTTGTTATGTGGTATGGAAGGGGTGCTGTACGCAAACACTGTAGAAGGAGCTTCGAACTCCATTAATTTTTTAAACTTTTTTGGAGAAGCTGGTCAGGCTACAACTTCCAATGGCAATCCGGCTATAGAGTTCGGAGACTACATAATTATGGATAATTGCGCCATTCATCGTTTCGAAAGTGGAAATATTTTGCAAAGATGGCTAATGCAGATAGGGGCGTCTATTATTTACACTCCATCACTTTCACCAGAGTTCAATGCAGCAGAGCTTGTTTTTAATAAACTAAAAACTGTGTTAAAGAAAGAGGAATTTGGACGAATTTTGCTGGAAAACGTTCATGTTGCGGTTTACGAAGCACTAGACTTCATTACTTCGGAAGACCTGTTTGGTTTCTACAACTTTGTTTTGTAACTCGAGAATACAAATCAACTGTAAAAGATCGTAAGGAGAAAACGCAACATGATTAGTTTCTACAACTTCCTTTTGTAACTCACTATTACAAATAAACTGTACAGAGAACACGCAACTTAAGTCGTTCTATTGATGTATTATTGGTAAATGAACGCTCGGTAAAAGTTAGATCATTCAGCCATCAAACGTTAATAAAACGCTATATTATAAAGGGAACGTTTCGAAGAAATTAGTCGACTAAAATAATAGAATGTTGCGTACACGTTCACATTTACGGCTGGATTAATCCGAAAACATGTAAGCCATATTAGCTCAATAATAATTGTAAACAATAGTGATTACGATCATCTACGGTGAAACGGTAAACTGGCTCAAAATGTTACTAACAATAGTAATGTTTTTGACTGTCCATACATTCAGATAAATTCAGCAGAGCGCTCGCGGCATCTGAGAGCGGAATTTTCTCACTTTCCTCTACAGGTGTAAGACTTCCTTCATCAAAAGCTGGTGGCTGATAAACTGTGTCCATACGGCTTTCAATAAGTGCAGTTTTAAGCTGTTCCTGTTCTTCGTGAACAGTTGTTGGCTCAAGTTGCCTTTCCTGACCAGACGTTGCACTACATGTACTTGATTCAGAAACATTAGGAAACGAGGGCCATTTAATCCCTTTTAGTTCCCACAATGTCCGTACCGGATTACCGCCAAGACTGAATTCACTTTGGGGGCGGGCCAGGTTTGTCTTCTTATTGTATTCGTCCAGCGCTGCAATTAAGCTGATATCATTTCCCGGAATTTTCCCTTTGAAATGAGCTTCAAGCTTTTTTTAGATCTAGGTTAATTTGTCGCCAGTTCTCAAATCCTTGAGAGGTGAGATAGCGAGCTCTACATTCACTGATCAAACGTGTTCGCAGGACACTCGAAAAAGAATTCGTCGTTTGCATTTTCAGAGCCGATTTCATACCGAGATCATTTTCTAACTTCTGAAGGCATTTCTTCGCGGACTGCAGCCTATTTGCTGCGGCGGAGACAGCATCCTTTTCATCCTTGTGTTTGTTCAAATCACCACAGAATTTTGAAGAAAGGCATGGATGACCTTTATACGGGCAGTTTAATCTGTTATGTCCCTCTCTGTGGTGGCAATTTGTACACGCTGGTCTAGAGTAATCAACACCCGGGTGTTTTCCGTAAACAGCTGAAAGTCTTTCCAGTTCCCGCTGAAGCTCGCTTACTTTTTTCCTTTCTTTCTCCAATTCAACCTGCTTGTCTTCTATTAAAAGATCTAACGGCGATTTATACTGATTACAAGACTTTTCTGGCATCGTTGCGATTCCTTCACGACTGTTTACAGATCTATCAGGCCGCGTTTTAACTCGTTGTTTACGTGGTGGTGATTTGCTGTCCAAATCGTTGTCCGCGGAAAAGTATTCACTGGAGCCTGGCGTATTCGTTCCAGTAGTTGTAGACGTTAAGAAATTAGATTTCTCCACGTTAAATAACAAACGCCTTTTCGATTCTGCACCAGAGGCACCAGTTTCCATAATCTTATGTTCCATTTCTCGTCGCTTGCTAGAGATAATTTCAGGAGTTGACTTTGGCTGCCATTGTATTTTGACTTTTAGCCTCCTGAATGTTGTCCCTGAAACTGCTTGGGCACATCTTAAGGCATCGTGAAACAAATCTCCAAATCGCAAGTTGACGAAAGTATCCTCATCGTCCTTGTATTGAATCCTCAATTCTTCATCGGGAATAAATTGTAAACACTCTATCTTATCCCTTACGATTTGCATGAGATCTTCGCAACTCGAAAGCTGATTCTCGTCAGTCGTGATTACTTCACAACGATCTTCAGCAAACGATATGTTGTAAAAAACTTTAAGCTGTATCATGTTGCACAACAAACCAAGAACCAAAGCGAAAGATCTACCACTGATCATGAGAACTGAGAACTAGGAAGGGCGTGGGAAAAACTCAGGCTGCAAGAACTAAGCCACATACCGCGCGAAGGAATGTGCTCACGTGCGTTTAACTTTTCATTTGACGGCTTTAAGCCACGTGACCAAAGACATTCTCGTTTGTCGCTAACGGTAACTGTTTTGCGCGTCTCCGAAAAAACACTCTACCTGTTTCGGTAGTAAGAACCACTTTAGGTTTGTTACTCTGATATCTAGGCCACATCTATGTATGAAGTAATACCTGAGAAAAATTCTCTTCTGGGCCCTCCATCATCAACTGCAGGCTCCCCAATATACACGATTTTTAATCGGTCACCAGGATTAACTCGCTGCTTTATTCTTGCTTCCTTAAAATCAGACCACATGTGCTTTCTTCGTACATTCAATCTCACTAGATTCTCAGATAATGAATTGGCCAAACTTGATATCACATCCTTCAAAGGGATATCTCCGTCCATTTGTTGCTGTTCTTGTGACAGCTCAAATGAACAGGGCAGGGGATCTGAATCCGGGAAAGCAACTTCCCCGACCCAAATATCACAACATGCGTCTGCATGATCTGCAATTTCTGAGACTGGAAATAGTTGTTGACAGGTTAGACACTATGTTTTGGAGCCCTTTTGCAATATCCATCATCGGACGCTGCACATGTGGAGTGTTGTTGCTGCTCCCGGTACTAGTAGGTGTTTCTACCTCTACCTCAAATGATGAGCCGGCTCCTTCAGTCTCCCGATCCCTGGAATCTGTTTGGAGAGCCTCATAAATGCTGTGGCCAAGTGCGCTATCCCCGTCAGAGTATGAATCGTCGTCATCAATGCTAGGCAGCTCTTTCCCCTGCATTTTTTAAAATTCCCTGTCTTGTCCAACTTCATAAAACCAACGTTAATGCTCAGCTCGGGTTCTTTTGATTTGCCCTTAGCTATTTTCGCCTTCTTGCTCTTTGGCTCGAACCTCAACGATCTCTCTCGTTCTTTGTGCGCTCTAAATTCGTCAAAGCTCACAGTTTCTTGACCAGACGATGTAGATGGTCTTGATGGAACAACATCAACGGCAGATTTAAGGAATGTCCACAATTAGGGCAGAAGTTCGCAGCTTCAGGTGACCTTGATCCACATTGGCAACAGAACATTATTGAAATGAACAGAAACTCTACAATATAAGCTTACAAGGCAAACAGAAACGTTGTTTGACAAAATTTTCACTACAGTCAGTAGTGCATGTGCACAGCCTTCAATTCCATTAACCGACTCACCAGGCGCGAATTCTCCCGTAGAAAACCATTTCAAAACCCCACCATTTTGGTGTCACTCAATAAAGACTCTTCAAATAAAAAAAAAAACTTTGAGACAGAAAACCTTTTTTAAAAAACAATAAACCAACAACGGTGTTTCTTTCAGATATCTCCGAAAAAATGGAAATTAATTAAAATAAGTCTTTTGAGAACTTCTTTATATGGGACAAAAAAGGACTAACGCTTTCCGTAAGTCAAAAGACTGTAGGAACGAAGAACGAAGCCATTAAAGTGCGCATGATTGACGTGCGATTGGTGAAGTTTGAATTGTTTTTTTTGTTTGCGTCTTGCCTTTTTATTTGCGTTTTGTATATTTTTGCGTTGTTATTTTTCTTGCTCGAGTTGTTTGCGTCGTGCTTTTTTTTGTTTGCGTTTTGTATTTTTGTTTGCATCGTGCTTTTTTGTTTGCGTTTTGTATTTTTGTTTGCGTTTTCCTTTTTTTGTTTGCGTTTTCTTTTTTGTTTGCGTTTTGCTTTTTTGTTTGCGTTTTGCTTTTTTGTTTGCGTTTTGTATTTTTGTTTGCGTTTTGCTTTTTTGTTTGCACTTTCTTTTTTGTTTGCGTTTTCTTTTTTGTTTGCGTTTTGCTTTTTTGTTTGCGTTTTGCTTTTTTGTTTGCGTTTTGCTTTTTTTGTTTGCGTTGTGCTATTTTTGCTTGCGTTTTCTTTTTTTGTTTGGTGACGCGTTCTTTTTTGTTTGCGTATTCTTTTTTCTGTTTGGTGATGTGTTCTTTTTTATTTCCGTTTTCATTTTTTGTTTGGTGATGTGCTCTTTTTTGTTTGCATTTTCTTTTTTGTTTGTGTTGGCCCTTTTGGGCCACCGTAGTAATAATTATTCCTTGACATTTACGATATTCAGCTTTCGAAGACTATCGAATGCGGTGAACCGTAACTTCTGAAGTCACTCCTTTGTTACTTTACCTACCATTTAATTCCAAGCTACAATGGTGACGGTGCTTTGCATTTTCAAAAACTTTAGTGCCACAGGCTTGACAAAAACTCATCGCCGATAACGAAAAGAAGGCGGCAACCTAAACAGTCAGGCGCTCATCCGAAAGCGAGCTAGCACCCAGTACCCTCCTTGGTAAATGCGTGCGCATCAGTTTGAACTTTCTATGGAAGCGCTCGATTTCTTCGGAAGGGTCGCTCTCTCTTTCAGAGAAGAAGGTTGTGATTGTTTCTACAGAAGAGCTTCATTTCTACGGAACGGGCACACCTTTTTACTAGGAGGATAATTCTACCGAAGAAGAACTCAACAGTCCACGGAACGATCGCAGATTTTTAAGAAACGATCTTTCAGTTTTGCACAGAACAGTTAGAGTTACACAAAACACCACTATATTTTTCAAAGAAGGATGGCATAATTTTGAAGAAATAGTTACATTTTTTTAGGAAGCGATGTCCGTCCTGGGCCACCGTATCTTAGTCCACGGCTGTGAGTAAATTGTTTTTAACAGTTGTAGCCGGTTTGTTACGCATTTCTTGTAAGCCTGAAAACTAGTAGAGGTGTCTTTTCGTAGTTTCACATTTTACTGGTTGGCTCTGCTGGCAGTTAGACATAAATTGTGTTGTTGAACTAAATTTGAAAATGTTGCAGGTTTAGAAAAGTTAAGGCTAACAGTCCAGGCTATTTTGGATTCAAAGACTGCATTTTATTATTTATTAGGACAGTTCAGTGTGGTCAAGGAAGTGCTTGCACTGCTCACAGTGCTGTATTTAACATGGTTTCTCAATAAAAGTTGTTTATTCCTTTTTCATATGCTGTGTTTGTGCTTTAAATTTGTAAGTGGCCTTTTTCACCATTAATGGAGGGAGATGCCAATTACTCTGATTACATGTACATAATGAAAAAGGGCTTTTAAATATTTCTTATGACATTGGGGGAATTGCTCTTCATGTAGTAAATTCTTTGATGCACCTGTCTATGTAAAAACTATTCTTGGGGGGGGGGGGGGTGGGCATAGGTGGGGGATTTGACAGTACCGATAGTTATTGTCTTGCCGTGGGGACAATTGAACAGGAAGTCTCAGCTAAGCTCAAATTCCCCACCTATGCCTGCACTTCCCTCCCCCCCCCCCCCCCGCCACACACACAGGATTTACTTTATTAAGAATTTCACAGCTGTACACTTCTTTTTTACAGCGAATACTAAGTTCATAAGCATTTTTTCCAATTGATATATGTCCAAGTTATGTATTTCAAACAAGACTGCCTTAGATGAAACACTTAGAAACGAATTGCCTGCAATCTGAGATATGTGCTTCAATTATCAGAGGGAAATTTCAAAACTACCGGTAAATGTAAAAAAGTATAAGCAAACAAAATAGAACTAGATATCACAGTTTTTTAAACAGTATTGCCCAACCTATTCAAAAACAGCTAATGCTGGCTTTATAGCTTACACATAGTTAAAGCTGCCGTTTTTAGTAACCTGCTCATACCATTTCCTAAGCAAAATAATCTTCAAGTCTTGGTGATGTGAGCTCAAAAAAGTGGAGGTCAGGTTTCCATACAAGCATGTCAGTGCATTTTGAAGTATCACAGAAACTACATAAATCTTTCCAACACTGTTAAGAAAGATTTTCAAATTTCTTTTAAAGTAATTAAATTTAAATGAATTTACTACATCTCCAGAGAGCCACTCTACAGAAGTCCTAACAGCACTCATTCTGTGGTTGTATTCCTCCATTTGGGGAGTAAGAACACCATACTTGAAGGGTTGTTGAAGATGTATTCGTAGTAGGTAAGCTGGGTCACCATAGACACACAGGGGCTGGCCAGCTGGATTAAAAGTAAACTGCTCCAAGTCATCAAGCAAGCATGCCAGCATCATGTTTTCTTCCTTCTAAAAATGGACAGATATCATATTAGACGTTAGGTAAAAAAATGAATAGGAACAGCATTGAGGTGTATTTTTGACAGTGAGGAAGTGGTGGGGATGTGTAAAGTAGGGTCAGTACTTAGATGGCAGGTGATTTGTTTGACTGCATATTTAAATGACTGCAGGCATGGTAGTCTAGGGATTGGGGGGGGGAGTTCTCGTACGATATTTTCGTTAAATGAAAGGAGCATAAATTTAGATGAACAAACATTTTACAGTTAACAGGATATGCCCCTTTTAGGAAATATATTAACAATAAGTCAAGTAAAGCTTGCACATGAGAGTTGCAAGTTCATTAAAGAAACTAAGTACACCCTAAGCATTCCGAATGCTTGAAGTTCAAATTCAGTTATATTGGCTGTTACTTACCAACTGGGCCATACAGATTTCCTATGATACCATTTGGCAGTGCTATGTTTTGAAACTTGAGGGCGTGTACCCGCTTATGGCCATTGTAAAGAATTCTTTGGTGTTCTCCGGGGCGTGAAATAGGTCTTACCGTCCCGTCAGTGAACCCAAAGCAGTTGTCCAGTGGAGCTCCCTTGGTGGTTATAGCATTAACATGCGTTTGGAGGTTAACAGGACTAAGAATTTCATGATCCCAGTTCAGTACCTTATGTCCATGAGTATCATAAATGTAGTCAATCATGTGGTTATTAATCATACTCAGAACTGGCACGGGTTTAGCAAACCTGTGAATCATATCTCCATATCTACACGGGTAAGACATTCGCTTCAGTAGTATGCAAAGACCTTCAATGCCGTCACAAATGGACCGTTGATCGCAGATTATGGTGTCTGGAATCTGCAGAACGTTTGATAACTTTCGTACATCCCGTTTACAAAAACGAAACTCTGCTTCACTTTCTGATCGAGCGCATCAAGGTCGAAAGCTGTGTAATGATCGTATGGAAAATCCGGATCTCTCGAAGAATAAAGGTCGTAAAGCACAATAGATTCTTCATCATCGATGATACCATCGGCACGGCTTACAAGAAGAAAATGACGGACATCCCTAAAAGCCATAAACCCGCATAAAGGCAGAAAATTTTCATTAATTATCGCAGGTACAGAAAATTTCGTCGTCTTTTTTAAGAACGGCTGCTTAACTTTTAGTTTTCCCGCCGAAAGCGAAACCGTCTCCCCAGTCTTTCACGGATATGAAACGTCGTCGTCGTCCAGTTCGTCGTCGATGCTTTTAAGCTTTTAAAAGTTCCCTAATGGTGAGACAACGACGACGACATGACCAGGCTCTTGTGAGGTAAGATCAAACACGAGTGGTAGTGCTTGATACAGGAGAGATTTCTCGAAACCAGTAGGAAGATTGACAAATACATCCTTTCTTTCGTCAACTATTTTCCTAATTCCAGTTTTTTGCTGCGCATTTAAGCTAGGAATTCGAAATGTATTACTAACAACATCCGCAGCATGAAAAAACCAAATTTACGTTGGCATAAAGGCCACGTAAACGTGACGTAAAGTTTGGAAATACGCGACTTTACGCTAACTTCACGAAACGTAAAGTGGTGCTTTACACTACCTTTAATTAAGTTGCGTAAAAGAACATTTTACCGGTTGACGTATAGTTAGCGTAAGTTTGTCTTAAAGTCGATTTTAAACAAAAGCGTAAATCCAGCTTAAAGGCACTGTAAAGGTTACTTTACGCTACTTTACAGAGCATTAAGTTTTCTTTTGACAAAGTTCACCAGTATCACGCTCCCAAACCCGACTTTATCCCGCTACTGATGTGAAGGAAGCTAAAAAATCGATCAAGAGTCAGCTCAAATATTTTATGAAGACAGGGGAGAATTTTCATGAGCTTTTTCGTCTTAAAAGGCAGAGAGCTCAACCAATTCCATTAATAAATCTGTTACAAAGTGGTGTCAGCTCTGTTTCATTACTCCATTTATTAAAAATACGTCCGTTACTGAAAATTACGGAATCATCATAACTGAAAATGTTATTACTTGGTCATGTTCTCAGGATTATGAAAATAAAATAATCATCAATGAGCATAGCTTAATTTTACTCCCACAAGTACGGTTACAAAGGTACAAACAATTAATTGTAAAAAAAAGAATGAAATTTTGAATTTGTCAAAATAATCACTGCAAATCATCTACTTTTTGCTGTCCATGGCATGACTTCTAAATCTTAACTGGAACAAATAGAAAGGATAAAAGTTTGTGCACAACAGTGTTTATCACTTAAGTCAATATTCAGGTGACCTTTGGCAAGTGTTCTTTTTCGACTTCTTTTTGTTGGAAGAAAGATGTAGCCTGGTGCTCTGTGAAGGTCTCGCAGTCCGGCTGCTGAGAGGTGTTGCAGTTGCACATGTGGTACTGGTGGAGGGAGCAAGTGTTTTCAGATCTGTTCCCAGGTAAAAGTTTGGAAGGTCTTGTACCAGTGTAAGGTGCTGCTGGTCTGGTACCAGTGGATGGTGTTGCAGGTCTGGTACCAGTGGAAGATGTTGCAGGTCTGGTACCAGTGGAAGATGTTGCAGGTCTGGTACCAGTGGAAGATGTTGCAGGTCTGGTACCAGTGGAAGGTGTTGCAGGTCTGGTACCAGTGGAAGGTGTTGCAGGTCTGGTACCAGTGGAAGATGTCACAGGTCTGGTACCAGTGGAAGATGTTGCAGGTCTGGTACCAGTGGAAGGCATTGCAGATCTGGTACCAGGGGAAGGTGTTGTAGATCTAACACCAGTGGAAGGTATTACAGGTCTGGTACTGAGGGAAGTTGGTCTGATGCTCGGGGAAGTTGTTGCTGGTCTGATGCCAGGGGAAGTTGCTGCAGGTGTGGCACCAGGTGAACTTCAGAAGAAGGCATTGCAGGTCTGGTGGTGGGAAGCACCCTTACTGCCTACTCTAGTGGTTCAGTGGGTGGATGTCGTGTAGATGGCAGATGATGAACCCTTCTGATGGCAAGATTTTGTCTTGCTCGCTGGTTAAGCCCAGGCATGTAGGCTTCATCAAGGCATTGTTTTGCATTTTCTAAGCTAGTCCGTTCCCATGGCAACTTTTTCACAAGAGAGCCAGAATGTCGTAATTCGCCGTTCTCATCTTCTGACCAGTCAGACTCACCTGAACTTGTGTAATCCATGCTGCCAACTGCCTTCTTGATTTCCACAGACCATGGCATGCCCTTCAAAAAAGAAAGTCTCCTCTGGATTTTCTGGGCAGAAAATGAAAATATCATAGCTTTTAAATAAAATATATGGCAGGATTACCATAAAATACTGCGAGGCATGTTGGCCTCATGGCTAGACTCCGGAGCAAGCAGTCCAGGTTTGAGCCCTGGCTGGGGACATTGTGTTGTGTTCTTGGGCAAGACACTTCTCTCTCACAGCACCTCTCTCCACCCAGGTACATTTGTTGCGGTACAGTTTTATCCTTGGTTTAAATTTTATTTTCCTTTGTTTCAAACTCATTCAAGTATGTCACCATACCCAAAAACCAAGAAGAATAAAATTTGAACCAAGGATACAATTGAACCACAACAAAGTCACATCACAGTAATAATAGATCTATCTTAATAGACATTTTAATGTGTAGTATTGCAGCATATTTTTATGAGTCAGGCAGTATTTTGGTGGGTCAGAAGGGCAAGCCAAATACAAATGAGAAGTAAAAATTTACAGCAATACTACACACTAAAATGTCTGATAGGAGATTTATTATCCAACATTATATTTTCCCAAAATTCTGACTTGCCAATGTTTAACATCTTTCACATGGCCGTCGTGGGGGAAAGGAGAGGGAGGGAGCAGGGGGAAGAGAAAGAACGAGGAGAGTACAAATATGTTGTGTGTGATATTTGTACTCCACGAAGCAGAGTTGTATGATGCTGATAATCATAATGGAAAAACTTACATCTCTCCTCCTTTTCCCTTGTCTCCTACAGAGGGTGCCATGTCTTTCTAACTTTCCAGTTGTAGCTCTACTTGAAGAATCGTGCGAACTCTTAAAATAAGTTGCAGCAGCACCTTCCATCAAAGAAATAATAATAATGTTATTATAACACCACTCATTTAGTCATTCAAAAATGGTAACACATTTACTATTAATAATACTGTAACATATACTATAGACCTCTATAACACATGTACAGGTGGCAGGACTTATGCAATTCAAGAATGGTTAACAGGGGGTGGGGTCTTAAATACTTTTATGTATAGAGAAAGAGAGATAAGAGATAAAAACAGAATGCTTATAAGAAGGATGATTATTTACATGTATTATCCTCGACAAATAGACAAAATTAGAGGTGAGGAAGCCGAAAAAAAGGTACAATTAAATTCTTTGTAAAATAATATGGACATTTCGAACTGAAGGGCCAAATGGTAAATGTAATTTGACCACTGAACACTCAAATTCTTGGCACCTACTTTTTAACTCAGCTGTGGACCAGGGACATTTATCAACTCCACAATAATCACCCACTACTGCTTCAATCACTGCCTTTGTGACATTTTGATTTTCCTCTGATGTGAATCTGTGGGAAAAGAAACATTTCAATAAATGGAGATAATTATACAATGTACACACTAATACATAATAATATCTGCCAGGTCTTGGCAGCAAAGACCGAGGGCCAATATAATGTCTCTCCAGCAAGCGAGGTCAACTGGAAATTTATTTCAATAGATACAGTTTACAAACCATCTGAGGTACATGTACATTATCAGACGGCTTCTCATTTAAGACAGCTTTATTTTCAACTTTTGTAAGGTATTACTGCACAAAAATCATGCACAAGATCATTCAGGACAGTATCTTCTCAGTCTGATATTTAGAATTATTAAAAACTGGATCATTGGATAATGCAATTCGAGAGTTTTCATTGGCTTAGCCATCATGGTATATGAGCCATTATACCATGATCTACAAAATTGGCGAGCGTATGCATGATTTTTGGGCCTTTTTATTCTAATTGTAGTCTAGTTTTCTATATTTTGAGGACGTTTTTAATAAAACAATTATTCCACTCGCGCTTGTTGGATATGAGATGATCATAGCCAACTCGGCGCTACGCGCCTCGTTGGCTATCTATCATCCCATATCCAACGCGCGCTCATGGAATAATTGTTAAATATAAAATAATTGCACTGGCACTGGAGCAATCGGATTGGTTGATTTAGTTATTGGCCTTTCAACTTCCTTAATAGTGTAATAATGTGTTTAAGGTGAAAAGCAAATCTTAGTGTTCTGCATTTTACAGTGCATTTGCTGAAACTGGGGCCACCCAGACAATGAAACCAATCAGATGTCAGAACTGAAACAACAGATTCCAACTAATGGTTTAAACTCGACAATTTATTGATAAGCGACACTGTAGTCATGTAGGCATCACAACGAACAAGCAGAGATTTTATTGTTTTGTACTGGACATTCGATTGGCCGTATTTGAATAACGTAGGGCATTCGATTGGCTGGATTTGAATTGAATAGGTCATTTGATTGGCTGGATTGAAAATGTTGGAATCTATTGTTTCATTTCTGCTATCTGATTGTTTTTCATTGCCTGAGTAGCCACAGTTTCAGTAAATGCCCTGTAAGCTCACTCAAAACTTGTTATAGAAATAACTTGTCAGTTTTACGTAAGCACAAGCTCACCCTTCTTCCACACAAATTTTTAGTTAAACAGGGCAAAGTTTAATATAGGTTTTTGTACGTGTACAACCAAATTATTGTGCATTTTTATACACCTAAGGGAATGAGTCCTGAAATTAACGCCAACAGCCGTTTGATAGTCAGTGTAAGTCAGGGGGTGCATGGCAACTGGATCAAGTCTTCCTGTTTTCCTCTTAAAAAATAACACAGCTGATTGCAGGTTACAAAATTAACGACCATGATTACCTCTCATCCAAAATGAAACCAGGCTTGAATGTTTCATTTTCTTTCAGGACTTTGTACATCTTTCTAAAGTCTTGCTGTAAACAAAAATATTTAAACCAGTAATTCTTTAATTGCTGATTTATTAAAAAAAACAGAGAGAATGGCGGAAGACGAAATTCCCCTGCTGATTTTGCTGTTCTGCTGATGCCAGATACTTTTTTACCCACAATGTTTTTATCACGGCTGCATTATTTCCGAGACTTGTGAATCTCCACTTACCAGTACTAACAGTGACTAGTAACTACTTGTAACCTAGAAATCATCTGAGCCTGGATTTGTCGTAGAGGCAGGGATAATTGCGAACTTTCTCGGCAAGCAGAAAAGCGCCAACACGAAGTAAACAGGAGGAACTAGCTACAAAGTATGGGGTTTACTATAGTTTTCTGTTGCAGCTGGAATACTTTGATGCCATAAGGTTTACGGCCATAGATTCAATGCACAATTTGTTCCTGGGAACTGCAAAACATGTTTTTAAACTCTGGGTCAAAAGAAATTTGTTAACCAAAAAAGACCTGAAGATGTTAGAAGACAAGATTAACTCACTTGATGTTGGAACAGGAATTGGGCGCCTTCCGCACAGAATTGCTTCGAACTATGGTGGATACACTGCATCACAGTGGAAGAACTGTACATTGATTTATTCTATGTTTTGTTTAAAGAGTTTCTTACCAGATAGCCATGTAAGGTGTTGGCAGACATTTGTTCTCGCTTGCCAATACCTGTGTTCACCAGTTATTTGCAAGACTGACATTATCAAAGCAGATCTTTTGTTTGTGAAGTTTGGGGAATCATTTGAACGACTCTATGGCAAAAAGTATGTAACCCCAAACATGCATCTCCACTGTCATTTGAAAGAATGAACAATTGACTTCTCTGCACCGAGCCGACCTGGAATAGTCAATTCCTATATTTTGCACAGTATAAAAATTAATGGAGAATTCTATCAGCATGTGTTTGCCATTGTATGGTGGCACAAGGCAGATTGTGATGAAAGTTATTTTGGCAAACCAGCTCAAGTAAGGAAACTCTATGATTATGAACCTTGTGGTACAGAGGATTAGCCAAAAGTATGCTTGCTCTTCAGTGACCCTTAATGGGGTAAAGAAGTTGGTATCCAGTCCCATCCCTAGGGTTTTTCATTAGTTGTAATCAATATGATTGTTATCCATCAAAAGCAATGCCATTAAATATATAAGTAAAATAAGGAGTGAGTTGTCTTATACAGTTACCCAATTCAGCTGTTTCTTTGATGAACTTTGGGTTAATTTTATTTGTATCATAAGTTTCTTGATTAATTGAGTCTACTAATTAAGTCTACAAAATGTAAAAGACCAAAATTTGATTGAAATAAACACCTTGGATTTTATAAAAGTATCAATATGAGTCCACTATTACATGTATGTGTCTAGTAGGGCCCTCAAGAAGGTAAACTGTGCCGAGTAGAGTTTCTTTTTACTGAAACGTGTCCAAAATATTTCTACCAGAAGTATCAAAATAGTATCTGAAAAATGTCAGGGTTTTATTAAACCCTCCTGGGTGGTTTTTTAAGGTGAGATCATTGCTACAAAAGTGTTATATCACCAGCAACAAAACATAACTGAATAATAAATAAATTCGTTATTGGAAATAAGCGAATGACGCATGGCATGGCATGGCGGTGACTCGTCTTTATCCTGCTGCTGTGACCTTACTCCTGGCTGGCACGTATTTACTCTTGGCAATATCGAACCTATATGAATCTCAAAATAAGAGTATCGACTTTGGTTTGAATTTAACCTTGCTCTTAAAACGACCCATTCGAGCAGGTTTGGAAGCGGTGAATCGTTGCCGAAGTGAACTCGCTCGCTCGACCATCTTCAAATCGACCGCAAGGAATCCATCTAGGCGATTACTGCTTTCACTGCTATTGCTGAGTGAAAACATCGAGCTGAACCCGGGACCTCGATACAAGCAACCTTGTGGTGAATGCACTAAGCCCGTAAAGAACAGCCAGAAGGGGATAAAATGCGACATGTGTGATGTTTGGTACCACGCCAAGTGCAGAAATGCCGACTTGTCAATGTATGAAATTCTTGCCAATACTTCACTCACATGGATATGTCCACAATGCGGGTTTCCTAATTTTTCACACTCATTCTTTAACGACTCTATTGCTTCCCTGGTTTCATCAAACTCTTTTCAGCCACTACAGGAAGCTTCCATCGCAAATAGTACGACTTCGCAAAATGTCCGCGTGAATTTCAATAACAAACAAGAACGCCGGTCGAAAGTTGCTAAATACAAATTGACTTGCCTTGCCGTAAATTGTCAAAGCATTAAGAACAAAGTCGCCGATATTGCTGCAATCGTCGATTAATACAAACCAGATATAATTCTTGGCAATGAGTCATGGTTATATCCAGATATCAAGAGCAGCGAAATTTTTCCAGATAACTACAACATCTATCGGAAAGATCGCATATCTGACAACCATGGTGGTGTTTTCCAAGCAGTGAAGAAAGATATTATCGTTACTCATCGCGATGATTTGAACACGGATTGTGAGATTATTTGGACCCAATGTCAGATTCAAAACAAGAGATCAAAATCTTTATTCTTCGCCTCTTTCTATCGCCCAAACAAGACCGATATAAACAGTCTACAAGAACTTGACTCATCTTATTTCAGGTTAGGCGATAGATTAAATACAAGCAACGTAATCGTGGCGGGAGATTTCAACGCCCCGGACCTCAAATGGAACTATCCTGAACCAACAAATTGCTCTTTAAATTCTGAACGGCTGCTTGAAATCATCGATGAACACGGACTTACCCAACTAGTAAAAGAACCTACTAGGGATGACAACATTCTCGATCTTGTGTTGACAAATAGCGTCAATATCATTAACAATGTTAAGGTAATCCCGGGAATAAGCGATCACGATATGGTTCTCTTTGAAGTGAACTTGGCATGCAGAGGGAAAAAGCCAGTTAGACGCAAGATTGGCTTACGGTATTCCGCGAAACGAAACGAAACAAATTTAATCGATAAGGAAATTACCGTTCACCGAGTTGACGATACCACTAAAATTTATTCCTTCTCTTGGAAACCTGTTCTCGCTAGATGCCTTGTTTCGCAAAATACCAATAACGGCCGATTGGTAATCGACGAAACAAGCTTCGCAGACAATTTCTTTAGGCGCTCCGCTTCTGAAAATTATCTTGCTAGATAAAGCAAAGACAGGCTTACAGACGCGACAAGAAATTATTCCCTCTCTTCGAAAACTGTTCTCGCTAGATGCCTTGTTTCGCAAAATACCAATAACGGCCGATTGATAATCGACGAAACAAGGCTTGCTGACCAGTTTTTTAGGCGCTCCGCTTAAGAAAATTATCTTGCTAGATAAAGCAAAGACGGGCTTACAGACGCGACAAGAAATTATTCCCTCTCCAGTCGAAAACTGTTCTCGCTAGATGCCTTGTTTCGCAAAATACCAATAACGGCCGATTGGTAATCGACGAAGCAAGGTTTGCTGACCATTTTTTTAGGCGCTCTGCTTAAAAAAATTATCTTGCGACATAAAGTAAATACAGCCTTATTACAAATGACACGAAAAATTTGCCCTCTCTTTGAAGTATATTGTTACGCAACTATTTGCATTGCATACCTATTTCCCGCCACTTTGCAGTATTACGAACACCATCAAGAACAAAACAGTATCCTTTAATTGCATCATGTTGGTTGATCTTGTGTTATTATGTCGCGACACTTAAGGCACTATATTGGTAAACATATTCAAGTTCCAAGAAGATCCTCAACACTAACACACTGATCGCAACATAGATAGTGAACCTCATAAAATTGAAACAATTGTACTTGCCAATAGCAATAACTTTTTATCATCCTGAGCCAAAAATAACTTAACGTTCGCAGCAGGTTCGCTCTCTTCTGGGAGCCTTCATGCTGATGATTTAGACAATTAGTCACTCGTAGAAATCAAAACCTTCAATCTATCTTTGAGTTTACAGGCTGAGTGACAAAGCAACAAAACCGGCTGGTAAATAAATGTACCCATCATCATAATCAGAAAAGCAATTATCGTCACATACTTGTTATTTCGGAGCGGCTTGTTTATTTTGTGTTTCTATGTTTGCTCGGTTCTTATCAATCTAGGGCCACCAATAAAGTGATCTCTACCGGAAGCTGACGAGTTTAAGAACGTAAAGACATGAGAATGCAACGCTTAGTAAGAGTTTTATAGCAACTAAAGCAAAGCAAGAGTATGGCACACTCAGGGATTCTTTTCAGAAGTGCGTACGAGCACCCTGGAAGGTTTGTGATACATGCACCGATCATGAACTTTATAATAACTGCCGTTCCTACAAGTTGACTTGGAAAGTGTCCAGAAGCAGTTTCTTGTGACTTTCTTTAAGTTCCTTTTGAACTTCGTCCTCTATCTGAATCAGACCTTTCCAGACGTACGGATGATTTTTAGGACGTATTCCGAGCTTAGGCAATAGAATCGATTGGTCACTTTCGTCTTAGTAATCTTCTTACCTACAATTTTCCCCTCGACGTCCTTTACCGGGTACTCCTAACGTTCCTTGTGTGCGAAGGCAAGGTCGTATGGAGCCATGGGCATTCTTCGCGGAAAGGCATTGTCGCACGAGACACATTGACTAGCCTGAGGATGATTTTTGGTAAAGACAACATAAAAGGGCTGGTCATTGTGGTAGTATTCTGTGTAACGAGGAGCCTTGGGGTGGCTCAAATTATAAGGGTCCTCTTCTTCTGTGATTGGTCCTGCTTGTACATTGTTTTTCCTTTTCTTCGTTTGCTGGAAGGCTTTTCGCCTGCATTGGT
>OZ026601.1:21834865-21844865 GCA_964020085.1 Micromussa lordhowensis
TAAGTAACTGGACAAGTCAAGATTCATTCCAAGCAAGAACACGTGAAACGGTCTAATTGTTGTAATTAATACGATTTTTGGAGCGGAATTCGCGCCTTTTGTTAAGGCCATGCGGATTAAGTGTGAATAATTGTGTCATCCAATAGGCTTCTCTAGTAAGTAGTAACTGGTCTAAGTATAATGAGGTTTGGAAGGATGTAATTTGTTCGATGATGACAAAACTTATTTGAGAAATGTCGTGCTGGGAACTATTAAAATGCACTGCTAATTCACATGTTCTTTTATTGTTAAGCATGCTCGATTTATGGTTACGAAATCTAATTTTAATTCTGTGGAACAGAACTTCGAACTTTTAAGCAAAAAGGTGAAAGCTAGCAAAAAAGTTTTTCCTCTAGTACTTGATTATAATCCCATTTTGCCAGACATTCAAAACATCATTAAGAAACACTTTCATTTATTAAGATCTTCACCTCAAACCACAGAAATTTTTCCAGCTAAATCTGTTTTTCCCGCTTACCGTCGAACCAAAAATCTCAAGGAAGCTCTAGCGCCATCTAAATTTCGACCAAGCCCTGCTGCTATGCAAACGGTCAATACCGGTGGTTGTTTTAAATGTGATAAAAATAGGTGTGACTTATGTAAGAATTTCCTACTTCATGCTTCTAAATTTCGAAGCTCGGCCACGGGTAGACAATATCCTATCCGACAAAAATTGACTTGTTCATCCAAAAATGTAATTTATCTTGCAACGTGCTGTAAATGTGACCTACAATATGTGGGCTCTACATCAACTGAGTTTAAAATTAGATTTCGTAACCATAAATCGAGCATGCTTAACAATAAAAGAACATGTGAATTAGCAGTGCATTTTAATAGTTCCCAGCACGACATTTCTCAAATAAGTTTTGTCATCATCGAACAAATTACATCCTTCCAAACCTCATTATACTTAGACCAGTTACTACTTACTAGAGAAGCCTATTGGATGACACAATTATTCACACTTAATCCGCATGGCCTTAACAAAAGGCGCGAATTCCGCTCCAAAAATCGTATTAATTACAACAATTAGACCGTTTCACGTGTTCTTGCTTGGAATGAATCTTGACTTGTCCAGTTACTTAATTTATTTTATTTATTAGCTCGTAGTAAATAGTTTCAATTGTTATGTAACTTACCTCTTTCGTTCATGGGCTCCGTTGAAGGATTCTGTTATTTTTGTTTTAAGCGTGTTGTTCATGGGCCCGCAGCAGGGAATTTATTACAATATTGTTTAAGAGCCCTGTTTTGGGACTTTGTTATGACCTTAATTATGATCATTCAGAGGCTTTTTACGGAGAATGTGTTACGTTTGATAGATTACATAACTTTTGTCACTTGTTTTTATTCACGCTATTGTTATTTTGCTTGTAGTTGTCATTTTAATTTTTTTATACTTTTTAATTAGGCTGCCTATATAAACTAGTATTTCGGATACACACAACCGTTGTAAATAGTTTTTAGTTTTTTAATTTTTAACGTCTATCTGAAGAAGGCTGAACAGCCGAAACGTCATTAAATCGAGTCGGACCAGTTAGAAGTATGCCCCACTGTTTTCTCACAAGTATTTGTCTATATATATATATATATATATATATATATATATATAGGGCCATGAAATACTAAATTAAAGCTGTTTGACTCGAGAAAAGGAGAAACCTAGTGTTATTCAATTAAAATTGCCTTTCTAGAACAAAAGTTCAAAAGTTCAAAGGAGAGATCAAGGAGTTATAATGCCTGGAGCATTTTGCGCCACTTCTGTTCGAATGCGTTTTGTGTTCCTGTAATAATTGAAATGTGTTTTTCTATTTTTAAGTTGCTTCTAACCTGATTAACGTAATCTATTGAGGATGGTCGAATATTTTTATCCTTACAAGAGTAAATGTGAAATCTGCCAAGTAGTAAACAATGATTGAATAACAAGGCGCTTTTCTCTCCTTTGAGACCTAAACATTGACATAGAGTTAAAGCTCGTGAGGCTGGTATCAAATTGACAGAGACGAAAAATTGTTGAACGCTATTCCAAAAGGCTTCTGTGATCGGGCATTCCCAAAAAAGATGAAGCAACGTTTCTTGTGCTGATTGACAAAAGCAACAAAGATTTGTTTCCGAAAGTTTAATTTTAAACAGAAAAGAATTTGTAGCTATTCTCCTGTGGAGAAATTTGAACTGGAAGTTCCTTAATTTCGTGCTCAATGTACATATCCTAGGTAGTAGATAAATTGACTCCCAGTCCAAATTTTCCACATCGACGAATCCACAGTCTTTAATCCATTTGTTTTGGCTTTTTTCTGGGCGAGTACACTTCTTGATAATGAGGATTTTGTAAGCTGCTTGACTTGGTTTGTTGGATGAGTTTAACTTAATAAGTAAATTTTCTAAAATTTTTTCACCTGGCAGTGACAATTTCAGAGATCTCATAGCACTCCTGATAGCCGAAGCTACTCCACAAAATTCAAGGAATGAAACTGGAAAACAAAACTTTTCTTTGAAACACTTGTAAGATATTATTCTTGAATCACTTGTCATCAGATCATTAATTTTCATCACCCCTGCATTAGCCCAGTGTTTATAAAATATAGTTTTGCCTGCGATTTTGATCATTGAGTTATTCCAAATATGTCCAACACTGAAATTAGCTTTAGAGGCAAAGGAATCCCTATAATTAAAATCCGCCCATAGTTCAATAAGTTCTTGGATGAAATCATCTTTTATATCAAGTTTTCTGGCATCTTTTGGTGCCAAATTACCGAGAAAAATTAATTTCCCGCCTACTTTAGATAGATGAAAATCAAAAAAAGCCTTCCATTTAGATTTGTAGTCGCTTGAAATATACTTAAGTATCCATGAAATTTTCAAGGCTTTATTAAATTCTATTATGTCTAGCATCTTCTGTCCTCCGTCTTGGTAATCAGCTATCATTTCAGTCCGCTTAATTTTATCGCCTTTGTTATCCCAAAGAAACTTAAAAAGAAGATTGTTTGTTTCTTTCAGTGATTTTAAACAAGACGTCGTTGATGACAAAACATAAATCAATTGTGATGCAGCTAGAGCCTTAATAACTGCAATTTTGCCAATTAATGTTAATCTCTTGTTTCTCCAATTATTTAAAATATCCTCTACCTTATGAACCTTCTCTCCGTAATTCTTCTTCTTACTTTCCTCACAGTCAATGCAAAACCAAGCACCTAGAGCCTTAACCTTGCCATCTGCCCATTTAAGATTTTTCTGAGAGCATATAATCTGGTTTGATCCTTTCTTGGAGCCGATCCAAAGAGCTTCAGTTTTTTCGCAATTTACTCGCAAGCCCGAAATCTCACCAAATTTTTCCAATATAACAAAGGAGCGCTCAAGCGATTCTTGAGTACCATCTAAAATCAAAGTAGTGTCATCTGCATAAATTTCGTTTTTAAGGGGATAAACGGTAAACACTGAATGCTGTTTCACAGATTTAATAAATAGATTATAACAACGTCATGAAAGTGGTCAGTAATAAAAATCACGAATAAAAGTGCCTGGCATATTTCGGGTAATAGAGACCTTAAGATACCCCGGTTCCGGATACGGGTACTTTTTTTTCCCACAATCTTCTGATATTTTATTGTCGCTATCAGAGTTACACTACTTACAACACAAATACACTAATAGAACTACTTGCATAGTTTACAACAATTACAAAATTTACAACTACAAGTCCATTACATTACCAACAAAAATATATAACAATTCAATTACTTATACGGATACGGGGTCAGATCACCCGTACCCGTACTCGGTTACACGGGAAACCAATCAAACTTAAGATACACCGGGTGACACCGGAAACGATCTGGGCAAACATGTTGCGCAAAAGACATGCAAAATTTCTCCACATTCGTGCTTCAAAAAAACTTTTTCGTAATCCCAAAACGCTTCAAATCAGAAAAACAAGTGTTTATGTAAGAATCGGAATACCATTCTGGTCTAATAAGCAAAGATAAAGACCATAAAAACTAACCCGTTTCTCCATTTTTACCGAACCCGGCGCTAACATACGGGTAGACCACCGATTACCCCGGGAAAACGTGTAGCTTTTACGGGAAGACACGATCAGGAGGTCATTTAATGAATTCAAAATGGTGCTAGCCGTACCCGTGGGTGAAAATCGGGATATCTTAAGGTGTTTAATGTCTCAAGACGTTTCTGGCTTGGCCCTTCATCAGTAGAAAACCACAGATTTCAACGTACATGGTTTTCCACTGATGAAGGACCAAACCCGAAACGTCTGGAGACATTACCCGAAATATGGCACTTTTATTCGTGATTCTTATTACTGACCAACTTTCATGCAAGTCTTTACTCAAGTGGCACGCAGTTGAGGGCTGACGGACATTTTTCCGTGAATCTTTTATAAAAACATCATTTTAAAAAGAATCTATTTTTATCACCGAACAGTTCCCAGACTAAGCATTACGACACCATCTGCAATTTCTAGCCAATCAAACACAAGAGCTGATAAAAAAGGAGCCAGCAACTATTGATTTTGGCTACACACTGGAAGAAATGGCGCACTTGAACGCAGAGAAATCAGTTTTCAGCCCGCCTTTAGCTCCAGGTACAGCTCTTTTAATATGCTAAATAGGCTTCAATAGGATTGATACTGTCAGCCCTTAGTTTGATTTGAGTCTAGTCGTTATGTAGAGTCGTACACGGAACCTAACCTAAAGCGTTCGCATAAGCAACTCTGTCAACAATAACTTCCATCAAGGCGGTTACATAAAAACGTGTTTGCCATATATCAAGACAACTGTTGCCGTTCAGTTTTGGTGTAAAATATTCGATTTGGATCCCCGTTACAAATACGATTTGTTTAAAACCTATATGAAGGAATTTACAAGCAATCCTTTTGGCAGATACCATGAGAACTGAAGCTACTGGCATTCGTAAAGCATCCATCTGTTTCCGAGCTCGACCGTCATTGTCCATTTACATCGGAAATACTGCAGTCTTCCGCTAGAACTGGCTGTCGATCGAATACCGGTGGTTTGCAGTCCGCACTATCGAGGGTGTTCTCTCGATCACAGGAAAATTATATGCATTGTAAAAGGCCATCTTCTGCAGAGGGAGCGGCGCGCAACTTTGACATCAGTAATTTCTAGAGATCGATTGTTCGTTGATTTTTTTACTTGTTGTGTCGCTTTAATCTTTAATTCAGTATTTACAAGGACCGCGTAAGTAAGGAATTTTATCGAAGGAGTTTCGACATCTTGTAGAAAGATGAGGGCTTCGAGAGTCAAAGTTGTGATCTGTTGTTGTCGCTCAGACATTGCTCTGTTGACTCGGCTGGCTTCACTGAATCACTGAGACATGTTAATTTACTGACCTATATCTCGTCTCTCTTCCTAACAGTCGGATCTTTTGAACTTGGCTTTCAAACTTGATGTTGCTTCACAACCATCTTTTTTGAATGTCGTTTGTTGATTATACTTCTTTACTGATTCAACCCGAAGTTGACGGTTCAATCTGATCACCAAAACGAATTAAGCGAAATGTTTCCCTTAGAATAACGACGCAGATTATGCTCACAATTATTCCGTCCAGCTTGTAGTACACAGTATCAAAAGAAAGAAAATGCTCTGGGTCGATTTTTGCAGTTACAGAACACGAAATGAGTTGTTGCCCTCACTGACATGATCATTTTTTTTTGGGGGGGGGGGGGGGTGGTGGTCGCAAGCACAAGTTTAAGTAGTCGAGGTCCTGGATAAGTTTCTAAGCCTTCCTGTGAGAGCCGGCCTCAGTCGTAATTAAAAGTGGTGCGAAATAAATCGGTTTATTGATTTTGTACTCAAGCATTGATCTAGGACAAAATGGCTTCGTGAAACAAAAACATAATGTCAATCCATGTATATAATTGTATATTAAAAACGCCCTTAGTTGGCCGCATTAAAAAGAAAGCGAGTAATGTTTTTGTGACAACAGTCACGCAAGTCAAAAAATAACTGATTAGTTGTTGGTACACATTCACTTAGTCAATTGTCTTATGTCCCATCCTCAATGTCTTGATCAGTCGTAGCTAACTCTGGGCTTGTCATAGTCCCTGTAATTACCAGAAGAAACCTTCTTTTCTTTTGTCTTGAGTGAATTGTTGCAGTTCTTCCTTCTTTATGCTGCAAGTCCTTATCCTGTTTTTCGTATTCGTAAATAGAAGTTAATCAAGAGATCATGCTACCAGTGAGAAGCACAGGAAGGAACAGTCTTTCCAATGATCGCATGCACCGTGGTAACGAGGGTCGTCAGATAAGTTTGACTTCATTCTGACCCAATTTATTCAATGTCTAGAGGTACGAAATGACGAAATAAGGATTTCCAGAGGTCCGCTGTAACAGGTAATGTCCAGTTTTGTTACAAGTTATGTAATGTCCTAAACGTGTTTCCGAGGCTAACTAAGCCATCTCAAGAAATCACGTTCTAGTCGTCATATTCTGATCATCTTCACGTGGTTATCACTTTTCAGAGAAGTGACAATGAGTATTTCCATTAGTTGTTAGCAGTTATAACATTTGTCGATTACTTGGTTTGTCCTATGGCACTGCTTCTCTTCTACATCAGTTTCAAACTAATTCTTCGCGTATTAAAAATGCCACAGATGTCCCGTAAAATACTATTTCTGTAAACAATAAAATGTCCATAGGCCGTTACATCAGCAAACGATGATTACCACAGTTACATCCGAAATGAAAAGGCGGGCAAAATTAACTTGAAAACCAACTCTCAAGCACCTACGTACGAAAGCAAAATAATCACGGCGTAAAAAAAATCACATAAATTACAGTATTAAAAGACCATCGGAGCTGCGGTCTCTTGACTCTATACCCTTGACGTTAATTCTTGCAAATCCCCCAATCTTTGGATACGATGAGGCTACTTTCAGACGTCCCAGTCTGGTCGGCCATATTGATTAATGTTGATTCGTTGTTCTACTGGTTCCACCACGACACAATGGATGTTCCATCGTTCCCAAGGCAGCTTGTAACAAGTAGCCTAACTAACCTGAGGACATCCACATCAACTTGTTGCCAGCGTCCTGTCTCGCCAGGGTATTAAAAAGGTGGAATATGATACGTAAAAAAATGACGGTCACGTTTGGAGGACGACTGTTATAGACGAGTGATTGTCAGTACACACGCATCCCCCTTGACTAGATGTCAGTTTATGCATTGTATGACATGTTAATGCCGAGAATCTACACGTAACATCATGGCAAACATGAATTAAACGTCTGTTTAATTAATGTGCGGAAACTTCCTTCCAGCGGTTGACTGCTTAAAAGAGTCCTCGCACGTGTTTTTGCACGTGGAATAGTCAACCCTTCGAATACACGTGCAGAGTTCAGACATGTTTGCAATGTTATGAAAGATAAACCTCATTGATAACGGTTCAGCTCTCTGAGTACGTATGTACAAATTCAGTTGGGCAATTGATGTGTATTTTAGATTTAGACGACGTATGGAGAACGCTACATCCAGAAGAAAAACAATTTACTTGGCGAACATCTGACTTGAAAATAAAATGCAGAGTAGGTTATTGGCTAATAGCTCTTCATCTTTTGCAAACATTCTCTGTGCAAAAATGTGAAATCAAACACGCTGCACATTGCGATCACTCTTTAGTGACAATGGAATTGCAAATTAACGTGAAACACCCAAGAGGACCAGGATTCTGGAAATTCAAGTTACCTAAAACCTCTCTTTCAAAGCGAGGCCTGGTGCACAACCATTCGTATGAAAATGAGTTTAATTTGCATGTGAATGAAATCTCATTTTCATATGAAAGGATGAGCACCAAGACTTGCTTTTAGAAAGAGGCTAAAGGTAATTCGGAAATGGCCTATTTCTCACTCTTAGAAGACGATGAATATACAGAAAAATTAATGTTTAAAATCCCGCACTTTTTCAACAAGTATCAGGATCTTGAAGATAGCGGACTCTATGGGAGTTGATTAAAATGGAATGAGGGTGTTTACAATTAGTTATTCAAAACAAAAAGCTAAAATGAAAAAAGATTATACAGGAAGGCTCAAGACTGAAAAATATGGTTGAAAACCGTCCATCACCAGAAGCCGTCCAGAAATACACCAAAGTTAAGAACCAATTGGAAAAGATTTCCTACGATCGGGCAAGGGGCGCATGTGTGCGCTCCAAAGCCTGTTGGCATGAGTTTGGCGAACGAAGTTCGAAATATTTTCTTGATCTTGAGAGACGAAATTACGCAGATAAATGCATCAACAGCCTTATAAAAAAAAAACGAAAGCAGTATCACGGACCCAAAGGAAATCTTAAAAGAACAAAAAAGATTCTATCAATTCTTATACTCCTCGCAAAATCCTCGGCTAAACGATCCTAAATTCGAGGTGTTCTTCGACAATGACAAGATTAAAAAGCTGAACGATGAACAAAGAAAGTATTGCGAGGGCTTGCTGACAGAGAATGAGTGCCTGAACGCTTTAAAATGTTTTCAAAAAATAAATCTCCTGGCAATGACGGTTTTACTGCTGAATTTTACAGCTTCTTTTGGACGGTGAATTAGGCAAGACAATGGTAAACAGTTGTAATTACGGATTCCATTAAGTCTTACTCCAAAAAAAACACCAAAATATATTGTATCTTAAAAACTGGAGACCTATTTCACTGTTAATTGTGGATTATAAGATTGCCTCTAAAGCTCTAGCTCTCAGACTAAAAAAAGTTCTATCGGCAATTATCAATAACGCACAAACTGGTTATGTAGTGGGAAGATTTATCGGCGAAAATATTAGACTTAAAAGTGACATCCTCAATTTTACCGTAGACCAAGACGTAGAAGGAATTGCTTTATTTATCGATTTTGAAAAAGCTTTTGACAGTTTAGAATAGGAGTACCTATCTAAAGTTCTAGATACCTTTCAATTTGGATCAGATTTTAAGACTTGGGTCAAAACTCTATACACAAATATTTCTAGCTGTATAATAAATAACGGCTTCGCTTCTGAGCCATTTACTCTAAAACGAGGAGTAAGACAACGCTGCCCCTTGTCTGGCTTACTGCTAATTTTAGCCGCAGAATTACTGTCTTGCTCAATAAGAGCTAGTGATCATATAAAAGTAATTTAAGGAATTGCTTTATTTATCGATTTTGAAAAAGCTTTTGACAGTTTAGAATAGGAGTATCTATCTAAAGTTCTAGATACCTTTCAATTTGGATCAGATTTTAAGACTTGGGTCAAAACTCTATAAACAAATATTTCTAGCTGTATAATAAATAACGGCTTCGCTTCTGAGCCATTTACTCTAAAACGAGGAGTAAGACAACGCTGCCCCTTGTCTGGCTTACTGCTAATTTTAGCCGCAGAATTACTGTCTTGCTCAATAAGAGCTCGTGATCATATAAAAGTAATTTAAGTCTTAAACAAAGAAATAAAATCATCTCAATATGCCGATGACACTGACTACCTCCTTTTGCAAAGATAAAGAGTCGCTTTGGAAGCTGTTAGAGTTATTGGACCTATTTAAAGCGTGCAGCGGGTTAAAACTTAATCAAAGCAAATCTGAAGCAATGTGATTTGGAAAAAATGCAAATAAGACTGACACACTATTTGGAAATCAGTGGTACACCGGTGAAAATTGACTTTACGAGAGAAAAAACTACGCTGCCCATCCCCAAGTGCAGCTTAATTGTTGTGTCGAATGTTTTCCGAACAACGACGACAGTTTTGGCTTGGCTTCGGACGGAGTCCCTCAGGGCTACCAAGAACAAAAGGCTATTCAATTTTGCTTAACGGGAGATGTTGAGCCGGAACAATAGACCATTTCTTGATACGGGCCACTAAGGCCCATCTCCGCTTTAGGGATATCATTCTCTTACAATCTAAAACTCTGCGAACAGGAGATAGATATGTAAAATTCAAAAGCTATGTAAAATTCAAAAGCTCAATAATATATGGTCT
>OZ026601.1:21852365-21867365 GCA_964020085.1 Micromussa lordhowensis
AATATTCACCCTGGAATGCTGCTCGAAGATGTGAACTGGTGGTTTGAAAGGCTGCTAAAGATGGCGAAACGCGGCTTCGTGGTTCCAAGACCTTCACACGCTGCTAGAAGACGGCTGAGACGCGAGCTCGTGGTTGAAATGCTGCTAGATGATGGCGAAATGCGAACTCGTTGTTGCAAGACCTTAAAACACTGAAAGAAAGAACTCGAAATGCTGCTAGAAGACGATCACACGCAAACTCCTGCTCGGAAGACCTTCGAGTTGCTGAAATATTACCCGAGACCACCGTGCGCGCCTAGTTTGATCAAATCGAGATTTTTTTCGCATACTACAAATTTACTTACTTACTTACATCTTTACATTTTTGAAATTCCTTATATGTATACACGCGGGGAATCCTAGGGTGCCTCCTCGGGTTTTGGCCTCTGGGCCAAAACCCTGCGGGGGCAATTAATCACAGATTTTGTCTGGAATAATAAGAAACCAAAGATAAAAAGGGATACGCTTATTGGTCCATAAGAAAGTCGCTAAAAGTCTCTACGTCGCTACAAATTGCTTGGGTTCAAGGAATGAAAAAAGGTGTAGAAGATCAGTGGATGTCAGTTCCTTTATTTTATTTGAAAAATGTTGGAAGGCCATTTTATTTGATTGTGATTATGATGTAAAATTTCTAGGTCTAAACAATATACCAACATTTTACACTGACACCTGGGCGGAAGTCCGAGAGCAAATTTCGGACAATGAAAGCCGCATTAGAAATACTGTAATCCTATGGAATAATAAGCGTATTTTTGCCAACGAGGCGGCCGAACCCAGAGGGTCGGCCGTCGAGTTGGCACATCATAGTGCCGTGCGTGAATACACAGGAAATATCTCATCTCAGCGTAAGGGACCTTTTTTGACCATATTTGGGTGTAAGTAATATTCCATATTTGGGTAAGGACGTGATGTCTCGCATGTGTCGTGATGTCTCGCATCTGGCTGTTGTTTGCCGTCGGGAAGCTCTTTGAGAGGTGAAGGGCTTTTAGTTGCCTTATGTACTTGTAAATTGAATTGTAAGCAGCGACTGATCAAGGAATAGGGTTATACCTTCAACCAGCGCCGGTGTTCGCTTGTCAGTTTTGAACCAGTGCATTCTTTCGTCGATTAGCGTGTTCGCTTGGGAACCAGCATGTTCAATTGTGGGTTTCGAACCATCGTGTTCGCTTGCCAGTTTTTAACCAGTGCGTTCTTTCGTCGATTGACACGTTTTCAAAGACTTCAGATGAAAGAATTGAACAGATTACTATAACACATTTAGAGCACAAAGAATTGTCCTAGAACGCAAGCTTTGCGTAATTGAAACCACTGACAACTCACAACTTAAACAAAACGGGGGTAGCCAATATTGCTTGATCGCTGCGTCCAATACATTGTAGTACATGTAGCTGAGCTTGTTTTTATACTGATAATTGACTTTCAGCATACCATTTTGTCATGGTTTATGTTCACTGCAGCGTGCTTTTTCTGTCACTTATTCTTTATGGAAGCAGTTGCTCGATAATCAAACCTTCGTTTTCTTGCTTTACAGTGAATTCTCAACCAGAGAGATTTATATCGTACAACCTATGCCTATTTTATACTGTCGCTTTTCGGCGGCATATATTTTTTATTTCTCATCAAAGACGAAAATATTTGTCGAGAAGAATTCCTTATGCTTCGAATGGCAGTTTTAATCCTTACATAAAAACAAATAAGGAAGCATATATGGTTAATGGAAATCCAGCAGCACCAAAGGATTCTAATTGCCATAAATGTTATGCAAAAGGAATATTTTATTTTATTTTTCAAAACTGACATATATTAGCCAGTGCTGATACCTTAAGTAATTCTCCCTCAACATTCTACATTTCAAAATAAAAACATCATGAAAATTATACCTTCAAGACCAGCCCTCCTACCGGAGTTATTTCACACTCTTCCTTTGCTACTTTCATTTACAGTAAAATTATTTCACCTGTCTGTCAAACTTTCACACATTCCAGAGACATAAAACAATTTTCCCTCGTTGGCACTTGCCGCAAGGCACAACTAGTTATAGACGGTAAAAAGAATATACATACTGAGATGTACACACTGAAAAGCCGCAGAGTAATTATTACATCCTTCTTTGCAAGAGACACATCTTCCTGCAACGGATCGAATTTAAACCCCTAAGCTTTGATCACTTTCTTGAATTTGTTAAAGACAAGTTAATTGTGCAAAGATCGATTTTGTATTCCAAAGGCCAAAAGGCAAAATTTCTTTCACTATGGAAGCCTCTCCGTACTGTAATTAGTTATAATTTAATCTGCGTATGGGTCAAGCAAGCCTGGTTGTATCACGCATTAAGTGTTCGTAATTTCAACTCTTGTATTGTAATTTTTGTAACCTAAAATTCTGTATTTAAAGTGTTTCAGGTGAGAAAAAAAGTATGTACAAATTCAGTGTCAAATCTTGCC
Organism: Micromussa lordhowensis; assembly: GCA_964020085.1. NCBI lineage: Eukaryota > Metazoa > Cnidaria > Anthozoa > Scleractinia > Lobophylliidae > Micromussa > Micromussa lordhowensis. The sequence goes on from OZ026601.1 coordinate 21,854,846, forward strand.
TACCCGTTTGTTCGATTGATCTTTGTGTACAAAAATCTGCGCGTTTGAACTTGCCAAATCATGAAAATTAGTTTCATGATTTCAGTGCGATCAAGTCCATTGTATTGTTTCATTTTCCGCTACGGGATTTCAATCTGCGATTCTGAGTCCTACGAGCCTCCCGTGAGTGGGTAATGCGAGTTACCCCGTGATAGACGTCTTACATACTAATTTGGCGTCCTGTACGATATCGTCCTGCGTACAAAATTGGATTTCTCTAGACTAGTTCAGATGCGGATGGTTTGTACTAACATCTACCAAAGGCACCCGCGATACCAGTGATGGACACTCGATCGACAACTCGGTCGACACACGGTGGACATTCCGTCACCTCTCGGTCGACATATTGGTCATCACTCCGCCGACAGTCGGTCTATAGTCGATCGACAGTCGGTCGACAGAATCTTCATTTTCGCAGACACACTATCGAGTGTCAGTCGATGGAGCAGTGTCAGACGTCCGATGTCATTCGAACGTAGGTCGACGTATCGATCTCTACCTTATGGTCGGCTGTCGGGTAGCACGTCGACGATCTGTCGGTGTTTGCATCACTGAAGCAAATCATATTCCGGCATCTCCAGTATGCGAGCTTGCATGGCCGTACCTGCAGCCCGTAAGGCAAAATAATCCGACCAGTCTGTGCGGACTTAATTCTACAGACAGAACCTAGTTTATCGTTCGTTGGTGGAAGCAGGACCAGTGCCCGGGAAAGACTCTCATTTAAAAGGACGGGGGTGTTTGTTTGCTCTTCGGAATTAGCTGATGTATATTGATTTTTATAGAACCTTAACATTCATTTAGCGTTTAGTATGTCTTCAGTGATTTTGGGTTAGCGTCCTATGTGATGTTTGAAACTTTCCAACAGTGCTCTGTGCAGTAGTGTTTTTTTTTAAGCTTGGGGTTTGCGCCGTCGTTGTACCATCTAGCTTTGTTTCTTGTAAGAGATCCTTATGTTATCACATACTGGACGTAGATAGCTAGACACAACAATACATTGACGGGAAAAACGAGCTGTATTTGCAGTTTGCTTTCTATGCGCAGTAGATGACACATTCCACCACGTTCGTTGTTGCGGTTAAATGGACCAAAACCTGCGAGAAGGTGATTTGGTTTGGAATCCCACGCTTTATGCGAGAAATTCCAAAACAAAGAGCCAGCTTGCTAGGACAATCTTCATTGTGACCGCAAGACCTACTTCCTTCTCTCTTTTAAGGTTTCCTTATGTCCTAATTAATTCGTCCTTGATATCGCCAGATGCCGGATCATCTCTCATAGGCTGGTACTAATCGAAATGTATATCACTGAAATGAGCAAAAAACTCATATGATGCGTGACGATAAACTAAAATATGAGACTGAAGGCTCGTTTAAATGTCAAATAGTACTTCTTTCCCGAACGTTTCGGGCTTCGCCATTCTTTTTTCATCCACTGAAGAAGGGCTAAGCCGAAACGTTTAACAAACCAGCTACTATTTGACCCTTTCAAAAACCTTCAGTGTCATAGTTAGCTTATAAATCACTGGCTCTTTCTTCGACTTCAGATGGTTGTTGGAATGTATGGACATTACAGCACCTCATTTTCTCTTGGTATGGACTATCCATCTTACTAGCTAGTTCTCAGGAATTATAGATAGATAGCCAGTCAATTTATTTTAATTCATCTCGACATAAAAGTCGACAGCCTGGTGAATGGCGATCAACCTCATTAAATTTCAAAGATCACAAAGGAAGCACTGAACGTGTCTCGATCCACTTGATTCTGATAATTTATGCAAAACGAAAGAATATGTGTACCCAGTCTTCGGACATTGCAAAGCCGGCTGCTTCTGGACTGACGTCCTTAGTATGACAGTAATGATGGTTGACATTGAGTTGCTCAATTGCTGGTTTGTCGTCGACGGGGAGAGCTAGTAACGGCCAGCAAGATTGGCTGCTATCACATAAGCATCTTTGACCTCGCCGGAGTAGAAACAGGCAGAATATGACACATGAACAAATGACGGTTACAAAAACCAACTTGAAAGAAGATAGTTAAACACATGGAAATCACGTCTGAAGGACGACTGTTAGATGTGTTAGAGACGCATGCTTGTTAGTACACTGGCACCCCGGGGGGGGACTCTCATATGAAAATGACGAGGGTGCTCGTGGGAAATTTTGAAAAGAATCCCTAAGAGATACCAAGATGCTGTTCTGTGGGTGTGGCTTAAAATATTTTTCACCCCTAAGAGGTACCAATTCTAAAACAACACATTATCTCCTGCCATATTTTTTCGGCTCATTACCATAAAAGGTACCGCAAAAGCTGTGGACCTCTTGAGTCTGAACACCCAAAGAGGAACCAAAACCGCATTTTTAACCCCTAAAAGGTACGACGAGTACCCCACTTCCTTTCTATTGCTGGTTTTCAGTGTCACGCCATTCAAAATAGACCAAAATAAAAAATCAAAACCGTTTAATAGATTAAGTCCAGAATCTGGAAATAGAAAGAAGGTACATGTGCAAAGACTCTCGCCAAGATTCAGATCACAGCAATTTTTCTCATGGAAGATATGCGAAGAAACGTTTTCCCCAAATTTATAGAGATTTGTATGGAGACGCCATGCTGGTGCCCATGTACATTGGGCACCAACATGGCGGCCGGAAACCAGCAGAAACATCTGTCACTGAGTTTTGCTACGAAAGAGTGAGTTTATCTCTCGAATAACTCAAAAACGTAACAATAGTACTTTATTCTAATACAAGAACTGTTCAGATAGCAGAATTCCCCGAAATAAGTCACTCTTTAAACCAACATAACAGCTCTCTCGCCCGTCATGTAAATGTCACGTCACGCAGAAGCTTAGAAATTCAAGGGTAGTCTATCACTAAACGAAGAACCCATTTGGAGTGAAAATATGTATGAATATTAGTTTTTAGCTGCTCTCATACAGCATGAAAGTAAAGTTTCAGGAGGATCAATATTTCTGAAGTTTAAAATTTAGTGACATGATGTGAAAACCAGCAATATGGGAGTCCCCCCCCGGGCACCGGCATGTCAGTTTGTCAGAAGATGATGATGGTTTGTGTAGGTCTCTGTAATGAGAATTCGCATGTACATCACGGCACAGGAATTCCAAGTGAAGTGTATAATTAGCTGAAACTGCGAATTTTTCGGTACAAATTTGCTTTGCTAAGATGAACTACATGTATGGAAATTTCCTTTCAGTGCTTTCCTTAAACCTCTAAAAACTGAGGTGTGTTTGCAATTTTTTGCAAGTAAAAACTAAATGATAATGGGGCCACCCAGACAATGAAAACAAATCAGATAGCAGAACTGAAACAATAGATTCCAACATTTTCAAATCCAACCAATCAAATGTCTTATTTTGAAATCCAACCAATCAAACGTCCGGTACAAGACAATGAAATCTCAACTTCGTTGTGATGCTTACGCGACTACGGTGTCGCTTAGTAAATGGTTAAGCTCAAACTGTTAGTACTTTCGAGGCTTTATGGTTTAAGAAGAATTGAATTATATGCTGCACTGGAGTCGTGATAGGCCTACGAGCTGTGGCGTATGAGCTGGGGGGAGGCCGGGTGGGGCGGCGAGGGTGGCTGCAGCTCCCCGGGCTACAGAAATTGTTTAATTTTTCGGACAAAACGGGAAAATTCGGGCAACGACACTTGAGAGAAAAACATTACAAAATGATGCTGTTGGTGTGATTTCCAAACCTCGTAAATAAAGTTTCCAGTTAGTTACTCTTTTTAGGACTTTTTCTTTTAATAAGTTTTAGATTTTATTCGGATTGAGGCTGCTGATAGTTGATAGCTTGAGTAAAGCAAGCTTTGAATCAAATTATTTTTGGAATTATAGCAGTTTCATTAGATGGGGGAATTGTGAACGTTCTTGTTTTTCATGCAATTTGAGTGCGTTTGCATTCGATTTCAACACGCACACATTCGGGCATTGCGGTAAATTTTCGGACAAGAAGGTCACTGTCCCCCTCCCCAAGTCCGAAGGTTCCCGTACGCCTGTGGGAGTCGGGTCGTGATAGGCCGTAAAAAGGTCGAAATGTTAATGCGTAACTAAATAGGTACCGTTTATCTGTGACTGCTATTTTTGGTAGTTCAAATAAGCTACAAGTTATTGATTGTATAATAGCTTTGATCACTTCTCTAATCACTTCTCTAAATGAGATCCAGTTTCAAGTGAATAAGAGCGGACGAATCTTGCGTCCCAGTCGGGCTCTGCGTTTTGCATAATTAAGGTCTCGGGCTAGGTTTTCTCTGTACTGAGTCTCGGGCTCGAATTTTCCAAAATCGTTTAAGTCTCGGTCTCGAATTTTTAAACAACGGTCTCGGCCTCTCAGCAACTCTCGGATTTTACCATTCGCCACCCCTCCTATACAACGCGTGGTTACCCCTACATTTTATGTTGTGAAATGGAAGTGGCAAGCCTATTCAACACGCAATTAGTTTGTGGTTGTGAGGAAAAGCTATTTAGACTGTATCAACAAAAAAGAGACAATCGTCGGAAACTTATTTTTTGATATCCAATATTTATTATTACTATAATTCAATTTTATGCCATTATTTTATTTTTAGTACCATTGGTGTTTTGCTTTAAGGTCTTTGACTCTTTTGCATTTCATCCTAGTGTGCCATAAGTTGCAATAGAAAATTAAAAATTAAAATAAATTAAAAAATAAATTAAACGCGAATTTAGCAAGCAATCGTGACTATAATCATGGTGCCATTATATGGGTTATTGACCAAGTGTGAGGTCAAGATAGCTCCATCTTGCCCGTTCGGGTAGCCAATCACAGCGCAGGATTTGATTGATCTTGCCTGCTCACGGAGCGAGCCATATAATAAAAGGATTTATTGGGTATAAAGAAGGTGCTGTTGCTCCTTATTAAATCCATCCTTATTAAGTCCTTGTAATGTGATTGGTTCTCAGCGGTGCGATTTATTCACGAAGCACTATCGTTTGCTCTAAATCACATCTTTTCTCGGCCAATGAGAATGAGACAGTAAAAGAAAACAACCAATCAGATTTTAAGGCTTTTTTAAACTCACCAATCACATTGCAGAGAAATAAAAAAAGCCATTGTTTGGCAAATTGGCAACTTGGTTCAAATATTTTTCCTTTATTTAGGCTTTTAAATTGTGCGATTTAAAAATGAATCTAATAAAGTGGTAATGGAACTTCGGGTCGTGCAATTTTGGTCTGAAATCATACTTGTGATTTCAAATCGCTGCGCGCTCGTTCGATTTTGAAATCACGCGTATCATTTCAGACCAAATTGCACTCCACTCCGTTCAATTACCATTATTAAACGAACACGGGGACCCCTCATTTTATTTCAAAATTTCAGTTCCTAAAATATAAACAATCAATATGCAAAAATCTCAGTGCAGATTCTATTTATGTATAGCTTTATGTATACGCTGGAGGGCTATGTATCGCTGGGTAGTACTAGGTAGTGTGTGGATGGCTATGTAAAGCGGTGGAGGGCTAAGCTGTGACCTACCTATAGATATCCCTATATAGGGCTTAGTCAAACCACTATATGATAGTTACATGACGTATCTATGACCGGTACGCCGCTCGTACTGCGGGCGCAGCTCTTCGTCCAAACGGAGAAGACCTGGAAAAGAGCTTAGGAACATAGCCAATCAGTTTCATTTTTGCTCATGGATGTTACGTAACATCCATGAGCTTAGGAGGCAGTCGGATGGCACTCGATCACTCACTCACTCACTCACTCACTCACTCACTCACTCGATTCTGATTAATTTATTCATTAAACCGGATTAAATCGTTTCTCCCAACCCTCCCCTGCTTAGTATGGTTCTTTTCCTAGGCACTCGTGGTGTAGCTTCAGCAGGTTTTAGCGGGGTACTAGAAAGACGAATTTTTTGTCCGACAACATGGAGTTCGTACATATGGCAGCTAACGCGGCACGAAGATGGTTTTTGGCTCAACTCGTGGAGTTGTAAAATTGAAATTTGTCAAGCTAAGCAGCAGTAGCTGTAACAAATGGACATGGAAAGACAAGAATCATAGCGCTCGTCAAAAACCATGTGTAAATTTATATTGAAAGGTCAAGGTGTTTTTTCATTAGACGTAAACAAAATTCTCCGATTACAAGTCACGCTAAACTCACGCTATGCAAAGAATGTAATCAGATACTCTTTTTGTATATTTGCTGAAGGGCAAGAGAGTCACGTTTCGCAGACAGTGTAAGTAAACAGCCACGTGTAAGTAAACAGCCACGAGAAGATGGTAAATTGTTTTTTTGTTAGATTATTTTTTATCAGGGCTGGCCTGATGGGCCGCTTGGCACAAATGTAGACTTTGACTTCCACCGTCTGAGTTTCTATTTGCAGAACGAGTGCTTGTGCCAAACGTTTCCCATGAAAATCACTTGATTTTAATGCGAATGACCGTGCAGGTGACATATATTTCATACCAATAGTTTCGCTCAAAGACTCGTTTTGCCACAGTGGCAAAAGTAAACTTGGCATTGGGCTATTCATCCATGAGCTGCTCAGAGAGCCTTTGATTAAAATATTCGGAGACGAAGCATTTCATCATTTTCCTTTTCAGTGCGTTTTTCAGTGCTTCATGGCTGTGTTCTTTGGGTGCGTGAGAACTTTGTTTACAGCTGCTTCGAAACGACTTTTCAAGTACAGGAAGATTCCACGTAAGTTCTCTTATATTTTTTACATTGTTTTCCTCCATGATGGTGAAAAACTTAAAGCAGCAAAAGGCAATAAACAAGGGCTTACGGTACTTTGCGAAACGGTACTTTGCGAAATGGTACTTTGCGAAATGGTACTTTGCGAAACGGTACTTTGCGAAACGGTACTTTGCGAAATGGTACTTTTCGAAACGGCTACAATTGCTCCTAACACGTTTTGGCGACCAAATCCTGAAAATTAGCAGCCTAGAATGCCAGAATGTTTCATCACACCTTATCTAGAGTGCCTGAAACGTTGTGCATGAACCATTTTAGTGTCTTCTTTGTAACACGTTTATGTTTTGCGGGCTCATCTTTCATCGCACAAACGTGTCAAAAGAGCGGTTTAATTTCCTTGTAAATTTATTTTGTAATTACTATGAGTATCCTATATGAAATACAATTAAAGCAAATCAAACAAAAATATTAACATCCGATCTTCAGATTTGAGTCTCCCTCGCCGAAAAATCGCTTTACCACCACGGTTTTCTTCTCCGGAATGTAGTTTCCCTTCGTCACGGACCCAAAACTTCCCTTCCCTATTTCGTGCTTGTCTGCGACATCGGCCCATCGAAAATTAGGAATATCACGAAAGTAACCCTTCGTGAGTGATAGGGAATCGAGAAGAGGTATTTTGAAAGCCATAATGGGCTTCAAAATAAGAAGCGCTGTAGACCACTGTTGTAAATAATGTTTGCTAGCACATCCGGTTTCACATGCATGACCCCAAAGCGCGGAAAATTTGTCACGCAATGCGTCGCACGAGGAAAGATAAACAAACATTTCATGGCCATAGAAAAATCTCGAACCTTACAATTACAGTTTTATTCACATATTCTTATGAGAGGCTCCATTCATACAAGAGGTTTCAGGCGTATACACTTCTCCGTTTTCAGATACAGATGAACTAGAAATGGCTTTACGGGCACGAAAAGTTTCCGGGGCTTTTCCCCGGCGGTAACTTTACGGACCCGAAGCCATATTTTAAGATTTAAATCTAAGGAATAGTAGTGTGGATTTAGCTCGAAAACATTCATGTCCATTCTGTTTCGTTTCCTGATATTTTTCTTGTTTTAATTTTTTCATTTCGCAAAGTACCATTTCGTTTCGTTTCGTTTCGCAAAGTACCGTAAGCCATAAACAAGCGATAAATATCCAAGGTAATTAGTAACAAAATGGCGAATGGCAGGAGGTTCTATCTTCATATGCATCTTATAAAATGAAATCGTATTTCGGGTAGCTACATAGTTTTCTGTTCTTAGGGAAAATCGCGTTTTCCGTCCTTGTCATGGTTTAAAATTCTTTTCTTTGTTGTTTTTATGTTGATATTCGACAACGAAGACGAACGAATGATCGCGATTGGAATGAACTTTGGAATGTTACATTAGTTTACGTTTAGCTTCAAGGTTATGTGAATTCATACAAAAAAATGGATAATTGCCGTCCAAATTTGCTATAGGATATTCAAAATTACTCTGAAAGTGAACATAACAAGTAATATAAAGCGCAAAACAGCAGAAGAAAAAAAAAATACCGGTGTCTTGCTGACATGTATTCTGTTGCAAATACCGTATGCTTATTACAGGAATGTTCCAGAACAAAAGATCAACTACAAGATTTTAAAAGAGACTTTATTATATATTAAACCGCGCAGCCGTAGGCTGGGCGGTTTCTTGCTTTGCACTCGGTTTATTTATTTATTTATTTTTAGTCATGTCGGGGAGCAGACCCAAACTCCCACTCACGGCCATTTGTCTTCACCGGATGATGTCATCATCAGCCAATTACAGGCCATTTCTCAGCTCTTTTCGTCATATCCCCCCCTATCAAGTTAGCGAATTAACTGTTTACACAAAAAAATGGGGGCCAAAGGGAGAAAATGTTAATTTGGTCCAACTTGGGCCAAAATCCTTCGGCGATGGGCGTCAGGACATTTGCAAGGATAAAGCATCCAATTTGGGACCAGCTGCTGGCTAGTAAGGCTGAAATTATCCAGAGTTAAGCTGTATTTTCGTTTTGCATGCAAAACAGAACATTTTGTAATCTGGAATGTTTGCATTGTTTCTGTTCACTTTCAAAGGGAATATTCAATGCGCTAAAAAGGTATTACGTCTGGCCATGGAATACGCTGACGGTGATAAATGTAAGATCGTGTATAGTTCGCCAGAAGCAATGGTAGAATTTTCTGGGAAAAAAAAGTTAAAACTTATAGTGCTCGTCAAAAACCCATATGTAAATTTATATAAAGGTCAAGGTATTTTTTCATTAGACGTAAACAAAATTCTCCGATTACAAGTCACGCCAAACTCGCGCTATGCAAAGAATGTAATCAGATACTCCTTTTTTCGTATATTTGCTGATTGGCAGGAGAGTCACGTTTCGCAGACAAACCGTGTTTTTTTAAAGCGCGGTTTACAACCCGCACCGCGGTTCTTGTTGTTCCTAGTCGATAGTCTGAGCTAGAATTTGAGGAAGTAATTTTCCTCCACCCCATACTTCTCAAAATTGGAATAATTCAACTTGCACGTCCACAACTTTGAAATCTTGTGCTTATTCTCGAGCATAGAAAACTTCTTGTAGATGAGTTTTTGTTGTTAATTGAAAGTCGTTTACTTAACCGAGTGTCATGAGCTGTTCTGACTGTGATTTGTTTTGTAATTGAATGGTGCTAATTGACCCAGTAATCTCAGTATGCTTTGTCAATCCATTCTTCATGAGCCCTCAGAGGCATCTCTAACTACTGGTATTGTTTCCATCTCCAGTCTCCACATCCCTGTTGTCTAATTTGTCTGGTTCTTTGTCTTTAGAAATGTTTTTCTGTGGCTTTAAATCAATAATGCCTTGGGCATGGTGTTCTGCCTTTGTTTAGCTATTTTTTCTTTTCATTCAATACAGTTGTATCAAGAAACTAGTTCATTTTCATGTTGTGGTTCAGTCTTAACCCTTGGTAGAATTTGTATTTTCCTATGTGTGATATTCATTATAACATAATTATTACCAAACACTGGAAAAATTGATCACATCAGGTACGTCAGGTTACTGCCTAAATTTCTTTTTGAAGAGAGAGTGGGGGTTTCTCTCTTTTTTTCTTCCACATTTCCAGTACAGCACAGTCTCAGTCTTGACTAAGTACATATACATGTATGTCTAACAATATGATGGTTGTTTTGTAAGTAGTTTCTATATCAGGGTACAGTGCCTTCCCTCAGCTTTTTTTGGAAGGTAGGGTATGTCCTGGTTTTGGATAGTGCATTCTTTGGGTGGTAAGCAAATTATTTCTGTGTGTAGGTTTTTTGACCTTGGTTACTTTCTAGTATATACCTGTAACATGGAAACTGTATGTGATAACAAGGGCAGCAAAAGTGTTGATGGCCTTAAACCTGCAGTAGCACAGTCATTCCTTACCTTTTCCTTCATGGCATCGTGTTGCATTCCATCATCTCGCAAGGTATTTTTAAGTGCCCTTCTCATTTCAGTTGAGTTCTGTAATGCAGGTGTCAAGGTCTATTTGTACATCTGATGTTTCTGTTGATGAACATCTTTTGACTATCACAACAGCTTTGGCATACCGGTATTTGTCTAATCAAAGTTCCATTGTGATGGCGGTTAGTTACATTACACTTACTTCCAAAGAAGTTTAACTTCATGTAAGCTGTTTCATTCAACTATTTTGGGAATGAATTATGTTGTTAATGGCCTACATGTAGCTCCCCGTGCATCCCCACACTCAGTGGTTAGAGCACCCAACCAGTACACACCAGTACACTGTATCTGGGAGGACATGATCATGACTTGAAGTCTCTTTGTCCCACACTTGTAACACGATGAACATTTCATTTTCATCAAAAATGTAATTTGTTGCCTTGTGTTCCTTTTTCTGTTCCTCTTTCTATGGAAATCACATTTATACTCTTACTATTACTTGATAAGAATCAAGGTTATGTCAAATCATTTCAAACATACAATAGTTAAAAAGAAGCAGTCTGACACTAAGCCTTAGTTGCCACTGTCAGGGAATTTTGTAAAATGTCAGGAGAAATCTTAATGTTTGTTAAAGTCAGTGAAAAGTCAGGGAATAACTTTTTCTTTCAGAAAAGCATTGTTTAAATGATCAATTTTGATACTTTTTGAGTGGCGTATTCTGGAACAGTAGTTTTGGCTGGTGGATTTTGATATTTTTTTATTATACGTCAAGCTAATTCAAGGTCAGTGAAAATTGTTTAGAGGTCAGGGAAAAGTCCGGGAACTTTTTAGATTCTGATGAGCAGCAACCCTGTAAGTGATGACAAATCTGCAACCTCCCAAAAATTTGGGAACTTATTGCACAACACTGTTAAGTTCCATGTCTATGGTGTGTGGAACTGATAGTTACAGTAAATATTGAAAATGGTATATTGTATTCAGCATTGGTGCATACAAAATGTACTGCTACATGTTTGGTTTCATGTAAATGTTGTCATTTTGTAATTTATTCACATAACTATAGTGTAATTCCCAAGTGTTTTTGGAGCCTGCTGATTATTAAAAGCATTTTTTTCCTCTCTTGATAAAATTTAACTGTATAACAGTCTATAATGTTCCTTTTGTTTATTCCGCAGTTGAATCACTCTCATTACTCGTGGCTTCCTCGCCTTCCTCTGCGTATGACTGGTAAAGTGTTAGAAAAAAACTTTAATTCCAGCTTGCCCTTGGGACAAATAGCTCTCAAATTTTGCTTACCCTGGGCAATTCCTAGTTTGTACTTTTAATGATTTAGTTGGCAAGTGGCTTGCCTATTGGGCAGGTGAGAATGAAAAGTTACTTGCCCAAGAAGAGAACTCACTAATGTCAATTTTTTACTGCTGTTTTTTACTTTTAAACTGCATGATAGCTTCCTAGATCATTGTTTTGTCTACTATGTTGCTGCTTTTACACTTGACTGTTAAATATTTAAGCAATAGACCACAAGTTTCTATGGGTTATAGGCTGATAAACCACGCGGGATGTTGGTAGAACACGAGAAGAATTTGTAAATCACGAGCCGCAGGCAAGTGGTTTACGAATTCTTCGAGCATTGATTTTGTTATTATATAAAATAATATAATAAAACAGTTATTTATGATAATGGAAAAAATAACCACCCACAAAGAAATCAGTATAATTAAATCAGTATAATTAAAGAGTGACTTACCTACTACTTTAAGTACGATATTGAAGAAACTGCAGGATTGCTTGCATTGTCTGTAAATGAAAATTTCTATTTGTTTTGTAACTTAGCTACCTTAGGAAGGCATGGATAGTTTCCATGTTTTTCTAAATCACACTTTTGGGCAGCTGACTTGTGATCATTTTAATGTCACGGGGAAACAATCTTGAATGTTCATACATGTAGTTATGCACATGCTTCTTCAGTCTTCCCATGATTCCATGAAGTTGTATCGTTTATACTTTTCATCTGACAACGTTTTTCAATCAGGTGTGCATGTATATTGTTTGTTTTTTTCCTTACGCAGTGTAATCCAATGTTAGTTTTGAAATTTAATGCAAACAAGTCTTGTCCAAGCCATTAAATGCAACACTACTTTCACAGTTAATTATACTGTGAAAATTCCCTTATGGATAAGTTTGATCATCTATGAAGGAAAAAAAAATTTATACAGGTCCTATTTCAATGATTTATGTGGGTTTTGGGATATCTGGGATTGCTATTACATGTTACCCACCTGCAGTGCAGGTAGTAGTAGGGTGAGTTTCAAATTTTAACCAATCAATAAA
>OZ026601.1:21869865-21874865 GCA_964020085.1 Micromussa lordhowensis
CATGTCCATAACAATGCGTGTATAAGCATCAGTTTTCCGTTGATGGTTTTAATTTGCGTAGCTTACTCCACTTTTCTCCCCTGCCATCATCGCTGCTCCATCATAACGCTGCCCACGGGCACGCTAGATGTTTAAATTCATTCTGAGTGGGGCATTCTTTAGTATTGCCACTACTTGATCTGCAGCTTTCCAAAGGATGCATTCCAGTGAAATCTTCAACCGAATGCAAATAACTTTTTTCTTATTATTTTTTAATTGATAGGAGCTTTATGGAAGCCTTAAAGCTTAATTACAAAGATTAAGAAGTAACAACTTACAAAAAGAAATTACACCTGGTGAAAAAAAAAAAGTTAACTGAAAAGAAACCATATTACAAAATCCACGAATTACGGTCATCGAACAAGTAAAAGTGCTCTAAAGAGTAACAAGATCTCGAATCTTCTTATTGTTTGTCCCGAGCTTGTTTTTTAAAAATGTGAGATAGGAATTAAAAAAGAAGGGGTCTTCATTTTTGGCAGAAATATAAATGTAATTTCTGGCCACAAGCAAACGGTAGTTAATGCCTAAAGAGGACTGTTTTCCAGGATGAAAAGCAAATAGAATATTACGTTGTTGGAGGTTAATTTGCGTATTCTTACAATTCCACCAAGAAGTAAAATCAGTCCAAAAGACTTTACTAAAATCACAATCAACAAAGAGATGCGCCAATGTCTGACTGCCGCTGCAAAGGTAACATTTGTCATTCTCAGTGAGAAATTGCAATAGAAAAGAAATTCTCCTCCAGCATCTCTTAGGTACTCAAGTGGCAGTGATTTCCACATAGCTCATCCAGGAACGGATAGTCTTTTAACCCAAGCTGCTTTAAGCGATTTATTAATTATATCGAAATCAGGCATTCTTAATCCCCCCTCCTTTTGTTCACCAATCATTGTTGTCTTTTTAATCTTTGGGTTCTTACGGGTCCAAATAATCTCCACAATCTGTTTAACACTTGCTACAAAATCGTCGGGAATTGGGAGAACGGCCGCGACAAAGGTCAACTTGGAGAGTGCTAGTGATTTTAGAATGTTGATTTTCCCATACAGAGACAAGTCTCTTGAAGACCACACGTTTAAGGAAAGCAATCTTGATTCTAAGTTTTTGGTATAAGAGATATTCGGGTCTGTTGTAAAGCATATGCCAAGGCATTAACATAATTCTTGGGCCAGCGAATACCAAATAGCCTGCGAACGCAGACGTATTTCCGGCGGTCACTTGGTTTTGCCGAAAATAACGTCTGCGAACCTGAGCCAAGAAACGATTTCTGTGACGTAATGACTATTGTTTTCCCTTTGGCCAATCAGATTCCTTGATAGAATGCTACTCGCGCGCGACTTCCCGCTCTGGCATTCTTATAGCCATGAACGAAACGCCAAAGAAAATTCCCTTTGGAGGCGAAATTTGTATTCTCCGCAAAAAGTCCTTTCCAGTTGCAAAAGGAAAGATTAATGTCTTTGTAAAAAGTGGTTTAAATATTTCCTCACTGGTCAAACATGCAACAAACGTTGATTTATCTGTTTATGTGGTGTGCGAAAAGCTCGCCATTTGTCGCACAATCGCCTTGTGCGTTTGAAGAATGCCTTGACTAAAGTAGACGATTTAAAAGACTGTCAAAAGATTCCAGCGGCACACCGGATGCTAAAAGAGGTCTTAATTTCATGTTCCGATCAAGGCGAATTGCAAGGCAAAGTCGCTGCAAAGTCGTTGTTCATCCTATTCCCGTTTCAAGTCCCAATCTCAACCCTATCCCATTCGGAGTTATAAATCCTTCCGGAATTCTAGCGTATGGCTTTCTTTGGATTCACTAATCTGAAATAACAATGGTTTTGGTCACATTTACTAATGTCTGACCACAGATTCGACTTGGCAATTAACAGAGCAAGATTTCTCACTAAATAAAAGACTGAAGACTGTTGTAGGCTAGGAATGTTTTTAAATGCATTAATATTCACATCTTGTCAAAACTGTAATTAACTTTTTTGCTCCTAGAAATGCAAGATTTCAACAAAATGATATCAAAACTTGAATTATGAGAGGAGAGTATTTGATAATTATTGCCAACATGAGTTTGTTCTGTAATCATCGTAAAAACTGTTAGAATAGACATATATGCAATCCTTTTGAATGTTACTGCATTGCTAGTGTGATTAGCACAAACAATTACTACCAAGAAATATAGGAATAAAATACCATAATTTTTCTTTCCAAGAAAGAAAATTATTGTTATTTTACTTGCATACACTATAATATGTACAGTGTAGTACCCTCACTATTGTATTGCATCAAGCTGAGGGACTTCTCCCTATAACTGACTCAAGGTGAACCTCTTTCAGGCTGGAGGTATCATAAGACTTAATAGGACAGGGATTTCAAACATTAATATTATTGATTATTTATCCAAGAAATAAGGTGGGGCCAAATTAGCTTTGTGAAAAGGATTCAGGCTAGAAGCAGCAGGTGTATGAAAAGGAAAGCCTTTCCTGTCAAAATCACTTTAAATGGATAGGTTGACATTGGACCAGAGCCTCCTTGAATAAAACTTTGTTACTGCCCTTCCTCCTCCCCAAAGACAGTTCTGTAGTAAAAAATCTTATAAATTGTAAATAAAAACATTCCCTTCACTTCAGAGCCAGGTTGTTCAAAGCCTGATTAAGCTTACCCAGGATTAGCGAGAATTTTGATTTCATTTTTGTAGCTTTTCAGCAATGTGTTCTGTTTATATTCTTTGTTCTTCAGTTTTGAGCATGACTAATCTCAAACTACACAAAACACAAGCGGTGGATAACATTTTTATAGAAGAAAAATCGTTACCTTGGTGACCTTTTAATCCTGGGTTAGCATTAAGCGGCTTTTGAAAAACCCGGCCCAGGTTCATGATTGAAACAAAACTGTGAGTGTCTGTAATGATTCTTGTACTACTGAAGGAAATACTTTTCTATTTATAGTTTTCCTATTTACCCACAAGCTATCAAACTGTTTATGTTTTACTTAGCTTAAAGTAAACAAGATTTTGCCAATATCCATGTCTCACTTGGGCAAAATACTCTTGGCAGTCCTGGCATTCTAAGGACTGCCTAGAAGATTGGCAGGGAACATTGTATTGTGTTCTTGGGCACAACACTTCACTCTCACAGTGCCTCTTCCACTCAGATGTATAAATAGGTACCGGCAAATTTAATGCTGGGGGGAGGGGCAACCTTGTGATTGATGGACTAGCATTCCATCCAGAGCGGTGGTAGAATTACTCCTAGTTGCTAAGTGTGTCAGCTTGATGGATCACTTGGCCCATGTGCAGACTTAACTTCCACACCTGAGTTGCTGTTTTGCCCCTGTAGAACAAATGCTTGTTCAAAACATTTTACGTGAAAATGACTTGATTTAAAGAGATTGAAAGTACAGGTGACATATGTTTCCATATGATAGTTTTGCACAAAGACTCACTTTGCCACAGAGGCACGAGGCCACTATGAATACATGAGCTGGCTCAGGGAGTCTTTGATTGAGTATTTGTAATGATAATAATGATAATAATGATGACAATGATGACAATGATGATAATGATGATAATGATGATAATGATGATAATGATGATGATGATGATGATGATGATGATGATGCTAATAATAATAATAATAATAATAATAATAATAATAATAATAATTTATTGATTTGCATCGCACAAATATCAATCCAGGGAAAGAAATTTGTAACTTTTTTTATAATGAATTTTAGTCACCTTATTTGACTGCATCAAAACTTAAGTTCAATAGAGCATTTTAGAGCTGAAAATGGGGTATCCTTTGGCATACTGTCAATAGACTCCTCCTTTGAATCATCAATTTCGGCTAGAGTCAGTTCAACCATTGCCATTTCAGCAAGTTCATCATTCAGACCAAGGTCATTCCAGTCTTCTGGTAATAGGTCATCTTCCTCATCGGAAGAAAATTCTTCGATAGCATCAGTGCTGTTAGTACCATCCATGTCTCCAAAAACTTTCTGCATGATTGCATGAATTTTATGGGCATGTGACAAATCCCATATTTCCACAAAATTGCATATGTCTTTGACTGTAAACAGTAATGAACAATGTCTGATGACTTGGGAGATTTGGATGTCAGAAAAACCCAACAACAACAACAACGAAGGATGGTTAAAAATGTTAAGATTTCCACTAGCATCCCTTTTCAACGAGCAAACTGACATGGAATTTTTTTAGTTCTGTTCTGAGCATTGCAATTCTGTTCTGAGCATTGTAGTTTGTTCAGCTGCAACCACGCGCATTTTCTGTGATTCAGAATGTGAAGGCTTTACACTGGCACACGGATAAGTGAGGACCTTGCAATCTGGAAGTCCATGCTTGCATTCCAAAGAGCAATTATCACAACACAAATGGAGTGGCTCCTTAGGTGAACACTGCACCTCAAAGAAATCTAGCAGGAATTTGCGTTGACAGGACTTTGACTTTATGAAATTTTTATATCTTGCTCAACATGTGTTAACTGAAATCTCTGGTACAACAAGTACACTGTGCTTTGATTACCATCTCTACCAGCTCTATCACTTCCTTACATATATGCTTCAACATTCTCTGCTGGGCCAAAATGTACAGTTCTGTACACTTGTTTGCAGTCAACTCCCATGCCGAATGCAATCGTTGCTACAAGGATCCTGGTGCATCCCCTTTCACACTTGAAGGACTCTAGGATGTTCTTCTTGTTTGTCATTGGGCTACATGAGTGAAGCATCTCAAGCAAAACTCTTTTTACATCTTTCCTTAAAGGATCTTCATAAATGTTTTCACCTAAAAGAACCTTTAAGGTTGAATATACTACCGCACATTGCTTGATTGTCTGGCAATAGATGATTGTTCTGGTTGCCCCAGTTCCATGTTCAATCACCTCATCGGCTATCCAGGAAAAGTAGTCTGATAAGCTACAATTCTTTTTCATATAGTGCACCAC
>OZ026601.1:21879865-21919865 GCA_964020085.1 Micromussa lordhowensis
TAAGGGATATTTTTGTTGAACTTGGCCGCGACGATATTGTACGGATGTTAAATTTGGAGATCGCTTCCGAATTTGCAAGACGGCCGTTGTCGAATTCAAGGGACCCCCCTTAGTTGACATTGACTCAGTTGTTGATCATATGCTATAATACTACTCGGATCGTGTTTCGGCGAGGAGACTACTAACCAGTGCTTAGAGCTGTTGGTTACGCTTATTGGAATTAAGACCAAGTTGCGCAGAGAACACATAATGACTCTGTTGCGGAATAGTTTAGATGTCGTTATTGTACAGTTATTGTTATCGAACAGTGAAGGACATTAACCAATGTTTTTGGTCCATTGGTTGAGGTGGGGGTGTGCGGAATTCAGGAGACCCCCCTTAGCTGACATTGATTCAGTTGTTGATCATATGCTATAATACTACACGGATCGTGTTTCCACGAGGAGACTACTAATCAGTGCTTAGAGCTGTGTTAGTTAAGCTGATTGGAATTAAAGACAAAGTTGTGTAGGGAACACATAATGACTCAGTTGCGGAATAGTTTAGATGTCGTTATGGTACAGTTATTGTTATCAAACAGGAGAAAGACATTAACCAATGTTTTTGGTCCATTGGTTAAAGTGGGGGCTTGCGGAATTGAGGGGATCCCCCCCCTTTAGTTGATCGTGTTTCGGTGAGGAGACTACTAACCAATGCTTAGAGCTGTTGGTTAAGCTGATTGGAATTCAAGACAAAGTTGCGTAGGGAACACATAATGACTCTGTTACGGAATAGTTAAGATGTCGTTATTGTACACTTATTGTTATCGAACATTGAAGGACAATAACCAATGTTTTTGGTCCATTGGTTGAGGTGGGGATGTGCGGAATTCCACTGGGTTATAAGGTGCCCATGAACGTCATAGATGTAGTCGATCACATCATTTGTGATCAACTCAACACATCATTAACGTGGTTGAAACGATGAAGATGCCCCTTACTAGTGTAAGGGATATTTTTGTTGAACTTGGCCTCGACGATATTATACCGATGTTAAATTTGGAGATCGCTTCCAAATTTGCAAGACGGCCGTTGTCGAATTCAAGGGACCCCCCTTGGTTGACATTGACTCAGTTGTTGATCATATGCTATAAAACTACTCGGATCGTGTTTCGACCAGGAGACTACTAACCAGTGCTTAGAGCTGTTGGTTTAGCTGATTGGAATTCAAGACAAAGTTGCACAGGGAACACATAATGACTCTGTTGCGGAATAGTTTAGATATCGTTATTGTACAGTTATTGTTATCGAACAGTGAAGGACATTAACCAATGTTTTTGGTCCATTAATTGAGGTGGGGATGTGCGGAATTCAGGGGACCCCCTCAGTTGATATTGACTCAGTAGTTGATCATATGCTACAATACTACTCGGATCGTGTTGCGGTGTGCATGTTTTCGTTGCGTTTGAGAGATTCTGGACTATCCTGATTTAACTTGGTCGGAATCGCTAAAGCTACCTATTGTGAGGCGGAAAACGGAATAAATTCATTACATGGTCCTTCGGAACCGGATTTTGGGATAATAATGGCTAAAGCACTCAAGAAACAAAGAAAGATCCGTGGAGGTCATCGAGCACATATCAAGAAACTCCTCGCGCAACTTGAGGATTCGCATCAAAAGATTATACTCAGGGAAAAGCTCCACACCTTGAAAAGTCTCGATAGCAAGATTTTGGATCTCGTAGATGATGAAAGTCCCTTTCTATTGAATGCAACTCTCTTCAAGCACATCACTTGCTATGAAAGGGACGACCGTGCATTTGTCAATCAGATGCTTCGCTCGTATGTAGATGATCTGAGTTGAAGCCTTGAGGATGTGGACAAGGTGTACCAACTCTACTCAAGAGAGAGAATGGCGCAACGAGGATTTAACTTGCGCAAATGGCTCACCAACTAAAAACCCTTAATGGAAAAGACCAAGGAAATGGAGTCTCAGAGGCAATTCAGTATCGAAGCAGAAAGGGGGAGTCAGCTCAATGGAGATGATGAAACATACATTAGAATCATGGTTGGATGTCTCGAAGAGAGGGATGTCAACACTGAACAGAAGGTCCTGGGAACTAATTGGAACTATTTCACTGATGAGTTCTTGTTCAGGTTTCAGACACATGTGGAAAGCGCACAACGTCTAAAGCCCATAAGCGGAACATACTCAGAGTGATAGCAAGTTTCTATGATCCTATGGGCTTGATCTCATCAATTAGTGTACAAATGAAGATTGTTCTGCAAGGCAAACTACCCCTGGGATGAAGAACTTGACTCGGAACTGAAAACTCTTTATTATTAAGTTAATCTCAGGTGAATGGGATTCAGATATGTCACTTCCGAGCCTGACACTAAGGAACTTGTGTATGAACTGGAGGCTCTCGGTGACGGCTCATCCTCAGCCTATGCAGCGGTAGTCTACTTGGTAATCAAATCCCGAATCACTACTCAAGACCGATTGATTGCATCAAAAACTCGTGTTGCCCCACTAAAGAAGCACACCATTCCGAGGTTGGAGCTCTCGGTGGCATTAATACTAGCAAGGTTGACTGCACGGATCAAGACTACACTGCAACAGTGTCTCGTCATCAGCCGTGTCCGCTGTTGGACAGACTCAAAGAATGTTCTGTATTTGGTAGATGAATTTGAAATGATTCAGCCACCACCAGAATGTGTGAAGAAAATTAAAGTACAAGCAGTAAGAGATCTGGAAGAAAGCAACTCTACAACTGCGTAGTGTGCAGAAGACATGAACTGTACCCCTTTGCACGCACAGGAGTAGACTTTGTTGGGCCGCTATATGCAAAAGAAGTCTTCGGAAAGGAAATTCAACTCAGTAAAGTGTACATTTGTTTATTCACCTGTGGAAGTACAAGAGCCATACATTTGAGCTCACTCCGAGTCTTAGGACCCAGGCGTTCATTCGATGTCTTCGAAGATTTGTGGAACGGAGAGGAATTCCAGAACGTATCATATCTGATAACGCGAAGACGTTCAAGGCGGCTTCTACTCAACTAACAAAGATCTTCAATGACTCTGACGTCATGTCTTTCCTTTTGGAAAGGAAAAATCTATTGAAAGTTTAATCTGGAGAAAGCCCCATGGTGTTTTTTTTTTGGGGGGGTGGGGTTGAACGGACGATCAAGAGTACCAAACGTTGTCTGAAGAAAACACTTGGTAAGGCTCGCCTGACATATGAGGAGCTCTTGACTGTTCCAACTGAAGTTGAACGCATACTGAACTCCAGGCCACTAACCTATCTGTATCCAGACGATGTGGAGGAGCCTTTAACATCATCTCGTTTAATGAGTGGAAGACGGTTGCTGTCACTGCCAGAAGTGGAGCAGACAACTTCAGTACTCGTGAAACAGTCACTAGAAGAGGTAGATATTTACAGAGATTAATGGATCATCTTTGGAATCGATGGAGAAGGGAGTACATCCCAGCATCTCAGAGGCTGGAGTTAGATTTCGCAGGCCAGACACTGCAGATAGGTGATGTAGTCAGTGTATATGATAAGTCTCTTCCCCGTACGAAATGGAGAATGGGAGTCGTTCACGAGCTGATGAAGGGAGTCGACAAGAAGAAGAGGGGAGCAGTCGTCTGCATTGCTGAGAAGGGAAAGAGTTCATATTTACGGCGTCCTCTGCAGCGCTTGTTTCCCCTTGAAATTCTAGATGATGTTAAGAAGGAACCAGAGAGCGTCACTGAAGACGTCACCTGTGTGAAAGAAGGGGACCCGGAACCCGTCCAAGCCAAACTGACAGAAATGCCTTTGCGACCATGGAGACGGGCAGCGCATGCCGGTGTAGAAAGGAGGAGACTACTAACCAGTGCTTAGAGCTGTTGGTTAAGCTGATTGCAATTAAAGACAAAGTTGCATAGAGAACACATAATGGCCCTGTTGCGGAATAGTTTAGTCGTTATTGTACACTTATTGTTAGTATATACACACTCAGTGATCTTGGTGTTTTAAGCGATCTGATTGGTTCGCTATCTCTGGCTAATGAGCATTATTCACCCCCTACCGAGTGAATAATGCGTTTCGCGAATTCGCGCATGCTTTGTGCCGCTTGCACGTTTTCCACGCATGAGTTGAGAGATCAATTAAATCGATTTTTAATGATTTCCTTCTGAAAATGTTGTTGAGATCACTTCCTGTGTATATACTAAAAGAATTATTCTTCTCAATCTCGGTGAATAGTGGCAGAATATTTACCTCGCCGCTTCGCGGCTCGGTAAATATTCTGCCACTATTCACCTCGATTTCAAAGAATAATTGTTAATTATCGAACAGTGTAGGACATTAACCAATGTTTTCGGTCCATTGGTTGAGGTGAGGGTGTGCGGAATACAGGGGACCCCCCTTAGTTGACATTGACTCAGTTGTTGACCACATGCTGTAATACTACTCGGATCGTGTTTCGGCGAGGAGACTAGTAACCAGTGCTTAGAGCTGTTGGTTAAGCTGATTGGAATTGAAGACAAAGTAGAGAACACATAGAGAACGTAGAACACATAATGATTCGTTCCGGAAGAGTTTAGATATGGTTATTGTACACTTCTTGTTATCGAACAGCGAAGGACATTAAGCAATGTTTTTGGTCCACTGGTTAAGGTTGGGGTGTACGGTATTCAGGGGACCCCCCATAGTTGATATTGACTCAGTTGTTGATCATATGTTGTAATACTACTTGGATCGTGTTTCGGTGTGCATGTTTTCGTTGCGTTTGAGAGATCTGGACTATTCTAATTTAACTCGGTCGGAATCGTTTCAGCTACCTATTGTGAGTCTGAAAACGGAATAAATTCATTACACGTACGGTTTTCGACTGCCAATCGAAGGTTCGTGAAACTGTAAAGTGCAATTCGATGGTACTACTGTACGGGCAATCGCCATTTGCAAGCGACCTGAGGGATCTCGTCGAATGTCTCCGAGCTAGTAACGAGGATACGAAGTTGTTAGAAAGCCACGAAGATTGCTACGACTGTCCAACCTGACAAGCCATTAACGTCATTTACTTCTTTTACTAGTGTAAGAAATAATCTTATTGATCCTGGCCGTGACGTTCTCGTAGAGAAGCTACATGTAGAGATCAGTTCCTTTAGAGTGAGCGAAAAAGGTTAAAAAGCTGCCGTACAGTCCTTCAGCAGAATTTAAAAGTATTTAAGTCTGCCTAGCTAAACTAACAATTAGATAGTATTATAAGTATAAAAACATATTATATCGCTAAAGCTGCTTTTCAAGGATGCCGTGTCTCATTCAAAGCTGTAATGACGCAGTTTACGTTTAAAGTCGCTTAAAGAGACTTTAGATCGGAGCTCATTAGAAAGGCTGTTCTACAACATAGCACCCCTGCAGGAAAAACTTCTCTTTAAATAATTGGTGCGGGGCTGTGGAAGAGCTAATTTATTCTCAGAATTCCTCAGTCGATACGAAGTAATATTATTTGGAGATACGAATCGAGCCTCGTCCTGAGGTCTTTTGTGTTAGGCTTAATTTTAATATATCGAAATTGGTCTATTAAGTTGCCGTTGTACAAAGGTAGAGGCAGTAGCGATTTTAAATAAAGGAATGTTGTTGTCAAACCATGTGGGTATTAATTTTTAGAATTTCAGTGAGTTCAAGTTCATTGTGTTGTGTGATATTACAGTAATGGAATATATAGATTGTTCGTTCTGGGAGACTACTCTAACCGTTTTTAAAAGCGTCTGTTTATAAGACCTTGTAAGACCAGGGTGCTCAACCGTAAACTGATTTTATACATGCCCAGATTTCATGAGAAACTAACGAAAGTTATGTTAAATTTGTTATCATCTAATCCTCTTTGTCCCATGGAGGGAGGGCGGCGCATAGAAGGTTCACTTCTGCCTTCCATTTCTGATGGTTTTGAGCCGCTCTCTTGTCTATTAAGGCGGTTTGTCTGAAAAGCAAGAAATTGACAGGCGATGGACGCCCAGAGTATTTCACTTTCAAACTCGCCAATTTATACCTTCACTAGTACCTTCACTAGTACGCTCAAAAATGGAGTTTTGAATTCAATTCTCGTACAAGGTTGTAAAAGGTAGTCTTTGATCGAGGATTGCTCGAAAACTTACCATACAACCCATGTTGAAATTTTTACATTTGATTTGTGGGCGCGAATCCTGTTTACAGCCAAAATTTTTAAAAAATCTGCTCATTTCCTTAGTTCGCGAAAAATCTAAATCAGAGCCAATAATTTTGAGGTGGGGTCATACGGGTAGATTTTGAGAAAAACGTGATTTAACCTACTAGTGTCCAGTCTCTACTTAGGTACTTGGTCGTTCATTTTGGCCATTTGTCGGCGTTTAGGGAGGGTGCCTACTTTTCTCGGTACGCACACGTTCTGCGCATGACGCAAGGCATGGTTTACCGCCACGCGCACGCTCGGCTTGGCATTGACTTCATCAACTACGCTACCAAGTGCACGACTAAGATGAAAGCAAAGTTTTCCTACTATGATCAAATCAAGTTTATTGAGCCTCTACAAAATCAGGAACACTAGAATAGCAGCCTATGGATAGCCACTAACTGCTAACGGCTTCCAGCTTAAAAACTAGCTGTTATCTGTTGAAAATTATACTGAAACCCAACTGTAAGATGGCGTAGTGCGTGCGCAAAACAAGTGCGAGAGACGCAAATGTTTAACTTACTGGGGAGGTGAAAGGAAACAAAGTGTGACGGGTACCGTAAAAGAAGATGAATTACTTAAACAAAAATAAACGCGTGATTACCCCTACATTTTATGTTATGAAATGGAAGTGGCAAGCCTATTCAACACGTAATTAGTTTGTGGTTGTGAGTAAAAGCTATTTAGACTGTATGTTGATACCGTTTTCTCTAAGTGGTGCGTGACATCACGCAACAGTCTGAATACGTAATAGCTTTGACCCACGTGACCCGTGTGTGTGGCTCGAAAAGTTTGAACTGATGTTGTGGATCGGGGACGACAGTGTTGTAATAGGAAGTTTTGCGGAAATACAGTCATTAAATTGTTGAGTTTAATCAGTTGATAGTGGAATCAACATTTTTGGTCCCTCGAACCGGATTATCGCTTTGGTGAAGATTGTAGATGTTTTTGGAGTCGACCTTTTTGGAATTGCAAGAGTGAAGTTTTGCCGCGTTCTGAACATCGGAAAGCAATTAAGCTTATTTGCGTTGTCGGAAGAATGGAGGATCTAGAGAAGCTGAAAAAGGATAAACGGTCGCTTAAATCAAGTCTAACCAAATATTTGAACGAGCTAGCTGTGGAATTATCGCTGGAAACGCCGAAAAAAGAAAGAATTACGGAGAGGTTGCAAGACATCGAAAAGAGACGGGACGAATTGCTGGAAGTATTGGATAATATTCAAGCCGTGTACAAAGGAAAGAGCGACGCGACGAATGTAGCCTCGATTGAGGTGGAAGCCGATGGTATAGTGGATCGTGTCGATAGCGAAACGAGCGGAGCTCGGTTGTTTTTAGTGAAAGGAGCGGCCAAAACCAGTGATGTAAATTCTAACGCCGTGAACAAGAGCGGGAAATTGGAGAGCACATGTGCGAAGGATGGTCACGTGGACGACCCAAACAAACAGCTCGAGCGAATTCGAATTCCTAAGTTTTCGGGCGATAAGATGAAATATTCGACTTGGTGGGCCGCGTTTTCAAGTTGCGTTGATGAAACTTCTTTGTCACCACAATTTAAAATGTTGCGGCTGGAAAGTTGCTTGGAAGGCGAGGCGGCCGAGACGGTGAGAGGATTAGGTTATTCGTCGGAAGCTTACGAAGCAGCGAAAGCAAGATTGAATCGAAAGTATGGAGGAAATCGGCGACAGGTTCAGGCGCATATTGAGGAGCTAAGAAAGTTGAAACCTATAAATGCAGAGAACCCTCGAGAGTTGGAAAAATTTGCAGACCTAGTGGAAAGGACAGTTGTTACCTTAAAGGAAAACAAACAGAACTCAGATCTTGAAGGGGGAACTTTATATGCTATTGTGCTGGAGAAAATTCCCCAATCTCTGCTCAGCCAGTACTACAGATGGATTAAGGAAAAAGGAAAACTTGAATCCCTCGAAGAACTACGACAATGGGTCGCCGAAGAAGCCGAATACCAGGTCCAGGCATCGGAGGTAAAGCATGGAGTTTCCAGTACAGGAGGAAGGCATGTTAAGGGGCCTTGTTCATTTTTCGGGACTGGAGACAAGCGTGACCGACCTGGCAAGGTGTGCAACCAAAAACACCCAGTTTGGAAGTGCGAGGTGCTAAAAGGAATGGAAAACAAGAAGAAGTGGGAGACAGCGAAGAAACTCGGTCTGTGTTATCGTTGCTTAGGAAAAGGGCACCTGAGTGAGGCATGTCATTGGAGTAGAGAGTGTGGAATTGATGGGTGTAAGGAGCATCACCACCGCATACTTCATCAGGAGAAGAGCCCTACCGATGGCATGGAGGGGAAGTCCGACACATCTGTTGTTGAAAATAAGTCCAGTACGTATGAAACCGTAAAGGAACATGAACAGCGAAGAATCGCCCTTCGCACTGTTCCAGTTATTCTGAAACATGGGGCCAAGCGGTTGCAAGTTAATTGCTTCTTAGATGAAGGAAGCGATACAACTTATGTCAACGAAGATGTGGTGGAAGAATTAGATTTGGAAGGTAGGAAAGAGAAAGTAACTATTAATGTTGCAAATGATCAGAAGGTAGATATTATGTCAGCCACTATTGAAATTGGATTGGAGAGTTTGGATGGTCGAGTAGACACTGTTATTGTAGCAAAGACATCAAACAGTATCTGTGGAGGCATGAAACCTACCAACTGGCTTCAAATAAGAGATCAGTGGAAGCATCTAAGGAACATTCCCTTCCCAAAGCTTGGGAAGAGAAGTAAAATCGATGTCCTCATCGGCTCAGATTACTATAATCTGCTATTTCCCATGAAGGAAGTTCGCGGAGGCGATGGTGAGCCTAGTGCCAGACTTTGTCCACTAGGGTGGACAGCTATTGGTACCATTGATGTGTATGAGCGACATGGGGCGTGTAACACGGGATTCCTTCACACCTATCGGATGCAGAGGTTAGACAGTAATGACGGGGA
The DNA here is from genome assembly GCA_964020085.1 of Micromussa lordhowensis. Lineage (NCBI taxonomy): Eukaryota > Metazoa > Cnidaria > Anthozoa > Scleractinia > Lobophylliidae > Micromussa > Micromussa lordhowensis. Next base: position 21,888,981 of record OZ026601.1, read on the forward strand.
ACTTAACAATTTGCTGAAACAATTTTGGAGCCTGGAGGCTATTGGCATTACTCCTCAAGTCGATAGACAACTGACTCCAGATGAGAGGCTAGCGGTCAACAAAATCAATGAAACCTTAAGATTCAATGGAGAGAGATATGAAGTTGCCGTGCCTTGGAAAAATGAGAGACCGGATTTGACATCAAATCGGCAGATGGCTGAAAGGCGCCTTCGGTCAGTTGAAAAGAAATTGAAGCAGGATGAGAACCTTGCACAGGCATACCAGTCAGTGATCGATGACTACAAAAGCAAAGGATACATCCGAGAAGTTCCCAAAGAGGAGCCTAAACCTTCATCAGAATGGTTTCTTCCACACTTCCCGGTGGTTCGCCCAGAGAAGGCTACAACCAAAGTTCGGATTGTATTTGATGGCTCGGCTCAGCAAAACGGAAAGAGTTTGAACAGTGAATCGCTACCAGGTCCTAAGTTGCAAAGTGACATTGTGGACATTTTGGTAAAGTTCAGAAAGGAATCATTTGCCTTAGTGGGTGATGTGACTCAAATGTACCATCAACTAATTCTCAGACCAGTTGACAGGCCACTGCACAAATTTCTGTATAGGAACTTGGGCTGTGATGAATCACCCAGGGTGTACGAATTTCAAAGGTTTATTTTCGAGGATGTTATTGCCCATTTTGCGTTCAATTCGTTTGGCAAAAACATGCAGAAACTAATATGGAGACTTACCCATTAGCAGCTAAAGCAGTCTTGGAGCACTGCTACATGGATGACCTCATGCCTTCAGTACCCACAGTTGATGAAGCTAAAGAAACACGGAGGCAGCTGACTGAATTAGGCGACCAGGCTGGTTTCCACATTCGAAAGTGGGTATCTAACAATGTTGATGTGATTGCTGACGTCAAAGAAGAAGACAGAGCTTCTGAGATAGACTTGGAGAAGAGAGAGTTGCCAACAACCAAGACCCTTGGTGTCCTGTGGAGCGCTACAGATGACAAATTCTTCTTCCGGCACTCCTTGCAGTTGGATGGATTTGAATTCACCAAACGAAATGTTTGAAAGAAAACAGCTACAGTGTACGACCCATTAGGCTTCTTGTCGCCTTACATCGTCAGATCGAAGTTGTTGATGCAGAAAGCATGGCTAGAAGCAGGGACATGGGACGATTTGTTGCCAGAACACCATCAGCAAGAATGGATTAAGTGGTTTCAAGAGTTGAATGACCTTGAACTAGTGAAAATCCCAAGGTGTTTGAAAGATCCTGTGGCAAAGGTGGTGGAGTTGAGCATCCATACATTCACTGATGCATCGGAGAGTGCATACGCAGCTGTAGTCTATGCGCGTCATGTGTATGAGAGTGGTGAAGTTACTGTTCGATTGATTGCATCAAAGTCCAGACTTGCACCATTGAAGGCTGTTAGTATCCCCAGACTGGAGCTTCTTGGTGCACTCATCGGTACACGACTAGCAAAGCAAGTTTGCACAGCTCTCAAGGTATCTTCGCACGAAGTAACATACTGGGTGGATAGTGTAAACGTGGGATACTGGATCCGCGGTCAAAGCAGAGAATATAAGCCGTTCATAGCTCATCGTGTGGGCGAGATCCATGAGTGTTCAGTTCCTAGCCAGTGGCGCTATGTACCCACTAATGTAAACCCAGCGGACCACGGAACAAGAGGACTGACTGTTGAAGAATTAGCAAACACAAGTCAATGGTGGAATGGACCTGAGTTCCTGAAGAGGTCAGAAAATGAGTGGCCAGAGTGCAAGTTTGATGTGCCAGCGTCTGATGAGAGTCTTGAGTTAAAAAGAGGAAAAGAAGTTTTAGGAAAGACGACCTGTAGCTATGAAATCACTAAGGGAGGTGAAGAGAATGCTGACGGCAACAATGCCAGAGAGGAAGGAGTTTGGCGGTTGAATCCCTCAAGGTATTCAAAGTGGTATCGGGTTAAACCAAAAGGACAACCGGAATTTGGCTTGTCTCTTGTAAGAGTGAAAGCCTGGGTGCACCGATTCACTGCAAACTGTAGGAGACCAGCCAATCAAAGAATGCAGGGTGAACTTACGCCGTTGGAGCTTGAAGATGCTGAAGAGGCTATTATTAGGGAGGTGCAGACTGAGAAGTATGCAGCAGAGATGGATGCGCTGAGAAGAAACAAGCAAATCCCAAGGCAAAGTACATTGGCACCGTTAAATCCGGTATTGGTTAATGGAATTTTGAGATCGAACACAAGATTACAGCAGGCAGATAATCTTCCTTACGAAGTTAAGTGTCCAATCATTTTGCCAAAGAGGAATCAAGTCACAGGCCTGATTGTTAAGTACTACCATGAATCAGAAGGTCATCAGATGGGGCTTAACTATACAATCAATCACCTACGTGAGAGATATTTTGTGGTCCATGCACGTGAACAGGTTAAAAGGGTCATGAGAGAGTGTTTGGAGTGTGCGAAGCGATTTCGATCGAGGCCAGTTTGTCAACAGATGGCACCGTTACCAAGAATCAGACTACAGCAGTCATCTAGACCATTCATCAATTGTGCAGTTGACTTTGGAGGTCCTTACTTGACTAAGCAAGGGCGGGGCAGAGTACGAGCAAAGCGCTACTTGTGTTTATTCCTCTGTTTACAGACACATTGCTGCCATTTGGAGTTGGCATCGTCCTTGGACACTGATGCATTTCTCAATACTTTCATACGGATGACGGCGAGGAGGGGTTGGCCTAAGCAGATGTTAAGTGATAATGGGACAAACTTTGTAAGCTCGTCAAGGGAAATAAGGGAACTTGTCTCAGCAATTGACCAAGACAAGGTACAACGGATGACCTCCAACAAGGGTGTGACGTGGAATTGGAACCCGCCAGCTGCGCCGCATTTTGGCGGAGTCTTCGAGTCTATGATAAAGTCAGCTAAACGTGCGATAGCTGCAGTACTCGGTGGCGCAGAGGTAAACGACGAGGAGTTGGAGACGATTTTCATCGGAGTGGAAAGCCTACTTAATTCAAGGCCTCTTACAACTGTAAGCGATGACTCTAATGATGAACCGGTGTTGACTCCAAATCATTTTCTGATTGGCCAGATGGGAGGTGACTTCGTACCAGTGAGTGTTGACACCACACCTTTTAACCCCAGAAAGCGTTGGCGAAGAGTGCAGGAACTTACGAGACATGTTTGGCAACGGTGGATGCGACAGTATTTGCCGCATATTGGATCGAGACCAAAGTGGTTCTTTCCTGCGGATAACATTCGGGTTGGAGACGTGGTTGTAGTTATCGACCCCAATGCTGTCAGACGAGAATGGAAAGTAGGACGCATTGAGCAGACCTACCCTGGTCCCGATGGACTAGTGCGAGTGGTGGATGTTCGAGTCAAGGACAAGGTCCTAAAGCGACCGATAACCAGAATCTCTCCTCTTGAGATTCAAGACATTTAAGTCGTGACTGATTGACGTCTAGTTTGAGTTTACGAGTTTAGAACAGTTAAATGTAATGTGCGAATTACAGATCTCCCTGCAATTCGGGAGGGGAAGAATGTGGACACTGTTTTCTCTAAGTGGTGCGTGACATCACGCAACAGTCTGAATACGTAATAGCTTTGACCCACGTGACCCGTGTGTGTGGCTCGAAAAGTTTGAACTGATGTTGTGGATCGGGGACGACAGTGTTGTAATAGGACGTTTTGCGGAAATACAGTCATTAAATTGTTGAGTTTAATCAGTTGATAGTGGAATCAACACTGTATGTTAGCTGAACCAGAAGAAAGATGTCAGAGACGCAAAAGCGCTGTTACAACTATTTTGTTAATAAAAACATTCTAAAAATGTTTTTTATGTTAACATTTACCAGGTAGTCTTATTATTAAGATCTGTATAAATGTGTTTGCTTCTCAGAACGTAAATGCGAATCCTAAGGAAATCTGAGAAGAAATATCCTTTTTTTTCCCAAAAAATGCTGATGTCAGCATTTTTGTTAAGATCCAAGGCTACTTCTCTGGTGAAAATGGGTGGCTACCCCCACTTTTCTTTGTGGATTCTAATAGTCCTTGCTAAGATCTACTTTTTTCGCATGGTCCTAATCTGGCGCAAAAACCTTTGTATTTAGTAGGCACCGTCCTTAATGTCATTCCCCAGTATTCCATTGGGCATCCCTACTTTCATGCGTGATTAGCGCGCACACATTAAAAGAATGGCGGCTTTTTGTTTACAGCTGGACCCCCCCCCCCCCCATAGAGGTAAATCGTCATTTTCTCGAAAATGAGTATGGTGACCTATCATCTTTCCTGTTCTTTTGAACTGAGTAATAAATTTCTTTATGTAAAATTAATATGGACCAATTCTCAGTGTAAAAAAAAGAAACAATCGTCGCCGGAAACTTCTTTTTTTGATATCCAATATTCATTATTACTATAATTGAATTTTGTATCATTATTTTATTTTTAGTACCATTGGTGTTTTGCTTTAATATGGGGTCTTTGACACTTTTGCATTTCATCCTCTGTTTTAGTGTTCCATAAATTGTAATAAAAAAATGAAAAAATTAAAATAAATTTAAAAAAGTAAATTAAACGAGAATTTAGCAAGCAATCGTCACTATAATCATGGTGCCATTATAAGGATTTGTTGGGTATAAACAAGGTGCTGTTGCTCCTAAACGAATACGGGGCCCCTCAATCAATAGCCAAAGTCTTACAAAAATCTCAGTGCAGGTTCTATTTCAGTGGAATGACCTTAATTGTTCAGCAAACAGTAAATAGAGAAAGGAAAAACTCCTTGGAACGTTTTTGAAAAGAGTTAGAAGCTGGGCCGTTTATACTCCATCAAAACTGTAGTAAGCCACCTTGGGCGCCGAGTTTTCGCCTACCTGCCCGGTACATACTTGGTGTATTCATCATATAGTGGTTTGTGTTATCCAATATAGGATAATTTATGGGGCAGAATACATAGGCATACATGGCTATATATAACCCTACATGGCTACACATAGCCCTACACAACTATACACACACATACATGGCTATACAGACACATACATGGCTATACACACACATACATGGCTATACACAGCCTTACATGGCTATACATAGCCCTACATAGCTATACATAACCCTACACAGCCATACATAGCCCTACATGGCGATACATAGCCCTACACGGCTATACATAGCCCTACATGACTATACATCGCCCTACATGACTATACATAGCCCTACATGGCGATACATAGCCCCACACGGCTATACATAGCCCTACATGACTATACATAGCCCTACATGACTATACATAGCCCTACATGGCTATACATAGCCCTACACACGCATACATAGCCCTACACACGCATACATAGCCCTACACGGTTATACATAACCCTACACAGCCATACATAGCCCTACATGGCTATACATAACCCTACATAGCCATACATAGCCCTACACGGCTATACATAACCCTACATAGCCCTACATGGCTATACATAGCCCTACATGGCTATACATAGCCCTACATGGCTATACATAGCCCAACACGGCTGTACATAACCCTACATGGCTATACATAGCCCTACACACGCATACATAGCCCTACATGTCCATACATAGCCCTACACTGCTATACATAGCCCTACACACGCATACATAGCCCTACACGGCTATACATAACCCTACATAGCCATACATAGCCCTACATGGCTATACATAGCCCTACATGGCTATACATAGCCATACATGGCTATACATAGCCCTACACGGCTATACATAACCCTACATAGCCCTACATGGCTATACATAGCGCTACATGGCTATACATAGCCCTACGTGGCTATACATAGCCATACATGGCTATACATAGCCCTACATGGCTATACATAGCCCTACATGGCTATACATAGCCCTACACACGCATACATAGCCCTACACACGCATACATAGCCCTACACGGTTATACATAACCCTACACAGCCATACATAGCCCTACATGGCTATACATAACCCTACATAGCCATACATAGCCCTACACGGCTATACATAACCCTACATAGCCCTACATGGCTATACATAGCCCTACATGGCTATACATAGCCATACATGGCTATACATAGCCCTACATGGCTATACATAGCCCAACACGGCTGTACATAACCCTACATGGCTATACATAGCCCTACACACGCATACATAGCCCTACATGTCCATACATAGCCCTACACTGCTATACATAGCCCTACACACGCATACATAGCCCTACACGGCTATACATAACCCTACATAGCCATACATAGCCCTACATGGCTATACATAGCCCTACATGGCTATACATAGCCATACATGGCTATACATAGCCCTACACGGCTATACATAACCCTACATAGCCCTACATGGCTATACATAGCGCTACATGGCTATACATAGCCCTACGTGGCTATACATAGCCATACATGGCTATACATAGCCCTACATGGCTATACATAGCCCTACACACGCATACATAGCCCTACACACGCATACATAGCCCTACACGGTTATACATAACCCTACACAGCCATACATAGCCCTACATGGCTATACATAACCCTACATAGCCATACATAGCCCTACACGGCTATACATAACCCTACATAGCCCTACATGGCTATACATAGCCCTACATGGCTATACATAGCCATACATGGCTATACATAGCCCTACATGGCTATACATAGCCATACATGGCTATACATAGCCCTACATGGCTATACATAGCCATACATGGCTATACATAGCCCTACATGGCTATACATAGCCATACATGGCTATACATAGCCCTACATGGCTATACATAGCCCTACATGGCTATACATAGCCCTACATGGCTATACATAGGCCTACAATGCTATACATAGGCCTACATGGCTATACATAGCATACATAGCCCTACACACGCATACATAGCCCTACATGTCCATACACAGCCCTACATGGCTATACATAGCCCTACATGGCTATACATAGCCCTACATGGCTATACATAGCCCTACATGGCTATACATAGCCCTACATGGCTATACATAGCCCTACATGGCTATACATAGCCCTACATGGCTATACATAGCCCTACATGGCTATACATAGCCATACATGGCTATACATAGCCATATATGGCTATACATAGCCCTACATGGCTATACATAGCCCAACACGGCTGTACATAACCCTACATGGCTATACATAGCCCTACACACGCATACATAGCCCTACATGTCCATACATAGCCCTACACAGCTATACATAGCCATACATGGCTATAGACAGCCCTACACAGCTATACATAGCCATACATAGCCCTACATGGCTATACATAACCCTACACACGCAGACATAGCCATACATAGCCCTACATGGCTATACATAGCCCTACACACGCATACATAGCCCTACACGGCCATACATAGCCCTACAAAGCCATACATAGCCCTACATGGCCTTACATAACCCTACACAGCCATACATAGCCCTACATGGCTATACATAGCCCTACATGGCTGTACATAGCTATACATGGCTATACATAGCCCTACATGGCTATACATAGCCCTACACAGCCATACATAACCCTACACACGCATACATAGCCATACATAGCTCTACATGGCTATACATAGCCCTACATGGCTATACATAGCCCTACATGGCTATACATAGCCCTACACACGCATACATAGCCATACACAGCCTTACATGGCTATACATAACCCTACACAGGCATACATAGCCCTACATGGCTATACATAGCCATACACACGCATACATAGCCATACATAGCCCTACATGGCTATATACATAACCCTACATGGCTATACATAACCCTACATGGCTATACACAGCCCTACACAGCTATACATAGCCCTACACGGCCATACATAACCATACACAGCTATACATAACCCTACACAGCACCCAAAATGGTTAAATCTCTCCACTTCCAAATTTGTAACTTTTCTGTGATCGATTTAAGAATCTCATCAAAATTAAACTTTTTCCTTTGACTGTCATTATATGTAAAATACACACCTAGAATTTTGATCATGCGTATGTTTTTGGAGGAGATGACAGTCGCGACCGTAGAGGAGACGTGATTAACTTAAACCATGCATTCAGTTTTCTCGAAATTTATATCAAGTCCAGAACACTTATTGAACAGATTAGCAGTATGAAGAAGAGCTTTAAGAGATCGGGTATTTCTGAAAAAGTCCGTAACATCATCAGCAAACATTTCTATTTCAATTTCTTCCTTGTCTACTAGAATTGCTTGGATATTTTTATTTCCACGCATGGTGATGGCAAGGGTTTCTAAACAGATAATAAACAAGTACGGTGATAGAGGGTCACCCTGCCTAACACTTCTACGTATGTTAAAAGGACCTGTCGAAAAACCATTATTCATAACAGAACTTGTTATATTTTGATAAAAGGTCCCAATCCAACGCTTGAAAGTGTGACCAAAGTTAAAAGCCGATAACATTTCTAACATAAAATTCCTATCAACCGAGTCAAATGCTTTTTTGAAATCAATTAATTGCTACCATTAAGCCTTGGATCTTTTCTCTTTCTGTAAATTCTAAAATATCATCTATTACCCTAACTGCGTCAAACGCGTGCAATTTCACGCGGAATTCCCTCGTCAGGTAATGAATTTTCCTATAGAATTCTACAGTGAGTCCATCATTGCCGGGTGATTTGTTTCTTTGAAAGACTGAGGACTTTGAAGACGTTCTTCCACTGTTAGTTTGCCTTAGCTGCTTTTTCTGGTGAGAGTTTAGGGATTTCAGAATGACGGAGGAATAAATTTGCACAGTCTGGCAAGTTACCCTCGCTATCGTACAAACCAGTGTAAAAATCTTCGAGTTCGTTCCTAATTATCTTAGGATCCGAGCTGAAAATTCCGTTTTTATTATAAATATAATAAATAGAAATATTTTGCGAACACAGCTTTTAGCTTTTTTATGAGATTCAAAAACTCATTAATAATTCATAAGCACATGGGCCTATCAGAGACGTCAAATTGATCAAGTGCATGAACCTTTATACCTGGTGAAAATGAGAACGACTACCATGATCTTTATATAAAGATCACACGTAATCTTTATATAAAGATCTCCGTGTGATCTTTATATAAAGATCTCAATCAATTGTTCTCAATGCACGCGTTTTCTCGGGTTTTCGAAGCCGCAGAAGAATTCGCATGCACGTGTTTTCTCGGGTTTTTGAAAAAATAGAAAAATTCGCAGGTAGGTGTTATCGCGGATTTTTGAAGCTGTTCAAAACACTCGCAGCACGTGTTTTATCGGGGTTTAAAAACACTCGACTACGCCTCGTGTTTTTAAACCCGATAAAACACTGCTGCTCGTGTTTTAAACAGTACTTCTAGACTTAAGAAGTACTTGGTGTTTTTTTCGCCCTTCTCATACCAAGACGCTCTAGATCGAATAATAGCACCATTTGAAAGATAATCGAAATGCGCGTCGTACTTACTTTTGAGAATTTCGAGCTGCTCAAAATTTTCTGTTGACGGCTCGCAGAGCACTTTTCCTGATAAAAATTAAGAGACGTTTCAATTGCAAGTATTTTTTCTTTTCTTAACCGTGCTTTTTCTTTGCTGTATCTCATAGAGACTTGCCTGATTCTGTATTTTATAAGATCCCAAAGCACTCTTTTATCATTTACATCTTTGAACTCCCGGGAATCCAAACCTGAACACTGTCCGTAATAACTTTTATATACTCTTCATCCTTAGTTAAGTTAGAATTAAATTTCCATTTGGACGGACCGTGTCTTTGTTCTTCAATTCCCTAAGCCATGTAGGGCTATGTATGGCCGTGTAGGGCTATGTATAGCTGTGTAGAGCTATGTATAGCGGTGTAGGGCTGTGTATAGCCAAGTTGGGCTATGTATAGCCATGAAGGGTTATGTATAGCTGTGTAGGGCTATGTATAGCGGTGTAGAGCAGTGTATAGCCATGTAGGGCTATGTATGGCCGTGTAGGGCTATGTATAGCTGTGTAGGGCTATGTATAGCGGTGTAGGACTGTGTTTAGCCCTGTAGGGCTATGTATAGCCATGTAGGGCTATGTATAGTTGTGTAGGGCTATGTATAGCAGTGTAGGGCTGTGTATAGCCATGTAGGGCTATGTATGGCCGTGTAGGGCTATGTATAGCTGTGTAGGGCCATGTATAGCCATGTAGGGCTGTGTATAGCCATGTAGGGCTATGTATAGCAGTGTAGGGCTGTGTATAGCCATGTAGGGCTATGTATAGCCATGTAGGGCTATGTATAGTTGTGTAGGGCTATGTATAGCATGGAAGGCTGTGTATAGCCATGTAAGGCTATGTATGGCCGTGTAGGGCTATGTATAGCTGTGTAGGGCCATGTATAGCCATGTAGGGCTGTGTATAGCCATGTAGGGCTATGTATAGCAGTGTAGGGCTGTGTATAGCCATGTAGGGCTATGTATAGCCATGTAGGGCTATGTATAGTTGTGTAGGGCTATGTATAGCATGGAAGGCTGTGTATAGCCATGTAAGGCTATGTATGGCCGTGTAGGGCTCTGTATAGCTGTGTAGGGCTGTGTATAGCCATGTAGAGCTATGCATAGCAGTGTAGGGCTGTGTATAGCCATGTAGGCCTATGTTTAGCCATGTAGGGTTATGTATAGCTGTGTAGGTCTATGTATAGCGGTGTAGGGCTGTGTATAGCCCTGTAGGGCTATGTATAGCCATGTAGGGCTATGTATAGTTGTGTAGGGCTATGTATAGCCATGTAGGGCTGTGTATAGCCATGTAGGGCTATGTATAGCAGTGTAGGGCTGTGTATAGGCATGTAGGCCTATGTATAGCTATGTAGGGTTATGTATAGCTGTGTAGGTCTATGTATAGCGGTGTAGGGCTGTGTATAGCCATGTAGGCCTATATATGGCCGTGTAGGGCTATGTATAGCTGTGTAGGGCTATGTATAGCGGTGTAGGGTTGTGTATAGCCATGTAGGGCTATGTATGGCCGTGTAGGGCTATGTATAGCTGTGTAGGGCTATGTATAGCCATGTAGGGCTGTGTATAGCCATGTAGGGCTATGTATAGCAGTGTAGGGCTGTGTATAGGCATGTAGGCCTATGTATAGCTATGTAGGGTTATGTATAGCTGTGTAGGTCTATGTATAGCGGTGTAGGGCTGTGTATAGCCATGTAGGCCTATATATGGCCGTGTAGGGCTATGTATAGCTGTGTAGGGCTATGTATAGCGGTGTAGGGCTGTGTATAGCCATGTAGGGCTATGTATAGCCATGTATGCCTATGTATTCCGCCCCATAAATTATCCTATATTGGATAACACAAACCACTATATGATGACTACACTAAGTACCTACCACCTGCCCTCACCTGTACGCCGCTCGTACTGCGGGCGCAGCTCTTCGTCCAAACGGAGAAGACCTGGAAAAGAGCCTAGTTTGGCGCCATTTTTAAAATATTCGGAGACGAGGCGGTTCATCATTTTCTCAGTGCTTCATGGCTGTGTTTTTTGGGTGCGTGAGAACTTTGTTTACAGCTGCTTCGAAACGACTTTTCAAGTACAGGAAGATTCCACGTAAGTTCTCTTATATTTTTTAGATTGTTTTCCTCCATGATGGTGAAAAATCTAAAGCAGGAAAAGGCAATAAACAAGCGATAAATATCCAAGGTAATTAGTAACAAAATGGCGAATGGCAGGCGGTTCTATCTTCATATGCATCTTATAAAATGAAATCGTATTTCAGGTAGCTACGTAGTTTGCTGTTCTTAGGGAAAATCGCGTTTTCGTCCTTGATATGGTTTAGAATTCTTTTCTTTGTTGTTTTTATGCTGATATTCGACAACGAAGACGAACGAACGAACGATCGCGATTGGAATGAACTTTGGAATGTTACATTAGTTTACGTTTAGCCTCAAGGTTATGTGAATTCATACAAAAAAATGGATCACCGCTGTCCAAATTTGCTATAGGATATTCAAAATTACTCTGAAAGTGAACATAGGAAGTAATATAAAGCGCGAAACAGCAAAAGGAAAAAAAATACCGGAGTCTTGCTGACATGTAATAGTATCCTGTTGCAAATACCGTGTGCGTATTCCAGGAATGTTCAGGAACAAAAGATCAACTAGAAAATTCTAAAAGAGACTTTTCAAGCTTTATTATACATTGTTCCTAGTCGATAGTCTGAGCTAGAATTTGAGGAAGTAATTTGTCCTCCACCCCATACTTCTCAAAATTGGAATAATTCAACTTGCACTTACACGACTTTCAAATCTTGTGCTTATTCTCGAGTATAGAAAATTTCTTGTAGATGACTTTTTGCTGTTAATTGAAAGTCGTTTACTAAACCAAGTGTCATGAGCTGTTCTGACTGTGATTTGTTTTGTAATTGAATGGTGCTAATTGACCCAGTAATCTCAGTATGCTTTGTCAATCCATTCTTCATGAGCCCTCAGAGGCATCTATAACTACTTGTATTGTTTCTATCTCCAGTCTCCACATCCCTGTTGTCTCATTTGTCTGGTTCTTTGTCTTTAGAAATGTTTTTCTGTGGCTTTAAATCAATAATGAGACATTACTGTCCCTTGTTACTGCAATGCCTAGAGGTTTTGTTGTATTCTTTGATCACTGCATCTGGCTTGTTGGCTTCCAGGATATTGTTACTTTGTTTCCAGTGACTGTTGCTTGTTCATGGTTATATTCTTTTGCCCAAACTTTAATCTTGTGCTGCAATTATTAGTCCTTTGGTATTTGCTTTTAGTGCATTTCATCTGAGCCATTGCTGGTCTTCTTTTGGTCAAAATCTGGCTCCCTGGTTCTTTTTGGTATATAATTATTTTGTTCTTGCGGTTTTGATATTTTGCCTTGAGCATGGTGTTCTGCCTTTGTTTAGTTATTTTTTCTTTTCATTCAATACAGTTGTTTCAAGAAACTAGTTCATTTTCTTTGTTTAAAATGAACATGTTGTGGTTCAGTCTTACATGTAACCCTTGGAAGAATTTGTATTTTCCTATGTGTGATATTCATTATAACATGATTATTACCAAACACTGGAAAAATTGATCACATCAGGTACGTCAAGTTACTGCCTAAATTTCTTTTTGAAGAGAGAGTGGGGGTTTCTCTCTTTCTTTTCTTCCACATTTCCAGTACAGCACAGTCTCAGTCTTGACTAAGTACATATACATGTATGTCTAACAATATGATGGTTGTTTTGTAAGTAGTTTCTATATCAGGGTACAGTGCCTTCCCTCAGCCATTTTTTGTCCTGCTTTTGGATAGTGCATTCTTTGGGTGGTAAGCAAATTATTTCTCTGTGTAGTTTTTTTGACCTTGGTTACTTTCTAGTATATACCTGTAACATGGAAACTGTATGTGGTAACAAGGGCAGCAAAAGTGTTGATGGCCTTGAACCTGCAGAAGCACAGTCATGCCTTACCTTTTCCTTCATGGCATCATGTTGCATTCCATCACCTCGCAAGGTATTTTTAAGTGCCCTTCTCCTTTCGGTTGAGTTCTGTAATGCAGGTGTCAAGGTCTATTTGTATATCTGATGTTTCTGTTGATGAACCTCTTTTGACTATCACAGCTGCTTTGGCGTATAAATTTTGTCTAATCAAAGTTCCATTGTGATGGCGGTTAGTTACATTACACTTACTTGCAAAGTAGTTTAACTTCATGTAAGCTGTTTCATTCAACTATTTTGGGAATGAAATTTATGTCATTAATGGCCTAGATGTAGCTCCTCGTGCATCCCCACAGCTCAGCGGTTAGAGCACCCAACCAGTACAAACCAGTACACTGTATCTGGGAGGACATGATCATGACTTGAAGTATTTTTGTCCCACACTTGTGACACGATGAACATTTCCTTTTCATCAAAAATAAAATTTGTTGCCTTGTGCTCCTTCTTCTGTTCCTCTTTGTATTGAAATCACATTTATACTCTTACTATTGCTTGATAAGAATCAAGATTATTTATGTCAAATCATTTCAAACATACAATAGTTAAAAAGAAGCAGTCTGACACTAAGCCTTAGTTGCCACTGTCAGGGAAAAGTCAGGGAATTTTGTAAAACGTCAGGAAAAATCTTAATGTTTGTTTAATTAAGTCAGTGAAAAGTCAGGGAAGAACTTTTTTTTTCAGAAAAGCATTGTTTAAATGATTGATTTTGATACTGTTTGAGTGGCGTATTCTGGAACAGTAGTTTTGGCTGGTGGATTTTGATATTTTTTATTATACGTCAAGCTAATTTAAGGTCAGTGAAAAGTCCGGGAACTTTTTAGATTCTGATGAGCAGCAACCCTGTAAGTGATGACAAATCTGCAACCTCCCAAAAATTTGGGAACTTATTGCACAACACTGTTAAGTTACATACATGTATATGGTGTGTGGAACTGATAGTTACAGTAAATATTGAAAATGGTATATTGTATTGGTGCATACAAAATGTACTGCTACATGTTTGGTTTCGTGTAAATGTTGTCATTTTTTAATTTATTCACATAACTGTATAGTGTAATTCCCAAGTGTTTTTGGAGCCTGCTGATTGGAAGCATTTTTTCCTCTCTCGGTAAAATTTAACTGTATAACAGTCTATAATGTTTCTTTTGTTTATTCACTCATGGCTTCCTCGTCTTCCTCTACATGTGACTGGTAAAGTGTTAGAAAAAACTTTAATTCCAGCTTGCCCTTGGGACAAATAGCTCTCAAATTTTGCTTACCCTGGACAATTCCTAGTTTGTACTTTTAAGGATTTAGTTGGCAGGTGGCTTGCCTATTGGGCAGGCGAGAATGAAAAGTTGCTTGCCCAAGAAGAGAACTCACTAATGTCAATTTTTTTACTGCTGTTTTTACTTTTAGACTGCATGATACCTTCCTAGATCATTGTTTTGTCTACTATGTTGCTGCTTTTACACTTACCTAATAATATAATAAAACAGTTATTTATGATAATGGCAAAAATAACCACGCACAAAGAAATCAGTATAATTAAAGAGTGGTACCATGATGAAAATATACTAAAATGAAAAATTGAAAAAAACATTGTCAAAAAAAGAGTAAAAACCAAGAGCGATATGACACAGTGGTTTTCTGGGAAACTTGCAAACTTATTAACAATTTGCATTTTTTTGCACAGTGTGCATGCCTTAAAGCGGTTTACAAGATCAAAATGTGGGCTGTGTGACTTACCTACTACTTTAACTATGATATTGAAGAAACTGCAGGATTGCTTGCATTGTCTGTAAATGAAAATTTATATTTGTTTTCTAACTTAGCTACCTTAGGCAGGCATGGATAGTTTCCATGTTTTTCTAAATCACACTTTTGGGCAGCTGACTTGTGATCATTTGAATGTCACGGGGAAACAATCTTGAATGTTCATAGATATGCACATGCTTCTTCAGTCTTCCCATGATTCCATGAAGTTGTATCATTTATTGTTTACACTTTTCATCTGACAACGTTTTTCAATCAGGTGTATATTGTTTGTGTTTTCTCCTTATGCAGTGTAATGTTAGTTTTGAAATTTAATGCAAACAAGTCTTGTCCAAGCCATTAAAATGCAACACTACTTACACAGTTAATTATACTGTGAAAATTTTGTTAGGAATAAGTTTAATTAACTATGAAGAAAAGAGAATTTTTATACCTCATTTAAGCATTTGTTTCAGCGATTTATGCAGTTTTTCGGTATATCTGGAAGCCATTCCAATATTGCACAGGGCTAGTTTCAAATTTTAACCAATCAATAAACTGACACCAGAGTTAGAAGAGTTAGAAAGTTAAAAGAGTTAGAGAGTTAAAAGAGTTAGAAGCTGGGCCGTTTCTACTCCATCAAAACTGTACTAAGCCACCTTAAATTTGGTCCAAAAAGTTGGGCGCCGAGTTTTCGCCTACCTGCCCTCACCTGTACGCCGCTCGTACTGCGGACGCAGCTCTTCGTCCAAACGGAGAAGGCCTGGAAAAGAGCCTAGTTTGGCGCCATTTTTAAAATATTCGGAGACGAGGCGGTTCATCATTTTCTCAGTGCTTCATGGCTGTGTTTTTTGGGTGCGTGAGAACTTTGTTTACAGCTGCTTCGAAACGACTTTTCAAGTACAGGAAGATTCCACGTAAGTTCTCTTATATTTTTTAGATTGTTTTCCTCCATGATGGTGAAAAATCTAAAGCAGGAAAAGGCAATAAACAAGCGATAAATATCCAAGGTAATTAGTAACAAAATGGCGAATGGCAGGCGGTTCTATCTTCATATGCATCTTATAAAATGAAATCGTATTTCAGGTAGCTACATAGTTTGCTGTTCTTAGGGAAAATCGCGTTTTCCGTCCTTGTCATGGTTTAAAATTCTTTTCTTTGTTGTTTATATGCTGATATTCGACAACGAAGACGAACGAACGAACGATCGCGATTGGAATGAACTTTGGAATGTTACATTAGTTTACGTTTAGCCTCAAGGTTATGTGAATTCATACAAAAAAATGGATCATCGCTGTCCAAATTTGCTATAGGATATTCAAAATTACTCTGAAAGTGAACATAGGAAGTAATATAAAGCGCGAAACATGTATCCTGTTGCAAATACCGTGTGCGTATTCCAGGAATGTTCAGGAACAAAAGATCAACTAGAAGATTCTAAAAGAGACTTTTCAAGCTTTATTATACATTGTTCCTAGTCGATAGTCTGAGCTAGAATTTGAGGAAGTAATTTGCCCTCCACCCCATACTTCTCAAAATTGGAATAATTCAACTTGCACGTACACGACTTTCAAATCTTGTGCTTATTCTCGAGTATAGAAAATTTCTTGTAGATGACTTTTTGCTGTTAATTGAAAGTCGTTTACTAAACCAAGTGTCATGAGCTGTTCTGACTGTGATTTGTTTTGTAATTGAATGGTGCTAATTGACCCAGTGATCTCAGTATGCTTTGTCAATCCATTCTTCATGAGCCCTCAGAGGCATCTATAACTACTGGTATTGTTTCTATCTCCAGTCTCCATATCCCTGTTGTCTCATTTGTCTGGTTCTTTGTCTTTAGAAGTGTTTTTCTGTGGCTTTAAATCAATAATGAGACATTACTGTCCCTTGTTACTGCAATGCCTAGAGGTTTTGTTGTATTCTTTGATCACTGCATCTGGCTTGTTGGCTTCCAGGATATTGTTACTTTGTTTCCAGTGACTGTTGCTTGTTCATGGTTATATTCTTTTGCCCAAACTTTAATCTTGTGCTGCAATTATTAGTCCTTTGGTATTTGCTTTTAGTGCATTTCATCTGAGCCATTGCTGGTCTTCTTTTGGTCAAAATCTGGCTCCCTGGTTCTTTTTGGTATATAATTATTTTGTTCTTGCCGTTTTGATATTTTGCCTTGAGCATGGTGTTCTGCCTTTGTTTAGTTATTTTTTCTTTTCATTCAATACAGTTGTATCAAGAAACTAGTTCATTTTCTTTGTTTAAAATGAACATGTTGTGGTTCAGTCTTACATGTAACCCTTGGTAGAATTTGTATTTTCCTATGTGTGATATTCATTATAACATGATTATTACCAAACACTGGAAAAATTGATCACATCAGGTACGTCAAGTTACTGCCTAAATTTCTTTTTGAAGAGAGAGTGGGGGTTTCTCTCTTTCTTTTCTTCCACATTTCCAGTACAGCACAGTCTCAGTCTTGACTAAGTACATATACATGTATGTCTAACAATATGATGGTTGTTTTGTAAGTAGTTTCTATATCAGGGTACAGTGCCTTCCCTCAGCCATTTTTTGTCCTGCTTTTGGATAGTGCATTCTTTGGGTGGTAAGCAAATTATTTCTCTGTGTAGTTTTTTGACCTTGGTTACTTTCTAGTATATACCTGTAACATGGAAACTGTATGTGGTAACAAGGGCAGCAAAAGTGTTGATGGCCTTGAACCTGCAGAAGCACAGTCATTCCTTACCTTTTCCTTCATGGCATCATGTTGCATTCCATCACCTCGCAAGGTATTTTGAAGTGCCCTTCTCCTTTCGGTTGAGTTCTGTAATGCAGGTGTCAAGGTCTATTTGTATATCTGATGTTTCTGTTGATGAACCTCTTTTGACTATCACAGCTGCTTTGGCGTATAAATTTTGTCTAATCAAAGTTCCATTGTGATGGCGGTTAGTTACATTACACTTACTTGCAACGTAGTTTAACTTCATGTAAGCTGTTTCATTCAACTATTTTGGGAATGAAATATATGTCATTAATGGCCTAGATGTACATGTAGCTCCTCGTGCATCCCTACAGCTCAGCGGTTAGAGCACCCAACCAGTACACACCAGTACACTGTATCTGGGAGGACATGATCATGACTTGAAGTCTTTTTGTCCCACACTTGTGACACGATGAACATTTCTTTTTCATCAAAAATAAAATTTGTTGCCTTGTGTTCCTTCTTCTGTTCCTCTTTGTATTGAAATCACATTTATACTCTTACTTTTGCTTGATAAGAATCAAGATTATTTATGTCAAATCATTTCAAACACACAATAGTTAAAAAGAAGCAGTCTGACTCTAAGCCTTAGTTGCCACTGTCAGGGAATTTTGTAAAAAAAAATCTTAATGTTTGTTTAAGTCAGTGAAAAGTCAGGGAATAACTTTTTTTTCAGAAAAGCATTGTTTAAATGATTGATTTTGATACTTTTTGGGTGGCGTATTCTGGAACAGTAGTTTTGGCTGGTGGATTTTGATATTTTTTATTATACGTCAAGCTAATTCAAGGTCAGTGAAAATTGTTTAGAGGTCAGGGAAAAGTCCGGGAACTTTTTAGATTCTGATGAGCAGCAACCCTGTACAGTAAGTGATGACAAATCTGCAACCTCCCAAAAATAAATTTGGGAACTTATTGCACAACACTGTTAAGTTACATACATGTATATGGTGTGTGGAACTGATAGTTACAGTAGATATTGAAAATGGTATATTGTATTGGTGCATACAGAATGTACTGCTACATGTTTGGTTTCGTGTTAATGTTGTCATTTTTTAATTTATTCACATAACTGTATAGTGTAATTCCCAAGTGTTTTTGGAGCCTGCTGATTATTGGAAGCATTTTTTCCTCTCTTGGTAAAATTTAACTGTATAACAGTCTATAATGTTTCTTTTGTTTATTCACTCATGGCTTCCTCGTCTTCCTCTACGTGTGACTGGTAAAGTGTTAGAAAAAAACTTTAATTACAGCTTGCCCTTGGGACAAATAGCTCTCAAATTTTGCTTACCCTGGGCAATTCCTAGTTTGTACTTTTAAGGATTTAGTTGGGAGGTGGCTTGCCTATTGGGCAGGTGAGAATGAAAAGTTACTTGCCCAAGAAGAGAACTCACTAATGTCAATTTTTTACTGCTGTTTTTACTTTTAGACTGCATGATAGCTTCCTAGATCATGGTTTTGTCTACTATGTTGCTGCTTTTACACTTACCTAATAATATAATAAAACAGTTATTTATGATAATGGCAAAAATAACCACGCACAAAGAAATCAGTATATTAATTAAAGAGTGGTACCATGATGAAAATATACTAAAATGAAAAATTGAAAAAAACATTGTCAAAAAAAGAGTAAAAACCAAGAGCGATATGACACAGTGGTTTTCTCGGAAACTTGCAAACTAATTAACAATTTGCATTTTTTCGCGCAGTGTGCATGCATTAAAGCGGTTTACAAGATCAAAATGTGGGCTGTGTGACTTACCTACTACTTTAACTATGATATTGAAGAAACTGCAGGATTGCTTGCATTGTCTGTAAATGAAAATTTATATTTGTTTTCTAACTTAGCTACCTTAGGAAGGCATGGATAGTTTCCATGTTTTTCTAAATCACACTTCTGGGCAGCTGACTTGTGATCATTTGAATGTCATGGGGAAACAATCTTGAATGTTCATACATGTAGTTATGCACATGCTACTTCAGTCTTCCCATTATTCCATGAAGTTGTGTCGTTTATCGTTTATACTTTTCATCTGACAACGTTTTTCAATCAGGTGTATATTGTTTGTGGTTTTTCCTTATGCAGTGTATGTTAGTTTTGAAATTTAATGCAAACAAGTCTTGTCCAAGCCATTTAAATGCAACAATACTTTCACAGTTAATTATACTGTGAAAATTTTGTTAGTAATAAGTTTAATTATCTATGACGGAAAGAGAATTTTTATACCTAATTTAAGCATTTCTTTCAACGATGTATGCGTTTTTCGGTATATCTGGAAGGGCACTAGGGCTAGTTTCAATTTTTAACCAATCGATAACCTGACACCACCACATGAAAAATTAAGTCAAGAGTAGTCATTTGACCAAGTTTGATGCTTTTAGGGTGAACAGAGACCAAGTTACGGACCTTGAAACATGGTTCACAATCCTTACTTTTGAGAGGGCTTCCCCCAAACCATATAAACTCTTAAAATTTATAATGATTTCTGTAATACTCTTAAAAATGGTTAAACATATGTGTTTCCATCTCAGCTTCTTTCAAATGGTTGGTGAATGAAGGGATTTCACAGTTGTCACAAAACTGATAAAAACATTTCAAGAGTTTATGGGTTTTGGGGCACGCTGTCCCAAATAACATAGTTTATCAATTGGACAAAATTTGAGACTTGCCCCAGTTCCCTGCACAATTTTGGAATGACTTATAATGCAGTCTATTTTTAGACCTAGCACTCTTCGCGATTGCGAAAAGTGGTGTTGCATTTGAAATGACGAAATAACAGCATAATAGATCAAAAGCCCTAAGTGTCTGTCTTTAGGGTGTGTTTCTTAAAGAAAACCCATTTTCGGATTTATCGAGATTTAAGAATCCAATCTTGGATGCACTGTACAGAAACTATGGATATGTAATTGTTATAGACCATTGATTTATTATTGGGTAAGGGGGGTTGGTGGGGGGATATGCTGGGATTTGATAGATGGGCCCTGCAATATACAATCACCCCTTTTATCAGAAATATTTACCCTGTCCCCTTGTAATCCTAAACCTTTGAGTTTACCCCCTTTCCCGCAAAGAAGTAATGCTAAGGTAAAATTCACGAAACTTAAGAGTGTCTCCATGAGAAAACCAGGTGGAACCAGGGAGAAGGTAATACAGCTCAAATCACTGATTTCGCTCAAATTGGCACAAATGTTGGGTTTGGTGAGTAAATGATTATGGCAAATAAGTAGGTCAAAATATTTTATTCCCCTCAAATTAGGGGGAGCCTCTGCAAAATCGTCATTTGTCACTAATTTATGCATATTTCATAAGCAGAAAATGACTGGGGGTGCTGAGCGAGTAGCCCACATTAACTCCCCCCCCCCCCCACCGCTTTGGTCCCTCAGTTAAAGCATACTTTTTGGCACATGTCAGATCACTACAGTTGTGTACCTCTTGTTTTGTCTCTAATTTTCCGTTTGTGTTGACTTTGATGAAATAGAGAACTTGTTTGGGATATCCTTCGCGGAAAATTTGCCAAACAATTGCTTTCGGTTTTCTTTCTCCCCAACAAAGTCATGAGCTACGTCTACAAGGGTGAGAGCATCTGTTCTGTCCTTGTGAACATGCAACATCATGAGGTGGTTCAGTCTAGACTCTCCCGTTGTTGAGCGCAAATACGTCTTCACCCGCTTTGAAGCTGGGAACGATCTTTCACTAACGGCATTCGGCAGATATTTCAAAGCTGTTGGTTGTTTTTGGCAGAGCAAAGATACAATTTCGTTCCTTTACACAATTCCAAATTGCATAGAAGAACAGGAGTACATAATCTTTCAATACTTTGAAACTGTAGCTTCCATTGACAGCTGTCTATTTTAGTAGCAAAATTCTACTTTAAATTTGTAGCAGAAATTAATTCAAGTCTGAAAATTTCTTGGGCTGGCCCCTGCCCTTCCCCCTGCTACGGGCCTGTCAGAAAAGTGTTAAGTGTTTGTCTGAAGGGCTACTTGGGGTTTGATTATGGGAATTTAAATGATAATGAAGTTCGGTAACATACGTCTTTTTATTACATGGCACTGACTGTACCACCATGAAAAGGAGCATTTTGATTGGTTCTCTAAACGATGTGCACCTTGTAATAGGACCTTCAAGATTGACCGTCCAGGAATTTAATTAACCGAATTCTTTTTCCAGACTTACATGTACTGTAAATGAACACCACTATCTCTAACCTAACCCTACGAAATGCAAATTTATATTCTGAACTTAAGTTGCGCCCGTTTGTCGGGAATGTGGGATAGTCATACTTGTTTTGTAAGTTTATGTTGCTTCCTTCGGCTTCTTCGAGAAACTTGCTTCCCCGATACAGACCTCCAACTAGTTTATTAACAGTTTTATACTTCACATTCGAAGTTTGGTTTGACACTGACTCTGCTAAAACGTTAAAACAACTTTTATCAACTTCAAACCTATTGAGACCGGACTGTTGACGGCTCACATCCTGCAACTATTAGAGTTTTGAAGATGTGAAAATATAACTTGGAGGATTTATAGTATAGTCAGGAACGTCTCAGTCAAAACCGAACAGAGACAAACTAATATCAAGGAGACGACTTGAGCCGGGACTTGAACCAGTTGTGAAATGCACCGGTATCGTAGAGGTCATGGGTTCTAATCCCGTCCAGGCCTGAATGTTTCTTTTTCAGGTTTTAATTTCACAGCTGCTGAAGTTGTGTATATAGCTGCGATGACCATTGATGTCTTCATGTCTTCCTCTGCAGTTCAAATATATGATCTTCACATATTCACTTGCATTCTTCACCATCTACGGGGTACATTACGAACTCACAATGTGACCAACTCCCAGTTGGCTTGATAGCTCAGTTGGTAGAGCACTGCACCGGTATCGCAGAGGTCATGGGTTCGAATCCCCTTCAAGCTTGAACTTCTTTTCAGGCTTTAATTTCATAACTGCTATAGTTGTGTATATAACTGCAATGATTAATCATGTCTTGATATCTTTCATATATTAACATGTATCAAACAAATTGGAAAGGCACATTTTCTCAGCTGTTTTATTAGCCTTGCATCTTTTGTTTATTGCCTTTTGCTGATCCCAATATTCAAAAGATCTCACTTTAATTTGCCTTGGCTTCTTCTCGTGGCCCTTGAATGGTTAGATAACTTGAACATTAACCAAACCTTGTTTTTGTCTGTGCAGCCTTGTGCGAAGACAATATGGATGACGTTCACTCTTATTGGAAAGAATATTTCAAGGTCTTTCACATCGTCTTAAAGAAGGTTTGCAAATTTTATCTGTTGCTTTCAAGAGTAGATGTTTTTGGAGATATTTTCGACTTCTTTTGACAAGATCTAACAAGTGATTATATCAAGCAGACAACTGATTTCCTTCGGTTTCTTTGTCACGTCAATGAGTATGGGTATCCACCAGAGAGTGATTTATCCTGTGTACAGTGTTATCCACCCTTTGAACAACTGGGTCTGTTTGGAGAGGGACACTGCACATGTAAGAGTCTTTCCCGAGAACACTGTAGTCCGAAAGGCGCTTATTGATTTGCTCTTCTTGATTTGGAATGTCTTGCTCAGTCTGGGCGTGGTGCATGGACTCGTCTTTGCGGCGCTGAGTTGTTGAGCAGGAAACTTTACCCTAAGAGTCTTTCTCTCGACCCAACAGAGAAGTAGGTAACAGCAAATTATTCTGCGCAGTGTTAGAAGCTTTCTGAGACAGACTCTTGGCGTTCTGTTCTATTCAGTCATGCTGCAGACCATAGGGATAATTGCTTGCGGGGATAGGCATCAGGGCCGGGTTGTTCGAAAGCCGGTTAGCGCTAACCTAGGATTAAAAGTTAATCGTAGCATTGATTTTTCTTGAATAAAAATGTTTTCAACTGCTAACGTTTTGTGTAGTTTGAGATTACTCAAACTAAAAACAGAAAGACAAACAATATAAACAGAAAACTTCACTGAAAAGTTAGCAAACTGAAATCAAAACTCTCGCTAATCCTGGGTTAGCTTAATCGGGCTTTGAACAACCCGGCCCAGGTCTAACTTCTTCACTTAGTTGATGGTTATGACTTGAAGAGTAGGGCGTCAATTCTCATCCCTTTTCTTCTTTTTTTTACAGAAAAACGGCCGTTGTCGACTAGAGTACGGATCACCGCTGCCTAACCTCCAATCTAAGGTTCCCGACACTGTAAGGTGCAAGTTGATGCTACTATTGGACGTTGAATTGCAATTTACAAGCGACTGGAGGGACCTTGCCGAACGACTGGGAGCTACTAGCGAAGATATAAGGTTCTTGGCAAGCCGGAAGGATTACCACGAGTCTCCAACTCAACACATCATGAACGTGGTTGAAATGACGAAGATGCCCCTTACTAGTCTAAGGGATATTTTTGTTGAACTTGGCCGCAACGATATTGTACGGATGTTAAATTTGGAGATCGCTTCCGAATTTGCAAGACGGCCGTTGTCGAATTCAAGGGACCCCCCTTAGTTGACATTGACTCAGTTGTTGATCATATGCTATAATACTACTCGGCGAGGAGACTACCAACCAGTGCTTAGAGCTGTTGGTTACGCTTATTGGAATTAAGACCAAGTTGCGCAGAGAACACATAATGACTCTGTTGCGGAATAGTTTAGATGTCGTTATTGTACAGTTATTGTTATCGAACAGTGAAGGACATTAACCAATGTTTTTGGTCCATTGGTTGAGGTGGGGGTGTGCGGAATTCAGGAGACCCCCCTTAGCTGACATTGATTCAGTTGTTGATCATATGCTATAATACTACACGGATGGTGTTTCCACGAGGAGACTACTAACCAGTGCTTAGAGCTGTTGGTTACGCTTATTGGAATTAAGACCAAGTTGCGCAGAGAACACATAATGACTCTGTTGCGGAATAGTTTAGATGTCGTTTTTGTACAGTTATTGTTATCGAACAGTGAAGGACATTAACCAATGTTTTTGGTCCATTGGTTGAGGTGGGGGTGTGCGGAATTCAGGAGACCCCCCTTAGCTGACATTGATTCAGTTGTTGATCATATGCTATAATACTACACGGATGGTGTTTCCACGAGGAGACTACTAATCAGTGCTTAGAGCTGTGTTAGTTAAGCTGATTGGAATTAAAGACAAAGTTGTGTAGGGAACACATAATGACTCAGTTGCGGAATAGTTTAGATGTCGTTATTGTACAGTTATTGTTATCAAACAGTGAAAGACATTAACCAATGTTTTTGGTCCATTGGTTAAAGTGGGGGCTTGCGGAATTGAGGAGATCCCCCCTTTAGTTGATCGTGTTTCGGTGAGGAGACTACTAACCAATGCTTAGAGCTGTTGGTTAAGCTGATTGGAATTCAAGACAAAGTTGCGTAGGGAACACATAATGACTCTGTTGCGGAATAGTTAAGATGTCGTTATTGTACACTTATTGTTATCGAACATTGAAGGACAATAACCAATGTTTTCGGTCCATTGGTTGAGGTGGGGGTGTGCGGAATTCCACTGGGTTATAAGGTGCCCATGAACGTCATAGATGTAGTCGATCACATCATTTGTGATCAACTCAACACATCATTAACGTGGTTGAAACGATGAAGATGCCCCTTACTAGTCTAAGGGATATTTTTGTTGAACTTGGCCTCGACGATATTATACGGATGTTAAATTTGGAGATCGCTTCCGAATTTGCAAGACGGCCGTTGTCGAATTCAAGGGACCCCCCTTAGTTGACATTGACTCAGTTGTTGATCATATGCTATAATACTACTCGGATCGTGTTTCGGCGAGGAGACTACTAACCAGTGCTTAGAGCTGTTGGTTAAGCTGATTGGAATTCAAGACAAAGTTGCACAGGGAACACATAATGACTCTGTTGCGGAATAGTTTAGATGTCGTTATTGTACAGTTATTGTTATCGAACAGTGAAGGACATTAACCAATGTTTTTGGTCCATTAGTTGAGGTGGGGATGTGCGGAATTCAGGGGACCCCCCTCAGTTGACATTGACTCAGTAGTTGATCATATGCTACAATACTACTCGGATCGTGTTGCGGTGTGCATGTTTTCGTTGCGTTTGAGAGATTCTGGACTATCCTAATTTAACTTGGTCGGAATCGCTAAAGCTACCTATTGTGAGGTGGAAAACGGAATAAATTCATTACATGGTCCTTCGGAACCGGATTTTGGGATAATAATGGCTAAAGCACTCAAGAAACAAAGAAAGATCCGCGGAGGTCATCGAGCACATATCAAGAAACTCCTCGCGCAACTTGAGGATTCGCATCAAAAGATTATACTCAGGGAAAAGCTCCACACCTTGAAAAGTCTCGATAGTAAGATTTTGGAACTCGTAGATGATGAAAGTCCCTTTTTATTGAATGCAACTCTCTTCAAGCACATCACTTGCTATGAAAGGGACGACCGTGCATTTGTCAATCAGATGCTTCGCTCGTATGTAGATGATCTGAGTTGAAGCCTTGAGGATGTGGACAAGGCGTACCAACTCTACTCAAGAGAGAGAATGGCGCAACGAGGATTTAACTTGCGCAAATGGCTCACCAACTAAAAACCCTTAATGGAAAAGATCAAGGAAATGGAATCTCAGAGGCAATTCAGTATCGAAGCAGAAAGGGAGAGTTAGCTCAATGAAGATGATGAGACATACATTAGAATCATGGTTGGATGTCTTGAAGAGAGGGATGTCAACCCTGAACAGAAGGTCCTGGGAACTAATTGGAACTATTTCACTGATGAGTTCTTGTTCAAGTTTCAGACACATGTGGAAAGCGCACAAGGTCTAATGCCCATAAAACGGAACAAACTCAGAGTGATAGCAAGTTTCTATGACCCTATGGGCTTGATCTCACCAATTATTGTACAAATGAAGATTCTTCTGCAAGGCAAACTACCACTGAGATGCAGAACGTGACTCGGAACTGAAAACTGTAAGTTAATCTCAGGTGAATGTGATTCAGATACCCAGTTGTGTCACTTCCAAGCCTGACACTAAGGAACTTGTGTATGAACTGGAGGCTTTCGGTGACGCCTCATCCTCAGCCTATGCAGCGGAAGTTTACTTGGTAATCAAATCCCGAATCACTACTCAAGACCGATTGATTGCATCAAAAACTCGTGTTGGCCCACTAAACAAGCACACCATCACGAGGTTGGAGCTCTCGGCGGCATTAATACTAGCAAGGTTGACTGCACGGATCAAGACTACACTGCCACAGTGTCTCGTCATCAGCCGGGTCCGCTGCTGGACAGACTCGAAGAATGTTCTGTATTTGGTAGATGTATTTGAAAATGATTCAGCCACCACCAGAATGTGTGAAGGAAATGAAAGTGCAAGCAGTAAGAGATCTGGAAGAAAGCAACTCTACAACTGCGTAGTGTGCAGAAGACATGAACGGTACCCCTTTGCAAGCCAAGGAGTAGACTTTGCTGGACCGCTTTCTGCAAAAGCAGTCTTTGGAAATGAAATTCAAGTCAGTAAAGAGTACATTTGTTTATTCACCTGTGGAAGTACAAGAGCCAAACATATTGAGCTCACTCCGAGTCTTACGACCTAGGTGTTCATTCGATGTCTTCGAAGATTTGTGGAACGGAGAGGAATTCCAGAACTTATCATATCTGATAACGCGAAGACATTAAAGGCGGCTACTACTCAAGTAACAAAGATCTTCAATGACTCTGACGTCATGTCTTTTCTTTTGGAAAGGAAAAATCCATTGGAAGTTTGGAAGTCGTCCGCATTGCTGAGAAGGGAAAGAGTTCATATTTACGGCGTCCTCTGCAGCGCTTGTTTCCCCTTGAAATTCTAGATGATGTTAAGAAGGAACCAGAGAGCGTCACTGAAGACTTCACCTGTGTGAAAGAAGGGGACCCGGAACCCGTCCAAGCCAAACTGACAGAAATTGATGCGATTCTCCAACCCGACAAGCCATTAACGTCATTCATTTAGTGTAAGAAATAATGTTATTGATTTTGGCTGTGACGTTCTCGTAGAGAAGCTATATTTAGAGATCAGTTCATTTAGAGTGAGTGAAGTAAAAAGCTGCCGTACAGTCCAAGAAGAAGACAGATATGACTCGTGAGTGGCTCCGATGGCAATGAACGGAACTGCCTCATTTATATCAACAGAAATGGTCGTGACACCCAAATGCAACATTGATAATCTACAAGTGGTCTGTCATCCTTGGTGCGCAGCCACCTCAATCAGAGTCAGAGGAAGTTTGACTTTGCGCATAAAGGCTTTGCGGATACCTGTCATGATATACATCATACATCACCTTTATTTCACCTCGGATTTACAAAAGTAGCTGTATAGCTAATTTCTCGGAGAAAGAAAAAGAGGGAAAAAAAAAATAAAATAAAATCGTATATTATATACAGTACATTAAACTACTATTTACATAAGTAACAATTGCATTGATGTTTGAAAGAAATTTGGCATATTTTAGCTCTGAACTCATTCAAGGACGTTAATGACCTCAGGTCCTCTGTTAGTTTGTTCCACATGTTTGCAGAAGTGTATCTGAAAGAGTGAAGACCATAAGTGATTGTGTTAACGTATGGGATGACAAGTTTGCTTGATCCTCGTAGGTTGCGTTCAGCATATCTCATTTGAAAAAGACCACGTACGTATTTCGGCATCGTTTCAAAGCGAATTGCCTTAAAAACTGTTTTCATGATGTCTTGGCACCTAATACTATACAGGTCACTAGTACTGAATTTGCTCAGTAGCTCCTGATAGTGCAGAGACTTCTCGTCCAGAACAATCCTGAGCGCCCTTTTGTTAAGACTTTCTAATTTATTTCTATTTCGAGCCCCGCTGAGGTGTGGTCACCACACCTCAGCGTTTGGCCCTTTAGAAGAAAGCTCCAGTTCATAAGAGATGAGTCATTTGTGAGACCTTAATGGAGAAAGGAACAATTAATTGCAGTGGAAAAAAAAATTAACAAATGTAACCTGATTAACATTGATTGATTGATTGATTGATTGATTGATAACTTTTTCATACACGGTGAAAATTCCTTCAGTGCAATTTTAAAGTGTTTAAGTCTGCCTAGCTAAACTAACTAATAATTATATAGTATTATAAGTATAAAAACATCATATTACTAAAGCTGCTTTTCAAGGATGCCGTGTCTCATTCAAAGCTGTGTCTCATTCGTGCTGAGGTCTATTGTGTTAGGCTGAATTATTGGTCTATTAACTTGCCGTTGTGCAAGAAAGGAAGTCACCCTGGTTTCAGTAAACGCACTGTAAATATGTACACAAACTCAATGTCAAACCTTGTCCACCGGCATTCATCAATAAAATCAACCAATCAAAATGCTCTATTGCCGGTCCAATATCCTCTAAGTATTTGACCGGGCATTGTGCTTCATGGGTTTTGCGAAAAACCTTCAAAGCTTTCTTCGGTTGCATAATAAATCTCTTATTAAGCAAGCTTGCTCGGGACCGTGCTGGGAGAATATCGGCCCGAGGTCCGTACAAAAAAGACATCGGGCCGACACTCTCCAAGTACGGCCCTCGCGCTTAGTTAATAAGATATAATAAATTTCCGTGAGCTCAAGTTCATTGTGTTGCTTGATTTTGCGCCTCGGGAAATAACCCCCCTTTCCCCCCAATTCCAATGGTAAGCCACTATTCGGAAGGTTAAAAAATGCATTTTTTTTTCTCGCGTGACGAAAGTGTTCTAACCCAACAAAAATGTCCGTATTATAGTAATAGAATATATAGATTGTTTGTCCTGGGAGACCACTCTAACCGTTTGTAAAAACATCTGTTTGTAAGACCTTGTAAGGTCTTGTAAGACCAGGGTGCTCAACCGTAAACTGATTTTATACATGACAAGATTTCATGAAAAACTAGCGAAACTAACGAAAGTTATGTTAAATTTTTTATCATCCAAGGCCCGGATCAAACGCCGTACTTCACACCAGCTGAACTCAGTTCAACCAATAATTAGGCTGATGCGAAGTTCGGCGTTTGACCCAATCCATCGTAGGAAAAAAGATGGCGCTGTACATTTTACCACAATACCTTGTGAACCTAACACAGCATATAAGACACAAGGACAGCCAAGTTTTTACAATATTTGTCCTTGTACTAAGGATATTATGTATCGTAGGTTTGAAGATTTTACAACCCTTCTGTACCTTTTTATGAACCTTGTTAAAGTTTTCGTGCGCTAAGAACTGTGGGTAAATGTACCAGTCGCCATCATTTTTCCTACGGAGGATTAAGTTCGACTGATTTTATTTAGAGCGGCAGAGGCGTTCTTCACTCACGCCTGGCCAGCCGTGAATAACGCCTGAAGACTAACTTTCGGTCAAACACCGATCTTCACATGAGTCGAACCAAACGCATAACAAAGATCTAACTTTACCTTGAAAAGTTACTAACCAACAAGATCGCCTTTGTAATTTTTTGGTGTAGTAGTTCGGTTCGACTAAATTAAGTTCGACGTTTGACCCAAACAGGCGTTTTCTTAATTATTCGAGTCGACCTGTCATTTAGGTTCTGCTCATGTGAAGTACGTCGTTTGACTCGGGCCTAACTCCTCTTTGTCCCATGGAGGGCGGCGCATAGAAGGTCCACTTCTGCCTTCCATTTCTGATGGTTTTGAGCCGCTCTCTTGTCTATTAAGGCGATTTGTCTAAAAAGCAAGGAATTGACAGGCGGTTGACGCTGAGAGTATTTCCCTTTGAAACTCACCAGTTTATACCAGGGCAAGCGCCCTGGTTTATACCGTTACTGGTACGCTGTCCCGCTCAAAAATAGAGTTTTCTAAAACGGGCATTGGGACAGCATCACGCTTTTTTGCAGTGTCTCTGTATTAAGAGTAGCTGGCACACTAGTCACGTTATTTATCGTTTGTTAGCTAGTAAAAA
>OZ026601.1:21924865-21927365 GCA_964020085.1 Micromussa lordhowensis
GGCTCCACAATCGACAGATTTCTGTTCTTATCAACAATATCTTCTACTTCGTCGGGTTCTGAAATGAGCTTTGACTCAGAAGACTCCGAAATTTATTACATCGCTGAAGAGAATGACGACTCGATCGCACTTATCAACAACGCAAAGTGAATAGTTAAACGATGACGACCGAGCTGATTTATATGCTGACAACTCTCTGGCCAACGAAGAATGGACAGCCAAATGAGGTGGATGCTGACAAAGAACTCGAACGAGCTCTGATGGACAGACCCGAAGGCAATGATATGTAGAAGTCAAAGAGTGATACTAGTAAGACTGTAGCGCGTGGCGCGTATAACTATTTTCGCGCATTCTTCGATCTCGCATTAACATACTTTCGTATAAATAAAAGTCAAGTCCCTTTACTTTCTCAAATTATTTTAACTTCATGCGTTCAAAGTAGATCAAAATGATTATCCCATGACACAATGCTTGTGTTCTTTTCGTGCGAGTGTGGAAATTGTAGCGTCGCTTCCCTTCAAAACATCAGCGAATGTTATTGTTGTTATTATTGTATTAAAGTGAGTTAGAAGGTTGTCAAGACTCAAAGAAGAATGATCTTGTTCTTGAAGATATTGCTGCTGATGTTATCTTAAAGTGTGTTACCGAGTATCCAGGAATTAAACCTGTATGGCTTCAGAAATGGAGTTTTAAGATTAGTAGCGGGCAAATACAAAACTATCTGCAAGCTGTGCCGACTGACTGCTGTTGTTTCTCAGATCAGATGCAACAACGGCAGCATGAATCGATGGACAAGCGGTTATTCCAAAGCCACTGAGTTAGCAAAATCCCTTCCTCTCTCTGAAAATCCAGGCATCGAGCGAGATCATCTGGTTTGAATTAAATGCTTTATAGAACAGATCACCGAACACTTACGCGGCTATCACTTTTGCACGTTTCGCTTTCACGAAATCGAGCCATCCCTTTGTACGTTTCTTCTCTTCAGGACGATCATCTCCATAAAACGGTATGACATGTAGCGGAGTATCTCCTGTAAGTTTGTTGTGTTGCTACATGACAATACAGCGCACCTGGCTAGCATTTTTTTCGAACAACTTTTCCGGCCTTTCCCACAGAAACAAGTAAATATGCGAATCTCAGAATCATCGTGTTCTCGATTTGACGTCACATCCGGCCCTCGACCCATTCCCCGTTAAACTCGGTCGTGAACCAAAATGGCGGCATTTTGACGTACTTTGACGAGTCATAGAAAATCAAAGATTTAACCAAATCGAAAAATTTTTGCGGCACATTACTCCACAAAATAAGCTTTATTGCTTTAGCGAAAAAAAGTTTTTGGGGTTAGGTGCACTTTAAGATTATTTTCCGAAACACTCGCCGAATTAAGTCTTTTTTCCCCTATAAAGACAAACTCAACCGCTCCCTTAAGTCTAAAGTAGTTTATAAGGCTAGCTGCTGGGATTGTAATGATTACTATATTGGGAAAACAAAGCGTCGATTACATGACAGGAAAACGGAACATTTTAAAGCGCTGACGAATAACAGCCATTCTTCTGCCATTGCGGATCATATGGCCCAAACAGGCAACAGGATAAAATGGGATCACTTTGACATTTTAGCCACTGGACAGTCCGATATTCATTGTAAAATTAAGGAAGCCTTGCTCATTCGTGATTTAAAACCAGCGCTTAATGAAAATATTGGCAGTGAGAAACTTCTTCTCTACTAGCCATTTATATTTTTCCTAGCAGACTTAGGGACCGTTCATTTTTTATGGGGTAGGGGGGGCTGGTGGGATTGAGGGGGGGGCCATGAAAAAAAAAAACTGGTTTTAAAGGGGGGGCCAGCCAAAAAAATATTGTCTGTAAGGGGGGGTCACTCAAAAAATTACCCTAAAATGTTGTAATAACAGCATCTATGATGGTGCAAAATTTTCTACCAAAATGCTCTAAAATTTCATTTCTGAGGTTCTAAAAATCTAAAATTTCCCGGGGGAGCATGCCCCCTGGACCCCCCTAGTCTATAATGGATGGAACAATATGAATTCAAAACTACTTGAGAATGTTCACTCCCAACAACAAACAGTACCTTGTTTATCAAAGGAAAAGACAGATTACCATGGCCAGTGCACATGTAAATATTTAAAAGTTATTTCTACTATTTTCAATTTAAACTGCAGTAAATGAATCTACAAATGTTACAAAATGTTTGCCAGAATGGCGTAAAATAGAGTTTCTGAAGTTCTGAAATTCTAAATTTTCTCGGGGGAGAATGCCCCCGAACCCCCCTAGTTAGGGCACTTGTTGGGTTCAAAATAGTCAGAGTACACAAAGGACATATCCCAGAGGTGAAAACGGTGATTCAGAAAGAACTTATGGAAACTGCAGTTTTTGTGTTTAACTTATAAGGTAAACTTTACTTGATCATTCTTTTTGCTTTGCTTTTGACTTCTTTTCTTTGTTTTTTTTGGGGGGGGGGTCATCAAAAAAATTTAGGTTTA
>OZ026601.1:21932365-21982365 GCA_964020085.1 Micromussa lordhowensis
ACCGGTGTCTTGCTGACATGTGTTCTGTTGCAAATACCGTATGCTTATTACAGAAATGTTCCAGAACAAAAGATCAGCTAGGAGATTTTAAAAGAGACTTTTCAAGCCTTATTATATATTGTTCCTAGTCGACAGTCTGAGCTAGAATTTGAGGAAGTAATTTGCCCTCCACCCCATACTTCTCAAAATTGGAATAATTCAACTTGCACGTACACGACTTTCAAATCTTGTGCTTATTCTCGAGCATAGAAAACTTCTCGTAGACGACTTTTTGTTGTTAATTGAAAGTCGTCTACTTAACCAAGTGTTATGAGCTGTTCTGACTGTGATTTGTTTTGTAATGGAATGGTAATAATTGACTCAGCAATCTCAGTATGCTTTG
Source organism: Micromussa lordhowensis (assembly GCA_964020085.1). Taxonomy (NCBI): domain Eukaryota; kingdom Metazoa; phylum Cnidaria; class Anthozoa; order Scleractinia; family Lobophylliidae; genus Micromussa; species Micromussa lordhowensis. The sequence goes on from OZ026601.1 coordinate 21,932,748, forward strand.
TCAATCCATTCTTCATGAGCCCTCAGAGGCATCTATAACTACTTGTATTGTTTCTATCTCCAGTCTCCACATCCCTGTTGTCTCATTTGTCTGGTTCTTTTTCTTTAGAAATGTTTTTCTGTGGCTTTAAATCAATAATGAGACATTACTGTCCCTTGTTACTGCAATGCCTAGAGGTTTTGTTGTATTCTTTGATCACTGCATCTGGCTTGTTGGCTTTCAGGATATTGTTACTTTGTTTCCAGTGACTGTTGCTTGTTCGTGGTTATATTCTTTTGCCCAAACTTTAATCTTGTGCTGCAATTATTAGTCCTTTGGTATTTGCTTTTAGTGTATTTCATCTGAGCCATTGGCTGGTCTTCTTTTGGTCAAAATCTGGCTCCCTGGTTCTTTTTGGGATATATTTTGTTCTTTATTATAACATGATTATTACCAAACACTGGAAAAATTGATCACATCAGGTACGTCAAGTTAGTGCCTAAATTTCTTTTTGAAGAGAGAGTGGGGGTTTCTCTCTTTCTAATTCTTCCACATTTCCAGTACAGCACAGTCTCTGTCTTAACTAAGTACATATACATGCATGTCTAACCATATGATGGTTGTTTTGTAAGTAGTTTCTATATGAGGGTACAGTGACTTCCCTCAGCTTTTTTTTGTCCTGCTTTTGGATAGTGCATTCTTTGGGTGGTAAGCAAATTTTTTCTCTGTGTAGTTTTTTGACCTTGGTTACTTTCTAGTATATACCTGTAACATGGAAACTGTATGTGATAACAAGGGTAGCAAAAGTGTTGATGGCCTTGAACCTGCAGATGCACAGTCATTCCTTACCTTTTCCTTCATGGCATCATGTTGCATTCCATCACCTTGCAAGGTATTTTTAAGTGCCCTTCTCCTTTCGGTTGAGTTCTGTAATGCAGGTGTCAAGGTCTATTTGTATATCTGATGTTTCTGTTGATGAACCTCTTCACTATCACAGCAGCTTTCGCATGTTTGTCTAATCAAAGTTCCGTTGCGATGACGGTTAGTTACATTACACTTGCTTGCAAAGTAGTTTAACTTCATGTAAGCTGTTTCATTCAACTATTTTGGGAATGAAATATATGTTGTTGATGGCCTACATGTAGTTCCCCGTGCATCCCCACAGCTCAGCGGTTAGAGCACCCAACCAGTACACTGTATCTGGGAGGACATGATCATGACTTGAAGTCTCTTTCTCCCACACTTGTGACACGATGAACATTTCCTTTTTTTATCAAAAATAAAATTTGTTGCCTTGTGTTCCTTCTTCTGTTCCTCTTTCTATGGAAATCACATACTATATACTCTTACTATTACTTGATAAGAATCAAGATTATTTATGTCAAATCATTTCAAACACACAATAGTTAAAAAGAAGCAGTCTGAATCTAAGCCTTAGGAACTTCGATTCTGAAACCCTGCAACCCTGTAAGTGATGACAAATCTGCAACCTCCCAAAAATTTGGGAACTTATTGCACAACACTGTTAAGTTACATACATGTATATGGTGTGTGGAACTGATAGTTACAGTAAATATTGAAAATGGTATATTGTATTGGTGCATACAAAATGTACTGCTACAGTGTACATGTTTGGTTTCGTGTAAATGTTGTCATTTTTTAATTTATTCACATAACTGTATAGTGTAATTTCCGATTGTTTTTGGAGCCTGCTGATTATTGGAAGCATTTTTTCCTCTCTTGGTAAAATTTAACTGTATAACAGTCTATAATGTTTCTTTTGTTTATTCACTCATGGCTTCCTCGTCTTCCTCTATGTGTGAATGGTAAAGTGTTAGAAAAAAACTTTAATTCCAGCTTGCCTAGGACAAATAGCTCTCAAATTTTGCTTACCCTGGGCAATTCCTAGTTTGCTCTTTTAAGGATTTAGTTGAGAGGTGGCTTGCCTATTGGGCAGGCGAGAATGAAAAGTTACTTGCCCAAGAAGAGAACTCCCTAATGTCAATTTTTTACTGCTGTTTTTACTTTTAGACTGCATGATAGCTTCCTAGATCATTGTTTTGTCTACTATGTTGCTGCTTTTACACTTACCTAATAATATAATAAAACAGTTATTTATGATAATGGCAAAAATAACCACGCACAAAGAAATGAGAGTGATAAGAGTGGTACCATGATGAAAATATACTAAAATGAAAAATTGAAAAAAACATTGTCAAAAAAAAAAGTAAAAACCAAGAGCGATATGACACAGTGGTTTTCTGGGAAACTTGCAAACTAATTAACAATTTGCATTTTTTTGCACGGTGGGCATGCCTTAAAGCGGTTTACAAGATCAAAATCTGGGCTGTGTGACTTACCTACTACTTTAACTATGATAATGGAGAAACTGCAGGATTGCTTGCATTGTCTGTAAATGAAAATTTCTATTTGTTTTCTAACTTAGCTACCTTAGGAAGGCATGGATAGTTTCCATGTTTTTCTAATTCACACTTTTGGGCAGCTGACTTGTGATCATTTGAATGTCATGGGGAAACAATCTTGAATGTTCATACAAGTAGTTATGCACATGCTTCTTCAGTCTTCCCATTATTCCATGAAGTTGTGTCGTTTATCGTTTATACTTTTCATCTGACAATGTTTTTCAATCAGGTGTATATTGTTTGTGTTTTTTCCTTATGCAGTGTATGTTAGTTTTGAAATTTAATGCAAACAAGTCTTGTCCAAGCCATTTAAATGCAACAATACTTTCACAGTTAATTATACTGTGAAAATTTTGTTAATAATAAGTTTAATTATCTATGAAGGAAAGAGAATTTTTATACCTAATTTCAGCATTTCTTTCAGCGATTTATGCGGTTTTTCGGTATATCTGGAAGCCATTCCAATATTGCACAGGGTACTAGGGCTAGTTTCAAATTTTAACCAATCAATAAACTGACACCACCACATGAAAAATTATGTTAAGAGTAGTCATTTGACCAATTTTGATGCTTTTAGGGTGAACAGAGACCAAGTTACGGACCTTGAAACATGGTTCACAATCCTTACAAACATCTATGATTTTGAGACGGCGTCCCCCAAACCATATAAACTCTTAAAATTTATAATGATTTCTGTAATACTCTTAAAAATGGTTAGATATATGTGGTTTCCATCTCAGCTTCTTTCAAATGGTTGGTGAATGAAGGGATTTCACAGTTGTCACAAAACTGATAAAAACATTTCAAGAGTTTATAGGTTTTGGGGCACGCTGTCCCAAATAACATTAAGTTTATCAATTGGACAAAATTTGAGACTTGCCCCAGTTCCCTGCACAATTTTGGAATGACTTATAATGCAGTCTATTTTTAGACCTAGCTCTCTTCGCTATTGCGAAAAGTGGTGTTGCATTATTTGAAATGATGAAATAACAGCATAATAGATCAAAAGCCCTAAGTGTCTGTCCTAAGGGTGTGTTTCTTCAAGAAAACAAGGTAAAACTTTGCTATACATTTTCACCACTTCGGCTAGCTCAGTGTCACATGGCTCACTGGTAAAATACTTCAATAGGAGTTCCTGTATGTTCACGTAGATTTTGAAGTCTTCTTGCTCAAATCTTGTGCCGATGCATTGCGTTACAGTATCTATCGCATTAAAGTAGATTCGTCTGTAATGGTCTTTGGGAGTTTTAGGAAAGTGGTGGGTGTCCTGTTCTCCAACTTCGTGCATGATTGCTGCTTTTCTCTTCCTGGCTAACTTAGGATCCTCAATGGTTTGAATCTCTGTAGTTTTAATGGCAAAGCCTGTCCTGCTAAGTATCGGATGTTGGACAGGATTGTGAGCAAAATCTTTCTATTCCTGCTCTTTTCTAATGCATGTCGTTCAGAAAGCAAATCGCCAATATCACCTATTACTGTTGAGGGTGCCGTGACATATCTTGCAACTGCCTCCATATGGGAATCAGACGATTTGTGCTTTTGAAATCCTTTCTTTTTCTCCATCGCATTTTTCCAGTTGGAAAATCCATTTTTCGTAAAAGCTGGGTCTGCATAAGATGAAGTTAGCATTCCGCTCTGAACTGCTTTCAAGCAAGTATGTATGGCAATAAGCTGCATCTCTTCAGTTCTTTCGTCATAATGCAACCACATACATCGTTCAAACCATGCTGTTTGAAATGATCTTTTTGTTGGATTCTTACTCCTGAAGGTCTTTGCCCGGAATTTAAAATTCTTCGGCTGGTATGGACTATCCGATACTTTTACAAAGACTGGAGGGCTGAGTTATCTCTTTGTCGCTTCCTGTCTGCCAGCTATTGATGTCGATGGCTCCAAATCATTTCCTGGTTGTTCTTTGCTTCGGATTGTTTCTTCGACTACACCACTCTCTGGGTCACTAGTGCATGGTTTTACCCTCGATAAAAGTGTTCCCTGCTTGTTTTCGACTTGTTTGGATTTCTTTTTCGGCAGCTCTTGCGAAGACATTGTAAGAGTTTCAATATAAACGCGCAAAAACCTATGTTTTACTCTAGTACAGTTGTATATTTTACACTGGTGGAGCTCTTAGGAAACCAATAAAGTTCAAGAGGTCAAGTTCAGGGATTATTGGTGCATTTCGATCCATTTTGTTCCTGTCTATTTTGATGCTTAATAAGCCGATATTTCAAAGCTGTTGGCTGTTTTTGGCAGAGTGAAGATACAATTTCGTTCCTTTTACACAATTCCAAATTGCATAGAAGAACAAGAGTACATAATCTTTCAATGCTTTGAAACGGTAGCTTCTGATTGACAGCTGTCTATTTGAGTAGCAAAATTCCACTTTTGTAGCAGAAATTAATTCAAGTCTGAAAATTCCTTGGGGGGCTCGAGCCTGCATTCTTCACCATCTACAGGTATATTACGAACTCACAATGTGACCAGCTCCCAGTTGGCTTGATAGCTCAGGTGGTAGAGCACTGCACCGGTATCGCAGAGGTCATGGGTTTGAATCCCATTCAAGCTTGAACTTTTTTTCAGGCTTTAATTTCATAACATGCTATAGTTGTGTATATAACTGCAATGATTAATCATGTCTTGATATCTTTCATATATTCCCTTGTATAGACCCATTTCAGTTAATTCCCAATCTGGAGGACAAAACAATAAGATTGTTTTGCATTTGAAAGGTTTTGTTTCTCTCAGGGGAGAAAACAGCCATTGTTTGTCCTCCAGATTGGGAATTACTGAAATGGGTCTATAAAACAAATTGGAAAGACACATTTTCTCAGCTGTTTTATTAGCCTTGCATCTTTTGTTTATTGTCTTTTGCTGATCCCAATATTCACAAAGATCTCACTTTAATTTGCCTTGACTTCCTCTCGTGCTCCTTGAATGGCTAGATAACTTGAATATTAACCAAACCTTGTTTTTGTCTGTGCAGCTTCGTGCAAAGACAATATGGATGACGTTCACTCTTACTGGAAAGAATATTTCAAGGTCTTTCACATCGTCTTAAAGAAGGTTTGCAAATTTTATCTGTTGCTTTCAAGAGTAGATGTTTTTGGAGATATTTTCGACTTCTTTTGACAAGATCTAACAAGTGATTATATCAAGCAGACAACTGATTTCCTTCGGTTTCTTTGTCACGTCAATGAGTATAGGTATCCACCAGAGAGTGATTTATCCTGTGTACAGTGTTATCCACCCTTTGAACAACTGGGTCTGTTTGGAGAGGGACACTGCACATGTAAGAGTCTTTCCCGAGAACGCTGTAGTCCGAAAGGCGCTACTTGATTTGCTCTTCTTGATTTGGAATGTCTTGCTCAGTCTGGCCGTGGTGCATGGACACGTCTTTGCGGCGCTGAGTTGTTGAGCAGGAAACTTTACCCTAAGAGTCTTTCTCTCGACCCAACAGAGAAATAGGTAACAGCAAATTATTCTGGGCAGTGTTAGAGGCTTTCTGAGACAGACTCTTGGCGTTCTGTTCTATTCAGTCATGCTGCAGACCATAGGGATAATTGCTTGCGGGGATAAGCATCAGGTCTTCCTTCTTCACTTAGTTGATGGTTATGACTTGAAGAGTAGGGCGTCGATTCTCATCCCTTTTCTTCTTTTTTTTTTTACAGAAAAACGGCCGTTGTCGACTAGAGTACGGATCACCGCTGCCTAACCTCCAATCTAAGATTCCCGACACTGTAAGGTGCAAGTTGATGCTACTATTGGACGTTGAATTGCAATTTACAAGCGACTGGAGGGACCTTGCCGAACGACTGGGAGCTACTAGCGAAGATATAAGGTTCTTGGAAAGCCGCAAGGATTACCACGAGTCTCCAACTCAACACATCATGAACGTGGTTGAAATGATGAAGATGCCCCTTACTAGTCTAAGGGATATTTTTGTTGAACTTGGCCGCGACGATATTGTACGGATGTTAAATTTGGAGATCGCTTCCGAATTTGCAAGACGGCCGTTGTCGAATTCAAGGGACCCCCCTTAGTTGACATTGACTCAGTTGTTGATCATATGCTATAATACTACTCGGATCGTGTTTCGGCGAGGAGACTAATGACCAGTGCTTAGAGCTGTTGGTTACGCTTATTGGAATTAAGACCAAGTTGCGCAGAGAACACATAATGACTCGTTCTGGAATAGTTTAGATGTCGTTATTGTACAGTTATTGTTATCGAACAGTGAAGGACATTAACCAATGTTTTTGGTCCATTGGTTGAGGTGGGGGTGTGCGGAATTCAGGAGACCCCCATTAGCTGACATTGATTCAGTTGTTGATCATATGCTATAATACTACACGGATCGTGTTTCCACGAGGAGACTACTAACCAGTGCTTAGAGCTGTGTTAGTTAAGCTGATTGGAATTAAAGACAAAGTTGTGTAGGGAACACATAATGACTCAGTTGCGGAATAGTTTAGATGTCGTTATTGTAAAGTTATTGTTATCAAACAGTGAAAGACATTAACCAATGTTTTTGGTCCATTGGTTAAAGTGGGGGCGTGCGGAATTCAGGGGATCCCCCCCTTTAGTTGATCGTGTTTCGGTGAGGAGACTACTAACCAGTGCTGAGAGCTGTTGGTTAAAGTGCCCATGTCGTCAAATTTTTTATTTTCTTATCCGATTCTATATATCACCCAATGAACTACTGTGAAAGTAAAATTCGATTTGGATAAAATGCAATCTTTTTTAGAAGTTTTAAAATCGTTCAATTTGCCGCCATTTTGGTCCACCATTCGCACCAGTCTTCCCTTCGTTTTGAATAAGTTGTGACGTAGATTAAGGAACACGTGACTTCAGGCTTAACTCATCTCGCTTGTTTTACCTCTGTAAATGTAAGTTAGTAGCTCATACAAAATGCTGGAAAGGAGCATTTTGCATGGACTACGAAGCTAAATTTACAGAAGTAAAACAAGCGAGATAAGTCAAGCCTGAACTCACACGTTCCTTAATCTACGTCACAATTCTGAGCATGTCGATGCTGTGATCAGCGACATGGGTCGACCGCAAGAAAATAGGATTTTCAGGTTTTTAAAACTTCATAAAAAATTGCTTTTTATCCAAATCGAAAAAACTTTTTCGCAGAAGTTCATTGCATGAAACATAGAATCAGATGGGAAAATAAAAATTTTGATGACATGGGCACTTTAAGCTGATTGGAATTCAAGACAAAGTTGCGTAGGGAACACAATGACTCTGTTGCGGAATAGATGTCGTTATTGTACACTTATTGTTATCGAACATTGAAGGACAATAACCAATGTTTTCGGTCCATTGGTTGAGGTGGGGGTGTGCGGAATTCCACTGGGTTATAAGGTGCCCATGAACGTCATAGATGTAGTCGATCACATCATTTGTGATCAACTCAACACATCATTAACATGGTTGAAACGATGAAGATGCCCCTTACTAGTCTAAGGGATATTTTTGTTGAACTTGGCCGCGACGATATTGTACGGATGTTAAATTTGGAGATCGCTTCCGAATTTGCAAGACGGCCGTTGTCGAATTCAAGGGACCCCCCTTAGTTGACATTGACTCAGTTGTTGATCATATGCTATAATACTACTCGGATCGTGTTTCGGCGAGGAGACTAATGACCAGTGCTTAGAGCTGTTGGTTACGTTTATTGGAATTAAGACCAAGTTGCGCAGAGAACACATAATGACTCGTTCCGGAATAGTTTAGATGTCGTTATTGTACAGTTATTGTTATCGAACAGTGAAGGACATTAACCAATGTTTTTGGTCCATTGGTTGAGGTGGGGGTGTGCGGAATTCAGGAGACCCCCATTAGCTGACATTGATTCAGTTGTTGATCATATGCTATAATACTACACGGATCGTGTTTCCACGAGGAGACTACTAATCAGTGCTTAGAGCTGTGTTAGTTAAGCTGATTGGAATTAAAGACAAAGCTGTGTAGGGAACACATAATGACTCAGTTGCGGAATAGTTTAGATGTCGTTATTGTAAAGTTATTGTTATCAAACAGTGAAAGACATTAACCAATGTTTTTGGTCCATTGGTTAAAGTGGGGGCGTGCGGAATTCAGGGGATCCCCCCCTTTAGTTGATCGTGTTTCGGTGAGGAGACTACTAACCAGTGCTGAGAGCTGTTGGTTAAGCTGATTGGAATTCAAGACAAAGTTGCGTAGGGAACACATAATGACTCTGTTGCGGAATAGATGTCGTTATTGTACACTTATTGTTATCGAACATTGAAGGACAATAACCAATGTTTTCGGTCCATTGGTTGAGGTGGGGGTGTGCGGAATTCATGGGACCCCCTCAGTTGACATTGACTCAGTAGTTGATCATATGCTACAATACTACTCGGATCGTGTTGCGGTGCGCATGTTTTCGTTGCGTTTGAGAGATTCTGGACTATCCTAATTTAACTTGGTCGGAATCGCTAAAGCTACCTATTGTGAGGCGGAAAACGGAATAAATTCATTACATGGTCCTTCGGAACCGGATTTTGGGACAATAATGGCTAAAGCACTCAAGAAACAAAGAAAGATCCGCGGAGGTCATCGAGCACATATCAAGAAACTCCTCGCGCAACTTGAGGATTCGCATCAAAAGATTATACTCAGGGAAAAGCTCCACACCTGAAAGTCTCGATAGCAAGATTTTGGAACTCGTAGATGATGAAAGTCCCTTTCTATTGAATGCAACTCTCTTCAAGCACATCACTTGCTATGAAAGGGACGACCCTGCATTTGTCAATCAGATGCTTCGCTCGTATGTAGATGATCTGAGTTGAAGCCTTGAGGATGTGGACAAGGCGTACCAACTCTACTCAAGAGAGAGAGTGGCGCAACGAGGATTTAACTTGCGCAAATGGCTCACCAACTAAAAAACCCTTAATGGAAAAGATCAAGGAAATGGAATCTCAGAGGCAATTCAGTATCGAAGCAGAAAGGGGGAGTGAGCTCAATGGAGATGATGAAACATGCATTAGAATCATGGTTGGATGCCTCGAAGAGAGGGATGTCAACACTGAACAGAAGGTCCTGGGAACTAATTGGAACTATTTCACTGATGAGTTTTTGTTCAAGTTTCAGACACATGTGGAAAGCGCACAAGGTCTAAAGCCCATAAGCGGAACATACTCAGAGCGATAGCAAGTTTCTATGATCCTATGGGCTTGATCTCATCAATTAGTGTACAAATGAAGATTGTTCTGCAAGGCAAACTACCCCTGGGATGAAGAACTTGACTCAGAACTGAAAACTCTTTATTATTAAGTTAATCTCCGGTGAATGTGATTCAGATATGTCACTTCCGAGCCTGACACTAAGGAACTTGTGTATGAACTGGAGGCTCTCGGTGACGGCTCATCCTCAGCCTATGCAGCGGTAGTCTACTTGGTAATCAAATCCCGAATCACTACTCAAGACCGATTGATTCCATCAAAAACTCGTGTTGCCCCACTAAAGAAGCACACCATTCCGAGGTTGGAGCTCTCGGTGGCATTAATACTAGCAAGGTTGACTGCACCGATCAAGACTACACTGCAACAGTGTCTCGTCATCAGCCGTGTCCGCTGCTGGAGAGACTCAAAGAATGTTCTGTATTTGGTAGATGAATTTGAAATGATTCAGCCACCACCAGAATGTGTGAAGAAAATTAAAGTACAAGCAGTAAGAGATCTGGAGGAAAGCAACTCTACAACTGCGTAGTGTGCAGAAGACATGAACGGTACCCCTTTGCAAGCACAGGAGTAGACTTTGCTGGACCGCTATATGCAAAAGCAGTCTTCGGAAAGGAAATTCAACTCAGTAAAGTGTACATTTGTTTATTCACCGGTGGAAGTACAAGAGCCATACATTTGAGCTCACTCCGAGTCTTACGACCCAGGCGTTCATTCGATGGAACGGAGAGGAATTCCAAAACTTATCATATCTGATAACGCGAAGACGTTCAAGGCGGCTTCTACTCAACTAACAAAGATCTTCAATGACTCTGACGTCATGTCTTTCCTTTTGGAAAGGAAAAATCCATTGAAAGTTTAATCTGGAGAAAGTCCCATGGTGTTGGGGGGGGGGGGGGGTTGAACGGACGATCAAGAGTACCAAACGTTGTCTGAAGAAAACACTTGGAAAGGCTCGCCTGACATATGAGGAGCTCTTGACTGTTCCAACTGAAGTGGAACGCATACTGAACTCCAGGCCACTAACCTATCTGTATCCAGACGATGTGGAGGAGCCTTTAACATCATCTCGTTTAATGAGTGGAAGACGGTTGCTGTCACTGCCAGAAGTGGAGCAGACAACTTCAGTACTCGTGAAACAGTCACTAGAAGAGGTAGATATTTACAGAGATTAATGGATCACCTTTGGAATCGATGGAGAGGGGAGTACATCCCAGCATCTCACAGGCTGGAGTTAGATTTCGCAGGCCAGACACTGCAGATAGGTGATGTAGTCAGTGTATATGATTAGTCTCTTCCCCATACGAAATGGAGAATGGGAGTCGTTCACGAGCTGATTAAGGGAGTCGACAAGAAGAAGAGGGGAGCAGTCGTCTGCATTGCTGAGAAGGGAAAGAGTTCATATTTACGGCGTCCTCTGCAGCGCTTGTTTCCCCTTGAAATTCTAGATGATGTTAAGAAGGAACCAGAGAACGTCACTGAAGACGTCACCTGTGTGAAAGAAGGGGACCCGGAACCCGGAACCCTGACAGAAATGCCTTTGCGACCATGGAGACGGGCAGCGCATGCCGGTGTAGAAAGGAGGAGACTACTAACCAGTGCTTAGAGCTGTTGGTTAAGCTGATTGCAATTAAAGACAAAGTTGCATAGAGAACACATAATGACTCTGTTGCGGAATAGTTTAGTCGTTATTGTACACTTATTGTTATCGAACAGTGTAGGACATTAACCAATGTTTTCGGTCCATTGGTTGAAGTGGGGGTGTGCGGAATACAGGGGACCCCCCTTAGTTGACATTGACTCAGTTGTTGATCACATGCTGTAATACTACTCGGATCGTGTTTCGGCGAGGAGACTAGTAACCAGTGCTTAGAGCTGTTGGTTAAGCTGATTGGAATTGAAGACCAAGTTGCGTAGAGAACACATAACTATTCGTTCCGGAAGAGTTTGGATATGGTTATTGTACACTTATTGTTATCGAACAGCGAAGAACATTAAGCAATGTTTTTGGTCCACTGGTTAAGGTTGGGGTGTGCGGTATTCAGGGGACCCCCCTTAGTTGATATTGACTCAGTTGTTGATCATATGTTGTAATACTACTTGGATCGTGTTTCGGTGTGCATGTTTTCGTTTGAGAGATCTGGACTATTCTAATTTAACTCGGTCGGAATCGTTTCAGCTACCTATTGTGAGTCTGAAAACGGAATAAATTCATTACACGTACGGTTTTCGACTGCCAATCGAAGGTTCGTGAAACTGTAAAGTGCAATTCGATGGTACTACTGTACGGGCAATCGTTATTTGCAAGCGAACTGAGGGATCTCGTCGAATGTCTCCGAGCTAGTAACGAGGGTACGAAGTTGTTAGAAAGCCACGAAGATTGCTACGACTGTCCAACCTGACAAGCCATTAACGTCATTTACTTCTTTTACTAGTGTAAGAAATAATCTTATTGATCCTGGCCGTGACGTTCTCGTAGAGAAGCTACATTTAGAGATCAGTTCCTTTAGAGTGAGCGAAAAAGGTTAAAAAGCTGCCGTACAGTCCTTCAGCAGAATTTTAAAGTATTTAAGTCTGCCTAGCTAAACTAACAATTATATAGTATTATCAGAAGTATAAAAACATATTATATTACTAAAGCTGCTTTTCAAGGATGCCGTGTCTCATTCAAAGCTGTAATGACGCAGTTTACGTTTAAATTCGCTTAAAGAAACTTTAGATCGGAGCTCATGAGAAAGGCTGTTCTACAACATAGCACCCCTGCAGAAAAAACTTCTCTTTAAATAATTGGTGCGGGGCTGTGGAAGAGCTAATTTATTCTCAGAATTCCTCAGTCGATACGAAGTAATATTATTTGGAGATACGAATCGAGCCTCGTCCTGAGGTCTTTTGTGTTAGGCTTAATTTTAATATATCGAAATTGGTCTATTAAGTTGCCGTTGTACAAAGGTAACTGTTGTGCAAAACAGTTCAGAGGAGTAAAATGTCTGCATCGAAGCACAGCAGGAATGAAAACGTCTGGCTGCTGCATGTAGGTGGCTTTTGGAATGGGATCAATGTGATATTAAATAAATAACGCATACAGCGACGGTCCGTTTTTCTGAATTCGCCAGCGCTTTAACTTCTCTCTTTTAACGCCGCGGTGTCTCACGTTCGATGTCGGTTGACAGTAGGCTGATGTATCGATCTCTATTTTATGGTTGGCTGTTGGTAGCATGTCGATGACTTGTTGGTGATGCATCACTGCAGTAAATTATATTCATCTCCAGTATGCGAGCCTGCATGGCCATACCTACATCCGGCAAAGCAAAATAATCCGACTAGTCTGTGCGGAATTGTACAGACAGAACCTAGTTTATCGTTCGTTGGTGGAAGCAGGACCAGTGCCCGAGGAAAACTCCTATATAAGAAGGCCGCTAGTGTTTGTCGGGAAAATATGATCCCCTAGAGGTACCAAGATGCTGTGTTGTGGGCGTGCCTTGTTTTTTTGCTTATCGGAATTAGTTGACCTATATTGATTTTTATAGAACCTTAACATTCATTTAGCGTTTAGTAAGTCTTCATTGATTTGGGGTTAGCGTCCTATGTGATGTTTGAAACTTTCCAACAGTGCTCTGTTTATAGTGTTTTTTTTTTTGAGGTTCGGATTTTACACCTTCGTTGTACCATCTAGCTTTGTTTCTTGTAAGAGATCCTTATGTTATCACATACTGGACTTGCATGGCTAGACACAACAATACATTGACGGGAAATACGACATGTATTTGCAGTTTGCTTTCTACGCGCAGTAGATTACTTATTTCGCCACGTTCGTTGAGGTTAAATGGACCAAAACCTGCGAGGAGGTGATTTGGTTTGGAATAGGCCTTTTGCAACAAACGATCACATGGTACAAAATCCGCCATACTGGAGGGCAAGCTCATTATTATTTCCGCACTGGGACGTTAAAACAAAGAGACCTCAACCAGTCAAGCTTGACTGGCCTTTGTTTTAATGTTCCAGTGCGGGAATAATAATGAGCTTGCCCTCCAGTATGGCGGATTTTGTACCATGTGATCGTTTGTTGCAAAAGGCCTATTCCACGCTTTATGCGAGGAATTCCAAACTAAAGAGCCAGCTTGCTTGGACAATCTTTATTATGACCGCAAGACCTACATTCTTTGCCCTTTTTAGGCTTTCGTGTGTTCTAAGTAATTAGTCGGTGATATCGCCAGATGCCGGTTATCTCTAGGCTGGTACTAATCGATATTTATTATATAGACACGGATGTTTTACTGAAAAATATACCACTAGTAAAATTCATAAAAAATACATCCAGGACCCGACTGGTTTATTTTCCATAATCTCACACGTGAGTTTATCGATGATTTCATTGATATCAAGTTTGTCTCTTAAATTGTACTTAAATTCGTTGGTGTATCATCGAAACATCTTCGGGTCTTCCTCGAAAGTCTTCGGCAATCCTCGGAAATCTTCGGGCATCTTGGGAAATTTTCGGAAATTCTCGGAAAATGTTCGGGAGCGTTCGTCCTGCCTTCGGAACAATTTTGAAATTTCTTCGGAAATCTTCGGAAGGTGGTCGGAAATTTTCGGAAGGTGGTCGGAAATCTTCGGGAAATCATCAAAACGCCGTCATTAGCATGTCTATATAATAAAAAGAACATTACACGGCGGCTTGAAGATATGAATTTTATTTTCTCCTGGCAAAAAACAATATTTTACTCACTCGCTGTGCTCGTTCGTAAAATATTGTTTTGCCATTTGAAAATGAAATTCATATCTTCGCGCCCCCGTGTAATATCCTCTATATAAATCACTGAAATGAAACTAATGATGCGTGACACTGTGACGATAAACTAAAATGTGGGGCGAAAGGCTCATTTAGCTGAACGTTTTGGTGAACGTTTCGGGCTTCGCCATTCTTCTTTCACCTACTGAAGGAGGGCTAAACCAACTACTAGTTGACACTTTCAAGAGCCTTCAGTCTCATATTTAGTTTATGAATTACTAGCTCTTAACTTCAGATGGGTGTCGAAATGCATGGACATTAGACAAGCTCATTTTCTCTTGGTATGGACTATCCGTCTTACTAGATAGTTCGCAGGGACTATAGATAGATAGCCAGTCAGTTTATTGTAATTAATCTCGACACAAAAGTCGACAGCCTGGCGAATGGCGATCAACCTCATTAAATTTTCAAAGATCACAAAAGAAGCACTGAACGTGTTAGCCTCGATCCCCTTGATTCTATCTCGTCATCACTGCCCAGGGATCCCATGAGATAGCTAGGCGCATGCGCATAATCAGTGCTTTTGGCGCGCGAAATCAGTTTTGCAGCTTTAGATTTGCGGATAGAAATTTCGCTTGTTTTTTAGCCTATTACACTATTTTCTCAGGAAAATAGTTGGCCAGTCGATTTCTTACATAGGCAGCTATGTCGGCTACGACGGAAGATAGCTCAACAACACCTTCGGGCTCAGAACTCCGGGAGTTTGTTCCGGACGGCAGCAACAGCTTGGCGGTCGTCCTCCAAAATCTTACCACCACGTTGTCTCAGTTAAGCGAGGCTTCTCAGGCACAAACAGCAGCATTGGCGGACCTAAAGGAAGATCTCCTCCTCCAAGATGATACAGCTGGGCAAAATCCCGACAGACCAGCCGATTCACTGGACATCACTCAGATCACAGCAGTAGTGAATGACTGCACGCGCGATTCAGGCGCGAACACAAACGCAACAAACAACATGGCTTCTGACACTCGCTCCGACTCGGAGCCTCAGGGCCATAACAGCATAGTAGATAGCCTGACCCAGGCTTACCTACCCAACACAAAAACATCCCCGGCCATCGAGGGAAAGATTGCCACCCTCGTCGACAACATGCTCACTGGTGGCCTCTCTACCGACACGGTCAAAGAGAGCGCCGACAAATATTCTCCACCGGAGAATGTCAAACGTCTTAACCTCACCAGTGTCAATGAAGAGGTGTGGGATTTGCTCCACCGTCGGAGTCGAACGGTGGATTTAGCATTCCAAAAAGTACAGGAGCTTTTGTTGCCTGGCTTATCTGCGCTGTGTACTTTGAGTGGCAAGCTTGTTAGCTCCATTCAATCTGGCGACACGCCAAATACGAGAGAAACTCTCACGGTTATCATGGATAGCATTGCTTTATTGTGCAATACGCACCACAAATTGAACATGAAGAGACGGGAATTAATTAAACCCGAGTTAAATCCACCTTACACTCGACTCTGCAAGGAAGAGATTAAAACAACATCTAAGTTGTTTGGAGATGATCTCTCTAAACATTTAAAAGATATGGCGGAACTGAAAAAAGCGGGGATACAGATGCAAAAAACCTCCAGTACCAGCACATCATCCCAGGGCTACAAGGCTCCTAAACAAAGGTTTAACAGACCACATTTTGCAAAGCCATATGCCAGGGCACGTGGGCAATTCGCCACACAGAAGGCACATTCCCAAAGGCATTTTTTAGCCAACAGCCGGGCACCAAGGGGTGCCCACACCAAACAACACACTCCAATCCGGAAGGACCAATGAAAGACAAGGTGAGAGAAAAAGCCTCATCTACTGTGGATGCAGAATTGCTATCCCAACTGGTCCTTAACTTTAGAGCAGGCTGTGTTAAGGAGCACATAATTAACTGGAAAGCAATCACTACTGATCCAGTTATTCTTGATGCCATCCAGCATCATAACATAGAGTTTGAGGGGTTTTGTAGACCTGTGCAAACTACCCAACCCAGACAAATTATTTTTTCGTCTGCGGACAAAGACATCATAAACCTTGAAATAGCCAAACTCCTCAATAAAGGGGTTATAGAACCATCTAAGCCGAGTGATGGAGATTTTATCTCTACCATATTTGTAAGACCCAAAAAGGATGGTAGCCATAGGCTTATTTTGAACTTAAAACCCCTCAACGAGTTTGTGGCATATTATCATTTCAAAATGGATACCATCCATGCCGCCCTCAAACTCATGCGACCAGGATGCTTTATGGCATCAGTGGATCTTAAGGATGCGTATTATTCTATCCCTATTTCAGTAGAGGATCGTAATTTTCTCAAGTTTGAATGGCAAGGCAATTATTTTCGATTTACCTGCCTTCCAAATGGGTTAGCATCTGCCCCACGATTATTTACCAAAGTGTTGAAGCCAATCTATGCTCACCTCAGATCCCTAGGGCACTTCTGCATGGGACACATTGATGACTCTTTTCTCATGGGTCACACCTATACTTCCTGCGAGGAAAACATTTGGGAGACAACAAATATGTTTCTCAAATTAGGGTTTGTCATCCACCCTACAAAGTCAGTGCTCATTCCCACGCAAGAATTGGAGTTTCTTGGATTTTTGCTGAATAGCAACTCAATGACTATACGCCTTCCACCCAGGAAAGCTATCACCGTTGAACAGGCCTGTGAGAACCTCCTAAATCAGAGCAATCCTACTGTCAGGGAGGTTGCTCGGGTCATAGGGCTGTTAGTATCCAGTCTTCCTGGAGTGCAGTTTGGCGAGTTGCACTACAGACATTTAGAACGAAATAAGATTTCAGCTTTAAAAATTAACAAGGGTGATTATGATGCACTCATGAGCTTGAGTGCAAAGGCCAGATCAGAATTGCACTGGTGGGTGATCAACGTGAATACAGCATTTAAAAATATAATGCAAACCAACCCTGACTTAACCCTCACTACTGATGCCTCTAACACAGGGTGGGGGGCAACGTGTAAAGAACAGCAGACTGGAGGGCTTTGGAGTACTAAAGAACACTGTTTCCACATCAATTATTTAGAAATGAAAGCAGTTTTGTTTGGCCTGCAGTCTTTGTGCAGTGACTTAACAGATAAACACATAAGGATCCAGTCAGATAACACTACTACAGTGTCATACATCAATGCTATGGGAGGCATGAAGTCAAATGACTGCAATGACATGGCATTGCAGATTTGGCAGTGGGCTAATAGTAGGAATATTTGGCTTAGCTCATGCCACCTTCCAGGCGTTGATAACGTAGTTGCTGACCATGAATCCAGGAATTTTGATGGCTCCACAGAATGGTCCCTAAATACGAAAGTGTTTGAAGATATAAGCAATAAATGGGGCCCTTTCCAAATTGACCTGTTTGCATCCAGGTTAAATTATAAGGTTCAGGACTATGTTTCGTGGAAGCCAGATCCTGGAGCAAAGTTTGTGAACGCTTTTCATATGAATTGGGCTAACTCATATTTCTACTGTTTTCCTCCATTCAGTGTAATTGCCTCATGCCTGCAGAAAATAGAATTCCACGAGGCAACAGGAGTGATACTGATCCCTCTTTGGCAAACCCAACCATGGTTCACAACACTGTTACACCTTCTGATAGACAGACCTCTCCTTCTCCCCCAATCCAACAATCTACTAACACAACCTCACAGCGGGGCTCTACACCCCTTACGAAAGCGACTTCGCCTGTTGGCTTGCAGAGTCTCCGGCAAGGCTTCCTCCAGAGCAACTTTTCAGGGAAAGCTACAGAAATTATCTTGCAATCCTGGTCCGTTGGAACACAAAAGCAATACCAACCGTACCTCAGGCGATGGTTTCAGTTTTGTGGTGAACAACAAGTTTCTCCCTATAGCCCATCTGTGACCACTGTGCTGGATTTTTTAGTTCGACTTCATGAACAAGGTTTAACGTACACCACACTCAATACAGCCAGAAGTGCTATATCAGCACTCACCGTATCTTCAGACAGGACACCTATTGGGAGCCACCCGATAGTATCAAGATTCATGAAAGGGATCTATAAATGTACACCACCTATGCCTCGATATCAATCCACTTGGGATGTGCAGCCAGTTTTGTCATATCTTTCAGGATTAAGCCCTATGGAGAAGTTAGATCTCAAGACACTGACTCTGAAAGTAACAATGCTAGTTGCCCTGGTCTCAGCACAGAGGAGCCAGACTTTGCATATGCTTAATATTAACTTCATGAAAGATACATCTTCATGTTTTGAGTTTGTGTTACCCGCTCACATTAAACAGAGTAGGCCTGGCTATCAGCCACCGTCAGTGATGTTGCATGCATACCCTCATGACAAGTCCCTCTGTGTTTATTCATACCTAATGGAATACCTTAAACGAACCCAGCCCTTGAGAGGAAAAGAAACTCAGCTATTTCTTAGCTTCACCAGACCGCACAGAGCAATTTCAAAGGAAACTTTGTCAAGATGGATTCGAACTGTTATGTCCTCTGCTGGAATTGATGTTGCATCATTCAAACCACACAGCACTCGGTCTGCCTCCACTTCCAAAGCCAAGGCAGCATGTATTCCAATGGACGAGATTTTGCGCACGGCAGGGTGGTCCTCGTCTAGATCTTTTGATCGATTCTACGATAAACCAGTTCAATCCACAACCTTTGCATCAGCAGTACTAAATATTGAGTAACTTCTAATGAAGTCCTGTTCCTTAATGTGGACTTGTTTTTTCTCGGGAGGAGAAATCTCCCGTTTATTTGTACACACATTGTTTTTATTTGACCAGTAGGTAATTTGAGGCCATGTTATATTGGGCGTAGTTGTTATAGGTAACACCCCACTGTTTGCATTGTTGTAGACTTGTTATTATGAGCGTTTCTATTTCTTATTTCCATTAAAGGAAGTTCTTCTATTACTGTATTCGGCAGTCTATTTGTCCTCATGTGACTGTCTTGTCTTTGAAATCTCATGGGATCCCTGGGCAGTGATGACGAGATAGAATTATAAAATTAAACGAGACTTACCTGTAAGTTGAAGTTTGATTGGAATTCTATCGAGTCATCAAACTGCACAGAGGGATCACATGCCCACCGCAGCATGTTTACCTCACATTTTACCCTCCCAGCTTGGGTATGTTTTTTGAGGACTTTTGTATTCTATTACCCTGGTGTCAATTTGGGACACTCACATTCGGCTGTAAATACTGATTATGCGCATGCGCCTAGCTATCTCATGTGATCCCTCTGTGCAGTTTGATGACTCGATAGAATTCCAATCAAACTTCAACTTACAGGTAAGTCTCGTTTAATTTTATAATTCTCAGTGATACTTTATGCAAAACTGAACAATATGCGTACCCGGTCTTCGGACATTGCAAAGTCGGCTGCTTCTGAACTTACGTCCTTAGTCTGACAGTAATGATGGTTGACATTGAGTTGTTCAGTAGACCATTTTACAGTTCTTTTCTTGGTGACCTGGCCTTTGAATGACAGCGAGGCTGGAGATGACCCTGCTTTGATACAGACCTCTCTGCTTTTTGTCATGTAAATGCATCTAGTTAGCATTAGAACAACTTAATTTACACAACAAAAACAGTGAGGTCTGTATCAAAACAAGGTCACCTCCAGCCTCGCTGCCATTCAAGTGCCAGGTCACTGAGCAGATAACTGTAAAATGGTCTATTGCTTGTTCATCGTCGACGAGGAGAACTAGTAACGGCCAGCAAGATTGGCTGCCATCACATAAACTTGTTTGACCTCGCCGGAGTAGAAACAGGCAGAATATGACACATGAACAAATGACGGTTACAAAAACCAACTTAAAAGAAGATAGTTAAACACATGGAAATCAGGTTTGGAGGACGACTGTTAGATGTGTTAGAGACGCATGCTTGTCAGGACACTGGCACCCGGGGGGGACTCTCATATGAAAATGACGGGGCTGCTAGTCAGAAATTTTGAAAAGAATCTCTAAGAGGTACCAAGGTGCTGTTCTGTGGGCGTGGCTTAAAATATTTTTCACCCCTAAGAGGTACCAATTCTAAAACAACACATTATCTCCTGCCATATTTTTTCGGCTCATTACCATAAAAGGTACCGCAAAAGCTGTGGACCTCTTGAGTCTGAACACCCAAAGAAGAACCAAAACCGCCTTTTTAACCCCTAAAAGGTACGACGAGTACCCCCGTCCTTTCTATATGGGAGTCCCCTCCGGACACCGGCATGTCAGTTTGTCAGAAGATTATAATGGTTTGTGTAGGTCTCTGTAATGAGAATTCGCATGTACATCACGGCACCAGGAATTCCAGGTGAAGTGTATAATTAGCTGAAACTGCGAAATTTTCGGTGCAAATTTACTTTGCTAAGGTGAATGAAATGTATGGAAACTTCCTCTCAGTGGTTTCTTGTGAGGCTTTCAAAAACTGAGGCGTGTTTACAATTGATAACGGGACTGCCCAGACAATGAAAACAAATCAGATAGCAGAACTGAGACAACAGATTGCAGCATTCTCAAATCGAGCCAATCAAATGTCCTATTTTCCAGTCCAGTCAGTGTAAAAATAGAAACACGCGCAGACAACAGGAGCGGAATTTATTTTGTAACAAAGGATCAAAATCTGTTATTCTACGATTTTAAACAACGACCGTAAAAATGATATTTTGTGTGGCCTTATGTTCACAGTCAAACGGCCAATCTAACGAGGTAATCACGCTTGTAAACGTAAAATCTAAAGTAAAGTAACATAATGTCGCGTAAGCATCACAACGAATAAGTTTAGATTTCATTGTTTTGTATCGGACATTTGATTGGCTGGAGTTGAAAATGTTGGAATCTATTGTTTCAGTTCTGCCATCTGATTGGTTTTCATAGTCTGGGTGGTCCCGGTTCGCACTGTAAATATATATGAACAAACTCAAAGTCAAACCTCGTCCACCGGCATTCTTCAATTAATCCTAGCAACAATCTGCGTGGCCCATCTTGTCAAGGCTTAAGGGTTAAAGGTTTAACTTTATTGAACACTCCCGAACAGGGTTTTTCAGTGAACAGTACAATAAATGAATACAATAAGAAAATATATATGTACAGTAAAATGTATAAAACTATTTTTGTTTTAAAAACTCGTTCAACATCCTTGACTTTAGAGTTTTCTTGAAGTTTGCGAGGTTTTTACATAGTTTTAAATCTTTGTCTAATGAATTCCATAAGTTTACTATCCTATAATGGAATGATCACTGGCCAGTAGCGATTTTTTAAATAAAGGAATGTTGTTGTTGTCAAACCATGCGGGTATTAATTTTTAGAATTTCAGTGAGCTCAAGTTCATTGTGTTGTGTGATATTACATTATTATATGGCTACAATAGTACGCGCGCTCTGATTGGCTACTGAGCGGGCATTATTTTCTTGTAATGACCGGGCATTATGAAAATTCTACTCGGCTCAACAGCTCTTTTGAGTTCTGAGTAAAAGCTACGAGCGTGTTGGCGAAAACAACAGAAAATATGACAAACTATAACTATATTTTAAGTAACTGAAAGAAATTTAACTAGCATACAGATACTTCTTCAGTATGAGCGACTTCCGGTGTTTTTATTGTATTCCTTTTAAGCATAGCACATGCTGAAAAGGCCATATAATAAATAACTTATTAACCTCGTCCGCTCAGTCATTACAGGGAAATCTCAGACCTCGGCCTTGAGGCATTGACCTCGCTATCGCTCGGTCAATACATCAAGGCCTCGGTCTGAGATTTCCCTGTAATGACCTCACTCTCGGTTAATAAGTGGTATGTAATGGAATATATAGATTGTTCGTTCTGGGAGACTACTCTAACCGTTTTTAAAAACGTCTGTTTATAAGACCTTGTAAGACCAGGGTGCTCAACCGTAAACTGATTTACTGAGGAACTAGCGAAACTAACGAAAGTTATGTTAAATTTGTTATCATCTAATCCTCTTTGTCCCATGGAGGGAGGGCGGCGCATAGAAGGTCCACTTCTGCCTTCCATTTCTGATAGTTTTGAGCCGCTCTCTTGTCTATTAAGGCGGTTTGTCTAAAAAGCAAGAAATTCGACAGGCGATGGACGCCCAGAGTATTTCCCTTTCAAATTCACCAATTTATACCTTCACTAGTACGCTCAGTGTCCCGCTCAAAAATGGAGTTTTGAATTCAATTCTCGTACAAGGTTGTAAAAGCTAGTCTTTGATCGAGGATTGCTCGAAAACTTACCATACAACCCATGTTGAAATTTTTACATTTGATTTGTGGGAGTGAATCGTGTTTAGAGTCAATTTTTTTAAAAAATCTGCACATTTCCCTAGTTTGCGAAAAATCTAAATCAGAGCCAATAATTTTGAGGTGGGGTCATACGGGTAGGTTTTGAGAAAAACATGATTTAAACTACTAGTGCCCAGTCTCTACTTAGGCACTTGGTCGTTCATTTTGGCCATTTGAAAATGGGTGGCTACCCCCCACTTTTCTTTGTGGATTCTAATAGTCCTTGCTAAGATCTACTTTTTCCGCATGGTCCTAATCTGGCGCAAAAACCTTTGTATTTAGTAGGCACCGTCCTTAATGTCATTCCCCAGTATTCCATTGCGCATCCCTACTTTCATGCGTGATTAGCGCGCGCACATTAAAAGAATGGCGGCTTTTTGTTTACAGCTGGACCCCCCCCCCCCCCCCATAGAGGTAAATCGTCATTTTCTCGAAAATGAGTATGGTAACCTATCATGTTTTCTGTTCTTTTGAACTGAGTAATAAATTTCTTTATGTAAAATTAATATGGACCAATTCTCAGTGTAAAAAAAAGAAACAATCGTCGCCGGAAACTTCTTTTTTTGATATCCAATATTTATTATTACTATAATTGAATTTTGTATCATTAATTTCTTTTTAGTACCATTGGTGTTTTGCTTTAATATGGGGTCTTTGACACTTTTGCATTTCATCCTTTGGCTTCTGTTTTGGTGTTCCATAAATTGTAATAAAAAAATGAAAAATTAAAATAAATTTAAAAAAGTAAATTAAACGAGAATTTAGCAAGCAATCGTCACTATAATCATGGTGCCATTATAAGGATTTGTTGGGTATAAACAAGGTGCTGTTGCTCCTAAACGAATACGGGGGCCCGAATCAATAGGCAAAGTTTTACAAAAATCTCAGTGCAGGTTCTATTTCAGTGGAATGACCTTAATTGTTCAGCAAACAGTAAATAGAGAAAGGAAAAACTCCTTGGAACGTTTTTGAAAAGAGTTAGAAGCTGGGCGGTTTATACTCCATCAAAACTGTAGTAAGCCACCTTAAATTTGGTCCAAAAAGTTGGGCGCCGAGTTTTCGCCTACCTGCCCTCACCGGTAGGTACTTAGTGTAGTCATCATATAGTGGTTTGCAAGATCCAATGTAGGAGTCTTTATGGAAAAGGAATACATAACCCTACACGGCTATACATAGCCCTACACGGCTATACACAGCCCTACACTGCTATACATAGCCCTACATGGCTATACATTACCCTACATGGCTATACATTACCCTACATGGCTATACATAACCCTACATGGCTATATACAGCCCTACACTGCTATACATAGCCCTACACAGCTATACATAGCCCTACATGGCTATACATAGCCCTACATGCCTATACACAGCCCTACACCGCTATACATAGCCCTACACAGCTATACATAGCCCTACACGGCCATACATAGCCCTACATGGCTATACACAGCCCTACACTGCTATACATAGCCCTACATGGCTATACGTAGCCCTACACGGCCATACATAGCCCTACATGGCTATACACAGCCCTACACTGCTATACATAGCCCTACATAGCTATACATAGCCCTACACGGCCATACATAGCCCTACATGGCTATACACAGCCCTACACTGCTCTACATAGACCTACACAGCTATACATAACCCTACATGGCTATACGTAGCCCTACATGGCTATACACAGCCCTACACTGCTCTACATAGACATACACAGCTATACATAACCCTACATGGCTATACGTAGCCCTACATGGCTATACACAGCCCTACACTGCTATACATAGCCCTACATAGCTATACATAGCCCTACACGCCATACATAGCCCTACATGGCTATACACAGCCCTACACTGCTCTACATAGACCTACACAGCTATACATAACCCTACATGGCTATACGTAGCCCTACATGGCTATACACAGCCCTACACTGCTATACATAGCCCTACAAAGCTATACATAGCCCTACACGGCCATACATAGCCCTACATGGATATACACAGCCCTACATGGATATACATAGCCCTACACAGCTATACATAACCCTACATGGTTATAGATAGCCCTACATGGCTATACACAGCCCTACACTGCTATACATAGCCCTACACAGCTATAAATAGCCCTACACGGCCATACATAGCCCTACATGGCTATACACTGCCCTACACCGCTATACATAGCCCTACATGGCTATAAACAGCCCTACACTGCTCTACATAGACCTACACAGCTATACATAACCCTACATGGCTATACGTAGCCCTACATGGCTATACACAGCCCTACATGGCTATACATACCCCTACACAGCTACACATAAACCTACATCGCTATAGATAGCCCTACATGGCTATACACAGCCCTACACTGCTATACATAGCCCTACACAGCTATAAATAGCCCTACACGGCCATACATAGCCCTACACGGCAATACATAGCCCTATATGGCTATACACAGCGCTACACATAGCGCTACACAGCTATACATAACCCTACATGGCTATACATAGCCCTACGTGGCTACACACAGCCCTACACCGCTCTACATAGCCCTACACAGCTATACATAGCCCTACACGGCCATACATAGCCCTACATGGCTATACACAGCCCTACACCGCTATACATAGCCCTACTCAGCTATACATAACCCTACATGGCTATACATAGCCCTACATGGCTATACACAGCCCTACACTGCTATACATAGCCCTACATGGCTATACATAACCCTACATGGCTATACATAACCCTACATGGCTATACACATCCCTACACTGCTATACATGGCCCTACACGGCCATACATAGCCATAAATGGCTATACATAACCCTACATGACCATACATAGCATTACATGGCTATACACAGTCCTACCCTGCAATACACAGCCCTACATGGCTATAAATAGCCCTACATGGCTATACATAACCCTATATGGCCATACATAGCCCTACATGGCTATACACAGCCCTACCCTGCTATACATAGCCCTGCACAGCTATACATAGCCCTACACGGCCATACATAGCCATACATGGCTATACATAGCCCTACGTGGCTACACACAGCCCTACACCGCTCTACATAGCCCTACACAGCTATAAATAGCCCTACACGGCCATACATAGCCCTACATGGCTATACACAGCCCTACACCGCTATACATAGCCCTACACAGCTATACATAACCCTACATGGCTATACATAGCCCTACATGGCTATACACTGCCGTACACTTCTATACATAGCCCTACATGGCTATACATAACCCTACATGGCTATACATAACCCTACATGGCTATACACATCCCTACACTGCAATACACAGCCCTACATGGCTATACATAGCCCTACATGGCTATACCTAACCCTATATGGCCATACATAGCCCTACATGGCTATACACAGCCCTACCCTGTTATACATAGCCCTGTACAGCTATACATAGCCCTACACGGCCATACATAGCCATACATGGCTATACATAACCCTACATGGCAATACATAGCCCTACACGGCTATACATACCCCTACATGGCTATACATAACCCTACACGGCTATACATAGCCCTACACGGCTATACACAGCCCTACACTGCTATACATAGCCCTACATGGCTATACATAACCCTACATGGCTATACATAACCCTACATGGCTATACACAGCCCTACACTGCTGCACATAGCCCTACACAGCCATACATAGCCATACATGGCTATACATAACCCTACATGGCCATACATAGCCCTACCTGGCTATACACAGTCCTGCCCTGCTATACATAGCCCCACACAGCTATACATAGCCCTACACGGCCATACATAGCCCTACGTGGCTATACACAGCCCTACACTGCGATACATAGCCTTACAGAGCTATACATACCCCTACATGGCTATACATAGCCCTACATGGCTATACACAGCCCTACACTGCTATACATAGCCCTATACATAGCCCTACACGGCCATACATAGCCCTACATGGCTATACACAGCCTTACACTGCTATACATAGCCCTACACAGCTATACATAGCCCTACACTGCTATACATAGCCCTACACAGCTATACATAACCCTACATGGCTGTACATAGTCCTACATGGCTATACACAGCCCTACACTGCTATACATAGCCCTATAGATAGCCCTACACGGCCATACATAGCTCTACATGGCTATACACAGCCTTACACTTCTATACATAGCCCTACACAGCTATACATAGCCCTACATGGCTATACATAACCCTACATGGCTATACATAGCCCTACACTGCTATACATAGCCCTACATGGCTATACATAACCGTACATGGCTATACATAGCCACAGACAGCTATACATAGCCCTACATGGCTATACATAACCCTACATGGCTATACATAGCCTTACATGGCTATATTCAGCCCTACATTGCTATACATAGCCCTACATGGTTATACATAGCCCTATACGGCTATACATAGCCCTACATGGCTATACATAACCCTACATGGCTATACATAGCCATGCATGGCTATACATAACCCTAGACGACTATACATAGCCCTGCACGGCTATACACAGCCCTACACTGCTATACGTAGCCCTACACAGCTATGCATAGCCGTAGTCGGCCTTTGATAGCCCTACATGGCTATACACAGCCCTACACTGCTATAAATAGCCCTACACAGCTATAAATAACCCTACATGGCTATACATAGCCCTGCACGGCTATACACAGCCCTACACTGCTATACGTAGCCCTACACAGCTATGCATAGCCGTAGTCGGCCATTCATAGCCATACATGGCTATACATAACCCTACACGACTATACATACGGTCATTCTAGGTCGTGTTCATTGAACCGAATCATACTTGGTGATGCGATCGAAACCACAAGACACATTTTTTTTGACAATGAGACAATTTTTGTGTTTATTACGTCAAGATCTAGGGCAAATTTAACCACTTTTACTCACTACTCAAAAGAGCCGTCATTACAAGAAAATAATGCCCGCTCAGCAGTCAATCAGAGCGCGCGTACTATGGTAGCCATATAATAAGGCTCGATATTGGCCTCGTTCTTTTTTTGCGTGTTTATGGACTCCGTCTCGAATTATAACACTTGGTCAATAACCCATATATACACTATACATGACTATACATAGCCCTACACGGCTACTAGTGCGCATACTATAGTATGCTCGTTTTCCCAATTCCAAGAGCAACCAGGAGCACCTGTCGCGGCTCCCGTCGGGCGCATGAGTACAGGTTACTTTTTCCCAGGCATTCTCATTATTTTCACTCGTGGTTGAAGGAAAGATGTCTTTCTCTGTTACATTCTGTCTCCTTCTGTTGGTTCTATGTTCTTCATTTTCAGTTGGGCGAGGGGTTTTGTTCTCTGAAGAGGAGCAAAAGCTATTGGATAAGCTATTAGAAGAATATTCTACCTGTGCGGATCATTATCGATACGATTCTGTGATCAACACCGGCTTGGAGAATTCGAGAAGCCTGCCAAAAGTATTCATTTGGTGCCCTCTTCAGCACAACGGTGTAAGGATACAATGTCCTGTTCATCGTTTTCAATTAACATTTCACAGATGGACGTCCCATGTCGTTAGTGATAATTCATACAACCCGCGTCTGGTGTATGATTTGGAGGGCAACATAGTTTTTGTCCAAGCTTCCTATGTTTGTCCGCATGGCGATAGGTTCTTGTCTACTTCTAACGAAATTTTGGACGTATTACCAAGTCAAGTAAAGGATTCCTTTCCCTTTAGGATGTCTCACAGATCCGCTTGTTCGAACCGTCTACTTGATTATCTTATAACGTCCTTGGCCATGGGGCACAGCTTCCTTGATATCACAGAATCCATACTCGACATGAACTATCGCGCCTTTTATCGGATACATGGAGCTGACTCAACGGCCTCGTTTCATGAAAGCTCACCGTACTCATGTCCAAGCAATGACAATTGATGCAGATATTTCTGTCTTATTATGAGCAGATCAAGGTATCGCTTGACAATTTCTTTTCGGCCACACGCTGTCGCATTCTATCTTGTGACCATACGTTTAAAGTAAGCAAGCACATTGGAATTATTCGCGGTTCTGATTCTGTATTTGTGCCCCAGTTTCAGAACCTATACGTTGGTCTTAATGAAAATGGTGAAGTAGTGATGTGGCGTCTTACGACGTCAACAAGCTGTGACGAAATTGATGACTTAGTTCTTGACTTTAAGGAGAGACTTACCATTTCTGGAGATACATTAGAGATGATCGTAGTGGATGACTGCTGCCATGTAAAAAAATTTTACCATCGTTTCTTTCCACATGTGTCAGTAAAGTTAGATATTTTTCATGCCGTTCAGAGAATCATCAAGACTCTCCGCAAAGGAACAGTTGAAAGCCATAAGTTTTCTAAAGAAGTGGGACTTGTATTTCGAAAGGATGGCGATGTTGGAGAGGACAGAATGTTCCCTACTCCTGATCCTGAATGCATTGAAAGTAACCTTGAGCAGTTACTTTTTAAATGGAAGGGAAAATTGTCAGGACCTACTCTGAATGCAATTGAGAACGTGAGAGAGCATGTGCGTAGGGGCTGCTTATCAGGGATACCACCTTCTGCAGGAACAACTTTAAATGAACGCCTACACAGGCATCTCAAACGATTTAATAAAAACTAAACTAGTGAGCAGCACTTATGTGAACTGTAGTTGTATAACTTCTTTATTTCTCCTACGCGTTTCGTGTGACTAGCGCACACTTCAGTTTTAGCTAAAACTGTGGGCCCCTAAATTATATCACGCATAAAATATGTCACACCTTGCCGAAATTTACCGCCTGTTTCCTAGACGCATTACCGCGGAGTTTGTCTTTCCTATGATGTATATTCGTAGGTGTGTTCTTGCTGAATGTAGACTCTTGCATGAGTTAGGTATATATACAGGCGCTTTTCTGTTGTATTGTCAAACTCCCTGACGAAGTGTGGGCTAGTCACACGAAACGCGTAGGAGAAATAAAGAAGTTATACAACGACAGTTCGCATAAGTGCTGCTCACTAGTTTAGTTTTTATTAAAAAACTCCCTGACGAAGTGTGCGGTAGTCACAGGAAACGCGTGGGAGAAATAAAGAAGTTATACAACTTAAGTTCGCAGAAGTGCTACTCACTAGTTAAGTTGTTATTAAAGTGAGACAAAAGCCAAAAACCGTATGTGTTCGCACGACACTCCACCATTAAATATGGCTTTGTCGTTGAATAATAAACTCTCTAATAAACAGACAACACATGCTCGATACAAATTTTTATATTGTTTTCTCGCTGTCACACCTACCTGTCACATTTTCAATATCCAGTAGCACACAAAATAAACGTAAAATGTCATCTGGTCAAGTTGCTGTCCAGGTTAAAAAAAGAGCAGAGTTGAAATCCAAGGGTTAAATATAGTTTCGTCATGAAAATAAAACAGACTCCAATTGACACGTGCTTTCATTCTTGAGTTTCTTTCATTCTCTATAAAATCACATCATTCAGCAATTACACTACTTTTCAATGGAATTGAAGAACAAAGACACGGTCCGTCCCAATGGAAATTTAATTCTAACTTAACTAAGGATGAAGAGTATATAAAACTTATTACGGACAGTGTTCAGGTTTGGATTGCCGGGAGTTCAAAGATGTAAATGATAAAAGAGTGCTTTGGGATCTTATAAAATACAGAATCAGGCAAGTCTCTATGAGATACAGCAAAGAAAAAGCACGGTTAAGAAAAAAAAATACTTGCAATTGAAACGTCTCTTAATTTTTATCAGGAAAAGTGCTCTGCTGATCCGTCAACAGAAAATTTTCAGCAGCTCGAAATTCTCAAAAGTAAGTACGACGCGCATTTCGAGTATCTTTCAAAGGGTGCTATTATTCGATCTTGAGCGTCTTGGTATGAGAAGGGCGAAAAAAACACCAAGTACTTCTTAAGTCAAGAATCTCATAAAAAAGCTAAAAGCTGTGTTCGCAAAATATTTCTATTTATTATATTTATAATAAAAACGGAATTTTCAGCTCGGATCCTAAGATAATTATGAACGAACTCGAAGATTTTTACACTGGTTTGTACGATAGCGAGGGTAACTTGCCAGACTGTGCAAATTTATTCCTCCGTCATTCTGAAATCCCTAAACTCTCGCCAGAAAAAGCAGCTAAGGCAAACTAACAGTGGAAGAACGTCTTCAAAGTCCTCAGTCTTTCAAAGAAACAAATCACCCGGCAATGATGGACTCACTGTAGAATTCTATAGGAAAATTCATTACCTGACGAGGGAATTCCGCGTTAAATTGCACGCGTTTGACGCAGTTAGGGTAATAGATGATATTTTAGAATTTGCAGAAAGAGAAAAGATCCAAGGCTTAATGGTAGCAATTGATTTCAAAAAAGCATTTGACTCGGTTGATAGGAATTTTATGTTAGAAATGTTATCGGCTTTTAACTTTGGTCACACTTTCACGCGTTAGATTGGGACCTTTTATCAAAATATAACAAGTTCTGTTATGAATAATGGTTTTTCGACAGGCCCTTTTAACATACGTAGAAGTGTTCGACAGGGTGAAACTCTATCACCGTACTTGTTTATTATCTGTTTAGAAACCCTTGCCATCACCATGCGTGGAAATAAAAATATCCAAGCAATTCTAGTAGACAAGGAAGAAATTAAAATAGAAATGTTTGCTGATGATGTTACGGACTTTTTCAGAAATACCCGATCTCTTGAAGCTCTTCTTCATACTGCTGATCTGTTCAATAAGTGTTCTGGACTTGATATAAATTTCGAGAAAACTGAATGCATGGTTTAAGTTAATCACGTCTCCTCTACGGTCGCGACTGTCGTCTCCTCCAAAAACATACGCATGATCAAAATTCTAGGTGTGTATTTTACATATAATGACAGTCAAAGGAAAAAGTTTAATTTTGATGAGATTCTTAAATCGATCACAGAGAAGTTACAAATTTGGAAGTGGAGAGATTTAACCATTTTGGGTGCAGTGTAGAGTTATGTATAGCTGTGTAGGGTTATGTATGGCCGTGTAAGGCTATGTATAGCTGTCTAGGGCTATGTATGGCTGTGTAGGGTTATGTATAGCCGTGTAGGGCTATGTATAGTCATGTAGGGTTATGTGTGGCTGTGTAGGGTTATGTATAGCCATGCAGGGCTATGTATGGCTGTGTAGGGTTATGTATATAGCCATGTAGGGCTATGTATGGCTATGTATGCGTGTGTAGGGCTATGAATAGCCATGTAGGGCTATGTATAGCCATGTAGGGCTATGTATGGACATGTAGGGCTATGTATGCGTGTGTAGGGCTATGTATAGCCATGTACGGCTATGTATAGCCATGTATGGCTATGTATAGCCATGTAGGGCTATGTACAGCCATGTATTGCCATGTATAGCCATGTAGGGCTATGTATAGCTATGTATGCGTGTGTAGGGTTATGTATGGCTGTGTAGGGCTATGTATAGCCATGTAAGGCTATGTATAGCCATGTATGGCTATGTATAGCCATGTAGGGCTATGTATAGCCATGTAGGGCTATGTATGGCTGTGTAGGGTTATGTATAGCCGTGTAGGGCTATGTATGCGTGTGTAGGGCTATGTATAGCAGTGTAGGGCTATGTATGGCTATGTATGCGTGTGTAGGGCTATGTATAGCCAGTGTAGGGGTATGTATAGCCATGTAGGGCTATGTATGGCTATGTATGCGTGTGTAGGGTTATGTATGGCTGTGTAGGGCTATTTATAGCAATGTATGGCTATGTATAGCCATGTAGGGCTATGTATAGCCATGTAGGGCTATGTATAGCTGTGTAGGGTTATGTATAGCCATGTAAGGCTGTGTATGGCTATGTATGCGTGTGTAGGGCTATGTATAGACATGTAGGGCTATGTATAGCCACGTAGCGCTATGTATAGCCATGTAGAGCTATGTATGGCTATGTATCCGTGTGTAGGGTTATGTATGGCTGTGTAGGGCTATGTATAGCCATGTAGAGCTATGTATAGCCATGTAGGGCTATGTATAGCCATGTAGGGCTATGTATAGCCATGTAGGGCTATGTATGGCTGTGTAGGGTTATGTATGGCCATGCAGGGCTATGTATAGCCATGTAGGGCTATGTATGGCTATGTAGGGTTATGTATAGCCATGTAGGGCTATGTATAGCCATGTAGGGCTATGTATGGCTATGTAGGGTTATGTATAGCCATGTAGGGCTATGTATAGCCATGTAGGGCTATGTATGGCTGTGTAGGGCTATGTATGGCCGTGTAGGGCTATGTATGGCTGTGTAGGGCTATGTATGCGTGTGTAGGGCTATGTATAGCCATGTAGGGCTATGTATGGCTATGTATAGCTGTGTAGGGCTGTGTATAGCCATGTAGGGCTATGTATGGAGATGTAGGGCTATGTATGCGTGTGTAGGGCTATGTATAGCCATGTATGGCTATGTATAGCCATGTAGGGCTATGTATAGCCATGTAGGGCTATGTATGGCTATGTAGGGTTATGTATAGCCGTGTAGGGCTATGTATAGCCGTGTAGGGCTATGTATAGCCATGTAGGGCAATGTATAGCCATGTATGGCTATGTATAGCCATGTAGGGCTATGTATAGGCATGTAGGGCTATGTATGGCTATATAGGGTTATGTATAGCCGTGTAGGGCTATGTATGCGTGTGTAGGGCTACGTATAGCAGTGTAGGGCTATGTATGGCTATGTATGCGTGTGTAGGGTTATGTATAGTCATGTAGGGCTATGTATGGCTGTGTAGGGTTATGTATAGCCGTGTAGGGCTATGTATGCGTGTGTAGGGCTATGTATCGCCATGTAGGGCTATGTATGGCTGTGTAGGGTTATGTATAGCTATGTAGGGCTATGTATAGCCATGTAAGGCTGTGTATAGCCATGTATGTGTGTGTATAGCCATGTATGTGTCTGTATAGCCATCTATGTGTGTGTATAGTTGTGTAGGGCTATGTGTAGCCATGTAGGGTTATATATAGCCATGTATGCATATGTATTCCGCCCCATAAATTATCCTATATTGGATAACACAAACCACTATATGATGAATACACCAAGTATGTACCCCCTCACCTGTACCCCGCCGCTCGTACTGCGGGCGCAGCTCTTCGTCCAAACGGAGAAGACCTGGAAAAGAGCCTAGTTTGGCGCCATTTTTAAAATATTCGGAGACGAGGCGGTTCATCATTTTCTCAGTGCTTCATGGCTGTGTTTTTTGGGTGCGTGAGAACTTTGTTTACAGCTGCTTCGAAACGACTTTTCAAGTACAGGAAGATTCCACGTAAGTTCTCTTATATTTTTTAGATTGTTTTCCTCCATGATGGTGAAAAATCTAAAGCAGGAAAAGGCAATAAACAAGCGATAAATATCCAAGGTAATTAGTAACAAAATGGCGAATGGCAGGCGGTTCTATCTTCATATGCATCTTATAAAATGAAATCGTATTTCAGGTAGCTACGTAGTTTGCTGTTCTTAGGGAAAATCGCGTTTTCCGTCCTTGTCATGGTTTAAAATTCTTTTCTTTGTTGTTTTTATGCTGATATTCGACAACGAAGACGAACGAACGAACGATCGCGATTGGAATGAACTTTGGAATGTTACATTAGTTTACGTTTAGCCTCAAGGTTATGTGAATTCATACAAAAAATGGATCATCGCTGTCCAAATTTGCTATAGGATATTCAAAATTACTCTGAAAGTGAACATAGGAAGTAATATAAAGCGCGAAACAGCAAAAGGAAAAAAAATACCGGAGTCTTGCTGACATGTATCCTGTTGCAATAATACCGTGTGCGTATTCCAGGAATGTTCAGGAACAAAAGATCAACTAGAAGATTCTAAAAGAGACTTTTCAAGCTTTATTATACATTGTTCCTAGTCGATAGTCTGAGCTAGAATTTGAGGAAGTAATTTGCCCTCCACCCCATACTTCTCAAAATTGGAATAATTCAACTTGCACGTACACGACTTTCAAATCTTGTGCTTATTCTCGAGTATAGAAAATTTCTTGTAGATGACTTTTTGCTGTTAATTGAAAGTCGTTTACTAAACCAAGTGTCATGAGCTGTTCTGACTGTGATTTGTTTTGTAATTGAATGGTGCTAATTGACCCAGTAATCTCAGTATGCTTTGTCAATCCATTCTTCATGAGCCCTCGGAGGCATCTCTAACTACTGGTATTGTTTCCATCTCCAGTCTCCATATCCCTGTTGTCTCATTTGTCTGGTTCTTTGTCTTTAGAAATGTTTTGCTGTGGCTTTAAATCAATAATAAGACATTACTGTCCCTTGTTACTGCAATGCCTAGAGGTTTTGTTGTATTCTTTGATCACTGCATCTGGCTTGTTGGCTTCCAGGATATTGTTACTTTGTTTCCAGTGACTGTTGCTTGTTCATGGTTATATTCTTTTGCCCAAACTTTAATCTTGTGCTGCAATTATTAGTCCTTTGGTATTTGCTTTTAGTGCATTTCATCTGAGCCATTGCTGGTCTTCTTTTAGTCAAAATCTGGCTCCCTGGTTCTTTTTGGTATATAATTATTTTGTTCTTGCGGTTTTGATATTTTGCCTTGAGCATGGTGTTCTGCCTTTGTTTAGTTATTTTTTCTTTTCATTCAATACAGTTGTATCAAGAAACTAGTTCATTTTCTTTGTTTAAAATGAACATGTTGTGGTTCAGTCTTACATGTAACCCTTGGTAGAATTTGTATTTTCCTATGTGTGATATTCATTATAACATGATTATTACCAAACACTGGAAAAATTGATCACATCAGGTACGTCAAGTTACTGCCTAAATTTCTTTTTGAAGAGAGAGTGGGGGTTTCTCTCTTTCTTTTCTTCCACATTTCCAGTACAGCACAGTCTCAGTCTTGACTAAGTACATATACATGTATGTCTAACAATATGATGGTTGTTTTATAAGTAGTTTCTATATCAGGGTACAGTGCCTTCCCTCAGCCATTTTTTGTCCTTCTTTTGGATAGTGCATTCTTTGGGTGGTAAGCAAATTATTTCTCTGTGTAGTTTTTTGACCTTGGTTACTTTCTAGTATATACCTGTAACATGGAAACTGTATGTGGTAACAAGGGCAGCAAAAGTGTTGATGGCCTTGAACCTGCAGAAGCACAGTCATTCCTTACCTTTTCCTTCATGGCATCATGTTGCATTCCATCACCTCGCAAGGTATTTTTAAGTGCCCTTCTCCTTTCGGTTGAGTTCTGTAATGCAGGTGTCAAGGTCTATTTGTATATCTGATGTTTCTGTTGATGAACCTCTTTTGACTATCACAGCTGTTTTGGCGTATAAATTTTGTCTAATCAAAGTTCCATTGTGATGGCGGTTAGTTACATTGCACTTACTTGCAAAGTAGTTTAACTTCATGTAAGCTGTTTCATTCAACTATTTTGGGAATGAAATTTATGTCATTAATGGCCTAGATGTAGCTCCTCGTGCATCCCCACAGCTCAGCGGTTAGAGCACCCAACCAGTACAAACCAGTACACTGTATCTGGGAGGACATGATCATGACTTGAAGTATTTTTGTCCCACACTTGTGACACGATGAACATTTCCTTTTCATCAAAAATAAAATTTGTTGCCTTGTGTTCCTTCTTCTGTTCCTCTTTCTATGGAAATCACATTTATACTCTTACTATTGCTTGATGAGATTGTCTAATCGGCGTGGGTGGGTGGGTCGTGGGTTGGTAGGTCGTGGGTCGTGGGTCGTGGGTCGTGGGTCGTGGGTCGTGGGTCGTGGGTCGTGGGTCCCCCATGTGTGGTCGTGGGTCCCCCATATATATACGTCATGTATGCATAATTTTACGCTGTTTCCGATGCCCTCTCACAACAGCGGTTTTGTCTGCGATCTCTTTCTGGCATGTACACTGAGTGACTCTTAAGGGATTGTGCCAAAGATGTTACGTTAACATTCTGCCAGTGGTTCACAGTTTATTATTATTTTAAAAATAACAAACAAACCGCGGTTGTAATGTTGTAAAAACTTTCAGTTATGAACTTGACGTTACGTATGCTCCAACATACTTGAGCATTCCCACTCTACCAAACGAACAACCGCGCGGTCGCTACAAGGCGGATGCATGTCGGCTGATCCTTAGCTTTCGTGAAATCAATATTAATAAAATAAATCATGACCAAACATGAAGACAAAAATCCCATGACATGTTTGCTGGAAAATGACTCAAAAATTCGGTTACAGCCATGACACAACTTTTTCGTGTTTTCCAAAAGTTGATCACTTGTTCTTTTCTTTTACTTGAAATGCCGACAAAAAGCCGTAGATCGTTATATCGAAGCTGTTATTTCATTAACGTGAGTTCTGGGAAACAAACAACCAAGTTAAACACACTTTTCTATATTAATTAATGCAATCATTCTCGGCAAACGCGCACGCCAATGTTAAACGCATACTTTCGAACACTTTCGCTAAAGTTTACCAAAATTATTCGCCAGACCAGAAGAAAAAATGTTTATAGTTAATGGGAGACAGTTTTCCTTTGTTCAACGTTTCATAAAACTGAGGAGTTCGGGGAAATTAATTCGTGAGCGGGCAATTGCAAATTTGGACCGAGCACTGAGGGAGCTAATATACTTTTTTTTTTATCTTCAAGCAAACACGACCCAAGCAAACACGACCCACGACCCACGACCCACGACCCACTACCCACGACCCACTACCCACGACCCACGACCCACGACCCACGACCCACGACCCACCACCCACTACCCACGACCTACCACCCACGACCCACGAAACACCCACCCACGACCCACCCACCCACGCGATTTAGCCTGACCCTTGCTTGATAAGAATCAAGATTATTTATGTCAAATCTTTTCAAACATACAATAGTTAAAAAGAAGCAGTCTGACACTAAGCCTTAGTTGCCACTGTCAGGGAATTTTGTAAAACGTCAGGAAAAATCTTAATGTTTGTTAACGTCAGTGGAAAGTCGGGGAATAATTTGTTCTTTCAGAAAAGCATTGTTTAAATGATCAATTTTGATACTCTTTGTGTGGCGTATTCTGGAACAGTAGTTTTGGCTGGTGGATTTTGATATTTTTTATTATATGTCAAGCTAATTCAAGGTCAGTGAAAATTGTTTAGAGGTCAGGGAAAAGTCCGGGAACTTTTTAGATTCTGATGAGCAGCAACCCTGTAAGTGATGACAAATCTGCAACCTCCCAAAAATTTGGGAACTTATTGCACAACACTGTTAAGTTACATACATGTATATGGTGTGTGGAACTGATAGTTACAGTAAATATTGAAAATGGTATATTGTATTGGTGCATACAAAATGTACTGCTACATGTTTGGTTTCGTGTAAATGTTGTCATTTTTTAATTTATTCACATAACTGTATAGTGTAATTCCCAAGTGTTTTTGGAGCCTGCTGATTATTGGAAGCATTTTTTCCTCTCTCGGTAAAATTTAACTGTATAACAGTCTATAATGTTTCTTTTGTTTATTCACTCATGGCTTCCTCGTCTTCCTCTACGTGTGACTGGTAAAGTGTTAGAAAAAACTTCAATTCCAGCTTGCCCTTGGGACAAATAGCTCTCAAATTTTGCTTACCCTGGGCAATTCCTAGTTTGTACTTTTAAGGATTTAGTTGGCAGGTGGCTTGCCTATTGGGCAGGTGAGAATGAAAAGTTACTTGCCCAAGAAGAGAACTCACTAATGTCAATTTTTTTACTGCTGTTTTTACTTTTAGACTGCATGATAGCTTCCTAGATCATTGTTTTGTCTACTATGTTGCTGCTTTTACACTTACCTAATAATATAATAAAACAGTTATTTATGATAATGGCAAAAATAACCACGCACAAAGAAATGAGAGTGATAAGAGTGGTACCATGATGAAAATATACTAAAATGAAAAACTGAAAAAAACATTGTCAAAAAAAAAAGTAAAAACCAAGAGCGATATGACACAGTGGTTTTCTGGGAAACTTGCAAACTTATTAACAATTTGCATTTTTTTGCACAGTGTGCATGCCTTAAAGCGGTTTACAAGATCAAAATGTGGGCTGTGTGACTTACCTACTACTTTAACTATGATATTGAAGAAACTGCAGGATTGCTTGCATTGTCTGTAAATGAAAATTTATATTTGTTTTCTAACTTAGCTACCTTAGGCAGGCATGGATAGTTTCCATGTTTTTCTAAATCACACTTTTGGGCAGCTGACTTGTGATCATTTGAATGTCACGGGGAAACAATCTTGAATGTTCATACATGTAGTTATGCACATGCTTCTTCAGTCTTCCTATGATTCCATGAAGTTGTGTCGTTTATCGTTTATACTTTTCATCTGACAACGTTTTTCAATCAGGTGTATATTGTTTGTGTTTTTTCCTTATGCAGTGTATGTTAGTTTTGATATTTAATGCAAACAAGTCTTGTCCAAGCCATTTAAATGCAACAATACTTTCACAGTTAATTATACTGTGAAAATTTTGTTAGAAATAAGTTAAATTATCTATGAAGGAAAGAGAATTTTTATACCTAATTTCGGCATTTCTTTCAGCGATTTATGCGGTTTTTCGGTATATCTGGAAGCCATTCCAATATTGCACAGGGTACTAGGGCTAGTTTCAAATTTTAACCAATCAATAAACTGACACCACCACATGAAAAATTATGTTAAGAGTAGTCATTTGACCTGTTGGTTGTTTTTGGCAGAGCAAAGATACGATTTCGTTCCTTTACACAATTCCAAATTGGCTTGATAGCTCAGTTGGTAGAGCACTGCACCGGTATCGCAGAGGTCATGGGTTCGAACCATTCAAGCTTGAACTTTTTTTCAGGCTTCAATTTCATAGCTGCTATAGTTGTGTATGTAACTGCAATGATTAATCATGTCTTGATATCTTTCATATATTCACTTGTATAAAACAAATTGGAAAGACACATTTTCTCAGCTGTTTTATTAGCCTTGCATCTTTCGTTTATTGTCTTTTGCTGATCCCAATATTAAAAAAGATCTCACTTTAATTTGCCTTGACTTCTTCTCGTGCTCCTTGAATGGCTAGATAACTTGAATATTAACCAAACCTTGTTTTTGTCTGTGCAGCTTCGTGCGAAGACAATATGGATGACGTTCACTCTTATTGGAAAGAATATTTCAAGGTCTTTCACATCGTCTTAAAGAAGGTTTGCAAATTTTATCTGTTGCTTTCAAGAGTAGATGTTTTTGGAGATATTTTCGACTTCTTTTGACAAGATCTAACAAGTGATTATATCAAGCAGACAACTGATTTCCTTCGGTTTCTTTGTCACGTCAATGAGTATGGGTATCCATCAGAGAGTGATTTATCCTGTGTACAGTGTTATCCACCCTTTGAACAACTGGGTCTGTTTGGAGAGGGACACTGCACATGTAAGAGTCTTTCCCGAGAACACTGTAGTCCGAAAGGCGCTTCTTGATTTGCTCCTCTTGATTTGGAATGTCTTGCTCAGTCTGGCCGTGGTGCATGGACTCGTCTTTGCGGCGCTGAGTTGTTGAGCAGGAAACTTTACCCTAAGAGTCTTTTTCTCGACCCAACA
Organism: Micromussa lordhowensis; assembly: GCA_964020085.1. Classification (NCBI taxonomy): domain Eukaryota; kingdom Metazoa; phylum Cnidaria; class Anthozoa; order Scleractinia; family Lobophylliidae; genus Micromussa; species Micromussa lordhowensis. The sequence continues at coordinate 21,973,046 of OZ026601.1, forward strand.
GAGAAATAGGTAACAGCAAATTATTCTGGGCAGTGTTAGAGGCTTTCCGAGACAGACTCTTGGCGTTCTGTTCTATTCAGTCATGCTGCAGACCATAGGGATAATTGCTTGCGGGGATAAGCATCAGGTCTTCCTTCTTCACTTAGTTGATTGTTAGGGCGTCGATTCTCATCCCCTTTCTTCTTTTTTTTACAGAAAAACGGCCGTTGTCGACTAGAGTACGGATCACCGCTGCCTAACCTCCAATCTAAGATTCCCGACACTGTAAGGTGCAAGTTGATGCTACTATTGGACGTTGAATTGCAATTTACAAGCGACTGGAGGGACCTTGCCGAACGACTGGGAGCTACTAGCGAAGATATAAGGTTCTTGGCAAGCCGCAAGGATTACCACGAGTCTCCAACTCAACACATCATGAACGTGGTTGAAATGATGAAGATGCCCCTTACTAGTCTAAGGGATATTTTTGTTGAACTTGGCCGCGACGATATTGTACGGATGTTAAATTTGGAGATCGCTTCCGAATTTGCAAGACGGCCGTTGTCGAATTCAAGGCACCCCCCTTAGTTGACATTGACTCAGTTGTTGATCATATGCTGTAATACTACTCGGATCGTGTTTCGGCGAGGAGACTACTAACCAGTGCTTAGAGCTGTTGGTTACGCTTATTGGAATTAAGACCAAGTTGCGCAGAGAACACATAATGACTCGTTCCGGAATAGTTTAGATGTCGTTATTGTCCAGTTATTGTTATCGAACAGTGAAGGACATTAACCAATGTTTTTGGTCCATTGGTTGAGGTGGGGGTGTGCGGAATTCAGGAGACCCCCCTTAGCTGACATTGATTCAGTTGTTGATCATATGCTATAGTACTACACGGATCGTGTTTCCACGAGGAGACTACTAATCAGTGCTTAGAGCTGTGTTAGTTAAGCTGATTGGAATTAAAGACAAAGTTGTGTAGGGAACACATAATGACTCAGTTGCGGAATAGTTTAGATGTCGTTATTGTGCAGTTATTGTTATCGAACAGCGAAGGACATTAACCAATGTTTTTGGTCCATTGGTTAAAGTGGGGGCGTTCGGAATTCAGGGGATCCCCCTTAGTTGATCGTGTTTCGGTGAGGAGACTACTAACCAGTGCTCAGAGCTGTTGGTTAAGCTGATTGGAATTCAAGACAAAGTTGCGTAGAGAACACATAATGACTCTGTTGCGGAATAGTTTAGATGTCGTTATTGTACAGTTATTGTTATCGAACAGTGAAGGACATTAACCAATGTTTATGGTCCATTAATTGAGGTGGGGATGTGCGGAATTCCACTGGGTTATAAGGTGCCCATGAACGTCATAGATGTAGTCGATCACATCATTTGTGATCAACTCAACACATCATTAACGTGGTTGAAACGATGAAGATGCCCCTTACTAGTCTAAGGGATGTTTTTGTTGAACTTGGCCTCGACGATATTATACGGATGTTAAATTTGGAGATCGCTTCCGAATTTGCAAGACGGCCGTTGTCGAATTCAAGGGACCCCCCTTGGTTGACATTGACTCAGTTGTTGATCATATGCTATAAAACTACTCGGATCGTGTTTCGACCAGGAGACTACTAACCAGTGCTTAGAGCTGTTGGTTTAGCTGATTGGAATTCAAGACAAAGTTGCACAGGGAACACATAATGACTCTGTTGCGGAATAGTTTAGATGTCGTTATTGTACAGTTATTGTTATCGAACAGTGAAGGACATTAACCAATGTTTTTGGTCGATTAATTGAGGTGGGGATGTGCGGAATTCAGGGGACCCCCCTCAGTTGACATTGACTCAGTAGTTGATCATATGCTACAATACTACTCGGATCGTGTTGCGGTGTGCATGTTTTCGTTGCGTTTGAGAGATTCTGGACTATCCTAATTTAACTTGGTCGGAATCGCTAAAGCTACCTATTGTGAGGCGGAAAACGGAATAAATTCATTACATGGTCCTTCGGAACCGGATTTTGGGATAATAATGGCTAAAGCACTCAAGAAACAAAGAAAGATCCGCGGAGGTCATCGAGCACATATCAAGAAACTCCTCGCGCAACTTGAGGATTCGCATCAAAAGATTATACTCAGGGAAAAGCTCCACACCTTGAAAAGTCTCGATAGCAAGATTTTGGAACTCGTAGATGATGAAAGTCCCTTTCTATTGAATGCAACTCTCTTCAAGCACATCACTTGCTATGAAAGGGACGACCCTGCATTTGTCAATCAGATGCTTCGCTCGTATGTAGATGATCTGAGTTGAAGCCTTGAGGATGTGGACAAGGCGTACCAACTCTACTCAAGAGAGAGAATGGCGCAACGAGGATTTAACTTGCGGAAATGGCTCACCAACTAAAAACCCTTAATGGAAAAGACCAAGGAAATGGAATCTCAGAGGCAATTCAGTATCGAAGCAGAAAGGGGGAGTCAGCTCAATGGAGATGATGAGACATACATTAGAATCATGGTTGGATGTCTTGAAGAGAGGGATGTCGACACTGAACTGAAGGTCCTGGGAACTAATTGGAACTATTTCACTGATGAGTTCTTGTTCAAGTTTCAGACACATGTGGAAAGCGCACAAGGTCTAAAGCCCATAAGCGGAACATACTCAGAGTGATAGCAAGTTTCTATGATCCTATGGGCTTGATCTCATCAATTAGTGTACAAATGAAGATTGTTCTGCAAGGCAAACTACCCCTGGGATGAAGAACTTGACTCGCAACTGAAAACTCTTTATTATTAAGTTAATCTCAGGTGAATGTGATTCAGATATGTCACTTCCGAGCCTGACACTAAGGAACTTGTGTATGAACTGGAGGCTCTCGGTGACGGCTCATCCTCAGCCTATGCAGCGGTAGTCTACTTGGTAATCAAATCCCGAATCACTACTCAAGACCGATTGATTGCATCAAAAACTCGTGTTGCCCCACTAAAGAAGCACACCATTCCGAGGTTGGAGCTCTCGGTGGCATTAATACTAGCAAGGTTGACTGCACGGATCAAGACTACACTGCAACAGTGTCTCGTCATCAGCCGTGTCCGCTGCTGGACAGACTCAAAGAATGTTCTGTATTTGGTAGATGAATTTGAAATGATTCAGCCACCACCAGAATGTGTGAAGAAAATTAAAGTACAAGCAGTAAGAGATCTGGAGGAAAGCAACTCTACAACTGCGTAGTGTGCAGAAGACATGAACGGTACCCCTTTGCAAGCACAGGAGTAGACTTTGTTGGACCGCTATATGCAAAAGCAGTCTTCGGAAAGGACATTCAACTCAGTAAAGTGTACATTTGTTTATTCACCTGTGGAAGTACAAGAGCCATACATTTGAGCTCACTCCGAGTCTTACGACCCAGGCGTTCATTCGATGTCTTCGAAGATTTGTGGAACGGAGAGGAATTCCAGAACTTATCATATCTGATAACGCGAAGACGTTCAAGGCGGCTTCTACTCAACTAACAAAGATCTTCAATGACTCTGACGTCATGTCTTTCCTTTTGGAAAGGAAAAATCCATTTAAAGTTTAATCTGGAGAAAGCCCCATGGTGTTGGGGGGGGAGGGGGGGGTTGAACGGACGATCAAGAGTACCAAACGTTGTCTGAAGAAAACACTTGGAAAGGCTCGCCTGACATATGAGGAGCTCTTGACTGTTCCAACTGAAGTTGAACGCATACTGAACTCCAGGCCACTAACCTATCTGTATCCAGACGATGTGGAGGAGCCTTTAACATCATCTCGTTTAATGAGTGGAAGACGGTTGCTGTCACTGCCAGAAGTGGAGCAGACAACTTCAGTACTCGTGAAACGGTCACTAGAAGAGGTAGATATTTACAGAGATTAATGGATCACCTTTGGAATCGATGGAGAAGGGAGTACATCCCAGCATCTCAGAGGCTGGAGTTAGATTTCGCAGGCCAGACACTGCAGATAGGTGATGTAGTCAGTGTATATGATTAGTCTCTTCCCCGTACGAAATGGAGCATGGGAGTCGTTCACGAGCTGATGAAGGGAGTCGACAAGAAGAAGAGGGGAGCAGTCCTCTGCATTGCTGAGAAGGGAAAGAGTTCATATTTACGGCGTCCTCTGCAGCGCTTGTTTCCCCTTGAAATTCTAGATGATGTTAAGAAGGAACCAGAGAGCGTCACTGAAGACGTCACCTGTGTGAAAGAAGGGGACCCGGAACCCGGAACCCTGACAGAAATGCCTTTGCGACCATGGAGACGGGCAGCGCATGCCGGTGTAGAAAGAAGGAGACTACTAACCAGTGCTTAGAGCTGTTGGTTAAGCTGATTGCAATTAAAGACAAAGTTGCATAGAGAACACATAATGACTCTGTTGCGGAATAGTTTAGTCGTTATTGTACACTTATTGTTATCGAACAGTGTAGGACATTAACCAATGTTTTCGGTCCATTGGTTGAGGTTGGGGTGTGCGGTATTCAGGGGACCCCCCTTAGTTGACATTGACTCAGTTGTTGATCATATGCTATAATACTACTCGGATCGTGTTTCGGCGAGGAGACTAGTAACCAGTGCTTAGAGCTGTTGGTTAAGCTGATTGGAATTGAAGACAAAGTTGCGTAGAGAACACATAATGATTCGTTCCGGAAGAGTTTAGATATGGTTATTGTACACTTCTTGTTATCGAACAGCGAAGGACATTAAGCAATGTTTTTGGTCCACTGGTTAAGGTTGGGGTGTGCGGTATTCAAGGGACCCCCCTTAGTTGACATTGACTCAGTTGTTGATCATATGTTGTAATACTACTCTGATCGTGTTTCGGTGTGCATGGTTTCGTTGCGTTTGAGAGATCTGGACTATTCTAATTTAACTCGGTCGGAATCGTTTCAGCTACCTATTGTGAGTCTGAAAACGGAATAAATTCATTACACGTACGGTTTTCGACTGCCAATCGAAGGTTCGTGAAACTGTAAAGTGCAATTCGATGGTACTACTGTACGGGCAATCGCCATTTGCACGCGACCTGAGGGATCTCGTCGAATGTCTCCGAGCTAGTAACGAGGATACGAAGTTGTTAGAAAGCCACGAAGATTGCTACGACTGTCCAACCTGACAAGCCATTAACGTCATTTACTTCTTTACTAGTGTAAGAAATAATCTTATTGATCCTGGCCAAGACGTTCTCGTAGAGAAGCTACATGTAGAGATCAGTTCCTATAGAGTGAGCGTAAAAGGTTAAAAAGCTGCCGTACAGTCCTTCAGCAGAATTTTAAAGTATTTAAGTCTGCCTAGCTAAGCTAACAACTATATAGTATTATAAGTATAAAAACATATTATAGTGCTAAAGCTGCTTTTCAAGGATGCCATGTCTCATTCAAAGCTGTAATGACGCAGTTTACGTTTAAATTCGCTTAAAGAAACTGTAGATCGGAGCTCATTAGAAAGGCTGTTCTACAACATAGCACCCCTGCAGGAAAAAACTTCTCTTTAAATAATTGGTGCGGGGCTGTGGAAGAGCTAATTTATTCTCAGAATTCCTCAGTCGATACGAAGTAATATTATTTGGAGATACGAATCGAGCCTCGTCCTGAGGTCTTTTGTGTTAGGCTTAATTTTAATATATCGAAATTGGTCTATTAAATTGCCGTTGTACAAAGGTAGAGCCAGTAGCGATTTTAAATAAAGGAATGTTGTTGTTGTCAAACCATGCGGGTATTAATTTTTAGAATTTCAGTGAGCTCAAGTTCACTGTGTTGTGTGATATTACAGTAATGGAATATATAGATTGTTCGTTCTGGGAGACTACTCTAACCGTTTTTAAAAACGTCTGTTTGTAAGACCTTGTAAGACCAGGGTGCTCAACCGTAAACTGATTTACTGAGAAACTAGCGAAACTAACGAAAGTTATGTTAAATTTGTTATCATCTAATCTTCTTTGTCCCATGGAGGGAGGGCGGCGCATAGAAGGTCCACTTCTGCCTTCCATTTCTGATAGTTTTGAGCCGCTCTCTTGTCTAAAGCGGTTTGTCTGAAAAGCAAGAAATTGACAGGCGATGGACGCCCAGAGTATTTCCCTTTCAAACTCGCCAATTTATACCTTCACTAGTACGCTCAGTGTCCCGCTCAAAAATGGAGTTTTGAATTCAATTCTCGTACAAGGTTGTAAAAGGTAGTCTTTGATCGAGGATTGCTCGAAAACTTACCATACAACCCATGTTGAAATTTTTACATTTGATTTGTGGGAGTGAATCGTGTTTAGAGTCAAATTTTTTAAAAAATCTGCACATTTCCCTAGTTTGCGAAAAATCTAAATCAGAGCCAATAATTTTGAGGTGGGATCATACGGGTAGGTTTTGAGAAAAACGTGATTTAACCTACTAGTGTCCAGTCTCTACATAGGTACTTGGTCGTTCATTTTGGCCATTTGTCGGGGTTTAGGGAGGGTGCCTACTTTTCTTAGTACGCACACGTTCTGCGCATGACGCAAGGCATGGTTTACCGCCACTCGCAGCTAGGGTTGGCATTGACTTAATCAACTACTCTACCAATTGCACGACTAAAATGAAAACAACGTTTTCCTACTATGATCAAATCAAGTTTGATGAGCCTGTACAAAATCAGGAACACTAGAATAGCAGCCTATCGATAGCCACTAACTGCTAACGGCTTCCAGCTGAAAAACTAGCTGTTATCTGTTGAAAATTATACTGAAATCCAACTGTAAGATGGCGTAGTGCGCGCGCAAAACAAGTGCGAGAGACGCAAATGTTTGACTTACTGGGGAGGTGACAGGAAAAATTGTGACGGGTACCGTAAAAGTTTTCAAAAAAGATGAATTACTTAAAAAAACGCGTGATTACCCCTACATTTTATGTTATAAAATGGAAGTGGCAAGCCTATTCAACACGTAATTAGTTTGTGGTTGTGAGTAAAAGCTATTTAGACTGTATGTTAGCTGAACCAGAAGAAAGATGTCAGAGACGCAAAAGCGCTGTTACAACTATTTTGTTAATAAAAACATTCCAAAAATGTTTTTTATGTTAACATTTACCAGGTAGTCTTATTATTAAAATCTGTATAAATGTGTTTGCTTCTCAGAACGTAAATACGAATCCTAAGGAAATCTGTGAAGAAATATCCTTTTTTTCCCAAAAAATGCTGATGTCAGCATTTTTGTTGAGATCCAAGGCTACTTATCTGGTGAAAATGGGTGGCTACCCCCACTTTTCTTTGTGGATTCTAATAGTCCTTGCTAAGATTTACTTTTTCCGCATGGTCCTAATCTGTCGCAAAAACCTTTGTATTTAGTAGGCACCGTCCTTAATGTCATTCCCCAGTATTCCATTGCGCATCCCTACTGCGCATAATTTCACGCGTGATTAGCGCGCGCGCATTAAAAAATGGCGGCTTTTTCTTTACAGCTGGACCCCTCCATAGAGGTAAATCGTCATCCAATCGAAAATGAGTATGGTGACCTATCATTTTTTCTGTTGTTTTGAACTGAGTAATAAATTTCTTTATGCAAAATTAATATGGACCAATTCTCAGTGTAAAAAAAAAAGAAACAATCGCCGGAAACTTCTTTTTTTGATATCCAATATTCATTATTACTATAATTGAATTTTGTATCATTATTTTATTTTTAGTACCATTGGTGTTTTGCTTTAATATGGGGTCTTTGACTCTTTTGCATTTCATCCTTTGGCTTCTGTTTTAGTGTGCCATAAATTGTAATAAAAAAAATAAAAAATTAAAATAAATGTAAAAAAGTAAATTAAACGCGAATTTAGCAAGCAATCGTCACTATAATCATGGTGCCATTATCTTTTTTTTTTTTTTTAAAGTTTACTCCATAAATTAAATTACAAGTAAATTAAGTTATATTGTATGGAGAGGGGAACATCCAAAAAGCGCCCTTGACACCATGCGAGGGATGCTCCACAGTAATTACAGTATAAATATCTAAAATATAAAAGAAATAATGAATGATATAAAATATCCATGATTCTAAAATGACAAACTTTATGTACTAAATGTAGAACTACGTGTAAGTATTACTAAGAAAGGACATAACTTTGTGCTTAAAACTAGAGATACCAACAGTTTCCTTTATATCATTTGGTAGACTGTTCCATTATCAGGATTTATTGGGTATAAACAAGGTGCTGTTGCTCCTAAACGAATACGGGGTCCCTCAATCAATAGGCAAGTTTGACAAAAATCTCAGTGCAGGTTCTATTTCAGTGGAATGACCTTAATTGTTCAGCAAACAGTGAATAGAGAAAGGAAAAACTTCTTGGAACATTTTTTAAAAGAGTTAGAAGCTGGGCCGTTTATAATCCATCAAAACTGTAGAAGCCACCTTAAATTTACCTGCCCTCACCTGTACGCCGCTCGTACTGCGGGCGCATGTCTTCGTCCAAACGGAGAAGATCTGGAAAAGAGCCTAGGAACATAGCCAATCAGCACAGAGTATTTTATCACATGTTTTCTTCCCATTTGCTGATTGGTTTTGCTGAGTTTGGCGCCATTTATAAAATATTCGGAGAGATTTTCCTTCGAGATAATTTTCAGTGCTTCATGGCTGTGTTCTTTGGGTGCGTGAGACCTTTGTTTACAGCTGCTTCGAAACGACGTTTCAAGCGCGGGAAGATTCCAAGTAAGTTCTCTTATATTTTGTAGATTGTTTTCCTCCATGATGGTGAAAAATTTAAAGCAGCAAAAGGCAATAAACAGGCGATAAATGTCCAAGGTAATTAGTAACAAAATGGCGAATGGCAGGAGGTTCTATCTTCATATGCATCTTATAAAATGAAATCGTATTTCAGGTAGCTTCGTAGTTTTCTGTTCTCAAGGAAAATCACCTTTTCTGTTTTTATGTTAATATTCGACAACGAAGACGAACGAATGATCGCGATTGGAATGAACTTTGGAATGTTACGTTAGCTTACGTTCAGGCTGAGTTCATACAATAAAAATGGATAATTATTGTCCAAATTTGCTATAGGATATTTATCAAAATTACTCTGAAAGTGAACATAGGCAGTAATATAAAGCGCGAAACGGCAGAGGTGGCGGATCGAGCGAGAAAAAAATGGAGTCCTGCTGACATGTATTCTGTTGCAAATACCCTATGCTTATTCGAGGAATGTTCCATGCTCAAACATAGGATTTCATGTAAATAGCTTCGTACATGTATATATATACATGTATTTTTTTTTAATTTTCATTTGTAAATAGTACTTTTTAACTTCTTAAATACACGACCACATCAGCTCCGCTGTAACTTTTATCGTGTTTAAATAAATGTTGTTTGTTGTCGCTGTTG
>OZ026601.1:21987365-22027137 GCA_964020085.1 Micromussa lordhowensis
AAGTTTAATTCATCTGGAATGAAAACAATGAGTTCCAGTTCAATGGACTTGCAGAGGCACGAACTCGATGCAGCGAGGAATAACTCGGAGTAATCGGAGAAAGATTGAAACTTTACCAAGCGCTTTCCATAACGGATCAGCTTCTTCAATTCTGGCAATAATACCGATCTTGCGAAACAAGTTTCGTTTCAGTTCATTCGCACGGACGTAATATGGCAATTAAACATGCTAAAAAACATTTCACCGACTGGTGCGATGCAATGTTCCAATAATTCGCTAACGTCTTCGCATTCGTTTCTTCATACATTTAACTTCAGTTCTTCATAACTCCAGTCCATTAAAGTTTTTGGTTTGCAATGACAGTGTTGAAACTAGCGAAGCAAGTTTCAATTCAAGGCCTCTTCACGCCGTATTAGCAGGAATTTCACGAAGCATACATGTACATCGCGGCAAACCCGTCGCGAGAAATAAATCGTTTTCTTGCAAGCCAATTGCTTGAAATGTAGTCCAAAATATACGCTTCAGTGGTTCTCGCGAGACGAGTCTCTCGTCTCGCGAGACGAGACTCTCGTCTCGCGAGACGAGAGACGAGAGGTGGTAACTTACTTTTGAGCGGTACTGTAGGACTTTTTACACATAAAGACCAACACAACTTAGACCACAATTTGCTTGCTGTTCCCAGAAGTAAACACATGACATTTGGTGATCGTGCCTTTGCACACTCTGTACCTTTTTTCTAGAATTACTTCCTCGTGAAATAAGACTAAGTCTAACCCTGACTGTTTTTAATTAGCGTGTAGCATGCGATAGTCTTATAATATGTTTTTTAAATTGTACCATTTTTAAATACATTTATCTTGCATTGTACAGCGCTTTAGAATATTTTATAATTTTAGCCCTATATAAATCTAATCTTATTACTTTTATTAACATTTCCTTTTCATCAAGTATATAAATTTGTTCCCTTGTGTTCCTTCTTCTGTTCCTCTATGTTCTACTCCTACTGTTACTTGATAAGAATATCAAGATTATTTATATCGAATTATTTCAAACATACAATAGTTAAGAAGCAGTCTGACACTAAGCCTTAGTTGCCACTGTCAGGGAAAAGTCAGGGAATTTTGTAAACCGCCAGGAAAAAATTAATCTTGACGTTTGTTAAAGTCAGTGAAAAGTCGGGGAATATTTTTTTCTTTCAGAAAAGCATCGTTTAAAATGATTGATTTTGATACTCTTTGAGTGGCCGTTTTGGCCGATGGTTTTTTATATTTTTTATTATTATATGTCAAGCTAAAAAATCGTTTAGAGGTCAGGGAAAAATCCAGGAACTTTTTAGATTCTGATGAGCAGCAACCCTGTAAGTGATGACAAATCTGCAACCTCCCAAAAATTTGGGAACTTATTGCACAACATTGTCAAGTCGTATGGCGTGGAGAGCTGATAGTTAGTCTACATATATGTAGATAATGGTATGCTGTATGCTGAGCATACGTCTGCTGCTACATGTTTGTTTTTGCATATTATTTTTGTTTGTGTAACTGTATAGTGGAATTCCTGAGTTTTTTTGAAGCATTTTTTCCGTTGTGGTAAAATTTAACAGTATTACAGTATGTTTCTTTTGTTTGTTCCACAGTTGAGTCACTCCCATTGCTCATGGCTTCCTCACCTTCCTCTGCATGTGACTGGTAAAGGTTTGGATAAAAACTTAGCTTAAGTGTAAAATTAAAGGTGTGCTTAGCAGGTCATACTGTTGCTATGGTAACCTGTTATATATAAAGGATGAGTCTAATCTGTTTACCAATGATTGGGCATTTGTACCATACCAATTGATAAACAGTGGTAGTATTCATCCTTCAAAGTATAGCTGTTGGAAAAGTGCTGGAAACTGTTGCCAGCCTCCTTAAGAAATATGGCTTAAAAGGTGTGACTCAAAGACAAAATATTACCTTATTGACGGTTTCTGCAGTAGTGCAAAAGTTCTACCAGAATGCCTAAACTAGCTTTCCTAAGGTTCACGGGGGAACATGCCCCCCAGACCCCCCTGCTTTGTTTGGTGCCCCGCAGCAGGAACTGAGCCCCTGCTAGGGTGGTTCGATCGGATTTTTGAGTGATGATACTGTTCAACTTGAGCGACTAGGGCATCGCCATTGTCAATCCGACAGAAAATTGAATGTTACTCAGGTGTTAAAGAAGGATGAAAGTTTCAAATGGGGTACGTTTACTCGGGGTCTGAGTTACCATATCAATAATATGACTTCATACACCATTTTACACGAGACCGAATAATCCAGTTTTGTGAAAGTCAAACAAAGTGATTTCTCTGACATTTTCACTTGAGGTAATTATAAGACCATTTAAGACCAAAATACTGTTTAGTCCAGTCTTGAGGACATAGTTTGCAATAACACTTTAAAATGGCTCCGTTTTTGTTTTATTTTTACACCTTGAAACTTCACCCACTTTCAGAGATCAAACATTTTTAAAACTTGTCGTTGTTAAGACAACTATGTCAGGTCTTAGATCCTGACATCGTCTTTCAAAAATGATCCCTCAATGATAAGTTATTCGGTCTTGTTTAAAATGGTAAAAAAAATCTGGTAAAGAAGGGGGTCATTATGAGGGACTATCTATCAAATACCACCATCCTCCCTACCTTGCAAGAAATGAATGGTCCTAAATAGAGCAGAGAGTACTGAGTTGAATAGGCCATTTCCAAGTTAATTTTAGAGTCTTTCTCAAAGAGAGTCTCTGTGACTATTCTTTCATATGAAAATGAGATTTCATTCAGAGGCAAATTAAACTCATTTATGAATAGTTGTGCATCAGGCCTTGCTTTGATAGAGGCTCGGGCCAACTTGGGCTATTGATAACAGTTTGTATCCATCTATTTCAAATTCTTACTTTCCTTCCTTTTCCCTTGACCCTTCATACTGGCCAGAAAAATACATGTACATGTACCTTTCAAAATAATGGCAAAATTCACAAAATATCATGGGGCGTTATAAGGCCCCATTTATGGTCTGGGGTACCAGCAAAACGTGTTAGTAGTGAAAGTATTTGTTATATTAATGTGGATCTCTGTGCTTGAATGATATTTAGTATTAATATTCATCGAATTTTCATCACCCCCATATCTGGCCAGGAAGTTCTCTATGGGTGGGGGGGGGGGGGGGTGGGGGAAGACGCTGGGATTTGATGGATGAGCCTTGCAACATACAACGACCCCATTCTTTACCAGAATGTTTTACCCTGGCCCCTCTTGTAATCTTAAACCTTTGAGATTACCCCCTTCCCTCCAGTATAAATAATGCTACAGTAAAATTCACCAAACTTAAAGGTACGTCCATGAGAAAACCAGGCAGGTGGTACAGTGTAATACAGCTCAAATCACCAATTTTGCTTAAACTTGGCACAAAAGTTGGGTTTGGTGAGTAAATTGTCATGGCAAAAAAGTAGGTTAAAGTATTCTATTCCCATCAAGTTTGAGGGATCCCTTGCAAAAAAAGTAGTCATTTGTCACATTCATGCATATGTAATTAGCCTTCTTTGGTTTAGCATTTCTCATCAAGAAAGGCCGGCCAGGTGAAAATGAAATCCACTTAATGGTGTATGGCTATCTCATGAACATCCACCAAAACACAAAAGCCATTAAAAGAAATATCTAGCTAGGTTTTTTCATATCAATTTAGAGTATAAATTCGGCAAAAAGAAGCACTTCAAATACTTTCAGAGTATATAGTTTGTGGCATTCTCGCAATATCGGAGAAAATACTTGTTGATTTCGAGTTAGGTTAAGGTTACTATGCACCTTCAGACCGACCATTTTTTCGAAATTTTGATTTTTAGGTTAATGTATAGGTCTACGCATGAACTTTCATCCAAAAAAAAAAATTCTCAAAAATATTGAATGATGGCGGAGAAAATACGGTTTTTCGTTTTTACCGGAAGTAAAACTTTCGTGTCTGATTGACAGGCTGTAGGAAACCTGTTGACGTATATGCAGTCAACCGTGACACTAAACACTAAGGGTTGATTGAAGATTACGCGGGAAAATTTCACCAGGAAGCCAACGGCAGTAAACTTTCCAAGCGCTGATTGGCTCAGTTATCTGAGAACCCAGTTGACTGTGTTTGTGGGCGGAGTTTGTTTGCGAAGCAGGAAAATTTTTCAGCGCTGTTTTCTCGAAACAATTTTTTCACCAAAAGGGGACACTTTAAAGAGCTACAAGTCAAAGGGAATTTGTTCGATTGCTCTCAAATTTTGACAGTAGCTAGTTTTACATATAAACAACAAAAATGTGTCTCCGAATTTTTTATTTCAAAATACTTTTTTTTCGAGAGCGATTTTTGTACGATCAATCCACATTTTCTTTATCCTATTTCAAAAATGTTCCGTAACTTTTCACTGAAATTGAATATGGCAAATCGGAGACACGTTTTTTTAGCGCTTTGGCCCCGGAAGCGGAGGAACACATTGAATAAGCAAAAAACAAAATTCGCTTTGACAGGGAGCGCTCAAAAGGTGATTTGGGCGCTCGCATTTAGGAGTCGTGAAAAATTCGAGAATTCATTTTTTTTCAAAATTTTTGGTATAGTCTGATAGCCAGTCCTATAAGCTTTAATTTGATATAGGGGTTTGGATATCTACAGTTTAAACTGGACGCGCTACATCGCTTGCACGCGAGACACCCCTGAAGGTGCATAGTAACCTTAAGACAACAACGGCTTTTGTGTTTCAGTGGATGTTTATGAAATGGCCATAAATCATAAAGTACTGTGTAAGCAGTACGCTGGCACAGGAAAAATGTTGAAGTCCCGAAACATTTTAGGGCTTTTTGAGAACTTTATTGATTGCTGTCACTCTTGCAATTCACAACCGACTACGAAATATGCCCCTTACCTAAGATGGAGCCACGGAGAGAAATCAAATTTGCCAGTTGTAGAAATACTAAACCGAAGACAGCTAATTAAATATGCATAAATTAGTGACAAATGACCATTTTTTTAGGGCGTCCCCCTAACTTGAAAGGAATAAGATATTTTGACCTACTTTTTTTGCCATAATCATTTACTCATCAAAGCCAACATTTGTATCAAGTTTGAGCGAAATCGAGGATTTGAGCTGTATCACCTCGTTGCTGCTTTTGTTATGAACACACTGAAAATAGTGGTTGATTTGTTGATCTATCGAAAGATAAGTTCAGTTCAATCTTCACAACTTTTGACCGGAAGATTCACACTGAAGTAAATTACCAAAAATGCCATCGCGTTTTTTAACGCCCTGACTACACTAATACGTTTGTCTCGAAGGAAAAGTCTAGTTTTCATTTTGAAGGAATCGAAGCAAAATACTTTCGCCCACATTAGAGTTTTCGGTTTGTTTTCGCCTGTCAACGGTAATGCGTCTTCATTTGAAAACACGTCCTTTTTGATGCGTTTTCGCCTGCTATTCACACTGAAACCCTTAAAAACGCTGATTTACCCGGTCCCCTCGAACAGATCAGCGTATTCCTCAGGTAGTGGAATAGAGAATTAACTCTGAAGTGTAAATTCAAGTGCTGATTAAACCCATGAATAACCCACTGTACAGGGAGTCAGGGAACCACACGAGGCAAAGAAAAAATCTTTTGACCTCGGTGGGAATCGAACCCACGACCTCCGGATTAGATCTACATTTGTGTTCATAGTGCTACGCGGCACAACATTCATATGTACCCTTACTTTCTCTTCGCCGCGATTTACCACCTAAATTGTCCCCGACTTTCTCTGTCCGACCTCGTAGCTCAGTCGGCAGAGTAACGGTAGATCTAATCCGGAGGTCGTGGGTTCGATTTCCACCGAGGTCAAAAGATTTTTTCTTTGCCTCGTGTGGTTTCCTGACTCCCTTTACTAGGGCTAACGCCCAGTGGGTTATTCATGGGTTTAATCAGCACTTGAATTTACACTTCAGAGTTAATTCTCTATTCCACCATTTGTGTTCATAGTGCTACGCGGCACAACATTCATATATTCCTCAGGTAGTTTGCTCGAGAACGTTTCAGGATCAGTTCGTATTGCATTCGTAATCACTGCCAGGCCAAGACTTTCGGCAGTCTGAAATCCTATCAAGGGTTCCGTGTTAGTGTTCCTTTTAACGACCAGAAATGTTGCAGGAATGATTTTCGTGTTTGACTCAACGTGAACGACCGCATCAAATTTCCCCATCACCGTTAATGATCCGAACGGGTTATTCGTAGTCATCGTAAGACTCCTCTTCCTCCTGGACTAACTGCCGAAATTGGTAGATGCTGAAAAGACGAAGTTCCTCTCCGGTGGTATCGAAATCTTCTCCCGTATCCTCTAGTGTGTCGAAAATATCCCGCACTTTTGGTCCAGCACAGTGTAAAGCCCTGGTCAAACGGCCAACCGATGTCGGATCCTAGTCCGGGTAAAACGGTCCGAAGGCGAGATTGTATCACACGCGCCCATTCTGCAGATATTTTTCGATCGAAACAATTCGATCGAAAGTCGATAAAGTGATTCTCGTCGCCAATGTAATGTTCAGGGTTCGTTCTCACAAACAGTTTAACAAGTCCGCTTGGCTATACCGTCTCTAGCTTTCGTCTTCTCGTTATGCTTATTCAACACCACGTTTTCACTACACAGTGCATAATACAGTGAAACCTGTATTAAGCGGACAGGTTCAGCAATAATAGTTAATTATTAACCCTTTTGTAACCCAGTGTAATGTCGAAAGACTGCTCAGCGCATAATGTCCAGACAGTCAATGCAACAATCTGGAATAATCTACTTAGCTTTAAAACGACATCGCTGAACAATGTTAACGGTTTCTGAGCTGAGCTTTAGAAGTGAAAAGCCCTTGAAGTGTCCGCTTATTGTGGGTTTTGTGCAACAAAATGGCTTAATATTGGTGTCCGCGTCCGCTTAACAGAGGTGTCCGCTGAACGCACAGTAAATGTGGGAAGAAAATTTCGAGACTCAAGCTGGTGTCCACTTATAGAGGATGTCCGCTTAATATGGGGTCCGCTTAATACAGGTTCCACTGTAATTACGACGAGTCAGAGTCTCGTGGGGCCTTGGAGGGCTGGACACTACAGAACTTTGTTTCACAACTGCTTTAGTTGTGTCTATAACTTCACATCTTTCTCGGATTTCAAATATATGATCTTTCATATATTCACTTGTATATAAAACAAATTGGAAAAGCACATTTCCTTATCAATGCTTCGTATTCTATCAAGGTCCTAAAGTTTCTATTTCTCTTTCGCCTGAAATTTCGGGCTCTTCATCACTGGCATCTTTCAGGAACAAACTTAAAACATGTATTATTGGTAACTATTGACTCTGTCATTAAATAAGGCTTGTCGTTTATTCTTGGAGGGAACCTAAGCTTACAAGCCCCGTAGTTTTGTTAGGTTCCCTCGCCATTTTGGTTTCTTTCGTTTAATATATAATATTGTAGTATTGTATCTTCATTGTAATCTTGTATATTAATTTGTGTTACTTATTAATCATAGTATTCTAATGCTATTTTCGTTTGTGTGCCAAATAATATAAAATAAATCAGCCAGGATGACATTCACTGTTATTGGAGAGAATATTTCAAGGTCTTCCACATCTTCCTGAAGAAGGTTTGTAATTGTTATCTGTTGTTTTCAAAAGTAGATTTTGTAGCGGATATTTTCGACTTGTTTTGAAAAGTGTGATTATATCAAGAAAGTAGTTCATTTACTTCAATTTCTATTTAGACCTATAAGTATTGTTACTATTGTATTGTTACTTGTAAATAGCCAACTGGTCTGCCTCCGGCCAGTTGGGATTCTTAACAATGTTATGTTTAATTTGAATTATTTGTTCCAGCTGTTTGAGTGGCATGCCTGTAAACTAGCTTGGTGTAGCTAAGTGCATGTTCCACTATAAACAAACATTTGACATTTGATTTTGACATTTTACTGGCCAAGGTGTTTTACTAGTCTATCGTGGCTCGCTTTCCAGGATCACTTGAGTTTACGCTTATCATGATTATATAACTAATACCTGTTTAAAGGGTGGATAACCCAATCCATTGAGACCGCATAAATCGCTATCCAATAGATAAGTGTTGGCAAAACAAACTTCATTATCAGTATCCACCGGATAATGATCCTGTGGATAGTGTTATCTACTTTTTGAACGACTGGGCTTTGGTTGGAGAGAGGCACTATGCAAATGTAAGAGTCTTATCTGAGAACATAATAGTTTTCTTCTCTTTTCGCTTTTATTTATTTATTATGATTTCCCAGCGATACTTTTTTTGCACTATGGCAGGGGAATGGCACTTGTGTAAAAAGTAAAACGAGCAAAAAACCACACACATTTTTTTTTTCAAAGAACTGGCAATCATTATTTGCAATTATAATTCATCGCACACATTTGGCTACACATGGAGAACAAAACCTTCATGTACATGTAGAAAATTAGAAACAAATTTATTCTTATGATTCTTTGTCGAGGTTTGAAGAATGTTGTAATTTTGCTGGAGAAGACATTGTCATAACTTTCAGTCTTACATTTTGCATCTTTGAATAAGATTTTGTTAACGAAATCAGGAGAATCTGTTTGTCGCATAACTTACAACTATGGATGGATTGTAGTTTTGAAGAAAGCTCTGAATAAATGATCAATTATTGATTGGAGTCAAGAACACAACAGGAATGAAAACCTCCGAAAGTTTTATCAAATTCAACTACACTATAATCTTTATGCCCGTATACCATATTTATTTGCACGTTATTATTCGAAGTGTTTTCATATATAACCGAAAGGTGCCACTTGATTCGCTCTTCTTCATGTGGAATTTTCTTATTCAGTCTGGCCGTGGTTCACATGATGGGTTCGTTCTTACGGCGCTGAGTTCTTGGGCTGTTTACTTCACCCTGGGAGTCTTACTCTCCACCCAACAGAAAAATGGGCACCAGCAAAATAATAATTGACGCCAGTGCTAGAGGCTACCTCAAACAGACTAATGGCGTTCTTTTCTATTGCTTGCGGGGATAAGCATCAGGTCTTCTTTCTTCACTTAGTTGATCGTTATGATTTGAAGAGAAGGGCGTCAATTCTCATCCCTTTTTTTTTTTTTACAGAAAAACGGCCGTTATCGACTCGAGTACGGATCCCTGCTGCCTAATCTCCAATCTAAGGTTTCCGAAACTGTACGGTGCGAGTTGATGTTATTATTGGACGTTGAATTGCCATTCACAAGCGACTGGAGAGACCTTGCCGAACGCCTTGGAGCTACTAGCGAAGATATAAGGTTCTTGGAAAGCCGCAAGGATTACCACGAGTCTCCAACACAACACATCATTAACGTGGTTGAAACGATGAAGATGCCCCTTACTAGTCTAAGGGATATTTTTGTTGATCTTGGTCGCGACGACATTGCACGGATGCTAGATTTGGAGATCGGTTCCTGATTTACAAGGCGGCTGTTGGTCGGTACACGCACAGGGAGCCCTCACATCCGTTTAGAATATAAATAAAAGATCAACCTACCTTAATCGCGCGGGCTATCGCGCGTGTTTTGTAGCGGCCATTTTGAATTTTAGATGCTCGCGCGGTCTGCTAGTACGAGGTCTGGAACCGAAAATACGGAAGTCACTCGGAGCCTCCTCGGAGATCTAAGAAAATGACAAGGGATGAAACTGAAATGAGAGCGTTCCGAATTTGGCATTAGTTCGAGCAGATATTTACTTCGTAATTTGCCCAAAATTAATTTGTAGGAAGAAGAAGCATTAAGCTAAATATATCCAAGCTCATTTAGCCCAAACATCCAGAGGGTCTGCAATACTTTGGCGTTGTTTTAAACAACTCGCTTTCGCGCTACATCTCTGCCAGTTGGGGGGCACGGAAGTCAGAAATGTGAAAAGTTGATAGCGTCGCTTGTTCTGATTGGTCAGTTGGAACTCCGGAAGTTTGATGATTCTATTCCGGAAATAGAATGCCGCCACAAGGCTAAGGCCAGATTTATGACGCCACACTGGCGGGAGTTGTCATTTCGTTCGCATTTCGAAGAATTTTCGCAGGAATTTCAAGACTGTCAACACACGATAAAAATTGGCGCCTGGGTAGAGATGTGATCTGATGTTGCCTTGGAGGCTTCGTGAATTATCGCAGCATTGATGGCGAAGGCGATGTTGTTGTTGTTGTTGGGGTAACCCTGCGATGGACTAGCATACTTCTAGTCGCTTCATGCTACTGAAACCAGGATAAGCTCCGGACTGATGAGCCACTTGGCTCGTATGTAGACTTTACTTGACTCGCTTCCTTCGATCGAAAAGCAGGCGGGTGACGAGCTGCAGAGGGCGCGGACAGGAGAGGCCCTCTCATTTTTCTCTCGCAGACCCAGTTCGTCGCATGCCTGCTTTTTCGATAGATCCCACTGACCGTGAGCCTGGAACAGAATAAAATTATCGTAGAATACGAATTTTCGGCCAAAACTGTTTCGAAAAATAATGTGTCGCAAACATAATTCAGTTTCAATACTTGATCCTTTTTGGCTTAGAAAATGAAAAGCTTGAAGTTTTACCAGTGTTGGACTTGGAAGTGGAGCATGTCTGCCCCAAAAGAATGCTGTTGATGGTCGGTCCATATTGACAGTAGGTAGGGTTGTTATTTTGCCCATTGCCTCCCCTAATCCCGGCAAAACATGTTTTCTACCAGGTCACTGTTTACGAACATTGACTTGATGATGCAACCAGGGTTTAGCTGAAATAAAATGGTGCAAATCTGTTCAAAGCCAATGATCATCGACTTCAAATCAAATAACAGCTTGTCAGAAAAATTAACTTGTTCGTGTCTGATGCATTTAGGTCTACCGTTCCACTGACTTCTACCTCCCAATCTTCAATCCACTTCAAAACTTTCCTGTTTTCAGTAAACCTCTCATCTTCGGTGCTTGCATACGGCAGTGGACTTGTAAAATTTTTCAATAAAATGCTGGTGATTTGCAGGAGTTCTACAGTCGAGTCCACGTGTGTTGACTCTTTTGTGCTTCTTGAGATCATTCTGATATGCCTATTGGAGAGAAGAACAAGCCGAAGTATTCTTCCCATTTCTATTGAACTACATTTCATCAATGAAACTTAATAGGGGAGTACATTCTTCTACTCTTTACTTTACTGTAAGCTTTTCCTTGTCCAGCTTTGTCTCCGACGGCTATGGCAATTTCAAGATGCAGCTTGTGATACCTGAGCGCTTCTTTGAAATCACCGATACTTCGATAAGCAATGCCAAGATTGCCATCTACATCTCCAGCTTACATCTTTTTGTGTTGCTGGGTAGGGGTGATCTGTAAATGTAAAGCCTGTTAAGCAAATCTCTTCTAGAAACACCAGACTATTACTTCTGTTGATGAGTGACGTTGTCAGGAAAGAAATAATGGTAAACGTTAGTAAGTAAGTAACTTTTTTTTTTTGGTTTATTTTATTTAATACAAACAATACAATGTTACAACAAATGAAAAAAAATAGTACAGAAAGAAGATAGGTGTTACAATTAATTCTTGATAATAGATAATATATAATATTTACAATAATATATGTTACAAACAAGATATTTAGGTTTATACAGGTGTATATAGCTGGGGGGAGGGCAACATAAGCACGTCAAGTTATATGTCTATTTCAAGCTGGATAATAAATTTAGATATGAATTCAGAAGAGTCTTGTTTCTTTTGCATTGTTTTGCAAGCGTAGTGGTACTGTTTTGCATACAACAGAAGAAGACACAAATCCTTTGTCTGTTTATCGGAAATATTGGTGTTTGATGTCGGTAAATTTAGAAAGTATTGTAGCGAGGTGAGGCTGACATTAATTTTGTGTAAGCTATTGAACCAATGAAGAGACTCGTCACTTAATTTCAAGAAGGATTGACATTCAAAGAATGCATGTTCAATAGAGTCATTTTCTCCGCACATAACACATTTGTCACAATCACTTATCCCAAATCGTTTAAGTTCTTAAGTAAGTAACTTTATTTAGCCAGGGTAGTCCATTCAGCTACCATTCATAGGGGCCCTAGGAAATAAAGGAATATACAATTAAAATGGTCTAAAATTATTTACACCCTAAAAACTCCTAAGTATAATTTTATTAAATACAATTTAAAAGTTCTAAACTAAAAGCCAAAACCTCTAAGTATAGTGATCAAAGTCCATAAATTTATAAGAAATAAAAATTACGAATAATAATGCTCAATTAGCAAACTTTTAAAATTACTAAAAGACGGGGCAGTTTTAATATGAGCGGGTAAAGAATTAAAATGAATAGACCCCAAGTGGGTGGGTTCTTTTTCCCATATTGTTCTTAGGCTTTGGTGGGTGCAAGTCGTTACTTCTTCTAGTTCCATAATCATGGAAAGTTCTTATGAAGTACTCTGTTAAATTCTTCGGTACCAAGTTATTTTAACACTTAAAAACTAAACTACATTTGTGTAGTTTCCTTCTACAGGCCCGGGCTACAGGCTAAACCTAACCAATTTAGCAAGTGGAAAGCATTCTTTAAAATTTTTCTTCGAAGTATAATTCGAGCTGAACGACGGTAGCCGCTGGAGCTCTTTGCAACATCCTTCTGAGATTTCACCCCAGGCAGCATCAGCATAGTCAAATAACGGCTGCACGAATGAAGTATATACTTGTTTAGAAGCTTACAACGTGAGGCATGCTCGTATACGAGATAGGAACCCAAGCCGACTACTGATTTAGTGTTACTCCGTTAAAGTGCCCATGTCGTCAATTTTTTTATTTTCTTATCTGATTCTATATATCACCCAATGAACTTCTGCGAAAGAAAAATTCGATTTGGAAAAAATGCAATCTTTTTAAGAAGTTTTAAAATCGTTCAAATTTGCCGCCATTTTGGTCGACCATTCGTGACGTAGATTAAGGAACACGTGACTTCAGGCTCTACTCATCTCGCTTGTTTTATCTCTGTAAATGTAAGTTAGTGGCTCATACAAAATGAGCCCGGGCCCCCACCTTATTTTGGGTAAAAAAAAAAATTTGCAGAGGTAGAACAAGTGAGATAAGTCAAGCCTGAACTCACGCGTTCCTGAATCTACGTCACAATTCTGAGCATGTCGATGCTGTGATCAGCGGCACGGGTCGACCGCAAGAAAATAGGATTTTCAGGTTTTTAAAACTTCATAAAAAAATCGCTTTTTATCCAAATCGAAAAATTTTTTCGCAGAAGTTCATTGCATGAAACAAAGAATCAGATGGGAAAATAAAAATTTTGATGACACGGGCACTTTAAGCTGGGTAAATACGAAAATAATAATAATAATAATGGAGTAACTTGAGTAACTGGCTGATTCCAATGCTAGAGTGACATCTCATATTGTTTTTAACAGAAACAGCAAGTAGGCCAGGCAGCCTGTGACTCTCGGAATACTGGTAAGTAGGACATGACATTAGCCACTAAGCAGCTATCAAAGGCGGACTCGCTGCCAATAAGCTACAGAAAACTCGTGGGTTCTAGTCCAGATAATTAAGTTTAAAGGAGCTATCTCACGCTTTGAAACATTCAGCCTGAACTTTTCAAATTTGTCGTTTATAATCTTCTGCATCCTTTACCATCCTTGTTCCTTTATGTTTTATTATTACCTCTTTTAGTGTCTTTCTATTTTACTGAACTGCTGTTTTCAGGTTTTAAATGTTGCTTTGTACATAGCCAAAATACGGTGGCTTAGCTTCTTGAAAGGTGACAGCCTTCCGGCAAACTGCTGAGACTAAGCAGACTATGGCATCACTTAGCGGAGCTGTCATCATAAAATGCTGGTCCTGCCATGTCACATTGCCAGGATGGAATCGGCCCAGTGAGTCTGACGTCACTGATGATGAGTAAATAAGCGCGACTTGTTTTAATAACATCCGGTAATTTTACTCATTTCTGTTTCTGTCATTGTCATCAAATCGTGAGTTTTTTTTCTAAATCAACTCCCATTAGAGAATGTCTTATGCTAGGGAGATTTTTCAGACAGCATTGGAAGATGTTTTCAGATATTTTCAGCGTCTCTACTAGTGTGGTTTAATTTCGCTTCTTTGCAATAATGATACGAACAACATCTTCACAGCGTTTTGAAATGATATTTTAGGACCGCTATAAGAAATAGACACACTCTATAAGGTTTTTGGAATTAATCCAGCCCATCATTAACAATAATACCAACGAGTCAAGAAGCACGGTTAGCTATTGTCCTCCAGCAAGCCCAAGTGGAATAAAAGCTACTACGAAATATTGATACTCTTGTCTTGCTTACCATTCGCATGTCAATGACGTGCCCTGTAATGGCTTTCTTCTTAATATTCCCCTTCCGTTTGTTGGTAAACTTACACCCCATTCACACAACTAAACTAGTTTAACCATTACTGTTACACCACACGTGCAACGGAGCTTATTGATTGGCTGAGAGACTTGGAAAACCAACTGAGAAAGAGTGGCAAAGAAACCTTTCATTTCGCTGGATTTGAACTGCATTTTGAATGGTTTACATTTTGCCTGCAAATTTAACATTACATCTCGTTATATACCTAGACTTTCATTCACCAAAACGAGCACTGTGATTGGTTGATTCTTGGTCACGTGCTCCTGATCAAATTCAAATGTATCCCGACCGGGATACAATTGCGCAGTTGTTGCCCGCGCGCCGAATACACAGTGCTCGTTTTGTTGAGTGAAAGTTCAAATATATAACAAAGCATATAATGTATGTCCCCTCGACAAACAGTGAGTTTTGTTTTCCCGAGAGTCCTGATGTTTCCCTCGACTTCGTCTCGGGAAACATCAGAACTCTCGGGAAAACAAAACTTACTGTTTCCCTCGGGACCATACATTAAGTGTGTATTAGCACCCAGTAACCAAATAAGTAACCCAATACATAGATTGAACTGTTCTCTTCTCTTACACCAGTGGCCGGGTGCTAACAGGATGACACAGCACAGTACAACACAACACTTAACTGTGACCAAACTCATTCCAGATCTTGCGACCAAAAAAGCTACAGGCAAAAATGTTTTTATACTAATCCCTCACGAAAAAACCGTACTTCATATTCTTGTTTTAAATCAGGATCCACCTTTCGTGTTTCTTGTGGGTGATTCCATCGAAAAAGAATATTAAATATTAGAATATTATTAAAAAAGTGGAATAAAATGAGGATCACGAAACTCTCTTCTTTGCGCAATATGCATGATTGGCATTATGCCGGTGTATAATACGTCTCCCCAGAATCGTCGAAATAACAGGCTGATCTGACCTTTTACTCTCATTGTAATCCTTCAAATCACACAATGTGAACAAAACCTCTGTTATTTCAGGTAAGTAATGATTATTCATACTCTTCGTGCTCGTGTCAGAGCGAACCAACGCGACTACACTCGTGCACGTGGCTGCGAGAATTATCTACGACACCGTTTATAAGAGGGTCTCAATGGGGTTAACCGTTAGCCGTAAAACGGTCAAACATTTAGCCGTTAGGCATAAAAATGAAAGAATTTTAACCGTTAGCCGTAAAAAAGCCAAAATATTAACCATTAACCGTAAAACTAAGCCACTACCCCATTGAGACCCTCTTATGAAATCCTTTACTAAACTCTGATCCTTGAGATAACAAAAGGAAACTAAACTCAGTTACTTCGGATGCATTTTGTTGTTTCTTTGAGTGGGTTTTGAGTTTTGATTTGTGATCCTGATCTGTTTACTTTATACGTGTGGTGTTTAGATCAAGTCTGTCGACCCCGTTGCCGATTTGTGTCTAACACATCAAGTTCTTCAAAGTTGGACTCTCATCAAGTGAGCAGTGCTCCTTCTGTGAAAACACATCGGAATCCCTTTTACATCTCTTTTGGGAATGTGCAAAAACCAAAGTATTCTGGAACGAAGTTATAAAATGGTTAGGTAACTTTTACTCCCTCTTGATAAAAAGTCTCCGCTCAGTCATGTCTGGGTTTTGTGGATGACACTACAGCCCTCCTCCTTCACCACGCCCTCCTAATTGCCAGATATCACATTTTTTGGGCTAAATCAATGCACCACCTCCCCTCACTACACGATACACGGCCTTTGGCAACACCGCTAGGAACGGTGGCCAACAATGAACCAACTCGGGCAACGTCCATGTTGGAAAGCCAACTCGGTAATGATTCCTTTTCGAGTTTTACCTTGAGCTTGTAAAACGTTTTTTTTAAATTGTAGTTTAGTATTGTTTGCGCTTTTAGCTTTGACGTTATCTCGAAAATGCAAGGAGCAATAATTGGAGAGGATGCCGGGTAATTATGTGTTCAAAAGGCAGAGTTAACTGTTTGCATTGATGAAAGGGACCTTGAGCAAACAGAACGTCGCCAAACAAAAGGTTAACTGAGCAAAACAATGGCTGTGCACGTGCGTTATAAATCTTTGTACATTTCGCAGCCATCCTCTGCAAAACAACAACGTGAATTGCTCAAGCTCCCTGTTAATAGAGAGCTAAAGAAACGAGAAAAGAAGAAAAGTAGCTTTCGTTTTGTCTCGATCATATTTGTTTTGCTTGTGTCTCCTTACGCACGCTGATGTGAAGAGAACAGCAAACGTTGAACCCTACTCTATATTTACCGAGACATAAATTTCTTCCCGTCTCCAAACAAAAATGAACAGAAAAAATTACACAAAGAAACATATCATTAAGTTAACATTTGTCACGACCGAAATGTTTAGAAAAATGTAGACAAAATTAGAAAATCAAAATAGAATATATCAATAAGTAAGAACAAGTTTATTTTAATGGTTCAAAAATAAGTAGGTCAACAAATACGAGCTTACTGAAAAAATAACCGGGATCTCCGTGCGCGCCTAATTTCTTCAAATCGGGCTCGATTCGCACACTACCGATACTACACCAACATTTCACATTCTTTATACGCGGGGGGTCCTATTAATGCCTCCTCGGGTTTTGGCCTCATTAGAAAAGAAATAAAGATTATGAAACAAATTAAATAATTTGCCACGTTTCACATACCCAACATTAAGCGTGCCTTACCTAGAGACTTCTCACAGAATTCAAACAGAAATGTATAAAGCAAAATTTTTGGTATTGTTTAGTCAATCGTATCTCATTTAAATTTGTATTAAAAAGTACTTGGCTAGTTCAAGAGAAAGCAATCACGTATTTCCCTATCAAGCATAACTTGACGAAAATGTCACAATGTGTACGTGCGATAATGACGCGCGAAGGATTATGCGTGACAAGAATGCGTAACGCAATTCCTACCTTTTTTGAAAATCCCTCCCTTTTTGAAAACCACAAGCAGTACCTGTACTTTTTGACGGCTTTTGGATTTGAAAATTGAATGGCACAGCCCACGCAACTTTTAATGAACCCCAGATCGAACTCGGGTAGGTCATGTGACACGGTCTAAATGTTCAAGGAATACAGAGGACAGGGGAGGTATCTGGGGAGGGGTATCAGGGGAAGTATACATTTGAAGCATTTGGAATACAAGGGAAAACAAGGGTTGTAACAAGTGTTAGTGTGAGCATTTGAGTAATCCAGCATTATGTGGTACAGAGAGCATTCTTAGTGGCGAAATCGAAAATTGAAGCATTACACAAAAGCTTATTTACAGCAATCTCGTTCTCAGAGTCTTCGTTCCCCTTGACCAGCGGCCGGAAAACGAGAGCTCTGGGAGCAACCATTTAAGGCATGCGCAATAGATGCAGACTGCGCAGTGAAACTGGATGGGCAGAATTCGGTTATTTCCTTTGTTATTCAAAATGGTTGCTCCCAGAGCTCTCGTTTTCCGACCGCTGGTCAAGGGGAACGAAGACTCTTGGAACGAGATTGGCTTATTAGCGGTTCACTTCCAAATGGAAATACGAAACATTAGCCGTCGCCGTCCACATTCCGTAGACGACACAGGACTTGATCATTTCACGTTGTTTTGCAGAGGACGGCAAAGAAATGTACAAAGATTTATAACGCACGTGCACAGCTATTGTTTTGCTCATTTAACCTTTCGTTTGGCGACGTTCTCGTTGCCGCCGTGTCGTGGTTTGCTTAACCTCCCTAATACTAATATGAAATGTCAGAAGCTTTCTCGCCCTAGTCCCTGAAAGGCTGGGCTTCCCGGGGCCTAGTAGGGTGGGAGACTAGCATGACAGACTGAATAGTTGTCGCTAGACATGTTATTGGTGTTTATTTCCAGTATAAATCTTGACAGCCTCAGTAGGTTACTTATTTACAATAAAAATCCTAAGTTCTTACTCCGAACTTATTACTGCCCAGTTCCTGGTAAACTGGTTGCGTAGATCCTAGCCGGGACGTGCGTAAGTGGATCTGAATGATATAAGGCTGCAAAACCTCCCGAGCCGAACTTCTTTTGAATAGCTGATTGGTTTTAACCTCCCAGCCAAAGAAGGAAGTCCTTTTTCACGATTTAAGCAATAGAGCGAAGGCTCTGAGAATTCCAGACAGTTGAGCAAACTTCAAGACGCAGTCGAGGTTTTGCATAACTATCGGGAATTCCTCCACCCTCCAAAGTGTTTAGA
Organism: Micromussa lordhowensis; assembly: GCA_964020085.1. Taxonomy (NCBI): domain Eukaryota; kingdom Metazoa; phylum Cnidaria; class Anthozoa; order Scleractinia; family Lobophylliidae; genus Micromussa; species Micromussa lordhowensis. Next base: position 22,005,922 of record OZ026601.1, read on the forward strand.
TGAGGCTGTGTAAACAAGGAAAAAGTACTCTCTTGCTTTTATAAAATATTTCTCAAGAATACACGAGAAGAGAAAGTCACAACCGTATTTACATTTTCCTGATCTAAACACATCGATTGTGATCTTGTGAACTGGAGTCAACTGGAGTGCTGAGTCTAAGGTGTATGACAGTGTATCCCAAAGGATTAGGTTGATAGAAAGGTACAACGGCCATCTTGGGGAGAGAGGAAAGTGGCAAGAGAGGTGGTCGTTATAGGACGGTATGGGGTGTAATATGAAACCTGCTTCTTTTGGGTTGCAACATTTACCTGTTGTTTTTTCAGGGGTGCAACATTATTATTATTATTTTTTAAAAATGTTTATTGTAGTATATTAATACGTTACAAATCAAGACGCGGATGCCTCATGGTTAGTGCGCTCATCTCCGGATCGAACTGTCCGGGTTCAAGTCCTAGCTGGGGACATTGTGTTGTGTTCTTGTGCCCAAAGTGCCTCTCTACACCCAAACAGGTGTATAAATGGGTACCGGCAAATTTGATGCCGGGGGTAGCCCTGCGATAGACTAGCATCCCATCCAGTGAGGTGTGAATTCCAAGTCGCTACATGCTACAGTAACCGGGATAGGTTTCGGCCTGATGGGCCACTTTGGCACGTATGCAGACTTTTACAATCAAAATGTATCAGTAAAACAGAAACACAACAACAACAGAGACCAACGACTTGCGGTACAGATCAAGATTCGTGACGCTTTTTTTGGAGAGAAAATGGGACTTCGCAAGTTTTTTTCGCTGATTTTGTTGACCATTTTCCGTAAGAGAGGTCGCCGGTAGTGGAGGTTCCACTGACATATTACAAACAGAGGAAAATGCACTATCGCAAACTTCCGAAAGTAACGACCCTAATTACATTCGAAATTAGCAGCCTTTGGTGCTGGCTGCTTTCGGGGGGTCGCTATTGTCGAGGGTCGTTACTTCACGTTATGAAACGTTCATAGAGCTGAGCATGTTTTGAGAGATAAAAATAGAAAAGCAGCCCTTAGCACATGAGACAAAATTCTTCGGGCCGTTCCACTTTAAACTTAATTATTTGGCTGCCACTTGGGGCATGTCACGTGTCTAGATCGAGTTGTTGGTCGGTAGGAAAGCTAGCAAGATTCTACTTCAGTACGCACTGCTATGTTGGTCTGTTGTATCAATATCTCAGTGCGCTGGTCCAGTTTTCAATTTTGATTTAAAGAAAACGTTTGCCTTTAAATATGCCCCTGTTGAAAATTACACTGTACTCTGTTTTAATTTGATGAGAATTTTTTGCAAGTACGTACCTGATGTTTGATGTAAGTTTGACGGGTTTTGTTTTAAAATGGCACAACATGAACGAATGAAGCACGAATTGACATTTCACAACGCTTCGTGGCATTACCGATACCTTCCCTTGTTGCAGGGTGCCTTAATGATAATTATCAACTATAACATTCACTTGACTATTTATTACAAACATAGGCACGCAAGGCGTGCAAGAGTTATTTTTTATGAAGTCTCGGAGATAGGAGCATTCATGGAGCTGTTTACAGTAATGATTTGGCTAATTTGACAAGTCTTTTTGGTTGCGATGTACAGCAAGCGAGAAACTGGGAATTTATGATATACATGGTAAGATAAGTAATTGGTAAGCCATAAAATGTTTGACTGAACAATCTACAGTGATTTGACCCATCTCCAGATTAATGTAGATACCATCTTATTTCTAACAGGTAATTTGATTCGTTCTTTGATACAATCCACACTGTGATTGGCGACACGCGCACATGCATTAACTCCCCGCTACTCACCGATCTCATAGCCCATTCAACCCCCAAGAGGAATTTTTGCTCAAAAATACTCAAGTTAAGAGAGCTTTTCGCATTTTATACGAGTCGTACGTTTACCATTTTTACACAACAACACTACTTCACCGAAAATAGAAAGAAAGAGGAATAAAAACCTCTCTGATTCGTTGAAAGTCTGATTTAATTAAATTGCACTTTAATTTGACGCCCAGCAGTCTTCAAAGAACATTTGAACAGTTCTCATACTTTTTACCTTTAAAGTATCGGACTGAAATGAATGTCATCAAATAAAACTATAAATTACTACTGCAGAAATGCAAAAACAGTTTAGAAATGAAAGCTTCTTTTTTATTTAGTATCCTGGAAACAGTAGCCGACAACTTGTAAGCTCTAATTGAATTTACTTCCATTTGAAAAACAAAAGTGTCAAGTTACCAATTATAACTAAAAATAGCAAACATCTTTTGCGAACGATTTACTTCCGTATGAAAAACAAAAGTGTCAAATTACCATTTGTAACTAAAAATAGCAAGCATCTCGTGGGAACAAGTGGTGAATTTACTCCCTTGGTGAATTTACTCCCTTGTGAAAAACAAGTGTCAAATTACCCTTTGTAACTAAAAAATAAAATATCTTGTCATATTTCCATGCAACAACAACAAAACAATCGTTACCTGTACCTGTAACGTTTGTAAACTCTTTCAAATCAAAATAGTCTCGTCTCCTCTAAAACATTTCCTAAGAACTAGAAGAACCGATGCGTGACGTCTAATTGAATTTACTCCTTGTGAAAAACAAAAATATCAAGTTACTATTTGTAACTAAAAATAGCAAGCATCTCGTGGGAACAAGTGGTGATGATTTGCCAGCTCTAATTGAATTTACTCCCTTGTGAAAAACAAAAGTGTCAAATTACCCTTTGTAACGAAAAAATAAAAATATCTCGTTATATTTGCACGCAACAAGAACACAGCAACCGTTACCTGTACCTATTGTAAACGTTCGAACTCTTTCAAATCAAAATAGTCTCGTCTCCTCTAAAACATTTCGTAAGAACTGGAAGCAACGATGCATGACGTCTAATTGAATTTACTCCTTGTGAAAAACAAAAATATCAAGTTACCTTTGTAACTAAAAATAAAAACATCTCGTCCATTTGCATACAACTACCTCACGCACTGTTTCCTACCTCAAGGCTCATCTCGTCCATAACTAAAATCCTAAGCCTAACTCACAGAAAATGCCAAAGTAAACCCAATATATGAAGACTTCCTCCTCTTTTATAGAAGAATAAATATGGCAGTTCTGAACTGTATCGGGATCAAATCTTCTCATATACCATTTACTTTTAAAACAAGAAATTTGATTGGCTGTTTATAGTAGATCCGATCTGATTGGTGTGACATAACATACATCTCTCACTCACTGACTCACTCACTGACTCACTCACTGACTCACTGATCCATTGACCCGTCCACAACATACTCGACGCGCCGACTAAGAGATATTTTTTGTACAAAAAAATAACTCAAAACTAGATATACCTTTGAACCTTGTTTTCCCTATTTTCGGGGCAGGCGGTTGGAATGAAGGTGGGCTCGCTACTTTTTTGGGGGTAGGTGGGTCGCTACCTTCGGGATTTAGCCACAATCTTTTGACGTTAATTTCCGGGGGGTGTAGCTACTTTCGGAAGTTTACGGTAGTACTTTTTCCTTAGTACCCCGCGTCTAATTATACAAATTTTAGTTTTGGGAGAAGTTGTTTCACGGCACGTGCAGCTCGTGCCAAGAACGAAGGACCTGTGATCAATATACGAGACGGCAGTTGGAAAAATATTATGGTGTTGTTAGGAAAGGCCTATTGGCAAAATATGACCTCTGTCGTTAGAAATGATGACGTCATAAGCGGCATAAAGGCAATGGTTTATCGGACCGGACTTTTATAGTTGGATTAAAATAAAGCAATTAGGGAAGGCAATTCGGGGAGGTAATTCGGGTTAACTTGGTACTCAATTTAAAGTGGCTCTTAGGGTAATCATTTATGGCGTTGCGCGCACTACTGTGTTATGCTTTGAATGCTGTTTTTGCATTTGTTTTTACACCCAGTCCTCTCAAACTTATTACATGAAATAAGCAGTGATTAAATTGTGTTTTACTATAATCTCTGTTAAAATTTTGGGTTTTAGTCTGAAATTATAAATGTCCAAACAAATGTGTCTTTTACTTTTTTTGAGGCTTTATTTGTGATTTTCTTGATTCCTTCGGTTAAATCTTCCACAGCAAATCGCATCCTGCGGGATACGAATTTGTAAAGCCAGTTTTTTTTTTAGATTTTCGCAAATTTATGTCTTTTACCACTGCGAAAAAAGCTGGTCTTATAGATTTCCCTGAAAAAAAACGAGCTCCGACTAAAGTAAAATATTTACTAGCAGTCTACCAATTTTTTTCGGAATTTCACCGAAGGAAACGCGAGAAAATTCCCTGTCAGTTTTTCTTCTTGATATGTAGCATCATTAATGTACAATTTCCCTTTTGTAAATATTGCAAAATACAAAGGTATGATATCACAAATCCATGTCATTATAAACAATGTTTAGTGTCCCGTGCTTCCTGTTCTTATTTCTTCCGCTCAAAAAAGAAACAGTATCATATTCGTAAAATTGGGCATCCCTTCTTAAAATTGTCACACACAGTAAAAAACAAAACAGGTAAAGGGTTAATCTTTTAGCAAGTCGAGAAGATAAGAGCTGAAAATAGTTTATCATTGAGGTGTGGCTTCAACCGCACCCTTGACGTATGTAATTCCATGATAGATGTCTGCTGTTGCCGAGCAGGAAGTGATTCGGTTAGCTTTTAGATCTATGCTCCGAGTCCACAGCATCCAGTTATTCGGCAAATAATTTATATAACAAATAACTATGAGCTACGTTCTCCTTAACTTGATTAAATTTATTTTTATCCCAGCTCAGGCTATTTGAGGTGGCAATAAAAGGAAAATTTGTCCTCCAAATTGAGTTCTTATCTTATCTTTACTCACTTCCGGTGGGCCTCATTTTGAATGACGTCTTGGCATCATATTCCTAACAATGTTTTGATATGGCCGAGCGTCAATTGTCACGAAAAGTACTCAGAAATTCACGCCCGTTGGCTTTGTGTCGAAAATGCGAGGCACGGTCTGCTTTAAAGCGGGAATGCGCCATAAGTGGATTAAAAGAATGGATGGAATAATCAAAATTTGATGAAATTTGACGTCCGCGCCATCTTTTATTACTCCAGCCTCATTTCCAAGTCAATCTGAAGGAAGGATCGGAATTTATGGTCACGTGACAGGTTTTGCTCGGCGCTGGCTAAAGAGGCCGAGAAGATTAGTTGTTGATTGTAAGTTTTGCTCCGCAAACTGCTGCCAGATTGGCAAATTACAAAACCATTGACGGTTACAGAGGGCTGCATTACAGCTACTGGTTGTATCAGTGATTTGCATGTGTGGAAAGTTACGTCGAATTATGGAGCATCCGTTGTATGGAATGTTGTTTTGAACGAAATCATTTGCCATCTCTCTCACGGGAAGCTGGGACGTTTGAGCGTAAAACTCGGGTAAAAATGCCGGATGTGTTCGCTGAATGATTCTGTGCCGACGCCCATTATATCATTGCAACAGCCAGTTATCCGTGTTTGATTTTTCAGGGTGTATTAATTGGAATTTACGAGCTCAAAGTGCGGTGTTTGCTCTGGAAGTCAGCCTGTTGGTCGGTATGAGCCTAATATTATAGGAGCCTTTCTCAAGGTCAAACCCATTTTTACTCCTTCGCAGATCTGTGATTTGGTTCGCGGGACAGCATCGCCACACTGACTAGCTGACCATCGCAAAAGGTCTTCGAATCATTTGTAACATTGGAATAGAAACGTGTAATTACGAATTATCAACTACAGTAATTTATTTCGAGAACTGCGGCGGCTTGAGTTGTTGTTGGTGTATCTTGGCACGATTGTGCTTGGAGCTTGTTTCTCCTTCGCTTGGCTCTTCGACATGGGTTAAATTTAGCTGCAGTACAGAAACATATGGCTTCTATTAGAGGAAACGTGGAGGTAAGTTATCGCTATGCTTCTGTTTTCAATAGAGGTTACGGGTTTTGTTGATCCAACTCGACAATCGCTATTCCTAAACATTGCAATTTTTCCGGCGGGGGTTTATGAAAATTCCTCAGTGAATCGTTTTTCGTTGGCGTGTTAGCTTCCACTGAATTCCTAGCTGCTGTCAGTTGATATTCTGCACTACGCTTTGTAAATTTTCCAAACGAAAACAGCGGCTCGCACGTTGTTTTACGCAATTCGTAAATTAAACTGAGTAACTTTGTTTATGTTTGCCTTGACTGTGTTCGATGTCACAAATGCCACACTTTTGTAAACGCTATTATGGACAATTTTCTCACGCGAAATGTCAACGGGCAAACCATTCACATAAATGGAAGATTATTAGTAAACCGCCTTTAAGTAATCCGCTTTCGGCTGTGTGAAGTATCAGTATCAGGCTAGAAGGATTCTTGTACGAACATAGCGTGTTTCGTTTACAAGAAACTCAAGTCTTGTGTGAAATCGAATGTCCGGGATTCAACCATGTCTGTGCTGTGGGAGCGTGTTCATCTTTAGGACTTGCAGTGTTGTTATTTCTGGACACAATAGGTACTAACGAAGTTATTTACGCCAATGTTGTGTTTCCGTAGTGTTAGAATTGACCACGCTTTGTGTTGTTTTGTCCGTGTTCATGTAAGATAACTATCTTGATTCATTCTTTATCTCGGCGATTTTTTTCTCACAATCACCCGGTGTCCGAAGAAGCATGTGTTTTAGTTAAGCACATTCGAATGGAATATAATTTTTTTTTGGGCAACATTCATTTTAACTTGCCGACATTCACAAACTTCGATGGCCTTTCTTTTGTTTGATGTGAGATTGGAAAAAAGTGTGATTATTAGCTTGCAAGATTACCCGAGTGGAAAAACTGTCATTTCCTTTCACTTGAATGTCAATGGTATATAATTTTTCAGATTAAAATTGCATTCTTTAATCATGGGTTAGGAAAAGCGTTTATTGCAAATAAGTGAGTCTTCACAAGTCGTTTTACATTGTGGGCACAGAATGTAAATTAATTATGACTCTTGTTGATTATAAGTAAGATTATGAGTATTTTATTAGGTGTAATTACTTCGTGATATTTATGTTACCCTGTTTCTTTGTAGTAAATCAAATTATTTTAATTTTCGTTACCTCAACTAACATGTTGATTATTTTTCTAAAAAAAACTTTGCTCATTGCTTAAGAATGCCAGACTTCGTAGAAAACGACAGATTGACTGTATGACAAACCTTCACAGTGCTGTGATAAAAAATGCAGTTTATTAATAATTTGCTAGTGATTTGCAGTTGCAAAAATGTAATGTGCATGCAGTGATAATGGCAAGCACAAAACTTTTTATGTTAAAATCAATACACTTCTGCAGGAATAAGAGGAGTAAAGTTTACTGAATCTAAAGAGTTGGGGTAGTTAATGCACATTTTGTTGCGTTAGTATAAGATCCCTATTGTTATGCATGGTTGTTATAAAGTTTTACAGAAGCAGCTTAATTATTAGGCAACGTAGAATGGACTCAAGAGAGCAGTGGAAGCTGAGCCTACTTAATTATTGGATTAGGTGGCTGATTTGCCATCTTTTTCTAATGAATCAGACGCATAGCTCAGCATAGGAGCCAGCTGAGATCACCAAACAAGTGTTGATTTTTGCCGGCTGCCTTCTACTTTTGACAACTCTGGTTATGTAAACTAATAGTTGAGTGTAATTGAAGTGTACAGTACATGTATGTTTTTGTTAAACATTGTAACTGCCTCTACTGAGAGAAAAATCAGAGTGAATAACATCAGCTGTCCGTGTGGCTGCAATTTTTTTTTTCGAATTGACGACTTAAGCCGTTTGAACAGATGAATATAGTTTTTGAACAGATAGCAGCAGCTGTTTAAACAGCTGAATATTTTTCTAAACGGATAACCTCTGCCATTTGAATGTCTTCCTATTGATCCAGAACGGACAAGATATGGCAAAGAAACGTTTCTTTCCTGTTTTGTACAGAAATCCATCAGTGCACGTAACTTTCCACATGAGCAGTCACAAATTTGCAGTAGGCATACACACATACTACAGCTGTATGTGACAAGTATTCAGAGTTTACGTTATTTTGTACATATCTCACTTGTGTTGTAAATTTTGATAACTTATATTTATACACCTGATATTTCTAGATTGTTCGTACATTTAATACAATTTTTACTTTAATGCTGTCACATTCAAAATATAACATGTACTGATTACTAATACTAACAATGTACAGTTACTGCATAAGAAGCCAGCGGCCAAAAAAAATTCCTTTGCCTGTCTGGCTTTCCAGATTTTGGATAAACATTGTTTAACTACTATGTAAGAGCTGATTTTAGCAGAAATTGTGAAGGACACTGAAATTAATGAAATTATGTAGATGATAGTATCCTGTGAAGAGGTTTGAATTATGAAGACATGTAAAACTGCCATATTTCACAGTCTACCAACTTTACTGAAATATTGTATTCATTGAACAGATGATGAGAGCAGGACTACCAAAACATGTCTGAAAAAACGTCTGAAAAAAACTACAGCTAATCAGCTAATATTTCTTAAAACTACTGGCAACTGTTTATTGGAAATAAAAGGGCATAATTAACCCAATAATGTGGATCTATAACTTTAACAAAAAAAATTGTCAGGGCATTTCCACATATAGGTGATGGAAAAAAATAACATTCTAACAGTCAAAAATTTCTGGCATTCAGACTTTAGAAATGCAGGACAATCAATAAATAGTAGTACAATTTCAAATTCAGGAATGAGAAGGTGCTAATCAGATAACATTGATAGTGAGGGCAATTAAAACCCTGAAGTCAAGCCAAAATTTATCTGAATGTATGTACTCATGAATGGAACAAGTGAAAATAGCCCTCTCACATGTTTGCAGAAACAAATGTAAAATACTTCAGGCCTATGAAAGCCTTTGGATGCAAAATATATTGTGTCTTCACTTCAACATTCAGTTACAGAGTAATTGCCATTCTGTGTCCTACTCTGTTTCAAAATTTGAAATGATTTCAAGTATGTTTGCAGATCTTCCTGATTTCTTATGGTGGAGTAATTGTAAAACTCAAAGAACAAAGGGTGATAATTTGACAAAAGCAAGTGAGCTGGACATGTGCTATATTTTCAACTTGTTTTACAGTGCATTATAAATTCTGAAAATATTTTTGATTTGTGGGGTTTTTCAATTTACGAACGTGATTCTTTACATGGCCCTCATCTGTGCCATTGTCTTCTATTGAGTTTATTATAACACTCTTACTTTTTGACCCAGGGGTCATTGACATTGTATACTTATCTCATTAACTCATTCAATATAATTTCTAATTCTCCAGTCCTTCTGCAAGTGAGGTTTTGTTACGTCAGTGTACATGTTAAAAAACAGGCATTGACTTGATCAGGTTTAAAAGCATGATGCAAGGTCACAACGTAGAGATGAGGATTTTTTTTTGTCGTTGGTATATAGAAAGGTTGTGTGATATCTATGTATATTCTCTTAAAGTATCATTGTAATAAAAATATCAATGTTGCAGTCTTTATATATAGGGAAACATGGCAGAAAATGCTGCAAAATCTTTGTGATATATCAAACATAACAGACAGTGTTTCATCAGAATATCCAAGCACCGAGAAGAGAGTTGGAAAATATGACGCGTAGTGGAGTATTTTTGTTGAAATTCGAGGTGTTTGGATAGCGGATGAAACACTGTCTTTAAGTGTTTGATATATCTTCTCAATCGAAACAAAAACTAACAACTAAACAAGAAGTAAAATTGTCAAAATCTATGCTACCTGTAATTAAGACCGGGTATCCAAACACCGTTACTGTCATGATTTCCTTTGTTTAAACTTGATGAGTTATTAATGTGTTTGAGAAATAGAAATCCAATGCCGAGTGATTTGTTTTTGAAAGGGTTAGTATTCTAAGTGACATTTGTAGACTCATGAGGACAGTGTACAGTCGTGTACATTAAGGAAGAGTTTTGACGTAGTAATTTTTTCTATGTAATTTTGAGATCTCATGTTCCTTTTAAGATTATTTTTTAAGCTGCAAAGAAATCATGGCGATCCAAAAAGGCATTTTATCCTCCTGGAAGACTTGAAGTTTATTAACCTGTTGATGTTAAGGTTGTTGTGAGCGAGATAGGATAGCTTTCTTGTGAGAGTTTTGGTTTTACCTTTATCAATTTCATTTTCCAAAGGTATCTTTCATTCTTTTAGTGAAGTCAGTGAAGCTTACATGTAGCTCATAGCTTTTTGTGTGATTTACGAGGTTAGACTGAAGTTACAGACAACTTTGTACTGCTTCCAAACACTGTGACAAGTAGATGAAGGCTTAAATTTTTAAATCCTACAATGTATGTGGGGGAACCATACTTTGTGAAGTCTGTAGTGAGTCATGGTGAGGGTTTTTATTCAAACCTGGTCTAAAACATGGTTTGTTACAGTAAAAAATTTTCAAACTTAATGATTCAGCCCTCAGTGTCAGATACAAGAGTAAAAAATGTCATGTCATTATCTCTTTGCTAGCAGTCGAAAGAATAATTTTATTTTTTCCAATTAATTAAATTCAGTATTTAATCTTTTTTTTTCTCAGGAAAGTGAATTGGCTTGGCAACAAAGGAAAGATTTTGCAAATAACCCAGGATATCTCCCACCTTCCAAGTTAATAAGTTTACAACGTCAAAGTAATGGATTTGGATTCACTTTGAGGCATTTTGTTGTTTACCCTCCAGAGCTAATAAGGAAAACAAGTGAGGTCAGTACAGTACTGGTAGTATTTTTATAAAGTCAGGATCTATACACGACATTTGGATAAGCTAGGACCAATTATGTAATTATCTCCAGCCTATTCATGGACCAAAGTAATAAGTATTCACACTTAAAAAGTCATAAAATTTAATTGTTATATAGCTAGCATTTTTGCCACTACAGTGTGCCCATTCATTGGCTAGTTCATGGTCACATGACATCTAACAATGAAAATGTTTACCACTAAATGCTATGAGCTGGTAACATTGTGAAAACTATGACGTCAAATGGGAAACAGTTCACTGTTACCCGTGAACTGTGACCTCTTTTGCACGTGATCAGTGCATGCAGTTAAAGGTGGCCTGATGTCGTTGCGGGTTTTTCAATTAAGTGATTATTTGTTTTCCACCAGTTTGACCCATTTGTTTCACTGTATAACAAATCAGTCAATGACTGGTCCCTTGGGGAACAGTGAATTTGTTTCCCACGAATCTCAATGTTTCCCTTGACTTTGTCTTGGGAAATATTGAGATTCTCGGGAAACATAATTCACTGTTCTCCTAGGCACCATTAAGTGTAAATTATTACATAGAGAGCAATAGTTTTAACAGCCATCAGCTGGTAGCGACTTTAGCTTGGATTTACGTTATGTGGTTTTTGAAAGAAAAACATGCAGAAATTATTTCTGTACATACTTTACTTGGGTATACAGAATGAACAAGATATAACAAAAACAAGATGTAACAAAATGTAAACTTTATAATTTGTTACCCTAAACCACAAGCTTTGAAGACAGGATTTTTTAATAATCTTAGCATTTCATACAACAGAGGACAGGAGGTGAATATGTTTGACATCTACCAAAACTCAACTTTCTGTCTAGACTTTCTGCTCTGAAGGTCGTGTTGTGTGTGAATGATGACCATTGTAAGATGTTGTTGAAAATTAACTAATAACAGTCGAGGCCCCTAACTTGGTTAATGACTATAAAGACCCAAATCACAATCACATGACTCCCTTTTTCATTGTCCATTTAACGTTACAGTATGTCCTATTTTTTCCTTTTTCCTTAAGCCTGGTCCAGGACCTGGTGTAAATGGTCTTGACCACCATGTTGATGATATTGAAAGACATAAGGCGGAACCCATGGATACTGTGTTTGTGCGGCAGGTGGCACCCAGTGGGCCAGCAGACAGGGCGGGTCTCTCTACAGGTAATGCTTTAACATACAAAATTGTTTGTTTTTAGGACATTTGGACCCACTGTTACTGCAAATCTTTACTGCGCATATAATTTGTGTTTCAATTTTTTGTCAAGGATGAAATGGAAGCAAGTACAGGGCTTCATTTTTGAGGAGTGGTTACTTTCTTTTTGAACTGTTGGATTAAGCTTGCATGGTCCGAAGTAGTCCTGCATCAAACATTGGCCAGGATAGTAAAATTTGCTGTCAGTGTTCATGTTCATCACTCATTTCTGTCATTAATTGCATCATTTTGGGGGGCCATATGCCTTTCCAGTAGGGCCATACAGGTTATATGATAAATGGTGTTTTCCTTGTATTTGTACAAAAAATGTACATATTTTGTCCAATCCACATGATGATCCTGTAGTATAGTGTGGCTTGTTTATGTTCAGGGTACATGTTATGAGCATGTAATCCCCTTTGCCTGTGCTGTGGATTGTTAATTGCACTGGTAGTTGGCATCAAGCGCAGTGCCCACAGCTTTGTTTGGTTACCTTTTTCAGGAGACCAGATCGTTTCTGTTAATGGCCAACCAGTAATGGGAAAGTCCTATTCACAAGTGATTGAACTTATTCTATCAAGGTAAGGAAACATAATGAGAAATAATGTCAAATATTAATAGACAAGCGCTTCCCACATAGAAAGTCCTGGACATATACTTCTCAAACTTCAAATAATGTAATCCTAAACATTGTACATGTACCTGTAGAAATTTCGATATTGTAATGATTATGTTTCACAATGATTGCGATCATTCAATAGTGTATAATTAAACCAAAGTTATGGTCTCAAGAATTCATACCTGTTATCCTGCCACAACATATTAAGCATTTGGCCGCTCTCATCTAGTAAAGAATTCCCAGTAAAGGAAGGTAATGCAAAAGAGTGAGCTAAAATTTCAGAATGAGGGAGATTATTGCGACATATTACACAAAAGAACCTAATTTGTTGAGAGAACAGAAACATATTTATCACAATGTTAGTTGAATTGTCCCTAAACATAATGGTTAAAGTGCAGAAATGTGGCCACTTTGAGGGTTCTTTAGGATTGTGAGCCTGATAACGTAATGCTTTTCCCTTCTTTTTTTTCCTAACCATTTGTACAGTTCCTTCATTAGCTTTGCATGGCTTGCTATTGAGAATTTGGGGCCACAATAATTGAAATTAACCTCTCAGAAATTAATGTTAAGACAAATCACCACTTCTTAAATGAAAGCAATTTTTTAAAGTTTGTGTTAATTTCATGAAGCATTAATTTCCTGTAATAAGGTACAAACAGTGTATATGTGACAACTAATGGTATGAGAAATCATTCAGAGGTTTCGGGACTGAGCCCTTCATCAGTAGATTCCACTAATGAATGGCTCAGTCCCGAAACGTCTGAACATTTATTTATACTTTGGCACTTTCAGCAATATTCTAAACTTTTATTTTTCCTTGAAGTTACAAGTGCCACGCAGTATACAAAGTTTTGAACTTCTTTCATTATTGAAAAATCATTTGTCTTTTAGCCAAGAACTGCTGGAGTTAGGTATTATTCCTAAGGAAGACTGTGTTCTTCAGATGGTGAGTGACTGTGAAATGTCCTAGAAGTAAATAGTACTTGATACTGGGTTTGTTGACCAGGTAGTCAGTAAGTTGCATGTGTCTATGTGCATATCATCTGCACTGGCCTCGATAATTGTAGTGACACATTTACATTTAGTTAACAACTGAATAGTGTAGACAAACCTTGTGGTTTGTTCCATTTTAAAGGCATTGATATGGTAATGCAAATTAGCAGGTACAGTACCGGTCAAAGGGATTGCAGTACCTACAAGCGCGTAAATGCATGTAGTCTGTGTGTAGTATTCGTGGAAGGTAGTAATTGTGTTTAAGGTGCATGTAAGTTCATGCATGTAAATTTACTGATCCTGTAGTTACATGCATTTGCTTTTAGTTTCGCGGATATGTGTGTATTGACATTGGAGGAAGAAACCTTTGTTATTCCTACACGCATTTGCATGTATTTTGCAAAACAAAAAAAACACTACTACATGTAACTTGTATTGGAAACACAGACTCTCAATGCTCACAACAAAAAGTAAATTTAAAAGCCGGCAAGCATTGCTAAATAAGTGGCCTAGCTCAAGCACCTGTCAAACAAATACTCTTTGTAAATCTGTAGCAGCCCGCACTTCTGCTTAACATCAAAACTTAATTCTTAAAGATCTCTGAGTACGTTAAAACACAAACAACGTACATCGTAACATAAATGTTTCTGCTTCTACAATTTCCACAGCTATCGATTTTCGCGATCTGATAAAGGGGAGGTTGATGTGTATTGTTTTTTGTCCAAACATAGTTCAGATCACTATGTGCTTTTTTGTCACGATCCCTTGTCACACCTTGCCATCGATGCGTCATCATGCATGAAGCTGAGGCATACAAAGACAGATTTTGAAACTACAGCACAATTTTGAAACTACTTTGAGAAATAAATGTTACTGCAAGTCTTGGAATGCGCAGATAGATAAATCACTGCATAAAATATGTCACTATCAACAGAATGTGCCGCAGCATTACTATCTTTTGGATACCCTAGTTTGTAAATAGTTTTTAGGAACGTACGTTGTTGTAGTAGTTTTTAGATCTGTGACATTTGTATTTCTTATTTTAGATTTTAATACTTTTATGACCTTCTGCAAGTGGTTTATGTATTTACCAGGTGTCACACCATCCCAGAAATGCTTAATCCAAGAACTAATTCTTCTCTTTTGAAGGCTTCACAAGGCAGTGGAGAAAATACCTTAGTTCATGCCAAAGCATCTCGACAGGATTTAAATTGGGGGATTCAGCAGGTGTAGGCCAGTAGTTTATGTTGTTGTCAGCTAAAAACTGCTTTGCAAGCTTACCTGAAGACAGAACCAGCAGTGATTGAAAACAAAAGTCCTTTGGAAATATGCAGGTCTGAGGCGAGTGTAAAATGCTGTGGAAAGTTTGAGGAAACTTTTAATGAAAGCATTTCTGAATCGCTTACAAGTGAAGTGTGGGAGAATGAGAAATGCTGGGGAATTTCAACTAAACTTTCACTGACTTAATCACCTTGTGTTTTTAAGTGCTAATTAGGTCAAAAGAAAAACATTCGGATTTCTGTCCTTGGGTTAAGTCGGGCTGACAGATGGAATAAGATAACTTTCACACTACAGGATTTCCGCCTGGGTAGATGTTGGTCATGTACTAGGAAACGATATTCGAGAAACAAATCAAATTTCATTTCAATCAGATCAAAACAATATGTTTTCAGATAGACAACATTCGCTTCTGAGTACGTAATTGCCAACGAGCCAGCCGAGCGAAGACGCTCGGCTGGCGAGGCGGCAGAGAATAGTGCCGCGCGAAGAATGGCGTATGCGAAAAAATTCTCGATCGAGCTCTGAAAAGTGTAACTGTAAGGTGTAAGATGTAACAATGGCTCAGTTTGAGCCAATTGCAAGGACGGAACTATTCGAGCTATTGTAGTTTTAAGCCAATCAGGAGGCGCGTTACATCTAGACTTGTCTCGTGGAATATCATTGTTTTCTTTGCTGTTGTGTTTATCCAACTGTGAACAATTTCATAGTCTCAGAACATATGGAACCAGTGTGTTTCCTCTCTCACTTTATCGAAATGAAAGTTCAATTGGGGAGCGTACCCTTTACAAAACTATTCTTTTAATTCGAATATTCAGGAAAACTGTCAGACAAGAGCACATCCAAGACACAAAATCGACAACGAACCAGCGTGTTCACCAAAGAATTGAACGAGCGTGTTCATGAATCGAAACAGTGTATTCCTTCTCTGTTTACCTATATCGAACTGAAAGTTCCATCGGGCAGCTTTTTTGGAAAGATTGTGTTCACCAGTCGAACCACTAGAGCAAATCCAGTGTTGAAATCTAGCATATCGAACTGAAGGTTGA
Organism: Micromussa lordhowensis; assembly: GCA_964020085.1. Taxonomy (NCBI): domain Eukaryota; kingdom Metazoa; phylum Cnidaria; class Anthozoa; order Scleractinia; family Lobophylliidae; genus Micromussa; species Micromussa lordhowensis. Next base: position 22,021,833 of record OZ026601.1, read on the forward strand.
GTCGGCAGTGTTTCCGAACAGAACTGAACAAGCGTGTTTATCATACAGTCGAATCCAGTGTTCAAAACACAAATCGGATCTGTTTTGCCACAGAATTAAACGAGTCGTGTTTCATCAATCAAACTAGCGTGTTCACTTTCACTTTGACTTTGCCCATCATTTCGACCGAGCAGCGATACATTCCAATACTCTTGATATTCAGGGATTGCGTGACGAACGTTACCGGTCGGTAAACGCGTTATAATTTTCTCTCGGTAATGTTTGCAACAGATCCGTTATGCTGTATTAATAAACCCCTTATTATAGCACAAATTATTCGCTCGTTGGCACTCTATCGATAGGTATACCTAGTATTAATGATGAATCTTCAAAGGCTTTTTAAACTTAAAGAAGGATAACTGATGTTTAAAAAATAACTGAAAATCTCAAGCAAAATAATGTGTTTTGCTGTTATATCATGTCCATCAACCCTCAGTTTGTCAGTCGATTGCGCCCTGGGTTGATTTAGACAGTTCGATAACGGTTATGGTTCAGATATCAAATGATTGTACTTGCATAACCTAAAAACCATTCGTTGTTCTTTACCGAGTGATCGCACGCCAAAATCCAGCCGACGATCCCCTCTTTCTCAGCTGGACAATTTCGCTGGCAGTCGGCGCTTAGCGACAACCCTGTTTTTCACAGAAAGAAAAAAAACATGATGGGAAAAGCTTTTGAGCACCAGTAAATTCCGAACGCTTTGGAGTAGGAAATATTTTTAATTAATCTTTGGATTGTTTTAAAGGAGACCGATTGCTGTAATTTAAAATTGAAAGCAACATTATGTGTTTATGTTCTGTTATCTCAGTGAATCCTAGCACGTCTGCCAGTCACTGGCGCCGCTTGTTGAAACTACAGCGGAACAAATACTTATACTGTAAAGCCGGTTTATTAAGGAAACTGGTCAGTTCTATCAGAAATGTTTGATGACCAGAAGCAAGAAGACGAAAGACAAAACTGTATCCCCTTGCAGACCAGTGTAGTAAATGTTACACAGTAGATGTTTTGTTTACAGCAGACACACTTTTAATATTCTGTTTTCATTACACGCACTTAATGAGTTTCAGTTAAAAGACTGAGTGTTTTACGTGCAATATCACGTCTACTGCGTACATTACACACGTGTAATTACACACATTTTTGTGTATTTTCACGTAAGGTGCGTGTAATGTGTGTAAGGTAATGCTAAAAAATGTTCATGTACATGTAGTACACGTGCTGCAATGCTGCAATCCCTTTAACTGGTACTGTATGGTTGGGGTGTCAGACTTAAGATCCGGCGGTTGCTGGTTCAAGTTCCACTCTGTCCACTAAGCTGGGGTTGTTTTTCAGTAGACCCTAGTCCATCTCCTTGGTCTTGCCTATAAATAACCAGCTGGTCTGCCTCCCACTAGAGTTTTAAGCCTAATATGTTTAATTGAAATATTTATCTCTTTCAGTTTAAGTAGCAAGCTTGAAAATTATCTAGGCGTAGCTAAGTGCATTAACCATTATAAATTTATCTATTTTTTTTCAGTTTTCTACTCATTCAACGCCAAGTTTATTACAAATTTACTCAGATATAGCAAGCACAGAAATTCATGCTAGTCGGTGTGTGCTATATGCTGCGTATATCATGCTAGTCGGTGTGTGCTATATGCTGCGTATATCTAAAAGAAGACACTCATATATAGAATTTTACAGTGAAGTGTCTCAGCACTTTTGTCACACATTGTAATTAAACTTAGGTTGTGACATATGGACTTTGATTAAGCCATTTGTTATAACACTATTCGCAATCATCCATTGGAAGTGTTGCAAGTAGTCAGATCTGTCCAAATTTGTATTCATCTACATGTACACTATTTATTTTACATTTCTCTCCATTCTGTGAACAACTGCGTGATGTCATTCAAGTTCATTCAGTAAATCTTATTGTTTATTTTATTTAGGTAACTCCTGCACTCTCCATTCCTCCAAGCATTACCGTTGGTGCTCATGAAATGAGCCAGTCTCCTCCACCCGTCAAACCTAAACCAATGTTTAGACGACTGTCAAGCCACGACAGCCCAACAAGAGTCATGTCAACAGTGACTATTAACCCTGCAAACTCATATCATTTGAAAATGTCAGACAAAGCTTCTCAGAGTTCAGTAGCCTATGGCAATGACACTTCTACTCCAGTTGTTACACTAAGGCGTGGCTCTGTGGACAGAACTGCCATGGAGAACAGGAGTTTTGTGATTACCTCTGAGAGTATGGATTACAACAGCAATTTGAAGTCAAGAAGTTCCAGCACCCTGGAAAGTAGTGCTGTGAATTCCCCTCGGATGGAGGGCTCTTATTTTATGGCTGCAACTGATTCTACAGGAAGGCCGCTTGCACTTCGATTTGAGAAAGGTTCGAAAATGGGTAACACGCTGACAGTGTTGGAAGATTCCAGAACAAAGACACGTTCTCATTCTCTACCAGTGGTAGAAATGCAGGGATTTGATGAACGAAATAGAGCCAGTAGCAATTTATCTGATGTAGACAGAGTTAATTCCATGAACTTAAATGATGGACACACATCAAATGAAAAGGGTCATGGGACAGTCAGTACCCCACCGTTCATGCTGTCAGCTCCTAGAACAGTAGCCTCTGATAGCCCCTCAACAACGTACATGAACACAAGCCCAGACATGGGCTCTCGGCAGCCTGTGGCAACTGATCCAGGCTACAAGAAAGGACGAGCATCATATGAGGAAACCACATCTTATCTTATCAGAACAATTGCCTCTCGCATGAATAAGGATCGTCAGGGAGGGTTAAAGTCCTCCACTGTGGGGACAACACTACTTGAGAGCAAAGAAGGACAACCTTATAGACAGAGTGGTGGTAATGAAAGATGGGCACCACCTGATTCAAATGCTGAACTGGGCAAAGACGCAGATTCTCCACATCCAGCAAAAGTACCGCGTCAAAGTGAGGACCAAGTGAAGCCAGGGGCCTATTCAAGCCAAGTGTCTGTCTTCCCAAACAAACCCGCTTTTGATGAAATGCATTTCACACCCACAGTTGGAGCCACTGAGGTGGAGTCTTCTGCTGGAAACAAACAAGGCAGTCCAAAGCCACGACGTGTGTCGTACCTGATGGCAACGTCTCGAGGGAGTTCATCCTTATCAGACCAGAAAATCTGGTCAACTGCTCCACAAGGCAAAAAGCCTGGGAAATCATCCTTGTTTGAAGCATTTTCTACCATGCTCCCACCAGTTATGGTGCATGTTTCATCTGGGATGGAGCTCTGTGAGGATGTCAATGGAGAAGAGGGGATGGAGATACCTACCAATGAACAGGAGGATGAGGTGAGTATAGCACACTCATGACACTTTCACTGTCAAGCTCAAATTATTAACTACTTATTAACCGGGAGTGAGGTCTTTACAGGAAAATCTCACACCAAGACCTTGCGGTATTAACTGAACAATAGCGAAGTCAATACGGCAAGGCCAAAGTTTGAGATAAGACCAAACGCTTAAAGTGGTACTATGACGAAAATCGTACCTTTCCTTTTTAAGCCATTTTGAAACATAAAAAAGTGGACTGCATGAGAAGAAAAATGCTGTTTACTATTTTCAAATATCTCTTTTCGTTCCAAAGATATTAAAGTTTTTAAAATATGCAAATTAGCCAAGTGATGACGTCATAAACTCAACCAGATTTTGTTCAAATATGATGGAAAGAGATATCTCGGCCAATTTGTTGCAGAAATGTTTGATTTTTTGCAGCAAGGTTCTACTAAATATGCTCCACAATATGAGCTCAACAGTTCTGTTACCATGGCAACGTACTGGGTTCCAGACCTCCCCCATATTAAAAGCTTTTCTGGCCACCTTTGGCGTTCCATTTTGATATTTGCTAACAGCACTTCATATGCATGATCCAGCAAGCCTATAAATATGTTAGCTCGACTTTGTGGCCCTGTTTAACATTTTCAAGCTGAAAATCACCAACATATTGAAATTAAGTGGGTGGGGACTGGAAAAGAGTGAATTGCCATGGCAACGGAATTTTTTATAGCGATAGGTGTGTTTCCTGTAGAACTATTAGCCTGCAAAGTTTCAATGATTTGCACTGCAATTTGGCCAAGATAGCTCTATTTATATACTCAATATAATATTGGGTTGAGTAAATGACGTCATTGGTTATCTCATTTGCATATTTTACCCATTTTTCAAATTTAAATATCTCTGGCACTAATGTAGATATTTGCAAACGGTAAACGGCGTTTTGATTCTTTCATGGAATGCTATGTGATACACTCAAAAAAACAAGGGGTAAAAATTTGATCATAGTAAAACTTTAACCCATTGACCCCCGCATCAAACTGTCCGCGACCCACCCCTAATTTCCTGGCGTTTTTTGGAATATTTCAGAGCGAGCGAAAGCAAAAAAATAAACCATATGCGCAGTAACCACAGACACAAGGTCAGGTTTCAAGACTTCGTTTATTGAAAGTTCAATAACTGAACAGCCAAAATATTAAAAAATATCAACAGGAAGAACTTAACTTGATGTCTTTAACTTGTAAGAAAACAAGAAATTATATTTTTTTCCTTTGCTGCGCGACAAAACCCGAGAAAATTGAATACCCAAAAATGAGGTAATTTGTGACTTTAGAGGACAAAGCGAAACCGAATAAAACAGAATTTTCATTCTTTTACTGTAACGTATAACATTTAAGAAAACACCAGACCATTAAGGTGAAAAACACAAGTAAAAACCAATTTAAAAGAAGAAATTCAGATAATTTTTTTCGCCGCCCGACGAAATTATACAGTGCGGCCAAAGAAAGATGAAAGTTGTACATCAAAAACACGACAAAAACAAGCCAATTATCTTGAGATAAATCGTTTTTCAACTGTGTAAATTTAATGCCCACCTAGTTCTTTCCTCAAAATTTCTGTAGAAGCTGAACAGGGCTCAATAAAATATATTTTAGGGAAGCGAATACACAAGACAAACAAACCACGGCAGTCGCCGTAAATTAAATATGCAGAAATTCAGCGTGACAAAATACTGTTCACTTTTAAAACCTAAAATTCCGAAATAAAGGCGACCAAATGAAAGAAACATGACAGAGAGTTCAATAACAATAAATTTTCATTCAACATAAGGCAAAAAAACTTATCTAAAAGCACAAAAATGTTCAAAATTTCACGGACGTGATTTACCGCATGACCGCGTGTTCGAATTAATTATTCACGCTAAAGCGAAAGCGTGGGTTTTTCCCTACAAGTTTTGAAGT